>OY776300.1:27159561-28359561 GCA_963675345.1 Trididemnum clinides | reverse complement strand
TAATGACAGTTCAAGCTTTTGAGTTAAAACAATTATAGCTCGTTTTGTAACGCGTTATCTGTCTTCTGCGATGTTTCAGATTACTTGCCGACGTTTGCAATAATTTCTACACGAAATTATAAATACCAGACAAAATTTAACTTCGTTTGTAGTATGATCCGCTTCGATATTTTAAGAATTTAATAAGATCTCATCTCATACATTTAGTAGGCCTACTGTATCTGTAAATACGGTTCATTTTATGAATGGTTCGATCATTTTTCGTCTTTATAGATATACGTTGTAGTAAACACACAAGCTTCTCTGCGTTTTGATCATCAAATACATAAAGCATAGTTCTGTCTGAACGTAAGTATGTACACTTTTCACTCCTACAAAACTGCTAAGCGTACAAGCATCAAACTTGACGCAATTGATACTGGCACAGAGGGATTGCCATGTAGTGGTTGGTAACATCATAATGATGTCACAGCAAAAGAAAATTTTTTAAATTTGTGTTTATAGAGGAAGAAAAGTGTTTTTTTGCTTCAACAAAAGCGAATTCCAAACTTAACAACCTGCACATATATTATTCTTTGGAACAGGGGTGTGCAACCTGCTGCTTGTGACTTGAAATTTTGTGGCCTATCAATTGCTTCTCAAAATAATCATCCAAAAACAAAAGGTGCCCATAACAAAAATGTGAAAAAATTGGCGTAAATATTGGTTTGAAAGTATTGATCTTTAAGAAAAAAGTCTTCAATGCCACTATCCATCGCTTTTTTGGATCAACAATGACACCATTTACCGCTTCGAACCTTATTGGCATTAAATACATGGACACATTATGGACTATGAACTCTGCCTGGCCAGCCAGCAAAAAAGTTTGCACACCCCCGCTTTAGGCTTTAAGATGACGTAACGATTAACACGTGATTGCAGAATTTTTTTTATTTTTTAAATAAATAGGAATCGTAGAAACGCGGTCAAAGGGTTTTGCCAAAGATATCAACTAGCAGCTTCCCATAAAAAAAATTTACAAGATTTAGAGCATTTTTGACTACGTAAGAAAGGGATTCTTTTGCAAGGTTTTTTGATTGTAAGCCACCTTTTCTCAAGTGTTTTACTTCAACTCTTCAAGGAAAACTCAGTGATGTCATAATGCAATTTGCTATAATTTCTGCAAAAACATCAGCAGGCAGCAGCTGCGTTATGTACAACTTTCATTTTAAAAGCAAGCAAAAATTGCTGATATGCTGGTGGTTAGAGTAATATAATATATTACAATACCAACCTACCGCTGTATTTCTGGTTTTTGATTATAGCAAGAGCAAAAATTATAAAAACTAAACAACGGGAAAACTCTAGGTTAAAATAACTTCGAACAAGCATGTTCGGCACCTGACTAGCCTTAATCCTAAACACTTATCTATCACGTGTAGCAAATGCCAAGCTATGAAGTGAAAGCTTGCTGAATTCCGAAAAAGTTGTGCGACTGTTTAGCACAAAAACCTGGTCGATGGTATTTGCTTAGCAATAATCTTAAACCTAACCTAACTTGTTGTGTGAACTGTAAGTACAAGATCGCGAGTCAATACGCCCTCTCCGAAGTGTATTAATGCCGGGACCAACGAACATACTCGCAGCCACAGGCTTTAGGTTTTACAAACAGGCCAACTGTAATAGATTTTGCCCATGGTAACTGTAACTAGTGGTGTTTGTGGTTCACTTTCACTGTAGAAGCTTTTCTTATGCCATTTGCCTTCGTTACAGTAAATGCGAACTAATGACTCACATCGTGTTATCAACGACATACTTTATGATTGCTGTAGAATTGAGTTTAGAATGAATAGCGATAAATTGGCTCAGACGGATTAAATTCATTTTCTACTCTATCAAAAGTTATTGGTAATAGTTTTTGGCTCTGGAAACTTATCGCCATTCTATTTACAATCGCGCGTTAGCTATAGAAATTTAGTTTGCTGTAAATGCAACGTTTTCATGGTTTTCTAAAATTGTTCGAATAATTACTGATCCGGAGCGGATCCAATTCCGTTTTACTAAAATTGCTTCAGGTTTAAATCGAAATTCGAATAAAAATTTGAATCTGGCAAGATTCGGAATTCAAATGCGGTCCATGTACTACACTGCAGCTTTCCTGTTTGACACTTAACACTAAAAAGTGCTGGTAATCTAGAGAAAAAGTAGACTAATTGGCTTGTTGTGCTTTTGGAAATGTTGTTCAAATGAATTCGACGACCTTCACAGAGTGGAGGCAAGCAGTTTGCACACATAGCCGATCGCTATGCCTCAGTCTGACTAAACAGGCGAGCAGACGTTTTTCTTCTGCAGAAATTGCGATAAACTGCACAATGCTGGCGTGGTCAACCTCAAAGTTTTTCTCTCGTCAAAATTTTCTGTCGTTTCTTTTCATCTCTGCTTCACAAAATAACTAACCACGTCTATAAAAGCACTTTTTTATTTTGCACTTGTATCTGCATTTACAAATCTAATCATTTTCCCTATATACCAGTTAACTTCGCACTTACCGGGCGCAAGAGTGGATAGGATGACGTCAACATGCAATTTTTGCAGTGGTCTTAGAGAACTGGCGTCATGACAGAGCAATAAAATATTGGGAAACACGAGTTGATTACAGCAAAATATTTTAACACCATTCTAGGTTGTTTTGTTGCAGTCTATAGATTAGCATAACGTGTTAAATCTTTTTGCAAAACCACAAAAATTAAAAAAAAATGTTAAATGGAAACAACGACATTGTTTGAAGTCAATTTTGCAGTACATGGATGTCGAAATTGCAGACAAACAACTTCTGAATTTCCAAGGAGAGGTGATGGTCCCAGACCCCTCCGGATAGTTCAACTCATATTAATCTTCTGATTAAAGGATCCTAATATACCTGTGTCTCGAACTGTTTTGAAGTTATCACAAGCCTGCTTCTGTCGTGAAATCTTTTGTGAAAAACACCAAAACCAAGTCAGGAAAATTGTTGCTAAATATTTATTCCAAAGCGCACGACACAGAATTCGCTGGGATTGAACCCCACAGCCCAACGATTGCAGCCGATTTATCGCACTAACTTTGGTTGCTTATTTGGCGACCAAAACGCATTAGCGTTACTACAAAAAAGCATCCAGGGTCCCATCCTTTTTACTTAATTTTTAAAGAGATTTCTCAGTTGCGACTGATAGAAATTACTTGTGAAATTATTGTGGTCCCATTATTTAAGCTTGTCCAAGACGGATTTAGTGAGGTCGCTGCCTATCACTGTGTTTGCCGAGAAGACCTAATCGTATATCTAGGGGAAGGCATAAATCTTTTTAGCAATTAATCGAAAACTACTTGAGGTAATTTACGAATAAAAATGCAACTATAAATACATTAAAATAAAAAAACATTCAATATACGTCATGCAGAATAAACAATGCTACAATTATGCTGTAGGCCTGATGCATTAGCAAGAAAAACAAACATACAAAAAAGCACTACGCTATTGCTTTGTTAATAAGTAGCTAATTATTTTCTTTCTTCAGAGAAATTTGATTAACTTGTCAGAAAATGTCACCTTCCTGCAAAGGGATAAATGATGAGTTAGCCTTGGGACATAATCCCTGGGCAACTCTATGAGCAAGCTCTTCATTTAATGCGTCGAAACCCCCTTCCATTGCCTCTGTAATAACATTTCTTTCTTTCCCGCCAACAATAGAAATGATTTCGGTCATATCTAAAACATTTCTCGTTCCGCCCACAGGAATCACTTTGACCTGAACAATTTTGTTGCAGTGAAATTATGAATAAAAGAATGTCAATATTAACTTTGATAGATGTGATGAGAAGCTTGATGTCTGTAGTTATGTTCCACTTGTTACCACTGGCTGATTAGGCGGATTTTCACTAAAAATGGTCGAGTTGGTTGGGGCGCCATTTATGGTAACAACGCTCGTGAGTTTAAACTTCTGGATGACTGTGTTGTGCGCAAAGAAAAGGCACTCCACAGTAATTTTTTCTGCCTGTTGTAAAAATGCATAGTGCCAGTAGTTCCGGTAACTCCAAAGCGGGTCTGAACACTACCTTGATTACCGTAGCCTAACGATAAACGATTTTTCCGTAACCGAGTATAAGCCACCACAAAAAATTGTTCGTGATGACATTTGATAGGTCATTAATAAAAATAAATGCATATTTCAGTTAAATGCTGCATTTATCAACAAGGTTTTTATTATTGTTGCAAGAAAGCATTCAGGTCTAGGTTTTACGCTCACGGTGTTCCAATACCAAGGCCTCAAAACATTTCGTTATGATCACAAGCTCTTCTCTGCGAGGCGCGCTCGTAAACTGTCGACGCTTCATATCCCAAAACGCACCAAACAATACCACAATCAAACAGCTTAAAATTGCAATTTACTTTACTTTAGTGTTAGTTTGCTTTTATTTAAAGTTTGTTTTGTTTGGTTTTGCTACGTGGTTTTATTTTATATACATGTACTTTATTTTTAGTGTATTCATTTTCAGTGTTGAAAAAAAAAGGGATAACAGGAGTTGAGCCATTATTTTCAATCGAAGTTCAGCATGTAATATTTTGATTTCAAGTCCAACTTCAGCATGTGATAAAATTTCTTTTCAAACAGGTCACTTGCCTCAGATGCGGTTCTGCGCAGGATCAGAGCAGGAATGCGAACAGGATCCTGCGATTTACCGTCGGTGATAAGAACAACAACATCGGGGACGAAATCTCGGTTTCCTTCATTTCTTAAAGCTTGACTTTCAGCGAAAAGTAATGCTTGACCCGTTCTTGTACCTGCGTAAATAAATCAATTAATATACTATATTTAAGGGGTAGCCATAATTACAACTACTTTTGGAGATCCTGCTCGAAATTTTATAAAATTTTACCAACTCGTCAAAGTTCTGCTAGAAAACCATCCAGTTCCATTAAAGCTTCACAAAATTATAATACTGAAGCTGTTCATCTAGCGTGTCATAAGAGGTAATAACGGCCACCCAACAATTGCGGTGGGCCTTGCTGGTAAAAAGACTAATACTGCTAACTGGATAATCGTAATGCCATTTAACAGTCTCCTTTTAAACTCTCCGTTGAACTTATGTTCCATGAGTTGAAAAAGTTGTTATTATTACTGTCTGCCATTTGCATATTGACGCGTTTAGAATAGACTGCCATTTTTGAGTAGCCTCGTTTTGATTAGATTTGCTGTATATATCTGGTTAATCGTTTTATGATGTACCTTGATACGATTGAAAAAAAGGGTAAACAAAACCAACAACAAATCAACAACAATAGCAACAGGACACTGCATAATAACAACGTACTTCATGTTTCTCAAAATTTTAAGATTTTGAATTCGCTAGATAACTTACGAAATCTTTTGCTACATAGCTTAAAATGATAGCTGTGATAAATAGTATGTTCAAGTCGCATTCAATACTTAGTTTGGAGAAGAAAAAAAGTGGCTGATAAGATACAAAAAAGACCTTAAAGATTGTTACTCGCTAAATAAGCCCGAATTTCTAAAAACTGCTGTTTTCAGACGTTTAACCCTCATTAAACCCACTTGCTCTTCATCATTTCTCATTTCCGATGCTGAATCAAAACAATCAATTAAAGATAAATAGCCGTATTGCAGAGTGCGGCTATATTGGTTCCGCACTGACACCAGATTTTCGGATCCTTAATGTGTATGTGGGGCTTGTTAGCATTTACTATAAAATTATGCTTTACGTTGTCAGAGTTTTCTGTATAGAGTTGTAAACGGGACTGGACGGGACTTTAATTTTACGTTTAAAAGTGATGAGATCAAACGGGACAATTACTGCTGTGTAAGCTGGAGAAATAGTTGTGTTTATGTTAGCAGGAAAAAAAGTCACCCGAGATGTAAGAACATGTGTTGTAGTGGTTTGGCAGCATACCCTAGATCAGGGTTTCTCAAACTAGATTCTCGGCTCCTTTGGGAGCCATCGGGCGGTTCTCCAAGGGCCACAAGCAAAGGCCTTTACTAGGTAGCTTTGCAGAGGCCTTCACTAGTATTGCAAAATCCACGTGTCACGATATTAAGTATTCGCCAGTTGAACATAAATATGATGTTATTTCGTCGTAGACTTCTCTTGTGACGTTTGAAGACGCATTTTTCTGGAACGTTTTTAAATTATCCTGTACATTGTAGCTGTGTTTTCAAGCTGTCACATTACATAACGTAAATCATTATAAATAGTAATGGAATCTTGTGATTGCAAGTTGCAGATTGTGGCATAATCTGGTGTACAACTTTAAGAACGTCTGAATTTGCTACGTAATAGTGCGTCTGGTAATTTCAATTTTGCTCGCTTTATACGTATATAACCGAAATTTCGCAATTTACTATTCAGAAGAATTAAGAGTCGAACCGAAGATCCCTATTGATGATTAGAGTTAACTCAAGGTGAGAGTTAGCTGCGAATAGAAACGGAACATCCGTGCTATATCTTGTAATTTGTTGTTAGTACAAAGATAGTGGTTGTAAAAGTGGTGGTAAGTAGTGGAAGGAGTTTGGTGTATTCTGCCTTAGAAAATATAAAGTTAATAAATTGCGAAGATAGAATAATTAAAATTTAACTACTTCTTCGATTGTATTCTATTTCGACTTTAAGTTTCACATAAATTTGGCTTAAAAAAGATCTTTGTGTTATCAGATGTTAAAAATTCGCAAGTGATGCGAGAGCTAGGTCTCATTTGGTGTCACAAAAGTTACTTGGAACGATAGTGATCGTGCGTAGTGTCTTCACTGCTCGGTCGTGATGAAAATTGCGTCATTACAATTCTTCAAACTTAAAAACCATCGCGATAAAAAGCATCCCCAAAGAAAGGATGATGACACCAATGTTTTGTTTGTCAAAAAAGTACAATACGACCTGAAAGTGACGCTACTTCATTTGGGATTTACGGTGGTGAAAAATCCTCTTCAATTCAGCTACAAGGTGGGATATGAAATTGCGAAGTGTAAGAAGCCGCATACTATTGCTGAGGAACTTATCAAGCCATGCGCAGAAAGAAAGGTTAAAATGATGATCGGATCGGGGGCAAAAAAGAAAATCCAGCAAGTTTCGCCCTCTAATGATACCATTCGGCAACAGATAGACGAAATCACTGCAAATGTGTGACAGCAAGTTTGCTCCAAATCAAGCAAAGCACGCTCCAGACTAGTATTCAACTGGACGAGTCTACCGATAGCGCTTTAGAAAGCCACTTGATCGCCTCTGCCCAATACAAAAAAGAAAGATGACAGAAGAGTTCGTGTTTAGCAATACTGTCAGCCACAACAACTGCTGCTGATGTCAAAGAACTCGTTTTTTCGAAACCAACGAGCTTAGCTGGCAGAATTTTAAGCCCATTTGTACTGACGGTGCCCCAGCGATGATTTGCGTCAAATCAAGGTTTGTCACTTTGGCGACGAACGAATGGCTTCATGTGAGCCCTGACACTGTTTACTACATCGATACACTCTAGCACCAAAGAAAACTTCTACATTTGATGGAACTTATGGAGGTTGCAGTCAAAGTGACCAACTTCACTCGTTCGAAGGCAAAAAATCACCGGTTCTTCCAACTTTTATTCAATGAAATGGGAGCGGAACATAGGGACTTTTGTTTTATACTAAATTCCGTTAGCTGTCGAGAGGCAAATGCCCTTATCGGTTGTATGAACTTAAAAATGATGTTGAAATCTTTCTTTGAGAAAACAAAAACAACTTCCATGTTTAATTTCACAATGAAAAGTTTGTTGTGATGCTTGCGTACTTGGCCGATGTATTCGGTCACCTCAAGGACATCAACTTGTCTTTGCAAGGCCGTGATGTGACAGTCAGCCACAAGCTGGCTGGGCTTACTGCTCGAAGGGAAATCTGGCAAGCACGAATCAAAGTAGAGTCCGCTATCTCGTTTCTTTTGTTGGAAAGGCCCCTGAAAAAGAATAGGATTGATTTGCTAGATAACATCAAAGCTTGCATTATAGATCATCTTGAAATCGTCTCTGCTAGGTTTTGATTGTAATTCAACGACGACACGTTGCATGTTTCATGGTACAGAGACCCGTTTAATACTGAAATTGACCCTAATGCCGAAGAAGAAAGAAGTTGGCAGAGTTCAAAATTTCGAATGCGATAAAACTGGCATTTATTAACTAAACTGACGACTCCAGCTTTTGGTTGTCTCTTCATGATTCATATCCACTACTCAGGAAGAAGACTTTACGAAATTCTCGTTCAATTCGCAACTCACCTACTTTTGCAAAGCTGAATTTTCTGATCTAGAGTCCATAAAAACGAAATCCAAAAATCGCCTTGATGTATGCAGTGACATTCACCTTGCTCACTTTAAGACGGAGTCGAATATCAAAGGTCTTCTCAGGCAAGTACAAAAACACGCTTTGCTTTGACTACGTTAATTAAAAGTAAATTGGCTGTGTTTTGTTTAATGCTTTGACTGTAATGCATTTATTCCTTTACTTTTCTTTGTTGGTTTTTTATCATTAAACGTGGCGAATAAAATAACTGATGGAAACCCATAAAAAGCAAAACTAGGTATTTTATTGAAGAGCAGGGGGCCACATGTGCTGAGAGTCTATGGAAGGGGGCTGCGGATCATGAAAGTGTGAGAATAACTGCTCTAGAGTAAATAATTAGTCAGAAAATTAGTATAGCTTAGATAAATTTCCAAGTAAATGTTTATTTTAGGCCAGACCATTCTGTAGCGTTGACGGCAAAATGCATGCCACCAGAATCGATGCGACAGTTCAGCTTTTGCAAGGTTCAGATTATCAACTTTTATACGGGAAGATCGCTCGATGCACGCCCCAGATTAGTACTGAGGTTGGCTATATAAACAAAAGGCATCATTTGCGACAATTGCTGGAAGGGAGAGATGGCTTGGATTGCTACCGACCAGCGATGCCGAAACAGTAAGAGGGCAACTGCTCCAACTTATTTTCCCATTATCATAACCCGTGCCAGTAGTCCTATGCCCATTGTTCCAATCCCATTGCTTCATGTCCATTTTCTCACTCCCACCGCCTCCAGGCTATTTTCTCACTTTCATTGCCTAATGACAATCACCCCACACCCACAATCCCATTTGCTCTTGTTTGACCTCTGTCTGGAGCTTTGATCAGTGACTTAAATCTACCTTTTAGTCATTCCTAAAGACCCATACAACATTGGAGAAGTCTGATTCAAACAAAAGTTTAAGACAAACTTCTGAAATTTATAACAATTTGCGAGTTGAAGACCTATTTTTGAAGATTAACAATTTGAAAGTGAATTTTCTTGAGTTTAAGCAAAATTTTGTTGAATTGATGTTTTTTTACCTCTTGTTTCTCGTTGCTCCCATGTTACCCTTGGCAAGGTGTATAACCTGATCACCTCTCCTACTTGAGTCACAACAATAATTTGGTTAGTGGCAGTCTTAGCGGGAGCCAATCATTATTTTAATGCTTATGTGGCATTGTGTAATATAAAACCCTAATAACATAATTCTTTTGTTCTAGTTTGTTTTGTGTCAAGTGCGATAGCCACGCTTATTGTCAACAACATTTTCGCTCAAGTTCAATACGCACAACTTAACTTAAAGTATATCATTTTGCCATCGCTTCCCTATTTCGTCCGCTACTGTTTTATCATTGCTTCATTTCGTCCTGTACTCATATGCATACTTAATCAAGATGATAACCTCAAATATAAAATCTTCTTTGTTTTAAAGGTTACGATCTTCGCTTCTGCACACTACGCGGCTCACAATTGTGAACTGTGATCGACCCACTAAAAAGTATCAGTGATCCAAAAAATGAGCTGCTGCCCACACTTTTCCGACTTACATAAAAGATCTCTCCGTTCAGAAAGTAAATAAACAAAAACATGGAGGTGTCAAAAACAACTTCTATAAGAGAACTTTGATATCATAGGCCTGGTGCAGGGAAGCAAATCGTAGACCACAACCGTCGATCAGTCTCACATATTTTACCTCCTGGAACCACTGCTCACCAAGCTTTGAACAACAAAATAATCAAATGATTGTTTTGAAATGTGAATTTGTGACTGTTTTCTCCAACAAAAGTATTTAAAATTTATTGGATTGAATAGAGCGAGTGCTTAGTCTCCTTTTTTGATTATGTGGGAAATATCTTTTTTTAAGAGAAGTATCTCAGATGTAAGGGCATGTGTTAGATAGCCAAACCACTGCTGCGATATAAATATTTTCGAGACAAGTACTTCATTTAAATGATGATTGCTGGGAAAGAATGTTAGGATGCAATCAGCGTTTGTTCTTCTGGGTCTAGGCTCCCAGGTGTTTGTAACAGTCATATCACATCTGTGAAAAGTGGAAAAGAATAGGCCAACACTAGTTCTAAGGTGGCTGAGTTGGCAGATTTAGGAAGAATCATTCGTGATGAAGTCGCGTCGTCTCGCAAATAAACTCAAAATGGCTTAACAAGACCAACGTGCGCCGTCAGTTTCTTGAGCAGTGACGCAAGGTGACGTCGTTAGGTAAATAATCTGCCTGGCTTCACACCGAAATAGGGCTCTTCACGGTAAGTAAGTGTTCTTCTTTCGACAGTGATGTTAAGCTTACGTCATGCTTTCCTGCTATTAAAATGGAACGCTGCTGACACAGTGTTGATTGTGCAGAGCTTCAACCTCCATTTTCTGAAAATGCATAGATAGAGTTGCAATCCCCTGATTAAGGGCCCCATCTACGCTTTGCCAATCTGTTGCAGAATGCATGATCGCCAGATCATCAGATTAGGCAAAATTTTTGGTGATTATTTGTGACAGTCTTTTATATTTTATACACAAGTTTAATAAAAGATCCCAGGAACGATCCTTGAAGAACATCATAATTTGGGCGTTGAAACCTGCTTGTTGGACCGTTACCGCTGGTCAGGGTAAATATGCTGTTGCCAACAAGCTTTGTAATTACAGAAACCGTATGACTGGAAGTCAGTACAACCAAAAGCTTACAGGAGAGGCCACGCAGTGACATAGGCTTCTGTAAAATTGACAAACAAGGGAAGAAAGGGGGTTTAGACAATCAATGAGACAAGTTGTGCATGTATCTATTTCTCCAAAACTAAACACAGCACTTACTCTTTAGCGCAGCCACTTTATTTCACTCACAATGCGTTTAAAGTGAGTCAATCTTCGAAGAAGATTTCTGTGCTTTCTGATGGTAGTAAACCTGGGGTCAGCAACCTTTCACTACCTGCTGGCCAAAATTAAAATTTGCAAGGTTTCAGCAAGCCGTTCTAATTTACCACTAACATTATTGTTGTTAAAACTTGCAAATTTATGAAATTTTAATCAGAATAACTGCTAATTGTAATTTCATAACGACAGCGCAAAAGACAACACACATGTATTGATACCGGAAGGAAAACGCTAATGTGATATTTGATGTTTTTTACATAAAAGTTTTTGAAGCTCAGATGATTGGTTCGATAAGAAACGATCCTTGAGCATAGCATCTTGCAAGTGTTCATTATTAAGTTGCGCTCTCAATTTGGTCTTGTCAATGTCATTGACGAAAATAGTTCTTCACACGCATGTTGGCATCCATCTTTGGCGGCTTTTAACCAAGTCAGAATATCGCTTGGATTCAAGATATTTTTTAAAAAAGTTTGATTTTAACTTGTTACTTCACTGCAGCTCAGTTAGTTCCGTTTGATATTTTTCTGGTAGAGCGTCGACCTGTATGCGAAATGCAGTACTAAACAATTTAATGTCATTTTCGCTAGAACAAACGTCAATAAAACGAGGTGAAAATTCAGTTCTCACAATGTCATATCACAGATACAAATAAAGCAGTGCTCATAGGTTTATTCTCTTGCAGTGTAGAAAAGTGAGTATAATTTGTATTTTCCAATTGAATTTTTCCAGAGTTGTAGTTTTGTTTCGAGCGCGTGTACATAACTCCACATCTCATATATCAATTGGAACTTTTCCTTAAGCTGCAGATTCAAATTGTTCATCTGCGATGATAAATCGACTAAAAATGCCAAATTAAAAGCCCATTCATGATTGCAAAATTCGGAAGCATTCATGTTTTTATTTTTGAGAAAGGTTGCTGTTTCTTCTTTCTGTATGTACACTCTTTGCAGCATATCACCTCGACTAAGTAAACGGACATTGCAGAAACAAAGCAATTGTTCATACAAATTTTCTCTTTGTAAAAGTAGTTTGCAAAATTGACGATGGTTCAACCCTCAAGACAAAATAAAGTTCACAACCTTTATCACAATGCTCATAACGCTCTTTAAGCTTGATATCTTTGCGCACAATGCTTTCTGATAAATGAGACATAGTAATTTTGTAAAGTTGTTATTAATTCCAAGGTTTTCTATGTGTTTTCGAAGCAAAGACGCGTTAACTTTATTTTTTCCAATCATTGATGGAGCTCTATCAGTTGTTTTTGAAACCAACTTTGAAATATTCTAATTCATGTAATGCCTTCAGAATATCGGGCTCTAGTAGTACCCATCATAGCAATCAGTTGAACAAAGTCCTCAGCAACATAAATATCTTCGTTTGCTTCACTCACAAATACTGCCAGCTAAGTTGTATCTGTCGTATCTGTGCTCTTATTTATCGCCATTGAGAGAACTGTAGATCTTGAAAACAATCTTTTTGATTACATTTCACGTTCTCAGACATCTCTCTTATTCGTCGGGTTACGGTTCTAGCTGAAAAACTGACACCTGAAAACAGTTTTGTTTCTTCCCGGACATACAGTTTCAACAACAGTCATCATACATTTTTTCACAAATTCGTCATTAGTAAACTGGAGGCACCTATGCTACTGCAAATGAGATGCACCACCAAATGTGCAAGAAAGGTTGAACGCCAATGTAACACAAATTTTTGTCAGTTATCAGTTACGCAAACATTACGTCATTTTGCAAGAGGCGTTTGGTTTTCTGTTTAAGCGTCTTAAAGTGTTGAGACTAAAGCACCCGTATACAAGAAAATAGTTTTGTGAGAGTTTGATTTAAAAAAGCTTAGGAACCTAGAGCAGAGTTACTTGCATTTACCATTATCACGTTTGCACAACCTATTGCGGTTTGCAAACATTTAGAGTGAATCGAATCTTTGCGCCAGCCCATAAAGGTCGATTTCTGGTAAGATAGTATCTCATAAACATACAACGCCAGACAGAGACGTAGCAGCCGCCCCCCAAACCCCCCAATTGGGGGGATCCCAGGCCAACTTTGGGGGCCCAAGTTAGTCTGAAATTGCTTTTTAGCTACGTGACTATTTTCAGTTCAGCAGACTTGTTTACAACCGATTTAAACTGTAGGAAGAAATTGGCTTGTGACATCACAAGTGAATGCAACGTCATTTTATCTCGCAGAATCTAGAATATTTCGATTGATTTTCTGGTAGAATCTTGAATATTCGATTGACGTAACAATGCCGTTGTTACGCAACAATCATAGAATGGTCTGGAATTCTGTTTGGCTATAAATACCGGGACAATATATATACACTGCAGAGTGCAGATAAAGTATTTTATTGACATTGTATAGAATGAAACGTTCAAAAAGTGGTGCTCAAAAGAGAAAAGAAGCAGCCACTGCTCGAGATGCTGTAGCGAAGTTGCCCAAGATGACAGATTTTTTCAAGATTACTGAGCAGAGTAGACCTGGCACTAGTACCGAGAGGGATGAAGAAAACTATAGTGTACAAGAAAAAGAAGACTATGACGATCAGCATCAAAGTGATTGTGAATTTCCAGAAAATGTAAGTTGTGATTTACCTGCCAATACGCAACCTTCAATATCAAAAATAACTGAATCTCAATTTACCCCTATCCCTGATGACCCATGTAAATGGCCTGAAAGTATTTCTGATGCTCAACGATGTGATATAGTAAAGCGTGGACCACATCAACTAATAATGAATTTTCCATATAATAACACAACTCCAAGGCGACGTTTTTCCTCCAACCATTATAAACGTGTGTTACCTAATGGTGAAAGTGTTTCACGGTCGTGGCTAGTTTATTCTGGGGAATCAGATCAAGTTTTTTGCTTTTGTTGTAAGCTATTTGGAAAAACACTAAGCCCCTTTTGTAGTGGTATAAATACATGGGAGGGTTTTTCGAAAAAACTGAAAGACCATGAAAACGGCATTTCCCACCAAGAATGCTGCAGTCAATGGATGTTGCTAGCTGAAGGGATAAGAAATTCATCCACTATCGACAAACGCGAGATGAATATTTTTTTCCAGAAAGACGTTTTTGGAGAAATGTTTTAGAGAGACTTATCGACATTGCTTTGTTTCTATCGGAAAGGAATCTTGCTTTTAGAGGATCTGAAGAAGTCTTAGGATCTCCTCACAATGGAAATTTTCTGGGTATATTTGAGCTTTTGGCAAGAAGAGATCCGATCCTAAAAGAGCTTCAAGACAGAATCAAGAATAAAAACACTAAAGATCACTATTTGAGTCCTACCATACAAAATGAACTAATTGAATTGCTAGCGACAGAAGTTGAAAAAGAAAATTTACAGCAATTGAAATTGGCAAAATATTTTTCTATAATTTTGGACTGCACTCCAGATATGTCACATCATGAACAAATGTCTGTCATTCTCCGTTATGTACTATGTAATGAAGAAGCTGCTGTTGTTAAAGAAACATTTTTTGGCTACTTGAGAATAAGTGACAGTACTGGGAAAGGCTTGTTGGACGCTTTCTTAGAAAAAGCGACCGAACTGCAACTCGAATTGTCTGATTGTCGAGGTCAGTCATATGATAATGGTGCTAACATGAAAGGAAAACATTCTGGGGTCCAAGCAAGAATGCTAGACATCAATCCCAAAGCTGTTTACGTGCCCTGTGCAAACCATACCCTTAACTTAGTTGTTGTTGACAGTGCTAATTGATCGACGGAAGCATTGACATTTTTTGGAGTACTTACAAGGTTGTATGTGCTGTTTTCTTCCTCTGCTCAGCGTTGGGAAATTTTGAAGAAACATGTGGAGCTGTCCATAAAGTCACAATCTGATACTCGTTGGGAAAGCAGAATTAAATGCATCAAACCTCTTCGATACAATTTAAAAGAGGTGTTGCTGGCACTGAAAGACTTGGAAGCCATTTCCATAGAAAGAAAAGATGGAAGAGCTGCCTCAGAAACAAAATCGTTGATAGCTCATTTATCAAAATGGAGTTTTCTTTTGTCGGTGTTTATTTGGTATGATATCCTATTCCAAGTCAATAAAGCAAGCAAGAGTCTTCAATCGTATGGAGTCTCCCTTCATACAATGGAAACGGAAATCCAGGCAACTGAAAAGTTTTTGCAAAACTATCGCACAACGGGTTATGACAGTGCCGCAACATCTGCTGTTGAAATAGCACAGGAATTGGATATTGATCCTTCTTTTCCTCCGTCAAGAAGTGGAAAGAAAAGAAGATTGTTTGATTACCAAGGTGAAGAGGAACAACGAGCTACTCCTGAACTGAAATTTAAAAGCAACTTTTTCTATCCATTAGTAGACCAGGCTATTATGTCAATAAAGGAGCGCTTTAATTTGTTACGTGAGGTTTCTTCCGCCTTTTCGTTTTTGTACACACGAGACAAACTTTTGCTTGTGCAACAAGAAAATGCTCTTCTTACTTGCTGTAAAGAGTTCCAAAAAAAGTTCGGTGACATTGATTCTGATGAAATGAGCGCTGAGCTACAGCGGTTTGTTTTAATTTTCCAAAAAAAACGCAATCTCAATACGGCTCAAGACTTTCTGAACTATCTTCTAAAGACTCATTTATTTGAATTGTATCCGAATGTGTACATCGCACTTCGAATCTTACTAACTTGCCCCGTGACTGTTGCCAGCGCTGAAAGAAGCTTCAGCAAATTGAAACTGATCAAAACTTTTAATAGAACGTCTATGACAGACAGTAGACTATCTTCATTAGCCATGTTGTCAATCGAAAATGACTGCGCCCGATCTCTTGATTATGACAATGTCATAACAGCATTTGCGAACAAAAAGGTTCACTCCAGACTATTTAAATGATACTGTGTTTTTATAACTTTTTCATGTTTTTCAGTGTCATTGCTTTCGTTTCGCAGTGTCTGCATAAATGTCCTACTGAACTCTGGCATCGGTGCCGAATTTTTTATGACTTGCACCTTCGGTATCGGCATGCTTTATTCTGACATTAGCCTGTTTACTTATGTACAAATTGTGGTGTATTTTCTTAATGCAGCTTTTCAATTTTACACCTCTAAAGTGATATGACCTGTGCGCAGGGGCTCTTGCGCTTACTTTGGGGGGGTGGGCCCGAAGTTGGAGTGCTACGGGACTGACGCCAGGTAATTGCAAGGAGGCCAAATTAATAAAGTAAAGTACACTATCACTAAGCGGGTCGTATCACTAGGCTACTACATTTTGTAAAAGAGCTGCGGGCCGTAAGTTGTCGACCTCTGTAGTAAACTGTGTTTATGTTTCACAGTTTATAAGTATAATTATAAAATGTTGGTTGTTGATATAAAACTTGAAAATGGAAAAAAGTAGTACATTCATTTCCCAAAGCTTTTTGTCTGATTCTTTTCAAGAGATGACTTGTTCAGCACAAAATCAACTAGCCCAATTACTGAACTCAATCACTAATGTTCATCTTCTTTATTCTGGCTCTTGTATCGCGGACTCGTATGCCTTCGCTGAGAAGGTCCTAACTGCTGACTTAGCTCCATCTGTCTTTCTTTGTTCTTTTGACATCTGCAGCCTCTCTTCTAACGGTACCCTTGCAGAAACCATAGACATCTGTGCCACTGCTCTTTACCACAGTGAACTCAAGCCACTTCCTTTTTCACGTACATTGTTTATTAAACTGATGCAAATGGCCACTTCTTTAGTTGAATTCAGTTTTAATAATGTCATGAAGCCGGCAATTTGATGGTGTGGCTAAGGTTTCCCTCTCGGTCCAGCACTTGCTGATATCTTTGTTGGCTATCACGAAATTAAACTTTTACAAAGAGTGCGCGAGTCCTTGATATATTACCGATACATGGTGATACCTTCACTGCTTTTAACAACAAAGAAGAACTACTTTTTCTGGACATACTAGTGGAGAAAAGCGATTCTTTTTTTATCGCACCTGTGAGTAAAAAACCTGCCCTCACAAGTGAAAACGTACATTGGAATTCTTTTTGTCCCAAAAAGCGACAGACCAGTCTGATTTCTACGCTCGTCCATAGAGCCTAGACAATTTGCTCGAAATCTACCCTTTAAGCTGAACTTTCTGAGATCCGGTCAATTTTTTCAAACGATGCTTACCTGGCCACATAGTCAACACTGATTTAACCAAGAAGATTCGACAGTTTAACAAATCACCACATTTTGGTCACAAGAAATCCCCAGTGTACCCGCATTTAACATGATTGGAAAAGGTCTCGATGAGGTTCGAAACACAGATCAAGACAGCAGTCAAACGCTGCTCTTTCGCCGTTAAACCTCGCATTGTCTAGACAGCTTCTATCAGCAACCAACAAATATTCACTATCCGCTTCTGATCAAAGCAAGGTCGAGTACCAGTTCTTTTGCCCCTACGATAATCGGTACATGGATGGTACTTCCCAAAGGTTCCAACAGAGTATCAAGCAACATGTTTCCAAATCCATCCTGCAAGGACATACTCCACACGACCACAGCTATCCTTCTCGCTCCTGCAAATCCAACAGCACTCAATCTGAAACCTCAATCTCAGCAATAGGATATCTTTTACAAAATCCGTCTGGTGCGCATAAATATAATAAAGACAGATTTTTAATTCTCGACCACGGACACACTGCCTTGTATCTATCCACTCTTGAAGCCACTTATTTAAAAACATCTAAACCAGATCTGCGCAAACAAAAAGAATTCGTCTACAGCTTGTAACTTGTATTTTGACACTATAGTTGCTCGTTTTTTATTGATCACTTTTCTGACCAATTTTTTCTCTGTTTTACTATGTAAGCCCTGGCACTACGTTTTCTTTTCTTTTTGATGTTTCCCCTTGAAAAGAGTCAAACGAAAACCTTCGGAAAATGCGCTTACTACTTTCTGCCAGTAAAAGGTATTTCAACTTAATAAATGCTCAGAAATGGTAGGGGTTGTTTGGCTTTAGCATTGAGTAAACGAGAAGGCTGTTTGTTATCCAGTATTCGATCAGCTTTACAAAACTGCTAGTTTTCGCATGAAAGGAGGTCCGAGAAAAATGACTGAAGTGGGAAAAATTATGCAAGTGCTCTTGAGAAAGTACCCACAGAAATTTTTGCAAATGCTAATCATTTACTAAGTTAATACACTGTATTCAATTTAAGCAATATTGCTTTCTCAGCCTAATCTTGCCTGTTGCATGACGTACCCAGAAGCACTGATCAATACAACCCTGAAAAAACAAGGCGTGGTAAATTGTGCAAGGGAAATCAAATAAATATTGTAGCCGAACCACTTATTTAATAGAACATAATTTTTATTTTGAAACCATTCAAGAAGCCTATCTACAAAACGCAGCAGCTAAAACACATAGCCTAAGTATCCAGGTTATTAGAAAAAAATCGCATTTTGTTAAAAACCTATTCATCTTATCACAATTTACTCTGAGGTCCAACCTTCTTTTCGTCCACAAAGCTGTCCGCAAAGATATCTTTAAATATATTTAAACTAATCATATGCTCATTGAAAAGTATACAAATGCTTTAATGAATGAAAATTTTGAAATTAAATTACAACAAAACGTAATAATTGCTAGCTCCAAGTGGTTACGATCGACAGAGAGCGTCTTATTAGCGAGAAGCAAAACAACAAAGCTAGTGTGAAGACGCGAGGCTACCGAAGGAAGCAATACTATTGAGAGATAGTTACAAATTTACAAAGCCATCCCTGGATGCGTTTTGTCCTTTTAGACTCATTAGCAGGGCTTGTCAAGGGCCAAGAGATCTCCCAAATGGCATTAAGGTTACCTTTTAAAAACAATCTAACACAAAGCACAAGACTTACGTGCCGTTTACTTTCAAACCAGGTTTCTTTTGACGCCGCTGTTAACCGTGCAAGTATGGACTAAAACTGATATCCTTACATAAAGCTGGTCACACAAGAACTGATTTGGCATAAAAAAACTTTCCAAAGATTACAAACTAAATGCGGTGCTTTAAGGCATAATTGGCAGATCACGGCCGCATGTCAGCGAGCCACGGCACGTGAGAAGATCAGCTCTTAAGATGTGGGTTCGAATCCCACAGGAACCAAGCACGACGCAACGCACCTCCGGACAAAAACCAGTTTTTTACAAATGTTCACGATCCGAACAACGTTAGTATATCGAAACAGGCGAGACAATTGCATTAACGTTTGCGTTTAACTACAATGTAATGAATAGACTTAGAAGCGTAAAGTATATAGGTGTGCTCAAAAGTGATGGTCTCAATTGGAAACCACATATTAAAAAATTTTTACTGGAACTTTCGAAATCCTCAGCTATAATATTTTGCTTTCGAAATTTTGTTAATACTGAAACATTTGAATTGTTATATTATCGTTTGGTTTACAGTCGTGTTCAATATGGTATCATTTTATGGGGAACAGCAGCTCACACTAGACAAAAAGAAATAGCACTAAAACTAACATCATCGTTCGGATTATGACCTGGAGTAGGAAATTTGGTCACTTTAGGGTATTGTATAAACAACTTCAATTATTGAAATTACAAGACATTTACAAATCGGATTTGTCAAAGTTTGTGCGTCAATTAAATTGTGATACGACTCCAAAGGTTTTTGAAAAAAATTTCGTTAAACTTCAAGTATGCATATGTATGCATATATATTATAAGACAAAAAACTAAAAATGATTATTTCTTGCCCCGGTCAAAAAAACAATGTCACAAAATCAATTGACTTTTTGAGATTCCAAATTGTGAGCAACTCTAAACAATTCTATAAAAAAGAAACCGTTGCCAGTCGTTAAAAAGTAATAAAAAAACGAATGATTAAAGATTATCAAATTGTAATATCTGCTGTAAATTCTAGATTTGCTTTATAAAAATTGCCGAGGCACTTAATACGAGTATGTAGCTGTCATTCTATGTGCTTATATCATAAATTAACTTCCTTTTTCTTTTTTGCCTCCATTGAATATTTTATTTATTCCTGATATTTTGTTTTTGATATCAGGAGGCACTGACTAGATAACCTTTGGGTTATTTCAGTATCTCCTGGCCCTTTGCACGCATGTACAATGTTATCCTATTCTTTTTCACTATTATAGCAATGTACAGTATATTTTGTGATATTGTTTTAGTGTAAATTTCAAAAAAAATTTTTGTATTGACGTCTAAAAAGTGTATTGCGCAAACAATAAACTATTGGATGTATGTATGTATGTTGTCATCAATAAGTTGAGAAAATATAGTTACTTATTCTATTCTTAGTATATTAAAGGTAAAACACGAAGGAGAGATATGCCTACAACTCTTTGGTTCCTCTAGAAAATTCTTTAGTTTTGGAATGGCAACCATCTGCGCTCCTCTGTATATTTTGGGAAATTACATTTGGCGCAAATACAGGACGATAAGAACTTTTTTTAACCCGGTTTTAAAGGCAGCATCATAGAGGAGTAGCCTAAAAGTACTATACATATCAGCCCAGAGTCCGTAGCTTTTCCTGGTTTTAACAGCTAAAGAGCACTGAAAAATTATTCAGACGTAAATTCTTCGGAGATTTTTTGTCAGCGGGTATTGGCGCCTCCAGAGGTCAGACACTTCCTTCAATACTAGTCTGGCTGTCGCACGGTCTTTCGTATCGTAGACACCATTTTTCACCAATCGTGAAGCAATTGCATTAACAGAGATAGAACAAAAGCGATATATTAGAGCAGACCTTCCAGCTATATTACTTACTCGATTACATGCCAGCCGACAGGAGTGCATAAACACTGCGGTATTGATTGCCTCAAACAAGCGTTGGTTTGGTTTTCATCAAGTCGAACCACCAAAACAAATGCTGCTGTGCCAGTTGTTTTAAATGGTGGGACCTGAAGCAAAGCCAGGCAGAGATGCTCCCTCTGCAGATCCCAGCAGGGTCTACAATTGTTTCTGCTTTCACGCGGAGTTGCCTGTTTTGCTGCATTAAGCCTGGAGTTGTAAAAGCTTAGGTAGTTCTCTTTAACTCAATTGGTATCGGTAAAGGGCAAAATTTAGGTTAGTTGGTTGATGTTGTTTTCCGACCGCTTCCGAGGGATGTGAGCATGGCGGAAGACCATGGAGTCCCAGAATCCCGCCAATTTTCCAGGGCCTGGACCAGAGGTCGTAGAGAGACAGAGAGTCGTCAAAGAGCGAGCGGCGCAAAGAGTCCGTAGCTGGACAATACAGAATGAGATTGGAGGTGCCCTATGACGTAATTCCACAGGCGCTGCATGAAGGATTATCAATTCTGTCTATGCTATAAGGTAATAGCTTACCAGAAGGCTCTATCCGTTGCAGAGAAAACTAGAAAGGGCAGGTTCAGCAAGCGTGAGGAAGAAGCACAAGTTCCTTAGTGGAAACCGAGGAAACTTGTGCGTCAAAAAATTTAAATAAGACAGTACGCCTACAGTCCGAGAAAAGACAAAGAGTGGATACAAGAGGTTAGAAGAGAGAGACTACAAGGGATTGCAGAAGGTTCGAATAGCGCTCTCCATCTGGCCAACTCATCAGCCGCGTCATTCCTTGGAAGAAACAAGTGTTCAGGCCAGGCCCGATAGTACAGAAGAAGTTGGAACACAGTTCCTGCCAGATCTGCCAGAAAGTTTCATGTAAAAGGGAACGAGGAGGAGAGGTCAGAGCGAGAGTCAGAGAGAAGTAGAATAAAAAAAAATGGCACACTTATTGGTGCTGCCAAAACCAGCAGAGAGCTTGCAAAACAGCACAGGCTTCAGCGGAAAAACTTGAACATACTGGGCCTGCCAAAAAGGAAAGGGTGGCCTCAGTGCCACAGAGTGAGCAGTTGGCAAAAATGCCAGAGCCGCCTTTGCCAAAGGCAAAAAGAACAGCACCATCTGCCCAGATCACCAGATGGTGTGGTGAGATAGAGTCAAAATGAGCAAGAGCCGCACCTTGGCGAGAAGGAGGGGGATTGGAGTGGGAGCATGAAGAGGAAAGGGTAGACTCCACAGTAAAGAAAAGCAGGTTCCAAGGAGAAGAGGGAAGGCAAGAAAAGATAGCCTCCCTAGAAGAAGTAGGAGCACGCATGAGCTGGTGAGTTGACTCAAAAGCTCTCTAAAAGGATCTGCATAGTCTTGGTTTCACACCGAGTTTGGCCAAACCTGATATGTGAAAGAAGATTGGGAGACTAAAGGCCCGCTCATAAGATAAAAAGGCAAAATGAGTCAGGGTGACTCGTAGGGGAGGTAGAGACGCCTCAGAGAAGAAAAGAAGAATGGAAGAAAAAAAAGAGAGCAGCAACAGAGGAAGGGAAACCATCTGGGTGAAGATTATGTGAAAAGGGACCGAAGAAAAGGTTTACACAAAAGAGAAAGGGACTCTTTGGAGGGTCTCATGAGGAAGCAGAGATACAGCGTAAGACCTTGAAACGAGGGAAGAACTCGGTCTTTAGCCAAGATATATGTTTAGAAAAGGAAAGAGTGCTGTCGAAGGTGACTCCAAAGAAAGGTGGGATTGAAACGGAGGCGGTAATTGAGTAAGAGGAGCTGGGGCTGGAGACCAGCTTGGTGGGGATCCACTGAGAAGAAAGAGACTTTACGCTTGTTCGGATTGAAAGGAAGACACCAGTACTCAGACCAGCGCTCCAGTCGAATTAGAGTTCCCTGTGTGACCTTCATCGTAGCAAAGACCCAGGGAGAAGACGATCAAATTTCCAGGTGGTCAGCATAAAGAAAACAGCTGACGGAAGAAGGCAGAGAAGCAGGAAGATCGTTGATAAAAGGAGAGAAAAGTACAGGGCCAAGAACGGATCCTTGCGGAATACCTCGACGGACTCGAAAGGCGTGACTTTTGTGATTTTGATAAACCACGCAAGCGCTTATCAGAGAGGACAGATAAGTCCAGCGAGCAAAGCAAAGAGAGAGGCCAGCCTAAATGAGTTTGTGGGAAAGAGCGGGGTGCCAGACAGAGTCGAAAGCTTTTGAGAGGTCGATAGTAGCAAGAATTGTCCGAGAGCCAGGCTGGGGTTTGTTAAACCTATCCAAAATGGACTGAGAAAGATATAAGATTTAATTGAGAGTAGACCGTCCAGGGCGGAAATCGGCCAGGCCGGGAGAGAGAATGAAGTCAGACTCTAGAAAGAAGAGTAGATGAAATATAACGATGCGTTCAAAAAGCTTTAAGACGTAAAAGGTGAGAGATATAGGCTGGAAGGAAGCAGGAGCGTCGAAAGGCTTTTCTATCCTAGGAATGAGAATAATGGAAGATGTCTTCCAGATGGAAGGAAAGGATCAAGTGCAAAAACCAGGAAAGATTGAAAATGTGTAGGAAAAAATTCATGCCAAAGCGAGCAATGTGCTTTAGCATGGGATAGACAATTTTGTCCAGACCAGTGGTAGTGGATGAAGAAAGGTTTTTTACAGCGGCGAGAAAATCAGCGGGGGAGAAAAAGGGAAGCAGAAAGAAAAATGAGACTCCTTGGGGCACGTGGCTTGGCGGAGCTCGGAAAGGTAACTTCTGATTCTGCTACGCAAAACCGTTGACTGAGAAACAGAAAAGTGGGGTCTCAGGTAGTCAGCGAAGACCGAAGGCGACTCTCTGGGAGTGGAACAATTGGGGAAGTTAGGGGAGGAGAAAAATGAGGAAGAAGAGCCAGCGACAAAGCGAAAGAAAGAATGCGCAAATTTAGGGTTAGATTTAGAAGAGAGAGATGAACATGTCGCCTGCCATGCCGCAGCCTTGGCTTTGGCGATGATATACGAGGAATGTCGGGAAGCAGAGTGGCAAGCCTGATGATATTCATCACTTGTATGAGTGGCAGCACAAGCCTTACCGCTTCTTCCAATTCAGGAGACCACCAGGCTTGAGGTTGGCGCTTGATGTGGCCCAAAGGAATAAAAATTTTGGCCGCATTCAGTGCCAGAGAAATAAAGAGAGCAGCAGCAGAATAATGAGAAAAAGAGGAGTATTTTTCTGCGGAAGGACAATGAGAGTCGAAGTAAAAGGCAAAGTCATCCCCACGAGCTGTCTCAAAATTGAAGGAAGGGAGATGTTCGTTGGGGTGAAAGAGCGAAGAAAGAGGAACTGTTAGTAGAATTGGTAGGTGATCAGAACACAAGTCCTGAAGCACCTCCCAGGAGCAAGAAAGGGCAAAAGAGGAGGGAGCAAAAGAGATGTCAGGAGAGAAGCGATGGAGAAGAGTTGGCATGTCAGGGTCACTGAGAGGAAGAAGGTCAGAAGAGATGACCCAATCAAATACTTTCTCTACACGGGGGTCATATGTACCTTTTGAATCCTATAAAGAGTGATGGGAGTTGAAGCCTCCCACAGTGAAAAGATTTCTGGAGGAGGAGGAATGGAGGGAGAAAAGGAATCAGTTTTGCTATCCGCCGAAGAGCGAATAGGGAGAGCATAAAGGTTAAGAAAAGAGAACGAGGAAGAGTTGTTTAGTGAGATGTTGACTTTTCGGAAGCCTCGCGCCTGTAGGACTTGCTTTGCTGTTTTGTTTCTCGCTTATAAGACGCTCTTTATCGATCGTAACCACTTGGAACCAGCAATATAATCAGATTAGGGGTCAAGCGAAGAAAGAGAGCAGGTAGAAAGTTCAGAAAAGGATAAACCCTGCCTGAAGAAAATGACGATGCTGCCGCTAGCGTGCGAGTCATCAGGAGAAAGAATGCGGGACCGGAAGAGAGTGCGATCAGATTAAAGAGCATAGTGTCCAAGGATTCGGAAAAAGGAAGGCAAGTTAAGGTTGGATTCCTGGATGCAGATAAGATCCACGGGATAAGACGAAATAAAGTGTAGTAGTTTAGTGCTCCTGGCTTGAAGACCTTCGGCAATGCTTTGAAGAACCTTGAACAAGTCAGGAGGGGAAAAGGAAGCAAGAGATATAGGAAAATAACCAGAAACATGAGATGGAGGGGAGGGTGCAAAGGGAAGAGGTACAATGTGGGCAGAAAAAGGGTAGGAGGTTTGAAAGCGAGGGTAAAGCGGGAGTGCTGCATTTGCAGAGGGGAGCCAGATGGGACAGGTTGAACAGTGGAGGTATGCTAGTTGGAGGAGTTCGAAGAGGAAGACACAGTGTTGGTAGATGTGGCACCTCCAGAAGAAGCAGGGTGCAGCAGGGAGGACAGCTCCAGGAATGAAAGCTGCCTGGAGTTTTGAATCTAGAAGGAGAGTAGTGAGAACCATTAATGGACCCATTTGGAGCCGGTGCAGCATTGCACCGATCTACTCCTCCAGGTCATATTTCCAGTGCACACTGAACACGAAAAGATGGGGCCAAGGTTAGGATAAACGTTGCCACTCATCAGGAGAAGAAAAATGAGAAGACGGGCAAGAGAGAGATGGGAGAAGAGAGAAAACAGTCGACCGATTTCGAAGAGGCTGAGTGCTGCTCTTCTGCGGTTGTTTAGAGGGTAGCACAGTAAAAAAATGGTGTGTGAAAGAGGAATACCGGGGGTAACTGGGACCCTCGAAAAGGCAAACAGCCATTTCGACCCAAATGGGCTCGGGGCCGCACCACCCAGTTGGGGGATGCTGACTGGTGCAGAAGTTAGTTGGTCGGTATTGGAACTGAATTATTTTCAGTTGGTACTTTGAAAGCTGTACTCTTTGCATAGTACACTTGGGATTGTGGCACAGGAATAGGAACCACAGGCACCGAAGCTCAATGTTGGGATATCTACGGAGCCTCTATAATGCATGTCTATCCATAAATTTGACGTTTGGTGCACTTCAAGCGAAAGCTAGATCGGGATTGGCTCTTGGGTTCCAGCAACCACAGAAAAAGCTGGGAGTACTCTTAGAATTGTACAAGAAATAATGGATGTCTTCTTAGTTAAGCATTCTTCGTCACGGCTGATGGAATTTCACCCCAGTCAGTGTGGCGGTAATCAAAGTCGCCTGCCTAAAAACAAGAGAAGGAGAACGTGGGTGTGGTTGTTGATGTGAATGCGTAGTTAATGGATTGCAGACGTTGGTGATTTTGAAGCCATTAGAGCCCACACGTATCCGTTCAACTGCAGATCCATCAGGAGGTTGACGCAAGGACTCATTTGAGCTGTTCTCGGGCGAACGTCGCAAACCCCTGTTTTCTGCTTAAAACCGAACGATCTAGAGCAAAATTTTATATAAATAACCAGTTTGTAGTTTTTCGATGGGGTTCTCGCTGAAGAATGACGCAAGCGTTACGCTTGGTAGCCAATAGTCTAATAACGCACATCTTGCTAGAGTTTAAGCTTTCGATATCGAGCAGCAACCTTTTGGCCACAGGTTTTGCCTGGTCATTTGTCTTGCAGCTTGCATCTGGTTTTCTCTTCTGCTTTCAAGGTCGAGGACCTGTTCATTTATCATCGAGACCTTCCCTTTCCTTTCCTTTCTACACTCGATTGGAATTTAAAGCGATCCTGTTTCCAAGTAACGCAACCAGAAAGCAAATGACTTGGTTGTGCTATGTCATTCTTGGTCAGTATAGCTGGGGTGGAGATCCCAACTTATAGGCCTAGTATACTTAGTTGGTTTCAGGTCCGCTTGAAAAAAAGTTTGAGCAACAAAGCTTGAAATTTTACTGACCCAGCAAAATATAAGCATATTTTGCTAAGTGCATCGCTAGCCTCTTGCATTACTATACATGTAAAATAGATTTATAACATCAAAGACGGGTAAGCAACGCTTGCAAATATTCAAGTCTGCGAGCTGAAACTTCACATCCAGACTGGACATGCACCTAAATTCAAAATCTAACCAAAGCAATAAAAAAGCCGACAAACTAGAAACGATTGGGAGCTACTATGACAGCAAGTCAACTTAATCTTTCGGCTATCGTATCCTGGTTTTATACCAAGAAAGCAAGTAACCAACATTCAACTCACATACTTACCACTACCATCGAATGGAATGCTGCGAAGAGCTCCCAGGAATGCTTCTTTATCATCCGGATAGTCGTCAAACTTAATCTAATAATATAGTTTTAGTTATATTCCGCAGTTTGAGTTGAAATGCGTTTATATTGCTCTGCAATTACGTTGATGTGCTCGCGTAGAAAATTTTTCCGGTGATTTTCTCTGCTCAGCGGATTGAAACAAATAGTAAATATAACAGAATTAATACCTAGCAATTTTGGTTTGATGTTAAAAGTGGTAAATACCGTTGTCAACCCCTGCTAATACGTTGGAAATGCTACTCACAAATCTCCAACATGATGTTGGGCAATTAGAATAAAAAAATGAAATAGGAAACCGAGTTTACTAGGTTAAGGTAAAAATATGCTTTGGCACTAAAAACTATTGCAGCTAAAAAGTTCCCAAATTCCATTTCAAAACACAATTTGCTGTGATATACGAGTACATTGAAACATCACATCAATCGTCACTCATTGAAACATCACCAAAAGTTTCCGATATCACAACAAAACAGCTGCTTCCAAAACTACGTTGAAAATCAAGTTTATTATTTTGTAATCTTTGTTTTGTGCTTTCAATAGTGTAGAGATTGGAACAGTATTACTTAATCTTTTTTTACGTCATGTTTCACTACAGTTTTCAATAACGTAGTACATTCTAAAAATTTTTTAACAATTCTCGAACCTTCTCTCTATCAGCAAAAACTATTTTTTTAGACAGACCATTCAACCAGAGAGGACCACTGCTTTTTTTAGTGAGCAATTGCTAAAATAAAGAAGTGCTCTTTTTTCGTCTGCCTCCCTAAAATTTGCCGCGTACCTAAGACAATAAACATACAAATAAAGCATCGTCTTTGCTATCGATTGACTTAGCTTCAATTCCTCAAACAAGTTACACTAAAGACTTCACACAGTTGGTTTGTAATACAAAGTTGCAAACTAGCATTAAAAAAGCTTTCGAACAATTTATAGGAAACGAATTCATAGTACTCTTTAAAGGGTGCTACAAGACTTCAAAAATGGTATTTTTGTTTTCCGCTCTTGACTTCCAGCAATAGCGTTATAATGTAGTGAACGAAATATGAAACTCGACTTGCTCAGAATGATCAATTTGTCCTGGCGCTAAAAAAACGCTACAGTTGAAATCCGCCAAATAAAATCATTCACTTGACCATAGCAATAATAGCTTGGTCGAGAAATATGCATTTCAAGTCTAGCAATGCTTCTGCGTTGTGGTGATCTTGCTAAGAACAATCTAAAGCGATACGTTCAGCTTAGTTGCAGTGTTTATCATAGAAAAGATCTGGTCAATACCGGCAACTTTGGACAGAATCTAAACACAAATCGTGCAAAACTTATCAGCATTTTTCTGTCACTGTTGCATATTGTTATAGGTGATAAAGTTTTGCACTATTTTGTTAATTCAATTATAACGTACCCATGTTTGATCGTCCACTCTCCTATTATAACGGAAAACGGAAAATTGTGCTGCGTGTGGATCCAGAATGAAAGAGCTAAACAAGACCCAACAGATTAAAATGTAATGCAGCTCGCCCAAAAGCATATGAAATGGTTTACAGTTTTGTGGTGCTGTGACTAAACAGAAAAAAGCTTTAGCAAAAATAAACCGAATAGGAATTCCAGATAAAGTTGTTTTTATATCAACTACGGTAAATTAAAGAAATTAAATTTGTATCACAAGTCACACTAACTTAAATAAATTTGCAGCAAAGTTAATCATAATGTCCCAATTGATTGGTCCTACGGAAGACGAAGAATCCAGAATAACCAACAGATCAATAACCGCGAATGGCAAGCATGGATCTGCAAAAACCAATCTGCAATTAAGTTGCCGTAGGCCTACAATTGCTAAAAAATGCTGGCATTTTGAGCCAAAAAAATGTCCTTGTCGTAATAAAAGTATTGATGCAGAAGTCTGTTTGGTTTTTTAAGTCAGAAGCAATTTGATTCTACAAAAAGAACCATTATATCAACATTTCCGGATGAAATAGATATTTTGAGTGACATAGATCAAGCAGCCAAAAATTAAGCCATTTTGGTCTACTCCTCTTTAAACCCGTTACTTTAGTGATAACGCATCAACACTATATTTTTTATTTTGCTTTTGTCACCAGGCATCCTTTAACTTCTCAATATAGCTCTTCTGGTGTAATCGAAAGTTTAAATGATCTTTATTTAGATTCAAAATCTACATAAAATCCACAAAAACTCAACGTTTCGAAAAACTAAAATCAGTTTTTCTTCGTCAGGAGTGACTAAAGTTTAAACACAGACAACGGTTACATAGTACCGTGTTTCCCCGATAATAAGACCTACCCGCAAAATAAGACCTAGCGTGATTTTTGAGGATGATTTTAATGTAAGCCCTACCCTTAAAATAAGCCCTAGTTGAGAGCGGCAGAAAGACGAAAGGCGAAAACTCCGCTGCAATTTTGGAAACTGATGACTTGCAAGGCATTCCAGAGGATGATGATATGATTGTTCTTGAATAAATTGTTGTTAATGAGTTTTTGAATAAAAAACATGTTAATGGCAAGTAAATGTAGATCTTTTTTCGTAATTTCTGTTTATTTAAAATCTCGTAATTTTTACTTTGTAACTTCATTTTTTGATATATCAAAATAATACATCCCCGAAAATAAGCCCTAGTGCCATATTTTGGAGTAAAAATTAATATAAGCCCTGTCTTATTATCGGGGAAACACGGTAATCAACAGGACGATAAGGAGAAAAAATAAAAATTATGGCAATAAACAAGTGCAGCAGCGACAACTGGCGGTCAAAAATTTATAAATTTGTATAATCCGGGATAAAAGTTGATTACTATGTAACCGTTGTCTGTGTTTAAACTTTAGTCACTCCTGACGAAGAAAAACTGATTTTAGTTTTTCGAAACGTTGAGTTTTTGTGGATTTTATGTAGATTTTGAATCTAAATAAAGCATCAACACTACATTAAATCGAAAAACTTCTCTTTTTATTGCATACTAATGTTCCTGTTTATGACAAATTTGCTAAGGCTATTCAAGTAAATTGAACTGCAACCTCACAAACTAAGACAGCAGCTAAAATTCGTGGATGACTCAGGCTGCGCTTCCACATAGCGGTTTTCGCAACCAGGAGCAAAACTTCTCACCGATATTTTGAGACGAGGTTTTGCTGCTTGATATCGAGTGCGATGAGACCATCGCTGTTTGCGTACGCAGCCTCAGGAGACCAACTGAGCTAAGTACTTACAGCAGGATGGAGGTGGAGGACCAATCCATTCCGATTTTTTGTAACACAAATTCCCGGGTGATTTCGATATGAAATCGTGTAATTTTCGTCGCACTTATACGTACAAAGCGATCCAAATTTATTTGCTTTAGTACACGTCATCTTTCCGTGTTCTATCTTAAGAAGTTTCGGACAAAAAAGTGCTAAAATAAAATTTTTTTTATTCTAAGGAAATCTGTATTTTTGTCGATTGCATCAAAATTTTTAAAAAGATGAGAAGTGGTACAAAATTTCAATAAAGCTTTAGTTGTCGACCATTTCATTGTACTCTTTTGCAAAGAATAAGTGAAAACTCTAACGTTTTCGTCTAGCTCTCATCAAGAGTTATCGCTAGAATGAAGCCTGGTGTTGATGGCGAGATATTTATAGCGAACGAAGCTGGTGAGAATGTCGGAACGTTCTGATTGGTAGACAACCAGACATTTCGTCGAGTCCGAATCAATGACGTAATTTTAGTGTGTAGACGAATTCTTTTTGGCAACAAAGCTCCGGTTTAAGCATTTTGATGAAAGCCGCTTCCGAGGTAGATAAATGAAAAAGTGTTCTTCCTTTAGCCAAAATAGAAAATTGGTTGTCATCATAGTAAGAGGCGCATTTTTTATTGTTGAGGAGGTGTTGTCCAATTGCCGAAGTACTGGTATGGTTGGATTGAAATAAGTCACAAACAAATTGAAACAAACACATAGGTCAAAGTGCGTGTGCGTAGGTCAAAAGTTTTCACGAATCTCGTTTCTATCGGTACAGTCCCTGTTTTGCAATAGGTGCACTACCGGCCGATTAATTAAAATGTCCTATAATTGTTTAATCTAATCAACGACAAAACAACAGGATATTACGACGTTTTAAAGTGATGACTCAAAATATAAAAGATCTTCAAAGCATTTTAAAAATGAATTCACGCTTTTTTCAAAAAATTGATGACGACATCCAAAATCTGCTCCGGTTTGATTCCACAAGGATTAAGCTAGTCGTCGGGGGAGATGAGAGGCTGGCTCGAACTCCAGACAAAAGTTTCGAAATAAACTTCTGAAAATCAATATGTTTCTCCTTTTTAAGCAGAAAGCTTTTGTTTTTGAAAATCAACTTTTGGGAAACGATTGTTTTGCATATAGTGGTCTGTGTTGCCATACTGTTTTGGCATAAAGTTCGCTGAAAAGAAGGCCTGGTTTTTGTGATGAACTTCATGAAATCGAATTTGTGTCCTTTCCTTTTTAGGAAGGCGCAAATCGGCAAATCGCGGCCCTCTAAAATAGTTTTCGGGTTCTAGTTCATCGGCGCCCCTGGATTCTCTTGTCAACGCAAATGCCTACATTAGCCGATTAAAAGACTCAAGTGAGCATTCTAGCCCGCTTAAACATACCGCCTGTTTGAGCAGTTGGCAGTCATTCCATTCTACCTTCTTTCAACACATGACGTTTATAGAACAATTTTAAACTCGGTTTATAAAATAACTAGATCTTCAAATAATCTGAAAATGGCTTGTTTTTGTGCCAAACAGTAAGCTACATCGCGAATTGTATATGGACTTGTTGCCATACAAACTTACTCACCTTTGCAGGTTGGAAATTCCTCCATTGACCAAGCCGCTTCACCGCATTTCAGTTCATCATTTTTGATCACTCTGTTTCTAACTTGCTCGCAAGTGAAAGTTTTTTGGCCAACTCTGCCGTAATTTTGTTTACAAACAATCCTGCACAAAACATGAACAGAACTTACAAATAAACACTTAGTCACCGATTACTTTTGATATCTTTTATATCTTTTTTCAAAACAAAGGTTAAAACTAAGAGCTGGTTGGAGGTGAAAAAATTTATGGCCACGAAAAACAGTGTCACGAAAAACATGTGGCAAAAACAGCATTTTTTAAAGCTATTTTCAAAAGTTTATCAAGATGTTTTCAGATTGGTAACGAGACTGAATGCAATTTTTAGTCTATTCTGCTTAGTGAGTTTCATTTTTAGGAAAACATTAGTGCAGTCTTTAGTTTATCCGTGGAATTTACAGACTTAAAAATTCCTTGTCTTTCGTTGATTTTCAACCGTCCTGTTCCTTGCGATGGAGGTACAGTACGAATCGGTTTTGTAAGTTTATATAACAAACCTAATCAAGAAGAGGTTGAGAAGTGTTAGTTGTTTGAGTTTTCTACGAGCTTATTTCAATTCAAAGTACTTTGTATTTTGTGGTAATAGCTAGAAGCAAATTCAATATTTTCCTACTTTTGTTTTTTTATCAAAAAAGCTTTATATGAATGTATAGTTTTCTTGTTTTTTTTCTTTCATATAACTGCATAGAGATATGTTTCATGTGAGTTGATGGTTTTTGAAGTCTTTTTAAGACAAACAGTCATTTTGATGTAAGACTCTTGTTATTGGAGGTTACATTGATCATTTTTTTTAACCAGATTATATTAAAAAAGCATGTGATTGTATATAGTGATTACAGTCTTTTTTATCTAAGAATTTTGTTATTTGTTATGAATATTGTCATTTTATTTCACCAGATTTTCATCACAAATGCATGTGATAGTATAAGATATTTTCATATGATTTTTAGAAAGAAGTGCCAGTTTCTTTTGTTAGGAGTAATTATTCTGTATAAAATTTTGTGTTTAATCAGTCTTCAACTTCTGCTTGTTTATTTCACTAAAAGCTTCTTCTTTTGAATTACATGTTGCGGATATGTCTTTTCCAATGCTTTAATAATTAAATAATCACGTGCAGCGAGTCGTTTGCAATATTTCATTCCTCAAATACAAAAATTTTTTTTCTATAAAACCCAGAATTTCTCGAGATTTCCTGGCGGGAAAACATTAACCTTTTCCCAAAATCCCGAGATTTGGAAAAGCGACTCAAATGACAATCCCTTGTCCGAACGTAAAAAATTTACTCATGTTAAGCCTCATTTTTTTACCAAAAGATCAAGAGATTACCGTGTTATTAAAGTGTTGTACTATCTACATCGCTTAAGTAATCATTTTGAAGGCTCTTTACCGTCTGTATCTCAAAATTACTACTTGTTCACGGTCATGGATGAATACAATCATTTACTGAGGAGCTTCACTTGTCCCAGTATGGAATCAAGCACCGTTAGCAACTGCCTCAGGCATATTTTTTCAACTCTTGATCTTCGAAACTACATTCATAGCGATCAGATCCTTCTCTAATTTCAGGAGAACTTCAGCTATTTCTGCAAAAGTTGGGTGTTGCAACCAGCCGTACTAATTGGTACAACCCACGTAAAAATGGCCAGAGAGAGCTCTATATTGGAGTGCTTTGGCAAAGCATCGTTGCAAGTTTGCAGCCTCATACACTCTCTGAGCCACTAGGTGAGTGTAGTTCTACACGCTCTTCATGTTCAAAGATCACTGAGCACGGAGCACAGCTACCTAATAGAATAGAATAGAGCACATGACTTTGGATGAAGGCATGGGCCCTTTTCATGTTACGGCCTAATCAAACCAAACAGCGCAGCCATAGAACTTAATACCATCCATAAAATACGAAAAGGAGCGCATCAAATTGTCAAATAAGCCTACCAACAAATAGCTCATTTCTTTGATTGTGAAAGTGACCACCATTTGGGCGCCGTCATCATTTTCTATTGTGTTTCACCCCCTTTACACGTTCTTAATGCATGAATAATCGTGGCCTCATTCATTCTTTTTTGTGAGTATTACCAATCTTGGCTTAGAGACAAAGATGATCGCAATTACGTGTACAAGAACTATGTTCTCTGTTTACCTAAACTTTTTGTTGCTGCTCTCACAAATACGGTAAAGCCGGCGCAGTTACATCTCTTGATGCGTTTTGACTCGATAGAGGTGATGGCATAATCTGCTGGGGAAAATCGCACCATAATTAAAGAGAAACATTTTTATTTTTTCCTTTATAATAGCTTTATAGAGCTATCAGGGTTAAACCACAACATTTGGGAAAAAGCAAGGTCGCTTATAACTCCCCTGGGTGAGCCCAAACAAGGAAAAAAACATGAAGCATAATGCGTAGTTCGTAGGGACTGGAGAACGTTTAAGGAGAAATCAAAAGAAAACCACGCCCCCATATGAAATCGCACCATGTGAAAAACATTTTCGCTTGTTTGCTTCCAAATAACTTAATATCAAAAACGTGTTCCCTACTTCCAAACTAAGGGAAACGCAATGTCCCCTTGGTTTTGCGTAACCAATGAAGGGACCACATCGCTAATGCGTAGACACAACCTTGAAATGACAATTTTGGTTGGGAAAAGGAGCGCACCAAATTTGGAGGTGCAGAAAAAAGATAAACTTTTGTGACTGCTCAGACAACTGCCCGATGGGTGAAGCCGACTTGGCCGGCTGAACTCATGGAGGCCCTGCAGATGACGCCGGCAAAGCTGGCTAGTAACAAACAATTGGAAGCTCATTTCAGAGCGTCAATTTTTAAAATTTATCTTACTTGCAAACACTTTTAACGTTATTCGAGTCGTTGCATACGTATTTTCCACTCATTGAACTGAGCATTGGCAGCGGTGGACATGTTTGTACTTCACAGCGCTCGGTGCTCTGCGTAGTTGCTCGAGTCCTTTCCTGATCTAAATGACAATTTTTGCACTTTTAAAAATTAATATTGTTCTTTGCTTTGCTTACCTTGGCAGTGACAGGTGACTGCGATTACCAGAAGTACCAGTTGCAGCTTTTTTGAAAACATGGTGATCGTTAGCAATGATGTTGTTGTATGTAATGTAATACAATTTATCTTATGCAAATGAACATAGTATCTGCAAAGAATAAAGTACTAGGCAGGTTATTAGAATTATGAATAATCTAAACAAAGCAATTCTACGCTTTGCTTGCTTTTTCCCACCCAGCACACCAATACTATTTATTTACCTCCATCGTTTCTTCCTCTACCAGACAAAATAATTTCTTTTTAAATGAAAAGCAAGAGATATTCACCCTAGAGCAGGGGTCGGCAATTTACGGTTCGCGGGCCGGACCCGGCTCACAAACCAAAATTATCTGGCTTGTCAATCGACTTAGATGGCCCATCGTTCGATTCCTTGTTGATCTGTCATTGATTATGTGCTCATTTGTAAGAGACGTGCGTATTTACAAGTCGTGAGGCCAAAATTGAAAAAGGGTGTTTTTCTTGGTCTCATTATAAATTTTCACTTCATAAAGGTAGATCTCTAAAAACGAAGAAGGTCATCGCCTTGCATTGTTAAAAAGTTTACCTATGAATAGAGAAAGAAAAGGTAATGCATGCAATGTGCACATCTTGTTGCGGCGGTAATCAGGCCGCCGAGATCTTGCAGAGTGGATTTTGCCACGCGGTCTCTAAAAGGTTGCCAAACCCTGCTTCAGATGTTCGAAACTGCTTCATTTTATTTGTATTTGTTTTTGTTGATATTGTGTAATTCCAATTCCGTTTTGTCCTGCTTTCTTCCCATGACTCGTACGCTATTAGTGGAATCATCATTTTCGTCAGGCAGTATCTTTTTACTGAATGTTTTTTTTCTTTTCCTGATTTGACTTCCAATTCTGATTTTGTAAAGGGTCACTTTTCTCCTTCAAATCTTTTTCACTTCCATGCATCTTTTTCCGCATTTCTTGATTCCTTTATTCTCAATTAATTTCATTCTTCGATGCTTAATTGTCGCGACAATTCTGGGGATTTAAGGGTACCCCTGACTCTCGCAGAAGAATATATTCAATTAGGGTATCACTTCTGATCCACTTCCTTTCAGTGATTGTGTCTCCTCAACCTTTTTTCGAAATTCTTTCAGCAGCTGGTGTTATCCGCAGATCTTTCTTGTTCTCTTTTTTCTTGTCTTTTCAATTTCTTTAAAACCTAAGTTTTGATCACTTTGCAAGTCCACTTAAATTTCCTTTTCCTCTATCTTTCATCTTAATGAGCGTCCTACATTTTGCAACTCTCAAAAAGCTTGTCGGGATAACTTTGCAGGCCACTTTGATCCGCAATATCCTCTTGAAGACGATTAATTATTTCTCTTTCTTCCAGCGAAGCTGCTTTTTTTTACTTCTCTGGGGCTGATTATGAAAAAATGTTCCATCTTTTCGGGCGCATCAAACCCCAATGCAACGGATTTTTTACTGAGCCCAGGCTGAGCGCAGAATCCGCTACACACTCAGTCGAAGCCTTCCAGCAACGCTTGCAAAGCACGTCTCCTCTCTTTCATCGCCAACCTCTTTCTTTCGGTTCGTGCGTGTACAGTAAAATCCATCTCCTTTATTGCATCAGTAAAAACACAACATTCTCATCGACGACTCAGAATGTACACGGAATCATTTCTGTCCACGCAAAATAAAGCGGAAGTTTGCTGAAGAAGGCGTAGTCTTGAGCATATCACATTAGTACAGAAGTGAAAAATGTTACCCCACTATTTGAGCTTCAAGAGGCTAAGACCCTAACTGCAACGACGGCGCAAATTGCTCTAAATCCTATAATAAAGGTACCGACAAGCGCTGACCTTGGTAAATAACACTTAACTAAGCAACGTTAAAATAATATTATTTACATAACAATCAAATGCATAGTTGCAAAGCATCTGGTAACAAAAAATGTGAGCTGGCATCCGCTCACAGATAACTCAAAATCAAAAACTGACACAAAGCCAAAAACACGAGTGAAGGACATCTCGGTCTGAAAGCAGCCTCAAACTCGAGCAGGCCAGAAACGTGACCCAACAGATTATTTCACTTACTACCAGGGATATAATACTAAAAAAAGTAGTGTGGGAACTCATAATTTTGTAAATAATAGCCTAGTATGAGAGCTCCCAAAAATACCCATCTTCAACAGCACTTCAGATTACGATGTCACAAGAATTATTACGCTATTATAGCTAATACACAATAAAATAGTCATTTGATTGCTTCGCGAAAGATAACTTGCATTTTATTTGTACAGTACCCCCCGCTATTCGCGAAGATGACGTTCCTTCCCCTCCCGCAAATCCGAAATATCCGCAAATTATTATTGATGCAGCTTTAAAACGCCTATGTATGCTATTATATACGCTAAAATATGCTTCCCAAACGCATTCTAAAGAGAGTCTAGCTATATTGCGTCATCTCTCTTTTCTAATTTTTTATTTTATATTTACTAGCATTATTATTGTAAAATTATTTACCAGTTAGGGTGAATGTGAGCGGCTTTCCGCTAAAAAAATAGCCTAAAAAATTTAAAAAACTGCCAAAATCCGCAAAAAGTAAACCGCGAACGGGTGAGGGTATGCCGTATACTGTATGTCAGGAGCTGCACATAAAAATTCAGAATAGAAACATACATCTTGACGTCAGGTTAGTTCGAAACAGCGTAGGAACATCGTTCTTATTGGAAGGAACGGTGTGGGAACGCCGTTGCCATATCACAGCACCCATGCTTGCTACAGTACTAACTACAGAACAAAGCAAGAGACCAAGACTTCAAAGCTTACACAAGACAGTTGGGATAAAACGCGTCAACAATATTTACTTCCTAACTCAAGGTTTATGGTACGTTGAACGAAAAGAGAAGCAGCAAAAGAAAAGCAAGAGCTGTCCGAAAAAAATATGAAGAAAAGTGTCCAGTTTAAAGAAATAAAAAAACTGATCCCATCTGAAAGTATGCCGGATAACACAGTACGGAATGGCCAACATTTTATGAAAGAGAAGGTTCTAAGACTTTTGATGTCGATGATAAATAGCATTATCAGAATAACAGCTGGTCAAATTTTTAGGCGATATAACCTAACATCACACATCGGGAACGTACTTGGTTTATTTAAATTAACAGAGCATTTCATCAACGGAGTTGCCAAATTCGTTTTCAATAAATAGCAAATAATGGTTAGTTTTAATCATTCTTTACTATTGTGCCACTCATTCGCAAAGTGTTGACAGAACTTCCATTGTAATAAACTAATCTAGGTCCCATAAGTGTGATTTTGTAGGTTATTTGTTTATCAGCTTCCTAGCCTGTGATTGTTCACCAACTGCATTGTAAGATGTGGCAGTCGAAAAAATACACACGTTTTCCATTCCACCAATCAATTTGGATTGGTAGAAGTACCACACGTTGATATGGACTTCCAAAATAGTATTCAAGAAAAGCACACTTACTTGAGTAAGGCGACTAAGAAGCGAAGGTGTACTGGCAGAAAAATTGAAGGAGAAAAAAAGCACCCCCTTTCAAAGGGGTTTGCGCCTGAAAGTGGCACTGATACCAGTACAACTACAAGGCCTAGGTCAAAACAAGACTTCAATTAAGGCAGTGGTTTTTAGCGATTTAAGGCTCGTGTCCCACTAAAATTGAAGGAGTGGGTGGTGGCCCTTGAGTTTCATCAACGCACTACATGCAAGGAAAATCGATTAAAAATGTGAAAATAATGCAATGCTGTATGAGCGTTTTACGCGTATTCACTTAGTCTTTCACCAAGATTGAGTAGTCAGCAAATAGGTTGTTACATATTACTTGATTAAAGTTAGAGAAAAAGGTCACATTATTTTGTGAAAAAAATCACGTTAAATTCGTTTTTTAGGTGGTCTCAGCAATCTACTGGCTTAAAATACGCTAGCAAATGACACACTGAGCGTTTTCTTGTTACTGAAAGTCAATAAAGTCAAAAATTTTTCAGGGCTATGTTACATCATCAAACTAATATCAACGTTGATTGCGGTTTCTCAGAACTGTTTGCCATAAGATTTACAGGTGAAAATAAAGTGAAAATTTTGTCCCATCGAAATTTACTTACTAAAAACTAATTTTTTGTTTATTTATGAAATTTTTTAGAGCAGGTATAAATAATTAAATATTTTGTTTCTATGCGGTTTTTAAAAAAGTCTTTCAATTCAAATTTCTTTAACAGTATTGCATTTTTTATTCCAGCGGTTCTAAACCGGTGGGCCACAGCATGTAAGTCGGGTGGGCCACGGACGTTTGTGTATTTTGAAAATGAGTTTGCATGCCGAATAAGGTTGAGCAATTATGGACGATATGAACATTCATACGGACCAGTACCTGAGAACTAGAGGGGCCATTCTGTGACCTAGAGACGCAATAACCTTTTGTTTGGAGATCAACTCCTCCACCGTGTTGTGAACTTGCCATCCTCTGGTCTTGACAGGCAACGAACTTTTTTTTATTTGGAGGTCAACTTTGCTGCCATGAGATCTTATGCTTATCCCAGTGACAGTTATTGTAGTAGTTACATCAAAGTTCTTACGAAAGTGCACCACAAGAATTTGTGACCCTTTGAAATGGGCCACGGCACGAAAAAGGTTGAGAAACATTGATTTATACTATAAAGCAAAATTCTGTCTGTGTGTCTGTTTCAACTCCTTTGAAACTGCTGCAGGTACAAGCATGAAAGATATCATCAAAGATATCTGAAATCTAAGCAGATATCTGAAATTGCCCAGAAGGGCATATTTGAATTTTAGGCCGGAAACACTGTGGATGGACTAGCCTGCAATAGACTAGTACAGATTTAATTTTGTGTGAAAGATCATGAATGGCTGGCATGTGAGATGCTGGTGTGGATTAAGGGAAATTAAGAATGCTGGTGAGGCATCACCATATTTAGACATTATGCGTATTTGTTAGAAAAATATTTATATTAGAATCTTGATTGTTGATGCATGAATGCATAATTGTCACGCAATTAGTCTAGTCCAATAAAACATTATGCCTCGCTACACGTGGTTTTTTTAAACCGTAAGTTGCGGTATTTAGTTGCATTAGAAGATGCCTAAAGAAGCAAAATTGTCTACAGCAAAAGTTAGGCAAATTTGCAGCCAGTATTTGGATGAGTTTTTAGCAACTCCAGCAGGTGATTTACATGGCAACATTTCGGAAGTATTAGTTAAATGTGACAAAAATTTTTTGTGGAAAGTCACAGAATAAGTCTGCGTCACCAAGCTGGATTGCAGAGGAAAAGCAAAATTTTTAACAAGCAGATCAACTAAACTGCAAGGAAAAATTGGTCTCTTTATTCCTAGCAGCAGGTATTGCACTTCATAAACTGAATTATCTAGTTTTAAAGTCGATGTTTGCTACGTTGTGAAAAGTTTTACCTTCTGAGACTGCGACCCGGGTTAGCGTTGGCCAATAAGCATTTCAAAAAAAAGAAACCAAATTCGGGAACTACTTCATAAAAAAATTTTTTTGACTGTGATAAAGCAGTGGTAGCTAAGCAAAAATATATTAATGCGTTGGTGGGCAGCTTGGAGGCTGCAACTGACACATACTTGATTGAGTATCTGAAAGCTGTAGCAGTGTAAATAGCGGTTATATTCCATGCTGTGGATGATGTATTGCAACAATTCAGCACCAAACGAGAAAATTTTGCATTATGGATGTTGCTCATTATTTGTCTTTTGCTGGAAAGACATTAAAGTAATTATACCCTTCTTTGGTGCATGTCACCTACATTGCACACTTATTACATAATTGCGATATGCAAGTGCGTGCGTACTATAAAAATATTGATGACGTGGTAGCAACGATGAAAGAAGCAACAATAAAATCAAAGATCGCAAAAAAGATTTTCATGAAACTGGTCTGCCATCACCTTCTATGCCCGTGATTACAAGATAGGCAGCTTTGCTAGAGCTGCATTGTATTATAGTAAATACTTTCCTTCTGTTCGTACTGTAGCGGTTTCGAACCCGGTTTTTATGTTAACACTGTTTTTGATCTAAGTTGTCTTGAATCACTTTATCTTTTTAGCGCTTTTGGTTGATTTCTTTGTTTGCGCAGTTTAGTTAATTAGGGCACATTTTAAGTTTCTAGTTTTGCTTTAAGCATGCCTTGAAATTGTTTTAAAATCATTTGACTTTGTTTTTAAGTGGTTGTGAAAAAGCAATGCAGTTCAGTAAGTCAATTCAATTCATATTAAAATCAGTTAAGAATTCGGTTCACTTGTTTCTGTTTTCCTCAGTTGATTAATAAAATTGGATCCATTTGTTTGCTAAATTTTTTGGTCAACTAGAAGCGGGCGCGAGGATTTATAGTTTTGTAAGTAGCAATTTGAAAAGATGAGAAGTGGTACAAAATTTGAATAAAGCTTTAGTTATCGACCATTTCATATTACTCTTTTGCAAAGAATAAGTGAAAACTCTAACGTTTTCGTCTAGCTCTCATCAGGAGTTATCGCTAGAATGAAGCCTGGTGTTGATGGCGAGGTATTTATAGCGAACGAAGCTGGTGAGAATGGCGGACATTTTGTGCGGACTCCTTATATGAAAGCAATTTGACTCCTCCAATCATGGATAAAGACGTCTTTATTGAACTTATGAACATTGCAACTACTCCTGTTGAATTCAGTTTTAATAACAAAATATATAAACAAATTGATGGTGTTGCTATGGGCAGTCCACTTGGTCCAGCCCTAGCGAATATCTTCGTCGGATATCAAGAAGAAAAATTATTTATTGACAACAATCAACCTTTAATCTATTTCAGATATGTGGATGACACCTTTGCCATGTTTGAGGATGAGCTCAATTGCAATCTTTTCTTAAAGCAACTCAATTCACTGCATCAGTCCCTCAATTTCACGCATGAGAAAGAAGTCAATGGCAAATTACCCTTTTTGGATGTGCTTGTGGAAAAAAGTAACAAAAAATTTTTAACTTCCGTTTACCGAAAACCTTCATTTTCCGGCCAGTACAATCGCTGGGATTCGTTTGGACCCAAAAGCAGAAAAAACAATCTTATTGGAACTCTTGTCCACCGAGCTTTGGAAATTTGTTCGCCTTCAAAATTACCCCAGGAAATAGATTTCATTCGATCGATTCTCTACTCCAATGGTTATCCAGAAAATGTAATTAATTCGAGAATAAAAAGGAAGATTGAACAGTTTAAATTACCGCCAAAAGAAGGACCGGAACAATGTCCAGTTTACCTTAAACTACCATGGATTGGCAATATCTCCACAAAATTTGAAAATCAATGCAAAACTGCTGTCAGCTCATGTTTTGGTGCAGTAAAGCTTCGTGTAGCGTTTTCCACAAGAAAGATGCTTTCAACGGTCCGCAAAGATGTTGTGCCTACCAAGCAACAAAGTATGGTCGTTTACCAATACGTGTGCCGCTGTGATTGTCGGTACGTAGGCCGCACATCTCAAAGACTGCAGGATAGAATAAAACAGCATATACCGAAAGCAATAAGAAATCAAGCTCAAACAAATTGGGACTTATCTCAATCCAACCATACCTGTACTTCGGCAATTGGACAACACCTACTCAACAATAAAAAATGCGCCGCTCACTATGATGACAAACAATTTTCTATTTTGGCTAAAGGAAGAACACTTTTTCATTTATCTACCTTGGAAACGACTTTCATCAAAATGCTTAAACCGGAGCTTTGCCGCCAAAAAGAATTCGTCTACACATTAAAATTACGTCATTGATTCGGACTCGACGAAATGTCTGGTTGTCTACCAATCAGAACGTTCCGACATTCTCACCAGCTTCGTTCGCTATAAATACCTCGCCATCAACACCAGGCTTCATTCTAGCGATAACTCCTGATGAGAGCTAGACGAAAACGTTAGAGTTTTCACTTATTCTTTGCAAAAGAGTACAATGAAATGGTCGATAACTAAAGCTTTAAGTAGCAATTGTTAGTTATCCAAATTAGCCTTTCGCTACAGTACTATCGTCAGCAAATGGACAGATGGCAGACTCTTCGCCGAGCAAAAGAAGCTATTAATGTAGATGATTTGGGCCAGACTTAGTTTGTATCAACCAATACCGGACTTTAGCAGCTAACGTCGAGCAAGTGACTGTACTATGACATAAGCACAGGAATTACTGAGAAATATGCAGTTCCACGATGACCCCTGCTGAATTCAAGCTTACAGTATATCAAGAAACAATTATCCAACTCTGATTTAAAAGCAATAATAAACTGTACTAACTTTATAAATACCCAACTACCTACGCATTATTGCAAAAAATCCAGCCAACCTCTTTTACCATTGAGCAATCATTCTCTATGCTATAAAAATGCTGAGAAAAGATAGAAATTTTGAAGCAGAGAATATCAAAAAATATTTGATGCTGTATTACAATGAATAATTGTAATAATTTTACAGTTTGATTTCTTGTTGAGCACATAATAAACTAATAACAAAACATATACAATTGTAGTAACATAGCAGTTTTTATACACATTAATTGCATGCAAACGTGCCATTTTTGTAGGGTCAGTTGTCCTGCAACACTACAAGACAAATTGAGATTTTATCTAACCGCAAAAGGTGAATTATAGCTTATCTTACTGGTGCGAATTCCTTTTCTGCATCATTTAACCAAATCTGTACATCAAAACTTCAATAATAGGGCAAAATTGTTAAGTCAAAATTTAACAAAAATAAAGTCAAAAAAATTTTTTTAGATCAAAAGAACATGGCCCAACCAATTATTGGTTGAGAAAAGGGACTGTTTAAAACTCATATGAAGTTTTTTAGCGAATTTTTTTCCCTTTTTCCCAATATGGCTCAAAATGACGATTTTGTAAAGCCCCTCTTTTTTCATGTGACGCGTCATATACTCCAGCAAACTTGAGTTGTTCGGATTATTTACAAACGCCACAAAAACCTGTTAAATCAAACGGTTGAAAACTTTAATTGTTTTCAATACGATAGCAGGTTTGTCATAAATGATATCTCTAACCACCCCCTGCCCTAATAAAGCAGTTTTGCTTTCTCTTTTCCTCATTTTACCCCAATATGACGGTTATGCTTCCCCTTTTTTCTGGGGACGTTATATGATACTTGAATGGCCCCAAACTTAAATTTTATGTATCATTCATCATACTTTCTTTTTGCTATACTTAAAATGAATCAATGCTTAAGATTATACGAGATGGATTACTGTTAGGATAGTTACATTACAGTGAATTAACAGGAAATTTAATTTCGGACAGCCGCCATGATTGTTAGAATGCATACTTTTCCGACAAGCTCTCTCTACATTTCGATTTTCATTACTAAACTCTTTTTTCTAAAGCTTGTATCTTATAAATTTAACACTTCTATAGCTTAGTGACATCAATTACGCAGCTATGTTGAAGATAATCGATACCAATAAAGCTTCAGGTTGCCATGTTAAGCAGGAGTTATGTCACAAAAATATCATTCATGTTATGTTTTCTTGCTATTTGTTTTTCTCCTTTGATCTTAACGACACAATTCAAGTCTCATATTGCTTTCATTCTGCCAAGCTTAATGGCCCGCTGAAAATAGCTCCATGACCTACTGGTTGAAAACCTCAGATTTAAGGAAAGAAAGATCCAAAACCAGGAGATTAAGCTGGTAACTACTGGTAGGCTACTAAATAAGCGAAGCAGTCCATGTAAAAATCTTCATTTTGGAAATTGGTCACTGCTCATGAGAAAGTGCCAAGTTTGTATGCCATAGATTGTGGCAGCATTCCAACTTACTTGAAACCGTAGAAGCAGTTGAATTAGTCCGCAAGCACAGTTTTGCTGCACAGCGACAGGTAACTATAGGAATTGAGGTAACACTACTGCGAGAAATAATTATGATTTCTTATTGCGTTTCTCGCATCGTCGTAGCATTAGCGAATTACAACGTTGGATGTGCATTGACCGTATTGCTGGAAATTTTTACACTCTTGTTAAAAAGTTCAAGAAAAAATTTCGTTGACTTTGTGAACAAAAGTTGAATTAGAAAATTGATATCATTCAACGACAGTAGTTTTTTTATTACGCAACTAGTCGGCTCTGCCGGCGTCGCCCGCAGGGTACCCCGTTAGCAATGACGAAGTTAACTACATCGGCTCAACTGGCCAAGCCGGCTTTAGCCAATAGATAGTTGTGAAAATAATAATAATGCTTTAATATTTTTTGACTAAACCAAATCTCGTTCCGAAACAAAACTATGGTTTTTTTTAAAACGCAATCTATTAACGCAAAAGACATTACGGGTTTGCGCATAGCCACCAGGGCTGGTTCTAGGATTTTTGGGGCCCAATTAGAAAGTTGATGGCTGGCCCCTACTCTACAAAAGTGAAAGTTCAAGTATGTTTGTGATTCTAGTTTCCCAAAACATGTAACAAAACACAATAAATCCAAAAAGCAACGATACTCACGACCCACGTGAAGCCCGTGCTTCACCGGGTTAGAATTGTGAAGCTGCTCAACCAGCTTGTCGCAAGAGGCGACTTTTGGGTACACCACCAATGGCAGTCTGCATTGTTGATGGTGGGGCTACCAGTCAATAATTTGCTTTTATGACTGGTTAGAAATGGGCCACCACTTCCACCTACCCTAATTTAATTAGGTCGACGACGTGCACCTCAATTACCGTTCGCTCCTTACCTCTGTCTCAAGGAAGAGGAGGGGTAAACTAACCAACAACCCACATGAAGAAAACAGAGTCTTTACACCAAGGGTCATCAACCTTTTGAAACCGCGAACTACTTCCTGCGCACTGATTACGGCGAAGGGCCACCAGTTTGATACACACTTTAGCAACATCCAGTTCGTTCTATTTACTTTTAACTACGTATTATTGTTAATAAATTTTATCGAAAACTAAAGTGAAGATCTTCTTTGAAGAAATTTTTAGTGAGACAAGTTTTGCTTGAGATCAACTACTTCGAAGTCTAAATTTTCCAACTATAAAACCAAATTAAAAGTGATAAACATTTTTTTGGGGATCTACTTTTTCTAGGGACCTAATTTTAGAATAGGCCGGCGGCTGCTTATACGGTCTTCCCGGGTGGCTTGGCACTGGCGGGTCCAACTCTTAGTTTACGCCATATACAAAGAACTGAAATTTCGACAATTATGAAAAAATGAGAAAAAACGTGTTTTTATCATAGAGTAACCTAAACACAGAAGAACACACACACTTTTGGTATCCTTTTAGTTCAAAAACATACCTTTTTGGTTGTTGATAATGATAGAATGGACATAACGACAATTTTCTGTTAACATAGTGTGTGATTCAGTTTTTGTCCGGTGTTGTCCCTTTAACAGAGATGGCTGGATTTACCCCATTCCTTTTGCAATTGCTCGCACTCCGTGCCACCACTTGTCTCGTCTCAGGAAAACCTCCTTCTTCAAACCAATCTTCTCTGTCTCCTCTTCCACTTGCTCCTTCCAAGTCTTCTTTGGTCGTCCTCGCTTTCTCTGCCACTCACTTCAAGATTCAGAGCAACCCTCAAAACACTATCGTCATCCCTCCTCAGCACATGTCCATACCATCTAACTCCATTTGCTGTTGCTAACCGGTCTATAGTTTCCTTCAACCCCAACATATCCATCTGTTCTTCAGTCGTCTTCCTGTCTACCACTTTCTGACAGCACATGGCTCTCACCACAGCTCTCTCCGTTCTCCTCAAAATTGCTTTTTCATTTTCTATTAGACCTCATGTCTCACTTCCATACAGTATTGCTGATCTTACACAACAACGATAAACTTTACCTTTCATCTTCAGAGAAAACCTATTTCCAAGCAACAATTCTACACATTCCCTGAATCTTACCCAACCGACTCTTACTCTTGCTGTAACTGCCGCTTCACAACTACCACTAGCATTTAGTCTGTCTCCCAAATAACAAAATCCATTGACTGTCTCCACTTCATTGCACAACCTCCACATCTCCACTTCTCGATCGAATCCTTCGTCCCTTCCATTATTCCTTTACATTTCAAGCAAACACAATGCATTGCCAACCTAGCGGTAACTCTCTTTATTATTTATTTATTTATAGTATTTATCTCTTTTATTTATTTATAGTATGCATAATAAATTAATTATGTGAGAAACAAGAATTTCTCATTCTTCATTTTACATTTTTAGTGATGGTTTGTTCCTTTTCTATTGCAGAAAAGTCTTCAAATACTAGTTTTGTCGCCGCTGGCACGGACCCCTTAAGGTGCGGTGCGGCCCCCTTAAGGTGCCCCCTCCAGTTGAATAAAATTAATCAGATAGGCATATAACGCCCCTGATAGTCACTACATGTCTCCAAAGTTTATTGAGTCTGTGGCAATCTTATATTCCCGGTTTTTTCCATAGGCATCCTTAAACTTAAATTTTATTCTGTTAAATTTAGCAAGTGTTTAAAAGCATGTCAAAGTTGTGGGTGAGCGCCAAGGTGATTGATATGTATTTTCAGAAACAAACTATTGAATATTAGGCTCACTACTTACAACGTTTTCCTAACTCTAAGCGTATTTGTATGAGCTAACGCCTCTGCCTGGGCGCATATTGCTTGGTCCTGGCAAAAATACAGCAATGCAAAGAGCAAGCTAACCCAGAATGAAGCACTCACTGTTAACTGATTACAATAGCAGAGCCCCCATCAGTAATGTCGAGATTAAAGATATTGGTTTTGCTGGCATCACCCAATTGATATTTGTAAGAAGAGCTATGAAAGTTAATGTGTTGTTGGCATAGCCAATTATCGTTCCAAAATCAAAATTACCATTTTAGGAAGGAAATCAATTAAGCATGAAGAAACATTATAGGAGGTTGCGTATAGCCGCTATATTTTTCCAAAATTTCTCGAGTTCCTGAATACGTTTAGCTTGCCTGTTTACTGCTTGGACTTGCTCACGATTTAAACAGCCAACGATTTCAAAAGTTTTATTCGTTTATTTTATCATGATCATGGAAGTGTAATTTCTAAGTTGTGAGGTGGGAGGGCGCCAAAATGATTGACATGGGTTTTTTGAGGAATAACCTATTAAATACATAATAGGACCACTCCTTATGACTTTTTCGTAATTGCATGGCTATTTATAAGATCCAAAGCAGTGGTTTCCAACCGGTGGGTGGCGGAGAAGTTTCTCGAGGGGTCGTGAACAACAGCCTCAGTACTTTATCAAATGCTCAAATTTTTAAAACTGCGTATATCAACATTGAAAGAGTTTTTGTGAAGTTCACATTATTTCCGTTAAAATTGCTGTTCATACAGAGGGCCAAAAGCCCTTACCGTGGGAAAAATATCCACGTGTGGCAACACTGTATAATGCTCTTATATTGCCAACACTCGAGACTTGATGTAACAATTGTGAGCGAATGGTTATCATGACGTTTTTCATGTCTGAGTGCATTTCACTTTCTAAAGGCAGGTTATGTGAGACTAGTAGAGTTGCATGATTGAGTCGGTAAATTAAGGCAACGCTTAGTCCTCCCTCCAATGCCTTGGACTAGCCTGCACTACCCAGATAGTACGCTTTGCTTTAAGTTTCATTGTTGTGAAGTACGTTACAACAATGACGAGGCAAGAATCTGCTGGCTGCTATCTGCCCATCCCTACCTACTGATAGTAGGCTAGTTAGACTTGCAGAATAGAGAGATTACTTTCAATGCACTGCGTTAAATAAATAATTTATGTTTCCTGCATTGTTCGCAGGCGCGAAACAACGTCAACAAAATGTCAATATTTAAAAGGGTATCTGAAATGAAGGTTTCACATTTTTAATGCACAAGGCATTTTTCTCTATTGTTATCATTTCAAGTGTTTAAATCAACTGCTGTAAGCTTATGCGCTTAGTTGATGGTTTTGTATGTTACCTATGTGCAGTTAACATCCGTGAAGACTTCATGTTTTGTAGACTGTATCTTGAAACAACTACAAAAGCAGAAAACATTTTGAAAAAAATCTCTGCATTTTTTTATAGTGAAGCTTACAATGAAAAAACGTGCGTGGCATTTGCACGGGTGGAGCACCAGCAATGCTAGGAGCTAAGTCAGGATTTCAAACAAGAGTTAAAGAACTAGCTCCAAAAGCTGAAGGCATTTACTGCATGATTCATCGATATGCTCTTGCCAGCAAGACCGATTCTGCCTCTCGAACAGCAAGTATTGGATTCCCTGATCAGAATTGTAAACTACATCAAAGCAGGGGCATTTATTATTCCTTTATTCAAAAAACTTTGCTTCCAGACATTTATGTTGATCATGAGTTTCTTCTCTTCTATACTACATTTGGTTTGTTGTCGAAAGGAAATGTAAATTGCTTTTTCGAGCTAAAAAATAAAATCAAACTGTTCCTTCAAGGACAAAAAGTACAAGTTGTTGAATTACTTTGATGACAAAGACAGGACCGCACAAGTTACATACTTGGTAAATATTTTTGACCACCTTTAAAGAATGATCTGAAACTGCAAATAAAAGAACATTCTCAAATTTCAAGATTGTCTTCAGGCTTTCATATGCAAACTGCAAAACTGGCACAGATAAGTAGATCTGGGGAATGTTGCCGTGGTTGAAAAATTGTGCAGTGTTATCGACGAATTAGAAAATGGAACAAATCAGTTGGTAAAAGACGAAATTTTTTAGCACCTTGAAGCCTTGTAGAAGAAATGCAATAATAATTCTCTTGACTCAATGGAGACGAGGCAGCTGTTGTAAGAAACCCTTTTTCCAGTAACTACTATTGGGAGTGTCCCTAACAAATTGCAAGATGAGTTTTTTAAACTGCGTAATGATTCTTCAGCACGACACTTGTTCTGTGAAAAATCCCTGACGCAGTTCTGGTGTGCTATGAAGCTATCATATCTAAACCTAACTACGCTCGCCATCCGTTATCTGTTTCCATTTGTTTCCGCCTACCTCTGTGAGGCTAGTTTTTTAACCCTTGTCCACATTACAACAACGTTAACGAATAGACAGGGCATTGAGGATGGCTTGGACTAGCTCTCACAAACACATCACCTGAAATTTCAAGACTGGCTGTTTAAATACAAGCTCAATCTTTCCCTGAGCATATGAGCTGCTTGCTTTACAAAATAATGCGTATACAGGATATGTGAACTGGAAAATGGTACTGTTTTTCATCTTGTCGTTTGTTATTTGGACATCTTTTGAGTGGCACGTAATGGCCGGGCCCGAGCGTTTTGTAACATTATCGAATGGGGTTGCGAGATCAAAAGGCTGAAAACCACTGCCCTAAAGCCTCTGGCTGCGCCCATGTTGTTTGGGCCTGGCATAAATGCAGCCATCCAAAGAGCAAATTAACCACAAAATGGGCCACTTAGAGATAGGTTACAGAAGTCTCTGCTTATCAATCCCACCTCTGGACCAGACAATTTTGGGTTTAGTAAGACGGGACTTATTAACCGGGGGACAAATTTATGCTGCTTACATGTGCATAAATGAGTAAGGCCGACAGTACTATGACTAAAAATTGCTAGATCTATTAACTCTGTACACAACAGTTACCGATAACGATCAATTCAGTAACAACCAATCAATTTTTTAATCTCAAGTTTCTTTGACCAGGCTATGTCTTCACATCTCTTTGCTATTTTGAAAATACAGTAAAATCTACAGCACCAGTGTTGCCAAATTGCGATTGCTAATATTTTCCAAATCTACACCAAACAACCAAAAAATATACCAATTACATGCCAAACAGTCCTGAAAAAAAGCAAATTAAACATATGTTGAGATCATTCAACATGGAGGAATTACTAATTCAGACAGCATTTTTATTGTTGATGTACTATTAATGCTTAAAAAGATATCTAAAGAACATAACGCAACACTCTTTGATTAAAATAATGAGAACATTTCACATAAATAATATAAACAAATTACTCACAAACAAAGTTAGTTAAAGACAAAAGCACTCCTTGAACATCTGCAACAAACTTTTGTAACATTAGTTTTGATAGGAAGCCTTTTGAAAGTTTCTCATGCAAGAGCATGTGAAAATTGCACACAAACAAAGCGAACCAAAGACTGAAAATAGATCACTCATCGTACATATCTGTTGCGAATTTTTGCTACATTTCTTTTGGTATGATCAAATCTATACAGCACCTTTTGCTGGTGATAACCTTGGTGTTTATTCATTCACGCGTATGAGCTCAAGCTCGGTTTGCATGTCTTTCGTCAGACTGGGCCACCACGACGGGTAGACTGCTAGGCCCCACCATCTGTCTGCCACATAAAGACGGAGACATCTCGTTAAGTGCCTTGCTCAAGGACACAACAAGCAAGCTTGCTGGCTTGTTCTCCACACTATCCCTTATGTGCTGAGCACCAAGCAGGGAAGCTGTGAGGCTTGATTTTGTATGGCTTCAACAACTAGCAATTTTGCTTTGCGCCAATCTCATGTCATCTTCAGTTTGAAAACAGTTTCTCGTCTTTGTTTTGATGCGAGTAAGCGCAGAAAACTCTCTTTTATACAGGTAGGTTGCAAGAAATGGCAGAATAACTTTTACTGCATGCGGACCACAATACTCCTTTTATTCTAGATTTTTATCCCAAGTTGACCAAGGGTATTTTTCCAAATTATTAATGCTTTTTATGCAGTTTTTATGTATCTCGTTCAATCTACGTAATCTCACTGCTTCACTGAAAAAAAAATACCTTTAAAAATATGAAGTAAATGGTATGAATTTTTATGTAAAAACGTACGCCTGCTATTATTGGTTTGGTGAAAAGTTTTGTAACAAAACCAATGGGGTAATCTTCTTTAATTTAAAGGAATACATCTAAAAATTCCGCGCCTTGACCTACATGTTTGTTGTTCATCTCACGAACGTAGGGGTCAAATCATTATCTTAAAAAATATTGGTTAAATCTGTTTGCAAAGACCTAGTGTTATTCATTCTGAATGAAAAGAAAAAATATCATCAATACATTGTCTAAAAAACTCTAGCTGTTTCACATTTTCACTAATTCGTTAAATTATGAAATAAATTATAATGCTAGCCAAAAAGACTGAATGATTATGACTTGGTACCAATAAAATATTCCTCCAAATTTAGTGACATCATTTTCTAAACAAAAAGCATCACCACCTCAACAATAATTTCTTCAGCTTCTCGACTGTAAGAGCTGACCGCTTGCAATGCTTTTTTCAAAGATAGTTGAACAAGATATTTCGATATAGTAGAATACAATGCCGCTGTATCGGCTGCAACTATGGTTGTATTTGTTTGCTTTGACTTTTTCGTTAGATTTATTTTCCCTTCTGTCAATATCTTTAAATATTTTTTGCTATCTTGACAGAATTTATCAATGAGAATCTGACAAATTTTGACTCCAAAAGTTTGAAGCATACATTCTATAAAGGTGGTAATTCTCGAAATACAAACCTTTTCTGGCAATGTAATCTCTTCTTAGTTTGAGCTATTTGTTATGAGCACTTTGCAGGAAGATGCACGTATATACACTGCATTAGCGCTCATGCTCGGTTTGGAAGTCTTCAGTTGGACTGGGGCCACCACGACGGGTAGACTGCTTGGCCCCACCACATTATCCCTTTATTGCTTATCTCTATGGAAAAGCATACCCGCATTGCGTTGGAAGAGCATTTTGCTACTAATTCGTTTATTTTTCTAAGTTTTGATATCACTCTTAAAATGGGAAGAAGATTTAATTTGACGGAGACACAGCGGACTCAGACTGTTGCATTGCAGCAAGAATGTTATTCAGAACGTCAGATTGGTGCTAGAATAGGTTGCAGTAAGAATGCTGTGCACAATGCTTTGAAAAAATTTAAAAAGTACGGTTCATATTGTGATGAGCCCAAACTCCAAAAAAAAGAGATGACATCATGATCAAGAGAATGCAGTGCGATCACTAACCAGTACCACAAATAAAATTCGCTCAGAATTGCTTAGAAAAAGTGCTATATTAGTAAAAGGACTATACGCTGGCGCCTAAGCCTAGAGTTTGGATTCAAATCTTGCAAACCAGCCCGAAAATCAAGACTGACTAAAGGAATAAAATCCAAACGCCTGGCTTTTGCTCATAAATATGCTAGTTGGAGTCCTGAACGGTGGACCAATGCCCTTTCTTCCGACAAATCAACAGTGCAGCAGTTCGCCACAAGACTGTAATGTTTGGAGGCCGCAAATGAGACGATACAACGATTGCTACCTTTCTGCAACTGCGAGACAACCCCAAGTCTAATGGTTTGGGGGGGGGAGGGCTATGTCAGCAAAAGGAACAGCAGGATTTTATTTTCTACGTCATAGCATGACGATGAAGGCTTCCAGATATCTAATGTTTTAAAAGAGAAGCTGGAACTTCACATGAACGTACATCAGTGTGGCATATTTATGCACGGTGGCGCCCCATGCCATAGATCAAAAGTAGTAAGTTTATTTTTGCAAGAAAATCGGGCGAAAGTCCTTGACTGTCCAGGAAACAGTTTTGATCTGAACCCCATAAAAAATTTATGGAAACTAATGAAGGATATGGTTGCAGACAAGCATCCTCCTTGTTTAAAAAGTCTTGAAAATGCCATAGTTGTTGTCTGGTCGAAGGAAATCAGTTCAAAATTTTGCAACAACTAACTGACAGTTTGCCAAAGCAATTGGAAGCAGTAATTGAAAATCGTGTAGGACACACAAAATATTAACGGTTTTGCTTGAAAACTCTGTATGCAATAAAAAATTACTTACATATATCTGCTCTCTATTTTAAGTTCCCAAATTGATCAGTAAATGTTGCTTTGTTGCTTGAAAAACAGGTCCAAAAGTTTATTTTTTCAAAAATAGCCAGTGGTCCTTTTTTTTGACCTTGACTGTAAATATGGAAAAATGGTAAGCTTACAAACTTTAAACAGTCGTTAAATTGTGGTAATTATGGTATTTATGTTGTTTATTGTGTGAATTGTAACCCTCAACATGATCGACAAGCAAAAAATAAATCTTTGTTTAGATCAAAAAATCATTGAAACTTCTGAAAAAATTTTGATGTTTTGGTGCAAAACGACAGTACCCCTCTATTTCACCATCATACAGGTAGATCTAATCACTACTTTTTGTTTGCTCGTCGCCCTAATTTGTCACAATGTTATTTGTTACGTTTGTTGAAGAACCACGGTTTCATATGTTGGATATACAGTATATGAAGATTCATGGCGTAATAAACTTGAAGCCTCTATAAACGTATCAAAATCATTTTGCAAATGTTAAATGATAGAAGTCCTATGCTTTGTTTACTTTTTCTAGTTTATGACGGAACACTTGATTGCCGGTAATAATTTTTGCCATATGTTTTATTGCTTAGTACCTACATTAGTTACAAGTGAATTGTAGTTTTAGTTTTTTTCTGCTTCTGTCCTTAGTGTAGTATTCTCTGTCTAGTTTGTAGTTTTGAGTACCAGCATAATGCAGGATAATTTTTTAGTACTTTCTTAGTCAGGTCACTTTATGTTTTCCAAACCACTTTTTCATAAAAATTTTATCTAGCCTTGAGTCACTAGTTCTCGTTTTATCAGCCAGTTTGAGATAGATTCTGTAGTACTGTTTTCCCTTTAGTACATTATGACTGCGGTGAGTTGGTTTATGTATTTTGCTTTTTCTTTTTTCAATGAAAATTGAAAATGGCTGTTTGAAGACGAAATTGATTTTTTGAATTGTAAGCAAGCTCAACTGATCTCACGTTTCATGATTTTGCAGTGAATTTATCAGGCCGTACAATTGTCAATCTGGATCGCTTCTAGCAAGTTATTTCATGGCAGATTCCAGGTAGCTGTTTGCTTATGTAGTTTTAAAAAATTGATATTCGAAAAACCCTCCTTCTAAAATTTGTTTCTAAATACTGTATTAGTAATGTAAACGTTAGTTCTAGTGTATATGTTTCATATTCAAATTGCATTTAGTTGCCGTATAAATTCTCAAGTTTTACTACTGAAAAGAATATTGACTGTGACATTTATAGATGAAACACATTGTTCAATGAGGGGGAGAGGCTCAGCACCATAATGGGGCAAAGACCTTTTCTTAAGATAAAGTTTTCAGGGTGACTGTTTTCTATTCAATGTATGTCATGCTATTGCCTGCCCTAAATTTGAGTATAGATCTTTTTTAGAAATCAATTTTTACAATGTGAGTTTTTTTACACATATTTCAAATTTCTCGCGTTGGGGCTGACCATATTGTGGGTAGTGGCTTCAGCACCCACTTTTACGCTTGTAGTGACACTGAAATATAGAAGTTACATTTAACGCAGCATAACCTTCTACTTCTCAAAAAAATACTGCAACGTCAAATTCAACCGGAATCAATGTCGGATTTTTGATCGGCTAGAGAAAAGCCATAGAATTATTAAGGTAGTCTTGATTATTTTGTAAGTACGCCTTTGTTATAAAGCCATAGATTAAAGGGAATGGCAAAATGCCCCCTCTTGCTTTTCAAATACCCTTGAGCTTGTGAAAGAAATGCGTCGATCCGGCACTAATAAGCTTACAGCAACTTGAAGCAAGCTTAAATAAAACTGTTTTCGCGTTTACTAATAAAATTTTCTCCTGACCGACACAGAGACGAATACAGGGTACGCACTGAACACTACAAAACTAAGTTATTGCCGAATCAAAAGAGTGTGTTCCACTTTTGATAAGTAGGCTAAGGTAGTCTAAGCTGGTTGTTCAGACACTGAAAACCGCTCAGAGGCCGACAATTGAGGAAAAAGATCAGTGCACACTCGACAAAAAAGAAAACTTGACCCGCTTTACTTTTGCCGACCTCGAAGACTAATGACCGTTTAACTTTAAGCTTTCACTCTACAAAACTGTAGCTTTCTATGTATTAAGCAGTCAGCATCCTACCACATTTTCTAACACTGCCTCTGCTTGTCTTTGTGCAGTAGAAAATTGTATCAAGCATTAGCCAAAATTTAGCTTTGTTCGTGATATGAATCGCTTCAGCGTTACAGCATTCAACAAGAACAGGTTAAAAAGTGTACTATAATACATTCAGTAAGCCTATGTGTAGCGCCCAAAGGCGGTTCATTTCACGAATTGCTCGATTGTTTGCAGCAAACACACATGCGCGCTTCTCTGGTTCGAGATTATGCACAATAAACGTATTCGTGCTTCGTGTGCTAATCAACTCTTTAGGCAGACTGGGCCACCAAAACAGGTGGGCTAGGCTGCTGGGCAGCGTCAAGCTAGCCAACAAAAAAGAGACTGACGCTGTTTGTAATTTGGACAACGAAGATACAAACTAAAATGAGCGTAGAAATATGTGGCGGTTTAGGATATTTGAGGGCGAGAATTCAAGCAGCCTCGTGAAAATGAGGTGTCCGAGACTGTCGAATGTTCGTGTCACCATTTGATGTTCAAACATGTAGGTAATAATTGGATTGCCTCTGACCATTAACCAAAATTTAGACTTCATTTTTGTGATTTACACGAGCAACGCAGGTTTTATGCGTTTGCGACTATAGTTTGTGACGATTCAGTGGATCACTGAAAAAAGCGTACAGCAAACCGAGACAGAGATATTCACTCTTTGCATTCTAATATACAATACCAAGGTATTGAAACAGCAAAATGATTCTGTAATAGTCAAGTAAAAATGTAATCAGATATTCATTATTGATAACAAAGGTCAACGAAAAAGATTTTTTTCGAGTGCCAAAGATATTTTAACTGTTGTGGGGTATTTTGATGTCGCTGAATCTGAAAATGACATTGGTTTCTCTGAATTGGCTCTAGTTTTTGAGATATCGGTATTTTTCATTTTTTGCAAGAGAAAAATCGTTAACTTTTGTATTGCCAAATGCGAACTCAAGTGTCAACAACTTATGTATTGGAAATGTCTCTTAGGTAGTATGCATTTATTTTTCTCTACCAGGTACTTTTAATGCGCCTAATTTTTGATGTAACATCCCATTACTTCAGCAGTAAGGTATTGAAAGCACTCTTTGAGATCTAGCAATTCAGACTCCATTTTTCCCTGCGCAAGTTATTTAACTGTGTTTATGTTGTTATTCTGTATGTCTTTACCTTACGAATGGTTTCTTCAGCTTTTGGCAAACTGTGCACCATCAAACAGTAAACCAGGTGATGGGAGTAGGCTTATCATTCTGATAAGCTGCAATTTCTTTGTGATGCTAACAGCATGTACGGTATTCATTTTATGCAGCTATCTTATCATGGCAGATAATGTCAGTATCTCATTTTGTAGTTATATTTTTGTAGATGTCGTAGTCAAAGTTTAATGGCTCTGTAGCCAGAGAAAGGCATACCACGAGTCTAGTTTGAGCTCATACTCAAATATCTAAAGTTTGGAAAATATGGAGGGTTGTGCAATTCAAGTAAGAATTGGGTTTGTTAGTAAAAATTTGACCATATACTTAAGTTAGTAACTGATTAGTATGTTTTCTTGTGGCGGAATTAATAGATTGTCACGGTTTAGTATAGTATTTATTTTTAATCACAGAGTTATGAGCTCATCACGAAAAAGCTATCGTAATGCTCCTGACAAATTTTGTTACATCTGTGAGAAATATACCTTCAAAAACCAAATGAAAGCTATCAATGATTTTGTGAGGAAAATATATATTGGATATTTTAAAGAGAAGCTTGATAACCAAGATAAATCATGGGCTCATCAGATTGTCTGCAAAGCATGTGTAGAAAGCTTGAGAAAATGAGCTAATGGTACGCTTAAAAGTCATAAGTTTGGTGTACTGATGGTTTGGAAAAAATCAAAAAATCATTTCAATGAGTGCTGGTTTTCTATGGTGGACCTAAAAGAGTTTAATCGTCTCAAGAAAAAGACTTGAAATTACTCCAATTTAGAATCTGCTCGTCAACCTGTGCCTCACTGTGAGGAAGCACATGTACCTAAATTTAGTGTTTTATCTGACGTATCCATGGAGTATGATGAGTTTCATGAAGAGGTGGAAAGCTCTGCAAGTAACAGCGGTGGAAGTGTTTTTAATAACATTTTTACCGTACGAGAGAAAAATAATTACTTCTATATTTTAGCGAAGAAGAAAAACTTGTTTACAATAAAAAACATTGAAGGGCTTTTACTGAAAATGGGAGTGCAACAATATAGAGCTCAAGAGCGGCATTTATCCAATAGCGAGTTCGAAAAAAAGTTCAAAATGTGTATTGCTACATAACAATAACAGGTATGCATCTCTCCCAATTGGCCATTCAACAAAACAAAAGGAAGACTACAACAACATTAAAACGGTGTTATAGAAACTGGATTATGACTCTCACTAATGATTGATCTGTGTAGACTTGAAAATGATAAATTTTTTCTTGGCCAGCAAAGCGGCTATACAAAATATCCATGTTTTATCTGCCTGTGAAATAGCCGAGCGCGTGATGATCACTGGGTTCATTCACGCGTATGAGCTCATGCTCGGTTTGCATGTCTTTCGTCAGACTGGGCCACCACGACGGGTAGACTGCTAGGCCCCACCATCTGTCTGCCACATAAAGACGGAGGCATCCCGTTAAGTGCCTTGCCCAAGGACACAACAAGCATGCTTGCCGGCTTGTTCTCCACACTATCCCTTATGTGCCGAGCGCCAAGCAGGGAAGCTGTGAATACTATTTTTTAAAGTCTTTTGGTATGACTCGACAAGGGAAATGAACCCCAGGTCTACCGACTGCGAAGCGGACGCTCTAACCACTACACCACCGCGCCGGTATCACTGGGTGAAAAAAAGGATGGCTTGTTAGAGATTCCATGAGAGTAAATAAAGCTAACGTTATCAACGAACCTTTAGTTGCCAGAGAGAAAATCAGGTGCTACTATAGCGTGAGGTCTACCGACATAAGTCACCCACCGAGATGCAGGGTGAGGTCTACCACTTGACTCGCACCTACCGAGGTGCAAACTGCGTGAGGTTTGGGTTAGGATTAGGGTTAGAACCACTGCCCTAACCCTAACCCTAACCAATGATTTATTTTTGTCATTCTTAAAAGATGTACGAAGTGTGTATCGTTAGAATAAATTTACCTTTGTGTGTGGAATGTATGTGTGGTGTTTGGAATTATTATAGCTATAGTAGTAAGTGTTTAGCTATGGTGCATCTATAGAGGGGTGAGGGGTAAATAATTCAGTGGTAGATCTCACGCAATAATAGTAACCGGAGGTAGATCTCAAGCTATAGTGTGGTAGACCTCACGCTATAGTAGCATCGAAAATTATTATTCCACCACTGCATATCAAACTTGATTTGATGAAGCAGTTTGTGAAAACCTTGCCTGTAACTGGGGATTGCTTCAACCATATTTGCAGAGCATTTCCTGCTTTGAACATCAAAAAGCTGAAAGTAGCCATCTTTGATGACCTCGCACATTTATACAAAATCCATGCTTTGTGCACTCTATGACAGACACGAGTCTGCTGCTCGGCAATAATTTGTTTTAGTTGCACAGAACTTCCTTGTGAACCGAAAAGCTGAAAATTACCAAGGTTTGGTGGAAGATATGCTTTCCAAATTCAAAGATTTAGGTGTGAGGATGAGTATCACGATTCATTATTTCTTCAGCCACTTAAATCGTTTTCCTACAAACTTCGGTGATCTAAGTGAAGAGCACGAGAAAGTTTCCACCAGGACATTAAGCTCATAGAAGAGAGGTATCAGGGCAGGTGGGGTGCCCATGATGGCCAACTATTATTTAGAGCTGTGAGTGACGCGTTACAGGGAACGCGTTACATTGCTTGTAATTTTCAGTGTTAAAAAAATTGTAATTTTCAAAAGTAACGTAATTTGTAATTAATTACTTTTTTGAGGAACGTGTTACTTTTTATAGAGTTAATATTACAAATTCTTGTTGACATACAAAACGTTTATTTCACCCAAAGTAAACCAAGTGCAACTCGCTGAAGAAAGAATGAAGATTTTCGTCAAAGAATCTAAAATGCAAGAGGAAAACGATCAGCATAACAGCAATTCTTAATTTAACGAGTGCTGTAGACGCAGCGGCTTGCACCGAACGAAAATAGCAAACGCAAATAATAATGTGTTTGAAGTCATGTGGCTACCGCTTCGCAAAACAATAAATGCAACTACAGTCAACTTCGGATAAAAGAGATCCGCCGGGACCAGCTTAATCAGTTTCTTATAACCGAATTCTCTTATAACCGACTGCCGCAAAGTTCGATCCGATACCCTAAGGACCTTTTGTGTAGTCCCTTATAAGCGAAAATCCCTTATATCTGAATCTCTTATATCCGAAGTTGACTGTAGCGACCAAAACGTTGGAGAATTGTCAGAGTTTCGCTCGCTTTGATTTTGACAAGTAGGTTTGCCGAGATCTACTTGAAAGCTAGTTCAATAAATTTGTCAAAAACGAAGAAAAAAAGGAACAATTTTCATTTCATAACAAGACTGCTTTTCACGTTAAAGTGTTTATCATTGGATTAGAAATCATTACCATGAAAAAATGTAGTGTGTGTTTGGAGTTGGACTCAAATGAAGATGAAAGAAATGTTCCAGCAAATCAAATTAATAGTTCCATTAGCAATGACAAATTAAGCAATTCTTGGCCAAAGCTAGAAAAATTTTATTTTGTAAAATCCATCCTAAATCAGAACTTGCAGTTTGAATGCATTTTGTGCCGACCAAAAAAGATTAGCATATCAACATGCGCAACATCGCATTCGAATCTTCGAAAGCATGTGAAGGTAAGCGTGAGTTGCATTTTGTTTATTATTTATAAGTGTACATTATTTTATGCATAGCTTACATTCTATCTATGCAAGTTGCATTTTTATGGTGTTGCTTGACTCTTAATTTATAATGCTATTTAAATATTTTAGATTTGTGATAGCCAAAGTTCGATCAAACGTAATTATGGTAATATACTTAACCAACGCAATGCAATTTATTTGAAAAACGTTTGTGGCCAACTACGACTACATAAACTTTTTTTGCACCCGGGCAATTTCGAGGAATTTAATGGTTTAGCTGCACTCGAGCACTGAAACGACCCGCTCCATCATCACAACAAACGATGAAGCAGGCGAAACTATCGTGGTCAAAACCAAGGGGCAACCAACTTCAATTACGGAGAGTGAACTTACTGGACTGGTGTTAAATATGGTGACGGTATCAATGCTACCATTTTCATTTGTTGAGCAACCATCTTTCAAAGAATTTATCACTGCTTGCCGACCCGGAGTAGCTATTCCTTCTCGTTATTCTATTGTTAAAACCTTGGAGAAGAAGCATTAGTCTTCAAGAGCAGCTGTTAAAAGTGCAATGACTTCCGTTGAATTCGTAGTAGCAACAGCTAATTGCTGGACTGCTCTTCGGCGCTCTTATTTGGGTGTTACTGTCCATCGGTTCTGCTGCGATAATTTTGAAAGAAAAAGATCTGCCTTAGCATGTCGACGGTTAACGGGAAGCCATACTTACGATCTGCTAGCTGACCATCTTCAAGATGTGTACTGCGAATATGGCATAAAAAGCAAAGTACATGTAATTAAAACTACCTCTGACAGTGGCTCCAATTTTAAAAAAGTCACGACTTTGAAATCATTGTAACTTTGTTGATTTAAGTCGTGCCGCGTGATAATATTACTTTGAAAAGAGCATTTCTACACAATTCAAAAACATTTTTAATGTTTTGGTAACTGTATTGCTTTTGCCAATAAAACTGCTTAATTTAGCCTGGTGCGAAAACATAAAAACTCAAGGATATTACAGTATAAAGAAACTAAATTTTTCTCACTAACTCACTACTGTAAAAAGTGATGGTTTTCTGACCCTTACAGCACATGGTGTGTTTGCTCGCGCTTGAGTCATGAAGCTTTGTGATTTAGTTTCGTCAATCACCACTTTACGCTTTGTTAAAGGCTTTAGTGCTACAAAGCTGAGACAACTTTTTTTTAGGTTAATTTCCAGTTACTTTTTATATTATGCTCTTACGTACTAGGTACAATTATGAATTGTAATCACGTATTTTACTCAAACACTCCAAACAAAGCGGAAAGTTGTTTACCACACAGCAACTATCTGCATGTTTGGCATTGATTTAATTGCCTTGATAATTTTTTCTTTTGGGTCGAATTTCTCCTTGAGTTTTCTGCACATTCTTTGTGATAGATTTTGTTTCCCATTACACGAAAAATAGCCGATTGATCTCGAAACAGGTACATACAAGATAGGGCCGTGATATCGTAAAATCTAGTACAGGGGAGGGGAAACTTTTGTAAGTCGAAGGCCGCTTTTCAAATCACAGGTAATCAGTTAGGCCGCAACTTAAAACAGCAGTACACATAGACAAATTTGTCATGCATAAAAAATAATAAACAACTTAAAAATACACAAAAGCAATTTTGTAGCATTTAATGACTTTGTCTGGACTTATTTGAGAGTACGATTTGTACACACGAGCAAAACATAATTTAAAAAATGTGGTGAAGTGAGCAAACAGTTAGAAGGCCGCACAAACTCTTCGAAAAGGCCGCACTTTCCCCACCCCTGATCTAGTAAATACCAACATGGTGTTTTTGAGAAAATCGTCTTTTTTGTCACTTATTATTGTACAACGAGAGACTTACTGAACTATTTTCTTTGAGCATTGCCTTTCACCTGTTAAAATGTATCAGCAATGATTGTTTTTTTTGCGTTGGCTGACCAGTTGGTTCACAAATGAACAAATCCATAAGGTAGTTTGCGAAATCCAAAGAGTAGTTGCAAGGTTTTGCAATATCACGGCAGTATAGCCAATTTCTGCTAGCCAAAAACTGCTCTTATTTTTCTTTGAGTAGAATGTTGTAAGCCTACCATTATTCGTGATTCCATTAGTGGTAGAATTAGATTTATTACCCGATCCAATTGGAATTAAAATGCATACTTTTTTTTCGGGTAAATTCCTTGGTTTATCGCTTCTAGTTTTGTGCATCGTCTCTTTTTTGCTTTGTATTAGTAGTTACTTATTTTTTGATCCACAATTCCTATGACACACTTCGCATAATAATCATAAAGTTTATAAATGGCGGGATTCTTCTTGCTGTCTTTTGTGATACCAAGCATAGGAGAAACGGATGTTTAGTGTTTCTAATCTTCAGAAGACGAAAACTTGTCCACAAGTGCGCGGGAGGAACTCCAGTGCCTTCGCTCTTTGTTCACTACAACAGCCAAAGTAAAAAACTTCTTTTATGGCGGTCAATTGAGTTAAAAGAAATTAAAATGCAAAACTCAGTTAAAATAAAATACCAATATTAAAAAAAGAGCAAAAATTCATCGAGAGCAGTCCCGTAGCACTCCAACTTCGGGCCCCCCCCCAAAGTAAGCGCAAGAGCCCCTGCGCACAGGTCATATCACTTTAGAGGTGTAAAATTGAAAAGCTGCATTAAGAAAATACACCACAATTTGTACATAAGTAAACAGGCTAATGTCAGAATAAAGCATGCCGATACCGAAGGTGCAAGTCATAAAAAATTCGGCACCGATGCCAGAGTTCAGTAGGACATTTATGCAGACACTGCGAAACGAAAGCAATGACACTGAAAAACATGAAAAAGTTATAAAAACACAGTATCATTTAAATAGTCTGGAGCGAACCTTTTTGTTCGCAAATGCTGTTATGACATTGTCATAATCAAGAGATCGGGCGCAGTCATTTTCGATTGACAACATGGCTAATGAAGATAGTCTACTGTCTGTCATAGACGTTCTATTAAAAGTTTTGATCAGTTTCAATTTGCTGAAGCTTCTTTCAGCGCTGGCAACAGTCACGGGGCAAGTTAGTAAGATTCGAAGTGCGATGTACACATTCGGATACAATTCAAATAAATGAGTCTTTAGAAGATAGTTCAGAAAGTCTTGAGCCGTATTGAGATTGCGTTTTTTTCTAAAATTAAAACAAACCGCTGTAGCTCAGCGCTCATTTCATCAGAATCAATGTCACCGAACTTTTTTTGGAACTCTTTACAGCAAGTAAGAAGAGCATTTTCTTGTTGCACAAGCAAAAGTTTGTCTCGTGTGTACAAAAACGAAAAGGCGGAAGAAACCTCACGTAACAAATTAAAGCGCTCCTTTATTGACATAATAGCCTGGTCTACTAATGGATAGAAAAAGTTGCTTTTAAATTTCAGTTCAGGAGTAGCTCGTTGTTCCTCTTCACCTTGGTAATCAAACAATCTTCTTTTCTTTCCACTTCTTGACGGAGGAAAAGAAGGATCAATATCCAATTCCTGTGCTATTTCAACAGCAGATGTTGCGGCACTGCCATAACCCGTTGTGCGATAATTTTGCAAAAACTTTTCAGTTGCCTGGATTTCCGTTTCCATTGTATGAAGGGAGACTCCATACGATTGAAGAATCTTGCTTGCTTTATTGACTTGGAATAGGATATCATACCAAATAAACACCGACAAAAGAAAACTCCATTTTGATAAATGAGCTATCAACGATTTTGTTTCTGAGGCAGCTCTTCCATCTTTTCTTTCTATGGAAATGGCTTCCAAGTCTTTCAGTGCCAGCAACACCTCTTTTAAATTGTATCGAAGAGGTTTGATGCATTTAATTCTGCTTTCCCAACGAGTATCAGATTGTGACTTTATGGACAGCTCCACATGTTTCTTCAAAATTTCCCAACGCTGAGCAGAGGAAGAAAACAGCACATACAACCTTGTAAGTACTCCAAAAAATGTCAATGCTTCCGTCGATCAATTAGCACTGTCAACAACAACTAAGTTAAGGGTATGGTTTGCACAGGGCACGTAAACAGCTTTGGGATTGATGTCTAGCATTCTTGCTTGGACCCCAGAATGTTTTCCTTTCATGTTAGCACCATTATCATATGACTGACCTCGACAATCAGACAATTCGGGTTGCAGTTCGGTCGCTTTTTCTAAGAAAGCGTCCAACAAGCCTTTCCCAGTACTGTCACTTATTCTCAAGTAGCCAAAAAATGTTTCTTTAACAACAGCAGCTTCTTCATTACATAGTACATAACGGAGAATGACAGACATTTGTTCATGATGTGACATATCTGGAGTGCAGTCCAAAATTATAGAAAAATATTTTGCCAATTTCAATTGCTGTAAATTTTCTTTTTCAACTTCTGTCGCTAGCAATTCAATTAGTTCATTTTGTATGGTAGAACTCAAATAGTGATCTTTAGTGTTTTTATTCTTGATTCTGTCTTGAAGCTCTTTTAGGATCGGATCTCTTCTTGCCAAAAGCTCAAATATACCCAGAAAATTTCCATTGTGAGGAGATCCTAAGACTTCTTCAGATCCTCTAAAAGCAAGATTCCTTTCCGATAGAAACAAGGCAATGTCGATAAGTCTCTCTAAAACATTTCTCCAAAAACGTCTTTCATTGAAAAAAATTATCATCTCGCGTTTGTCGATAGTGGATGAATTTCTTATCCCTTCAGCTAGCAACATCCATTGACTGCAGCATTCTTGGTGGGAAATGTCGTTTTCATGGTATTTCAGTTTTTTCGAAAAACCCTCCCATGTATTTATACCACTACAAAAGGGGCTTAGTGTTTTTCCAAATAGCTTACAACAAAAGCAAAAAACTTGATCTGATTCCCCACAATAAACTAGCCACGACCGTGAAACACTTTCACCATTAGGTAACACACGTTTATAATGGTTGGAGGAAAAACGTCGCCTTGGAGTTGTGTTATTATATGGAAAATTCATTATTGATGTGGTCCACGCTTTACTATATCACATCGTTGAGCATCAGAAATACTTTCAGGCCATTTACATGGGTCATCAGGGATAGGGGTAAATTGAGATTCAGTTATTTTTGATATTGAAGGTTGCGTATTGGCAGGTAAATCACAACTTACATTTTCTGGAAATTCACAATCACTTTGATGCTGATCGTCATAGTCTTCTTTTTCTTGTACACTATAGTTTTCTTCATCCCTCTCGGTACTAGTGCCAGGTCTACTCTGCTCAGTAATCTTGAAAAAATCTGTCATCTTGGGCAATTTCGCTACAGCATCTCGAGCAGTGGCTGCTTCTTTTCTCTTTTGTGCACCACTTTTTGAACGTTTCATTCAATACAATGTCAATAAAATACTTTATCTGCACTCTGCAGTGTATATATATATATTGTCCCGGTATTTATAGCCAAATAGAATTCCAGACCATTCTATGATTGTTGCGTAACAACGGCATTGTTACGTCAATCGAATATTCAAGATTCTACCAGAAAATCAATCGAAATATTCTAGATTCTGCGAGATAAAATGACCTAGCATTCACTTATGATGTCACAAGCCAATTTCTTCCTACAGTTTAAATCGGTTGTAAACAAGTCTGCTGAACTGAAAATAGTCACGTAGCCAAAAAGCAATTTCAGACTAACTTGGGCCCCCAAAGTTGGCCTGGGCCCCCCCCCAATTGGGGGGTTTGGGGGGCGGCTGCTACGTCTCTGATCGAGAGCTTCCTTCGTAAAATTAAATTGGATGCAGTCACAAAATAAAGCTTCGTGCAGCAACAAGTAATAAGCAACTACTTCAAAATGAAAGAACGTTATTTAGCGTTTGAAGCCAGAGGCCGACCAATCAAATGGCCCGGTTTTAGGCAAAACGCACGAGAGTTGCATTTCAACCTCAAGCTAAATACCAAATAGAGAAAGAAATAAAGGGCGTGCGAGTTATTTTTCAACCATTGTTTATAGCAGCGGTTTCCAACCTCATACACTGGCGGACCGGTAATTTTTTTGTAAAGATTTGCGGACCGGTACGAAAAATTTACCACAACAAAGCAACAATAGATATACATCGACCCCCTTCGGTTGTGTTGAGTTGTTTTTCATTAAAGCTGCGGACCCACTAATATGACTCATAGCATTACAGCCACACAAAAACACGAATGTCAATTAGGCGTTTAGATCTATGTCAGTTATAAATGAATCGTAAACTGCCCTTATTCGGTTGCTCATGATTAAGGACTTTCTCCTTTCTATGTAGTTATTTGGCAGTTTACGTAACAGGAACTAATAATAATAAAGGTTTTTAATAGTCGCATGACAATAACTAATGGTGATGCAACATAATGTGAAAATGAACTTCCTCCAAGTGAAAATGAAACTGCGGACCGGCGGTTGGGAACCGCAGGTTTATAGTAGCTGTGTGTGCTTAGCTATCACTAGATAGCTGTGTATGGGTTAATTTGTTTCATCTAATGTTGATTTGATGTCGCGAACTAAGTTTGTTTTGTAAACTGCACATCTGTTTTTTGATAGAAAATATTTACTATCACTGTCTTGTGTCTACGCATTTTCAATTTCGGGAAAATGTTTATTGGGACAATTAACGTTTACTTTTTAACCAATATTATTTGAATCAACTGTATCTAAGTTGTTGCTTTCATATCAAAACCATTTATTTTGCGTTGTAATAGTTCTATAGGATACAAGTGGAAACTAGCCATAATGTCACGTTACCAAATTAATCACCGCTAGTAAACATACATCAGAATTACGCCAACGCAATGAACGGCAAAACAGTATAATCACAAAAGCTGTTTGAGCCATAAGCTTTTCGTGACGCTCTCATCAGTGGCGGTATCGCGTCAAAAGGGAAGATCTAGAGTGAATAAGTCTTTTATGTGAATAATTTGGACGTTAGGCAATCAAGACAGGCCAATGATAGCGTTTGTATTGCAAAGCGCGCCAAAGAAAGATTTCGCAATTGTGAAAGTTAGAGAAGGCGCAGCAGAAGGCCAAATGCTACGATTATCGAAAGAGTTTGAGAGTGTAAACAAACTCTTTCTGTCTGCATAACATCGGGCGTCGGGTCTTGATATAAGTAGCCTCTAAAAGATTGAGATGGAAAGAGCTGCGCGCTGCGTCAAGGATTGAAAACCGCTTATCATCATAGTTTAATGCGCATCGATCATTATCTAAAAGATGCTGACCAATGGCGGAGTCACAATCCGGTTTGTTGTCGGTTCGTTTGCACGATCTGTGTGGTTGAGATCGGCGTGGACGAGTCTAAAAACCAAGTGGGTGCTGACGGAACCATGCCACTTGGCCTTTACGTCTAAGCGCATATTGCCTGTGGCCCGCAAGGATGTTCTACCTACCATTCAGAAAAGTTTGGTCATATATGAATACAAGTGCCACTGTGATAGTCGGTACGTAGGGCGAACATCTCAACGACCACAGGATCGCATCAAGCAACATGTTCCGCAATGGTTAAGACAGCAATTGACTCGTCCACGCCGATCTCAACCACACAGATCGTGCAAACGAACCGATACCAAACCGGATTGTGACTCCGCCATTGGTCAGCATCTTTTAGATAATGATCGATGCGCATTAAACTATGATGATAAGCGGTTTTCAATCCTTGCCGCAGCGCGCAGCTCTTTCCATCTCAATCTTTTAGAGGCTACTTATATCAAGACCCGACGCCAGGTGTTATGCAGACAGAAAGAGTTTGTTTACACTCTCAAACTCTTTCGATAATCGTAGCATTTGGCCTTCTGCTGCGCCTTCTCTAACTTTCACAATTGCGAAATCTTTCTTTGGCGCGCTTTGCAATACAAACGCTATCATTGGCCTGTCTTGATTGCCTAACGTCCAAATTATTCACATAAAAGACTTATTCACTCTAGATCTTCCCTTTTGACGCGATACCGCCACTGATGAGAGCGTCACGAAAAGCTTATGGCTCAAACAGCTTTTTTCAAAGCTATATTAAAATTCTGTACCACCAACAAGATTTTTGTATAATCACAAAGTAGGATCTACATTGTAAAGTAGTAGTGCAACATTTAACGCAGATAAGCCAACTGCATTCAACTAGATTAGATCAGAAACCACACATGAGTTGCTTACCACTGTATCTAATTTTTGTAATTTGGGCATAAATAAAGACCTTTTTGAAAGACCATTCAGAATATTTTTATAATTGATCATTTTGGGAGTAAAATTAGAATGAAGAAGAATTTGTAAATGTCTTGAGGTATTTTCCAAAAATTCGAAGCTTTTTTTATTCCAAAAAATTTAATCACGGCATTTCGATAGCCACAAAACTCCGGTCAGTGTGTCGCAGGTTGCCATCACTTGGTCAAAAGTTTAAATCAAAACAGTTGCCATATTAAATAAACTCATACTGGATTGATATAATCAAAATAGTTTTGCTCTTAATTGCATATTTTTAGAGGAATAAAGCCTGCGCCTAAGCAAAAACAACTATACTTCAAAAATTGAGTAAAGATATTTAATTAATTTCTATGGACACATAAAAACATGCTCCTATATCCTCAAAACGATCATTTTTTCCCATCGGGACAATCCATAAAATAAGCTATCTAAATTGCAATGAAAAACCCTGTGACACTTTTCAGAGACATTTTGAGCTTAAAATTGCGTTTAGTATGAGTTTTAAGTTCATAAAATCCGTAGAGATACGGATTTACTTCTGACAATGACGTTATGACTATTTCACATTCCATTTATGACTCTAATCCAGGGATGCTGATCAATATTGTAAAACTCAATTTTCTATAATGAGAACTTGCAATTGAAGTGAGATATTAGAGACTTCGTTACACAATGCTTTCTTGGAGTTTTTCTGAAAAATTCACGTTCTCCATTGAATGGACAAAAGTGATATAACTCACATGATATTACACGTCTCATATCTCCATTAAATGGGAGATTTTCGACATCCGTTTACACCATTTTATGGAAAACACCTAAAATCTCTCATGAGTGACACCATTTACGTTAACAATAATACAGTGTGGAATGGCCTTAACAACAGCAAAGCAAATTATTGAAGCTATTGAGCTGGTCAACAAAAACACAACTTTTCCATTTAACTACAAATTCTATTAAACAGCTAGACTTGATCATGGGATCTCCCATTGGACTCTTAATGGCTGATGTCATGATAAATTATATAATCGAAAAAGCGATCAAAAGCCTGCTGCTAGATCATCAACCAAATTCTTTTGTCGCTATGTTGACGATGGTTTTGCTACTTTTGCTAATACCTCCTCTATTGATATATTTCTTCGCAACCTTTCCAGCGTGTACAATCAAATTCAATTTACCAAGAAAGTAGAATTGCACAAATCTATAGATTTCTTGATGCTCTTATCGTAAAAACTAACACAGGAATTAGAACTAGTAACTATCACAAACCCACACGCACTGAGCACCTCACAAAATTTTGTAATTTTTTCCCTATTCGTTACAAGCAAAATTTAGTGAGCTTCCTTCTTTATCGTTTCTATATCATCTGCAATTCTTGTTCTAATATAGATACAGAATTTTGTTTCATCAAACACACACTTATCCGGAATAGATATCCATCTGTCTTCATCGATGGGGTGCATCAGGCAATTTTTCAACACTAATTTTGCTCGTCAGACTCTCTTGGTTCAAAAAATACTCCGAATGACTTTTTCTTCAAATTGCATTACCTAGCCAATATCTCCCATCACATTGAGAAACAATTAAAACAATTTATTTACAAGAACTTATTAGACACTATGTTTTTATTTATCCATATCACCAAAACCCTCAAACAAAATTTTCGCGTTAAAGACCCCCAACACCATTATTTAGAAGCAACGTAGTATATCGAAAAACTGTTCGTGTGGTTCCCTCTATACTGGCAAACTCGCCGGAATCTGGTGAAACGCCTGGATGAGCACCAGATCCGTCTCAACTCGAAAGTATATAACCACTTATAATCCAATCCAAACCAAAGAGTTATATCCAACAATCCACAGATTGTCTCCAGTTCTCCAGACAAATTCAAATTCTTCCATCTGTAATCTCTCTACATTTAGTAATTGAAACCTGGTTAAAATTTAGACTCCAAATTCTTCCCTTTTTGCTTATTTGACACATGATCATTGCTTCTTGTTGCGGTTTCATTTGTTTGGTGTCAGTATGGCGTAGATGGTTATCAGTCTTTTTTTGCTGTACATTATTTGCGTTGAAAATGGCACTAATTGTGGACCAAAATGTTTGCAGTGTGTTTTTGACAAGTTATTTGGCTGTAATTTTTGGAATAAAAGTGTTAGTTTTTCCCAATTATACCTGCAGACACTTGTATGTTTTGGGATCCTGCATTTCTGGACAGTGTTTCACTTGCGCTTTTGCTTGAACGGCTATACTCGTCTTGACAACATAGAAGAGCAAGGAAGCTGTTGCAAGCAGTTTGGAACTCTTTTTTCAAAACGTTGTAGATTATTACGTTCAAGAATCGGCCGCAAATGAAAATATAAGTACAGAAAAAAAAAGCCGAGGATACACTCTGATTGTAACAAACACCAGTTGGGTGCAAAGATATTGCCATACCTACACCAAATATCGGTAAGGTGGTAATGGTAAAAACAGTCAGAATGATAACAACGGTCCGAATGAGGTTTTGATCATCTTTATTTAAAGCTTTTTTCGACCGAACTCTGGATTTCCTTACTTCTTTCATCTTTTTAAGCTCCAGTCTGTACCGGAAAAAAGTAATAAGTGTAAGAATCCAAGTGATGACAAATGGAATCGCCCAAACAACGACAAAATAAACTAGAGCGTGTGGGTATCTGCAAATAAAATGTAATTGATAAATTTGAGTCGTCGGTGGAAATGAAGGGATTAAATTAAGTATTTTGGAGGTGGGACAAATTCTTTTAATTACATATTTTTCATGTTAATCTACGCAAAGGACACTGCACCAAATGAGGATTTGCTCCACTGAGTGTTGCCGGTAGGCTTGGGAGCAGTTCTTTTTGGAATCACAAAACACCTGAGAAATGTCATTCCCAGATCTCATGCTTGCCTTGCTTGACAATGACATTCAAGAATCGGAGAAATGTGAAAATCAAATGATGAACTATGCAAAATAGATAAATTTGGAACATCGTAAACGAACGAATATAAAGAGTTTGACGAGAAGAGTGAGAGAAAAAACAATTGTGGGAAATATGAGAAGTGGAAGGCCGGCCATTCAGAAAAGTTTGGTCATATATGAATACAAGTGCCACTGTGATAGTCGGTACGTAGGGTGAACATCTCAACGACCACAGGATCGCATCAAGCAACATGTTCCGCAATGGTTAAGACAGCAATTGACTCGTCCACGCCGATCTCAACCACACAGATCGTGCAAACGAACCGACAACAAACCGGATTGTGACTCCGCCATTGGTCAGCATCTTTTAGATAATGATCGATGCGCATTAAACTATGATGATAAGCGGTTTTCAATCCTTGCCGCAGCGCGCAGCTCTTTCCATCTCAATCTTTTAGAGGCTACTTATATCAAGACCCGACGCCCGATGTTATGCAGACAGAAAGAGTTTGTTTACACTCTCAAACTCTTTCGATAATCGTAGCATTTGGCCTCTTGCTACGCCTTCTCTAACTTTCGCAATTGCGAAATCTTTGTTTCGCGCGCTTTGCACTACTAGCGCTATCATTGGCCTGTCTTGATTGCCTAACATCCAAATTATTCACATACAGGGTGGGCCAATAAAATGTTACCACTTTTCAATCATACCCAAGTTTTCAAATGTGAATTTATTCAAAATTTTTATTCAAAGATTTGTGATAAGAAACATTAAACCAACATTTAATATCAATGAATTTGTAAAATCTGAACTCTGTAGGGAAAGAAATAAAGATCTGTGTTCAGTATGCGTCTGAGAGTGGTCCTTGAGAGGGCAGTCTCCCTCTGACAAACATCTGGTCGATTTTCTTGGTGATTCCTCCAGACGCTGTCTCACGATCTCTGTGTTAATGGCTGTTCTCGCAGACCTTGGCCTACCACTATGTCCTTTATTCGCTTTGGTCGCATATCCTGTTTTCCTGAATTTTCGAAGAAGATGTCTGATTGTGAGTATACATGGAGGATTTCTTTCCGGAACGTCAATGACGAATCGTCACTGAGTCTGGGTTACCAATTTTAATTCAAAATATGCTTCCACGATCTTTACTCTCTCCTTCACAGTATATTGTTTTCGATCCATTGGTGTGAGAATTCAATGTTTTGTTGTTAGTATTTTTGAGAATAAAAAAAATCTATTTTGGAAATAGCAAGGATTCAAAAAGTGGTAACATTTTATTGGCCCACCCTGTAAAAGACTTATTCACTCTAGATCTTCCCTTTTGACGCGATACCACCACTGATGAGAGCGTCACGAAAAGCTTATGGCTATAACAGCTTTTTTCAAAGCTATATTAAAATTCTGTACCACCAACAAGATTTTTAAGCAATAACAATTTGTTTGAGTGGGTGCATTGATGAACAAATTGCAATCATTAAAAGCCATATTTTTTAACAAAAGCCACACGTGTTTTAACATAACATTAGGCAATTTTCAGGAAAAGCAAAATAATACACTCTGCAATAGAATACTTTGTAAATAATTATAATAGATTTTGGAATACAATCGTATTTGTTTCACTGCATTTTAGTGCTGAATGCATTTAGTTTTGTCAGAAGATGTGTAGTATTAAATCGAATCATGCCATGTGTTTGCTCATACAATAAGATCTTATGAAAAACTGTATCTGCTTAAGTATATAAAATAATTTACTCTAAAATGCGACTTTACGACCAAAATTTTATTACCAAATTTTCTTGAAATAGCGTCGGTGATATGTGATGAAATGAAAATATTGTGATCAATTTCACTGGAGTTCTCCTACATCTGGAGTTCTCAAGCGGGGGCTACACTGATGACTTGAGGGGGATAAACAAAAGATTTCATTAAAGTGTATTGCATATGAGCTTTGAAGTTATGTCGCGAAACAACCAACAGATGCGAGAAAACATCAAAGACGTTCGTCGTTGGGGATCTTTCTTTCTAATAATTTTGAACTACTACGGCCAGTTATTAAGTTAGGAATTCATAACATCAGTCAAGGCTTTGAATGGGTCCACGTTATTGAAAAGAGAGAGAACCTCAAAACTGCGTACTTCTGTATGACTGGATAGACTAATTTAATAAGTTAAGCTTTTGGCATATGCCAAAATGATGATATCAAAAACATCCAACTTTAAAATGGCTTTACAGTTACTTACATCACGATAGAACCAATTAGAGAATAAAAACTGGCATCAATTATGTCTTACCTTTCTATAGCAGAATCACCATCATTTGTTCCCTAAAGCAAAACAACTAAGTAAGTGAACAATTCAAAACGGAGAAAATGAACAAATTAGATATTTTTTTATTACTTAATTTTGAAGTGGTCGGAAAATGAAGGCGAGAGCGTCGGAAGATGACAAGAGAAGACTGATTAAAGAAAAGGAATCAGCTATCAACAGCAAAATCTCGTAATGCTGTTTATGAAATTTCGAAAAAGGTGAGGTGATCCTGTCATTACTGTTGATGGAGGTAAAAGCGGATTGTAAAGATTGGAGTTTCGTTGCAGCACGTTAAATTGTATTAGAGTAATCATGAGACTCAGAAGTTAGGTTAAGAATTCTCATATCTTTTACTTCGCACTCAGCAACAGTAGTAGGTGAATGGAAAAAACAAAATAGAATACCGAGTGTACTAAGTTGTTATCAAAATATAACCTGGCGCATAAACATTGTTGCATAGATCGTTTATAAGTGATCTGTTGTTTACTTCTGAACTTATAATTAATTTGTTTACTTCTAAACATGTTCACAAGTGGTCTGTTGTTTACTTCTTCAAGAAAATGCCACCATTAAAAGTAATCAGACAATTTTGAGACTCATAGAAAAGTATGAGTTTATGTGAGTTTTCGAGTATCTTCAGAGGCGCGACCATAAATTTGGAAAGCCACTTTTTATTTGCATCGTTTGGCAGCCGAAAGTTGAATCTCTGACTAACTTCATAACGGCTTTTAAAAAATGTTGCATTAGTTATAGATTATTTGTAAGTACCCTCCCATTTCCAATATAGCAAATTTCCAAAACCAAATGCGTTAAAAAATGGTTGTAGTTAAATACCCTCAATGCCGGATAATGTCTTTTCATGCTCAAAGATTGTTTAAAAAGTGATGTCTCTTTTCCCTGATCACCGGAAACCGTATATTTACTGCGATTACATTAGCATCATTATAAACTCTTGCTACGAAAAGCATGATATTTTAGGCGTTATGGTATGATGTGTATGATATCACAGTTGTTTTCTATGAACGCTAAGCAATGAGCAATGGGAGCATGGCTGAAAAGCATTTGTTTCTTTTTTACAAACAATTTTACATCTTCTTACCAAAACTGGCATTACGACTGGTATGTACTGGAACGTATAATACGACAATCCATAGACAACAGCGTCTTTTGCAAGGACAGGTAAAAAGCTCAAAAGTATAGATCCGATCCACAGGAGTACAACCATTGTTATTGCTTTTTTGGTAGATACGATGTCGCCTATGCGGTACTGCATAGGCCACATCACAGACAGAAAGCTGTCCACGGATAAGAAAAGCAAACTGCAAACAAAACAAAGTTTTTGGTTTTTAGTTTTTGACTTTTCCAATTTTTGTTGGTGTTTATTTTAGAAAACATTCCGGGCTCCCGAAGCAAATGTTCAAGATACCGCTTTAGCTTTGCCACTAGTCCGTTGTCAGTAACCAGCTACTGAGTTTTGCTATGCTAAAAGCTACAACTTGTATAGCATCAAATTTGTGTTTTCTTGTGTTTTTCAGCTCAATCCAAGTAGGCACCTCATAATCAACAATTATAACGTAATTCTGTGTAATTGGAAAACACTAACGAATGGAGATTTTATCTGAGTGAATAAAGGGAGATTAAACCACTTTGGTGATACCGTCTTGCTGTCCTAAAAAAGTTTTTGAACCAGATCATCCACAAAAATTATCTTTCTTGGTGGTAACGTTGCTACAACGAATTATTTTCAATACTGTAGATTAGTGAAACTTCAAAAACTGTCTTTTTACAATAGGCACTACTACTTAAAGAAACAAAAATCTTACCTGAAAACTGATGTCATTGTTGACAGAACGCCCATGACACCAAAGAATACAGCAGTCCCCGATTGGGTCTCATCTACAGAGGCAAATACAGCGAGATCAGAAGCGGAGTAAAACCTCTCGCTGTAATCGATCTTGTTATTAAGTGTGTTGTGAACCATCGATGGCAAAATAAAGATTCCAGCAATTAAATCTGAAACAAATAAATCAATAATGAATACATTTAACATCAAATATCAGTAATAAAGTTACTTGCATTTTCAAAAATGATTTAATCACGGCGTATTTGTTGGGGGGGAGTTGCTTGGATGCATTCCTGGAACTAAACACCGCTCTAAAAATTGCAGTAAACAATGCTTACCTGCAACGGCGAGTGACATTTTGAAATATCCATGCGGTTTTCGGAGAGATTTTGTCGTTGCCATGACAGAGATGATAAGAACATTGCAGATGATTATAATCGCAGAGAGAAGGATGCCAACAACAGCAATGAATACCACAATAGCATAGTCGCACGTGAATACCCAGAAATCGTCAAAAGACGTGTGAGCCGTACAAGCAGGGTAAAATCCACACTGAGTGAAATCGACAGTCATTGTCACGTTGTTGGAATCTAAACAATAAGCAAGTTGAAAATGAGGAAACCGAATGGTTCTGGGTGTAACGGGGATCAGATTGGGCCAGCCTATTTGAAAGGCATATTTTACAGGTAGTTTTTGAAAAAATTTGACTTACTGAGCAAGAACCTGAATAAGCTAAGCTGCAAAACAATCGAAAGTACATGTATATTTTTACCTTTTTAAAGGCAATTGTTCTGAGGGAATCCAGAGCAATATTTTAGGGAATTATTTTCAATTTTGTCTTTTTGACTTAATTAAATTTTAGCTGCGCTGGGTTTATTTTATTATAACGATTAAAAGCTTTTCGATATACGTACATGCAAGTCATCATTTTTAAGCAAATCACCAAGTCGTTAGACAAAAGAGACTTTTTAGCGATTACTGCAGCATGAACTATGCATTAACAGCCACAGTTATTTCATACTGTAAAAGAATACTTACTAGAACCACTTTTGCCATTGGCAGACAGCGCAGGAAATAAGTTCCTCAGCTGATTGATAAATATAATATATTGATACTGAAACAGAGTTAAAGTGACATGATATCAAAGATGAAGTAGCAACAACAACAGTAAAAACACTACAATAGTAAAGCCGCAACTCACGAGTACACTGTATTGGAGATGCAAGACTAATATGAATATTGAAATAAATACTTTGTAAAAAGCTTTTTGTGTCACACTAATCCGTGAGATCCCACGTCTAATGGAAAGAATTAAATCATATGTGACCATGATTCTGACATATGCGAGACGAGTTGTTTTAGTTTGCTTTGCGGGATTTATCTGTTGTTGCATTGCCTTTACCCTTTTTTTAAGCATGTGTCTCCGCTTTAAAGTTTTCGTTGATGGATGGTCAAGTCCCAGTAAATCTTTTTTGTTCGCATGTGCTAGAATTAAAATTTGGAGTTGGCGCCGCATCACGTTGCATGGCCGTGAATTGAATAAAACAACAGAGAGTAGTTATGCACATAAAAAATGTTTTATTATTAGTAAAGAAAGTACAAAATGATATATTTTTCATTCTAAACTCTAGTTCAGATCCAATAAATTTGAAAAGCTTTGATCAACTATCAAGTGTGAAAAACATTTTAAAATGTATCGCCATATTCATTAACAAACTTTTTTTGAAGTAATCTCAGCATCTGATGATGTCTCATCGAGGCGAAATTGATTTTGTTAATAAATATTTAGCCAACGTATGAAACTGAAAAACTGGTAGGCTCTTTGTACTGTGGTTGGTAAAAGATAGTACAATAGGCCTAACATTTGAAGTAATTTGTAAAACTTCAAGCACATACATTTTCATTGTTATCCATTGCAAAAAGTTCAGAAACATTAAATGGTTGTTTTTCGTAGAAATACTTTTTCAAGCAGATAAAAAATTTGCGTTCTAAACAAAATTTTTGAATCGCTTGGAAAGCAGAGTTATTTCCACCACTGAAGAGGGCGAACTGAAGCAGAGTGTCATTTGTGTCGTCCCCAATTGCATCCGAAGATTGAGTAAGACAAAAAATTATTGCAACAGCAATACAAATACATGTGTTTATTTTCATGATTATTTATTTGAACGAGTCTGAAATTAAGCAAACAGCAATTTATGTGTTGAAGATTCAGCAAGATGTATCTTTTACTTCGGACAAAACGATCTCGTTTTGAAGCTGTATTTCATGCCTTTGACAACATCAAAACCTAAAAAACTTGATTATACAAAAGTTAACGTGACTTGACTGAAGTAATATGGGATCATGCATTCTAGCAGTAAATCTGCAAAGATGTCGGCGTATGTCAAAAAATTTATTGAGTTTAAATTTTGAAATTAGGTTATAGAAAGTGATGCAGGTTTTGGCGATTTATGACTGCAACGTTTTTTCGCCTGGTCCGCTGTGTGGCGGCCAAAAATTTCAGGAGTGAGGGCAAAGTTTTCATTCCGAAAAAACAGGTACGTATTAGGTGATGACTTTTTCAAAGGTCCCACTCAGGGCTGTTCTGAAGCCCCCTGGGAAAAGGGGCATCAGTTACCCGGGAAGCTCTTCATTGCAAAACATATATTTGAATGAATCAGGGTGCACATTTTAGTTTTGTTAAAATATAGTTCCCGAGAACGAAGTGGAGTTGCTCCTCTTTTTCCAGGGTCTATTAATCCAATCAGATCATTAATTACACTTGCTATGCCTTGTCGTTGAAACAGCATGTGTCAGGTTTTGCTATTACACAAAGTTATATTTCGACTATTGTATAGAGTAGCTGTGTGTGTGCTAAGCTATCATCGGATAGCTGTGTACGGGTTAATTTGTTTCGTCTAATGCTGATTCGATGTCGCCAGCTAAGTTTGTTTTGTAAACTGCCCAACCTTTTCTTGATAAAAAACATTCACCATCATTGCCTTGTGTCTATACATTTTCTATTTATGAACACTTTAAAACATGCTCCTATATCCTCAAAAGGATCATTTTTCCCCATCGGGACAATTCATGAAATAAGCTATCTAAATTGCAATGAAAAACCCTGTGACACTTTTCAGAGACATTTTGAGCTTAAAATTGCGTTTAGTATGAGTTTTAAGTTCATAAAATCCGTAGAGATACGGATTTACTTCTGACAATGACGTTATGACTATTTCACATTCCACTTATGACTCTTATCCAGGGATGCTGATCAATATTGTAAAACTCAATTTTCTATAATGAGAACTTGCAATTGAAGTGAGATATTAGAGACTTCGTTACACAATGCTTTCTTGGAGTTTTTCTGAAAAATTCACGTTCTCCATTGAATGGACAAAAGTGATATAACTCACATGATATTACACGTCTCATATCTCCATTAAATGGGAGATTTTCGACATCCGTTTACACCATTTTATGGAAAACACCTAAAATCTCTCATGAGTGACACCATTTACGTTAACAATAATACAGTGTGGAATGGCCTTAACAACAGCAAAGCAAATTATTGAAGCTATTGAGCTGGTCAACAAAAACACAACTTTTCCATTTAACTACAAATTCTATTAAACAGCTAGACTTGATCATGGGATCTCCCATTGGACTCTTAATGGCTGATGTCATGATAAATTATATAATCGAAAAAGCGATCAAAAGCCTGCTGCTAGATCATCAACCAAATTCTTTTGTCGCTATGTTGACGATGGTTTTGCTACTTTTGCTAATACCTCCTCTATTGATATATTTCTTCGCAACCTTTCCAGCGTGTACAATCAAATTCAATTTACCAAGAAAGTAGAATTGCACAAATCTATAGATTTCTTGATGCTCTTATCGTAAAAACTAACACAGGAATTAGAACTAGTAACTATCACAAACCCACACGCACTGAGCACCTCACAAAATTTTGTAATTTTTTCCCTATTCGTTACAAGCAAAATTTAGTGAGCTTCCTTCTTTATCGTTTCTATATCATCTGCAATTCTTGTTCTAATATAGATACAGAATTTTGTTTCATCAAACACACACTTATCCGGAATAGATATCCATCTGTCTTCATCGATGGGGTGCATCAGGCAATTTTTCAACACTAATTTTGCTCGTCAGACTCTCTTGGTTCAAAAAATACTCCGAATGACTTTTTCTTCAAATTGCATTACCTAGCCAATATCTCCCATCACATTGAGAAACAATTAAAACAATTTATTTACAAGAACTTATTAGACACTATGTTTTTATTTATCCATATCACCAAAACCCTCAAACAAAATTTTCGCGTTAAAGACCCCCAACACCATTATTTAGAAGCAACGTAGTATATCGAAAAACTGTTCGTGTGGTTCCCTCTATACTGGCAAACTCGCCGGAATCTGGTGAAACGCCTGGATGAGCACCAGATCCGTCTCAACTCGAAAGTATATAACCACTTATAATCCAATCCAAACCAAAGAGTTATATCCAACAATCCACAGATTGTCTCCAGTTCTCCAGACAAATTCAAATTCTTCCATCTGTAATCTCTCTACATTTAGTAATTGAAACCTGGTTAAAATTTAGACTCCAAATTCTTCCCTTTTTGCTTATTTGACACATGATCATTGCTTCTTGTTGCGGTTTCATTTGTTTGGTGTCAGTATGGCGAAGATGCAGGGGCAGATTAGGAGATCGCCTGGCCTGGGGAAGATAAGAGTGCGAGGTCCCTAACTTATGGAACGCGAAAACAACTAACTCAGATTTGGGTCGCGCTGAAAAATGTTTGGGAGCCACTGGTTTAATAGATCGTAATGATAGAAGACAGAATAAGCTCTTATCTTCAGGAAATAAGAAGTCCCTGAGGCAATCTTTGGTATTTAAAATGGGTGAAGAACAAATGGGTTAATTCAACTGCACCATATTTATTTTAAACTAAAAATTGATTTTTTTGCGTTATTTGTGTTTTTGCTTGATAGAAATTTAAATAAAAAAAACAAATTTTTATTTTGATTATTATTTATTTAGATCCAAGGAATTGAGTCTAATTTGTTATTTTGATTTATCAAAAAAAGTAAATTTTATTAATTTTGTTTAAAATTTACTTTGAAATTTATTTCAAAAGGTTAAACATAGAATACAATTTTCGCACTGTTTCATTAGCGGGGCAAATATAAACAACACAGAAAATATAATAATCAACACAGAGAGTGCAACACAAAAAAACTAAAACAAATACTGTATTACAACCGGTGTTTTCGGCATTTCGCTGCTGAAAATTTGTCAATAATATCCTCAAAGCTCATAGACTTTGTTAAACTCTTTTCAATGGTCATAATACAGAAATCATAGACGTGATGCTGTCTCAGGGATAAGCGCAGGTGGTTTTTCACTCTTTTCAATGCCGAAAAACAACGTTAACCTTTCGTATTTGCAACAGGCAAGGTCACATATATTCGAAGAATAATAGCCACATTTGGAAAAGTTTCAATAAAGCAGTTCTTTTTCAAATACGACAGCTGTGCTTGCACAGTATTTGTCTTCAAACCAAGAGCAGATGAACGTAAATGAAAAGCAAATTGCACGACTTCTGAAGAAAAGTCGCTGTCCAAATCGCTTGTATGTACTTTCAACAACTTACTTGCAGCGTTTCTATATCACTGATAGCCCAAGTGTTCACATTCAACAAAAAATTAAAATTCTGTTGCAATATGCAACACACAGATTTTCGTCTTCTTACTTCTGAAATTAAGGTATCAATGATTGGAAGGTAAGTTCCAATGCGAAAGGATTCACGAACATCTTCTAAAGCTCTAGTGCATCCAGTGTCAACTCCTTGAAAAGCTCACGTTGGAAATTTTTCTGAGAGGTGGTTGAGAATGAATGTAAGCGCCAAACAAACTTTGTCAAAATATTGAAACACTCGGGATTCGAACCACCGTCATTTAAGCTTGTCTCAATAACTCTACGTCACCTATACGTATCTAACGTCTTGCCCACAATCATTTAAATTACCCTGCCTGCAAATAAAACGAGTCTTTTCTCTCCACCTTGTAATCAGCACTGCCGTTACAATTCGTTTCAGTGTCTTTTATTTCAAAATAGCCATTTCAAAATAGCCTTTAGTTTTTTGAGTTCAGTAGTGTTTGATTTCAAAGTGTTATATTGATTACAGCCTTTTCAAGTAAATTATGATTTTATTTTGCCGTGTTTTTGTTTGTCCATTTAGGTCAATAGTTATGTTTAGCGCTAATTGTAATACAAAATTTGTCAAATTAATCAAAGTGACTGCCAGAATTGCCAGTAAGTAATTATTACGTTTATCCCAGATTGTTTTATAATGCTGTCGATTTTTACGTTTAAATGTTCAATTTTAAGCATAATGCTCCACGTTTGAATCTTTACTATAATTTCGATTCGCCATATCAATAGTAATTATCATTTATAACATTGTATCGTATTTAATGCGCTGAAATTTGTATTAGTTTTCGTTTTAGAAAGCGGTAAAAGTTCTGCAAACAATAAATAGAACACCAATCAAATCCGTATGAGGCTCAACAAGTCACTCAAACTTCTATGGTCGCCACAACAATAAATCAGCGGCTATATTAGTTTTTGCCACTTTCCCAACGAAGAAATCAGTATTCCAATTTTTCAAAAAAAAACTCACTTTGCGAGATCGGAACCCTAAATCTTGCAATCAAAATGATAACGAGACCACAAACAAAAATTCTGAAGGACACGACCTCAATTATTCAACCTGTTACTGAACCAGTTAGCAGTTTTAGAGAAACATTTGCTGCTGAACAAAGCAGCCTAAACAATATTAAAAATATGCTTCAAGCAGTACAACTTTCAAATCAAAAACTGGAAGCCAGTGAAAATCAAAATCTCAAACTTCCATATCACAGAGTTCGAAGTGCAGTAGTTCTTCCTCAAACAGAAATGCTAAGACCCGACAGGCAATTCTTCTAGTTCGCCTTCAATCTCAATCGAAAATTAACGAAATTGAAAATCAACAAGCCAAAGAACGCTACGACTTTAAAGAAAAACAGCTCGCGCTATCACGTCGTAATCAAGAACAAGAGCTTGCGCTTACCCGTCGCAAAGAAGAAGAAGAGATTGCACTTGTTCGTCGTAAAGAAGAAGAGCTTGTGCTTGCACGACGTAAAAGAGAAAAAAGCTTATGCTAGCATGTGATAAAGAAACGGAGCAGCTTAAGGAATTGCGACTTGAAGAAGAAATGCAAAGGAGCCATCAACACAATTAGCCGTAGCACGCCTCCGAGCTGAACCTAACGAAGCCGCCGCAGAGATAGCTGCTGAGGAAGGACATTCGGAATACACTTCATCCCATACGAACACTACAATTTGTAATGCAACTACAACTGTGAGTAACTTGTTTTCTAGTTTAAATTTACCCCGTGAAGCCACGGACTCGATACGTCATTGTGCTAATCGGTCTCGAGATAAATTTACTGATCCAATTTGAACAGTGAATTGGCATAAAACCGCTGTAGTATCACGAAAACCCCAATTTTGTGTTGATAATAAGCGTGATGCTAAATTTATTTGTGACGCAAAAAGTACGCACAATGATTATCAGGAGATAGGTGCAACCAGGCAACTTACAGCACCACTTAATCTCCATATCACCATGGTAGATGGTTCTGTGTTTTACCATCCTAATAATCCAACTACCCTTAACCCTTGTGATTCAGGCGAATTTCACATAAATACACAAACAGAATCAAACTCTTTTACTCCTAAACAGAAACCCACGACAATTACTGCTGCACCTTCGACTCAAAATTACGTACTCTATCAAACTATACCTTCCGGGCCTCATAACAAATATTCAACCATGCTCGAACCCCCTGCTCCTAATTAAGCTTCACACTGCAAAGCAAATCAAGATACTATATCAATCTCTTTATTGATATCCAGTCCGCAGCCCAGCTTAGTGTACATAACCCCGTATTCATCGTGCCAGCTCATTCACCTTCTTTAGAACCACCAGTCTTTGATGGAAACCCAACTAACTACTGCAATTTTGTCGATGCCTTCGACGCTCTGATTGCATACAGTGTTTATGAATCTAAACGCAAACTGTTCTCTCTCTTTCAATACACTTCAGGCCCTGCCCACGCTTTAGTGAAATGATGACAGCACATGCCTAACGATCTAGGCTACGTCTAGGCGCAAGAACTCTCGCAGAAAACTTTTGGTCAAAAATTTCAAATTGCAACAGCATGTGTTTACTCTGTAACACAAGTTCCAGTACTACACCAAAATGACAAGGCCTCGCTCATACAATTCTAAGCTGAGATAAATTCCTGCATGAACACCCTGGTAGGACTGGACTATCTTCATAAAATGGAAAACTTGTATGTTCTGATCAAAATTGCCTGACGTTTACCCATCTCATGGCTAAATGGATAGCAAGCCGAAGTCGATAACATTATACATCACAAAATGTGCGATGTTAGCATACGCGATCAAGCCAATTATGTATCGTTACGAACACGACAAACAGTGAATTTTGAATGTAACTAGTCACGAATTTCTAAGCCAACGGTTTCCACTAATTACAAAGCAAAAACAATGGCAACTCAGTAAACATCATGCTCAGTTATAGCATGTAAATCTGTTGCGAAATGTAGATTGGGCAATGGCTCTCACTACTTGAACCAATGTAAGTGCTTTCGCAAGCTTAAATTCGACGATCTCTACAAATTTGTGACAAATGCAGGATTATGTCGATGCTGCCTCGAACCTGGTCATTTTGCAAAGGGATGTAGCAGGGAAGGTCCTTGCTGCGAAAAACCTCGTTGTGTCAGGCGTCACACCGCACTTCTTTATCCTCCAGAATCTACTGTAAAAGCAGATTCAGATGTTATAATAAAGAACGACTGGAAACCTAATTCCAACTGTAGTCCGGACTTGAGAGTTCGCAATGGATTCAGTCATTCCTAAGATCACCGACTTTAGGCAACGCACTACCAATTTTTCCAGTCAGAATTCGCTGTAGAAATATTGCTGAGTCCATCAAAACCTATGCCTTTTTAGACAATGGCAGTACAAGTTCTTTCATCACTAATATTCTTATCAAAAAATTAGGAATTCGTGAGGCTCCCAAGATGAAAGTGACTACCACAACTCTTGATCATCAGCAAGAAGAGCGCACAACCAAAATAGTTTCAGGTCTGGAAATCCCTGGTCTTGAAGAATTGTTTTTTCTTCATCTTCAACCACTATTGTCCATTGACAATCTACCTGTATCTATCAAAGATATTCCTACTCAACAGGATATTGCACAATGTTCAGAATTCGCCGATCTCTACATTCCATCTGCCGAAGCTGAGGTCAAAATACTAATAGGGAACGACAACAGGCATACAATCCAACCCTTTGAAGTTATCAACTCGGACCATGGACACCATACTCTACGAACGGTCGTAGAGTGGGTTGTCAACTGCACTAAACGAGACCTGACATTCCCAAGATAAATAAAAGTTTTCTTGTAAAGTCTAGTCCAGAAATTGTCCATCCTATGTGCACTTTTGCTCTGACGTGATCGATACATTCCAAACCGTTAAAGTACTGTCTAGTAGAGAACAAACTGAATTTATAAAATTGCCTTGCCTCTTCGGAGTCCCGATTTGAACTTGCCAGCAAAATAGCTTTAGCCGAGCAAGGAGCTCGTTACTTCAAACGCAAGTTTTTTAAAAGTCTCACTTTCTATGAAGAATACAAACAGTTTATGGAGGATATGATTAGCAAGGGTTATGCGGAGAAAATTGAAAGTGAACAACACCAAGATGGACGGATATGATACATTCCTCATCACGGCATCTATCACAAAAATAAACCAGGAAAGGTAAGAGTTGTATTTGATTGCTCAGTATGGTACAAAGGATTTTGCTTAAACGATCATCTCCTTTCAGGACCCGATATCACCAACAGTTTAGTTGGGAGTTTTGCTGCATTTCTGTAGAGAAGCGATCGCAATCCAAGGTAACGTACAAAGTATGTTCCATCAAGTTCAAATTCCTACTAGCGATCGAGACTTATTACGCTTTCTGTGGTCGGAAAATGGATCTCTGGACAATGACTTGAAACCATATAGGATGTGTGTTTATCTTTTTGGAACTGCTAGCTCGCCTAGCTGTGCCAATTTTGCTTTCAGGCAAACCTAAGAGTTCATATAGATCATGAATATGAATTTAGTCCTGCAGAAATCGACACCGTCAAAAACTGTTTTTACGTCGACGATTGTTCGACATCTGCACCGAACGCAAACTCAGCTGCCGCGTTGCTTTGTGAAATCTGCCAACTTGTGAATAAAGATGGCTTTAAAATAACCTAATGGACCAGCAATAGTCGCGAAGTAATCAAAACAGTCCCACTTTCTGACCGATCCAAAGAGCTCAAAAACTTGAACCTGACAAAGGATTCTCTCCCCAAAGAGCGATCGTTTGGTCTGTGTTGGGATGTAGAAGTAGATATGCTATGCTTCAAAGTACAGATAAACAAATATCCCAATCAATTCAATCGTTTCACCCGTAGAGTAATCTAATCAGCAGTAAACTCAGTTTACGATCCTCTGGGGGTACTCTGGGGGCAGTAAACTCAGTTTACGATCCTCTGGGGGTTTGGGGTACTCGCTTTTCAACCAATGAAAGCGTTGCTGCAGGATCTTTGCAGAAAGAAGTTAGATTGGGATCAAGAAGTTCCACCAGAAAGCAAAAGCCTGTGGATGGAATGGCTTCAACAATTGCCGTTGTTATCGTCCTTCCAGCTCCCTCGCTGCTATAAGCCAAACAGATTTGGCAATGTTGTTAAAGCGCAAGTTCATTATTTTTCCGATGCATCCGAAAGAACATTTGGTTATGTATCGTACCTGCGCTTAATTAACGACAACAGTCAAATTCATTGTGCGTTACTAATAGGTAAAACCAAACTTACCCTCCTTAAACCCTTGACGACACCGCGACTGGAGTTGTGCGCAGCCACTGTCTCTGTTAGGTTCGATGACGTTTTCCGGAAAGAACTTCGCCAAACCTACGAACTGCACCCATCTATATTTTGGACGGATAGTACCATAGTACTCTGTTATATTAACAATGAAACTAAGGTTTTTCATACTTTTGTATCTAATCGCATTCAGCAGATTCGAAATTTGTCGAAACCATCACAATGGCGCTACGTAAGCTCTCAACAAAATTCAGAAGATGATCTTAGCCGTTGTCTCACCATTGACGAGTTCCTTTGTCGTGATTGGTGGAAACTTGGCCCTGACTTTTTATGGAAAACGGAAGATAATTGGCTAGCTCAACCAACCTTGCTTCAAGAAAGTCTTTCAGAGCAAAAAACCTTCATACAAAAGCACTCCTGTTTGGCTGTAATTTGCGAACTGCCTCATTTTCTGAATGACCTGATATCACGCTACTCTAGTTGGCAAAGGTTGTCAAGGGTGTGTGCTTGGATTCTGCGCTTCAAAAGTTTAATTTTATCCAAAGAATCCGAGAATACCGCTACTGTAACCAAAACTAAAGCTCGTGTTTCACAAAAACCTATAATCTGTCTATCGTTAGAAGAAATATCGAAGGCGGAAATGCTGATATTTTTTTATCTTCAACACAAATACTATAAAGAAAAAATGGATGATCTCAGTAAAGGAAAGCTTATTCGAACCTCTAGCTCATTGATCAAACTTAGTCCTTTTATAAAAAAACGGCCTTATGCATGTCGGCGAGCGTTTGAAGCTATCAGCGTCTTCACCTTTTCTTCAAGAACACCAGATCATTCTTCCTCATTCAAATCAATGTTACTGATCTTATCATTAGAGATATTCACACCAAGTTAGGCCACGCAGGTCATCAGCATGTACTAGCCGAAATTTGGAAAAACTTCTAGCCTGTCAGGGTTAACAAAGCCATTCGGAAAACCTTAAATCATGTGTGGTGTGTCGCAAGCGTTCTAATACTAATATTTCGTGCACACAACATATGGCAGACTTACTCCTACGAAGATTAATTCCCAATAAACCACCCTTTTCATCTGTTGGTGTTGATTTATTTCGGACTCTTTCTTACACGCAAGGGTAGAAGTAATACGAAACGCTACGGAGTAATTTTTATTTGTCTCACAACAAGGTCTATCCATTTGGAAGTAGCCTATAACTTAGACATTTCTTTCTTTACACAAGCCCTTCGCAGATTTGTTGCTAGGAGAGGATAAGTGACCGAAATGGTGTCCGATAACGGTACCAATTTTATTGGAGGAGAGCGCGAACTTCGAGAGACAATTCAAGCTTGGAATAATGAACAAATCAGTGACTTCCTTCTGGAGAAGGGTATATCCTGGTCTTTTAGCCCGCCAGGGGCGTCGCACTATGGAGGCACATGGGAAAGGCTAATCAAATCAATTCGCAAGCATTTAAAATCGGTTTGCAATGAACAAATCCACACTGACGAATCTCTTTCTACGCTTATGTATGAAATAGAAAGTATTCTCAACAGTAGACCACTCTCAACCGTCTCCAATGACCCCTATGACCTGGAGCTCTTAAGCCCTAATCACCTTCTGCTGCTCAAGCCCAATGAATTACTTCCCCCAAGAGTGTTCGACAAACGGGATCTCTACTCCTGAAAACAATGCAGACAAGTCCAATATTTAGCCAATGTGTTCTGGTCCCGTTGGACCAAAAAATATCTACCCACACTCAACATCTACAAAAATGGACCCGGCCTGTGCGCAACCTGACCGTTGATGATGTAGTTCTGGTACACGATAAGGGTTTACCCCGTAACACCTGGCTATTAGGACGGATTGTAGGAGTTTACCCTGATTCATCCAGTTTCGTACGTATTGTTAAGCTGAGAACGAAGCAGTCGTACATTACCCGGTCAATTACTAAACTTACCTTTTGCACGCCACAGAAAGCTAAAACTCAATGAAATATCGTGCTGTATGGGCATTTACGTACTAGACCTAATGCTTGTAATGTATTTCCTTATTTGTAGTTGTAACAGTAATTGTATTTTGTGTGTTTTGCAACCTGTTATATCACTGCCATTTATTAATATTTATAGTGCGTTAATAATCATTAGTTATAGAATTTTGTACCAAGCTTGCGTTGGAAGCTTAAGGGCCGGGTAAGTAAGCGCCAAACAAACTTTGTCAAAATATTGAAACACTCGGGATTCGAACCACCGTCATTTAAGCTTGTCTCAATAACTCTACGTCCCTATTCGTATCTAACGTCTTGCCCACAATCATTTAAATTACCCTGCCTGCAAATAAAACGAGTCTTTTCTCTTCACCTTGTAATTAGCACTGCCGTTACAATTCGTTTCAGTGTCTTTTATTTCAAAATAGCCATTTCAAAATAGCCTTTAGTTTTTTGAGTTCAGTAGTGTTTGATTTCAAAGTGTTATATTGATTACAGCCTTTTCAAGTAAATTATGATTTTATTTTGCCGTGTTTTTGTTTGTCCATTTAGGTCAATAGTTATGTTTAGCGCTAATTGTAATACAAAATTTGTCAAATTAATCAAAGTGACTGCCAGAATTGCCAGTAAGTAATTATTACGTTTATCCCAGATTGTTTTATAATGCTGTCGATTTTTACGTTTAAATGTTCAATTTTAAGCATAATGCTCCACGTTTAAATCTTCGCAATAATTTCGATTCGCCATATCAACAGTAATTAACATTTATAACATTGTATCGTATTTAATGCGCTGAAATTTGTATTAGTTTTCGTTTTAGAAAACGGTAGAAGTTCTGCAAACAATAAATAGAACACCAATCAAATCCGTATGAGGCTTCACAAGTCACTCAAACTCCTATAGCCGCCACAACAATTAATCAGCGACTACAATCACTTTTTGCAAGTGATGACTGAAAATAGCGTTTAACTCTTCCTGAGAAGAGTGCTCGCGTGCAGAAGTTTCTCCTGCTTACGCCACTGAACTTGAGCAATATAAGAAAATTCTTTAATAAAGATTTACCGGATAATTTATCCACATGCGAAATCAATGGTTGTGGAGCCGCACTTCGTGACAATCATGCAACTAACTTCGAAAGACATATGGAGGGTCGCCATGAAGAGTGCTACAAAACCTATTGTAGGGAAAAGAGTACACCATCAAAATTGAAAAAAGTTTATAAAGATTGCGATGTTAGTTCTTTATCATGGATTGTTCCTAGGCCTGCTAGTCATTATAACGACTTTGGATCAAGGACTATTCAAAACAATTCTTGCAAAAATGGACTTATCTCTTTTGGGAAATGCTTGCTTAGAACTGGTTGTAGCTAACGAACCAACATATGCAATGATTGATGATTCAGGATTTAAAAAAGTGTTTAATCGATTGTTGCAAGCATTGTCCAATAGTCACGCTAAAGCTTGCATTAATGCGTAAAATATACGGATAAAGTTGGCACGCTTGCACGCAAATTACTGATAGAAATTCAGGAAGAAATTTGTGGAGAACCTATTTCGCTTAAAATCGAAATAAAACCGCTCTTTTTAAAAACTTTTTCAAGTCAATATAAAATCACCGCGATTGATCAGTTGAGGCTTGGCAATTAGCCGGTCAGTCGCCATCGACTAGTTGACCACCCCTGTGTTACAACAAAGTGCACCTCGGATGATGAAATTGACTTTGATATTGATGATGATAATGATGAAGCAGCTGCTCCTTTAATTTGTAAGGTAAAAATATTACTTGACAGCTTAGCTACATACAACATTATCAGGCTTGTCCATGGGACATATTTTTCTGTCCCATCCCATCCCATTTCATAGCAGTTCATGCCTGTCCCATCCCATGGGATTCCCATCAAAATACAATTCAATAAAAGTTATTAAATTTATGAAAATTTAAGTATAATGTGTACTAGATAGGACTACACGTACAAAGAGAGATACCAAACGACAAAATTTATTGACTTTGCTTACTTTAAAGTTCAGAAGAGTTCACAATTCATTATCATTCTGCCACTCATATTCCGAGTCACTGTGCTCATTCAGCAAATTTTCAATTTCCTGCTCATCAACGAGCATGATGCGCAAAGCAGTGTTGCCAGATTGAAACGAAGCTCCTATACCACAGAGAGGACAAAATTACACCATCTAAGATTTTTCTCAAAAACCATCTAAAATCAAAGAAACACCGATAAACCACTCAATGAATATGACTAAAGTTTCAAGTTATCTTTAAAAACTATTTGCCTATCTATTTAGCAATTGAAAGACAAGGGGTAAGGCAGAAATCTAGCTCTCTCAATAAGATGCAATTTAACTCACTTATCAAGCCCACCAAACTTCAAATCTAACGCTAAAACTAAACCAGGACCAAGGCTAATCTCACTTAAAAGCGAATTTATTCAAAACTGAAATTTTCTGCCTTGCACCATCTCTTTCGATTGTTGGATTGCATCGTTGGGAGTGGCCTTGAGCTCGATCGCCCAAAGAGGCCAGATTATCTTAAATTTTAGGGTTTAGTATCCCTTACCAATGCTTGCCTATCTATTTAGGTATGACGTTATCAAAAGGCTATCACATGGCTACTGTCCCATAGGTCCCATGGGAAATGCAATGCGTGCAGTCCCATCCCATCCCATCCCATGGGACATTTCCCATGGGATTCCCATGGGAATCCCATTCCCATGGACAAGCCTGAATATTATAGAATCGTCAAATCACGCTATCATCAAAGGTGTATTCTACGCTGCTCACACTTTACAATTAGCTGTCAACGATGCTGAGGCAAACAGCATTAAATTAAAGCATTGTAAAGCTCTAAGTATTTGCAAAACTTTAGGAAATCCGTCTATTATGGTAATTAAAAAAAAACTAAAACGAAGAAAACCAATTTTGAATTGCGTCACTAGCTGGCATTGTACATGTAATATGCTCCAGTAATTACTTTCTTTAAAAAACTTCTGCCAAGAAATGGCTGCCTCAAATTCTGAGCTACTTCTACCTAAGTCACAGTGGAGTTTGATTCTTGAGATAGTTTCTGCTTTGGAGCCTGCACGAAAAGCAACAGAAGCACCTTACCTTGGGAGATTTTATGGAATATAGTTAAAGTTCAAATTAGATATTGCAATCATGGCTTCGATGGAATTTAGAAAATTGCTTCTGGCTTATTTGAAAAAGCGCGAACTATCCTTGCTAAGGAATAATGTTTTTTTGGCTCGTATATTTCTTGATTCTAAATATAAAATACCACTGTCAGAAAAAGAAAAGAGAGCAGCAAATACCCAACTTCGGAAAACGTGGAAGACTGCAAGTGTTGGAGTACTGCAAAATGTAGCATGTAGCAGTAGTAATCATGATGATTTAGTTTTGCGGAAATGCTAAAAGCTCATAAATCAAAAGTCGGCAAACGAAAAGTATTGATAAACTTCTTGCTATCATTAAAATTCATTTCTGTGTATTATCGTAATGTCACATTTGGGCTGCTAATTCAGTAAGTTATTCCCTACACGTGATAAAAACTTGTGCCGAGCTCGGCTAGTTACACGGAAAAATTTTGTTGGTGGTACAAAATTTTAATATAGCTTTGAAAAAAGCTGTTTGAGCCATAAGCTTTACGTGACGCTCTCATCAGTGACAAAATCGCGTGAAAAGGGAAGAGCTAGAGTGAGCAAGTGTTCTATCTGGTTAATTTGAATGTTAGGTAATCAAGACGGGCCAAAACACTTAATTGTAAAGCGTGCCCAAAACACTTACTCTAGATCTTTCCTTAATCTCCACTTTTGATGATTGTGAACAGAGATAATGATGGCGGGTGGCAAACCTCGCTTTAATTCCAGGTCTATAAACCAGGTCGAGTTATGCCAATAACTTTTTTAACTGCGTGAGGCTTGAGTTGTTTGCACCAGGATTGGTTGTGTAGTTTTTGCGTCAAAAATGAGTCGTTGGCTTTGTAAAAAGATTATTTATTTAAATCTTTAGTTATCAAACTGTGTGTCGCAACTCCCTTGAACGTCATTTTGATTATCCAAGAGCGTGCAAAGGGGCCTTGATATGCTAATGTGCCCAACCTGGAATAGACGGTGGAAAAATTGGGTTTGTACAGTTGTCATCAAAAAAAATTTTTCAACTTTTATGAAAGTTTAAAAATATCGATTTCACAAAATGATTACCAAAAATTTTCTCAAAGACTGCGCTTCGAACATAATCATAGCAAGCGTTTAGAAAAAGTATATCTGCAAAAAAAAGGCCTTGTAGTTCTCTGAAAATTCAAAATCATTTCAACAAGTGTTTGCCAAAATTTTACTTAGAGAAACGGTGCGCTACAAAAATATTTTGGCAAATAAATGTCTTCGAGAAAAGACATGATCATTTTTCCAAAAAATGTCTTCAAAAAAAGACATAATCATTTTTTAAAAAAATATCTTCGAAACAGACATCAAAATTTTTCAAAAATAAATCTTCAACTGGACAAATAAATCGATATGTTGCAAAACGACCAGTAAAAACCGTAACGAATTAACGAATAATGTTGTGCGATGCGCTGCATTTACAGCAAGGTTCTTCAAACGCGTCGCATTGAAAAGTTTGAGAACCATTGACCTAAATTAATGAAATTTGTAAAAAGTTGGTCTTAAACCTTGCATTTGCATTTTTACAGAATGAAGTTCGTTTAATATCCTTAATGATATCAACTCCTAAGAACAACAACCACGTATTTGCAAAGATTGCAATGTCTGCAATGTTGAAAGAAACAAAAATCTCGCTTTCCATAGTTATTTTAGTCAGCATTCGTGCTGTTTGCTGTGCCAGCTACTTAAGTCAGTGTGGAGAGGACATTTTCGACCTTAAAATTCACTCTATCTTTACGGCGTTGTGCCATGAACGACAAGCTTTTGAAAAACATGGAACTGATACGAAACAATCATTTATTTACGGTGGGGTCCCCAAGGAAATACCAACTTTCAGATTGAAGCATACTATTGCCTAATTAACAAACCTTCGACGAGATTGGTAGACGTTAAATGACGTTTAGATCTTTTTCTTGATCTAGGCTAGTGGTTCCCAACGTTTGGATTGCCTCAAAATTTGTTTGGGTCGGTCGCTAGTTTTTGTTTTTTTTGGTATTTTTTGTTATCCTTTATTTTGTATGACATAATACGAGCGTATTTTGCTCTTACACATAGGTATAAATAGTCAGGCGAGAAGTGATACAGTAAAGACAACAACCCCTCCAAATTTCAAGGAGCTAATTCCAGTATTAAGGTTCATTCATTCATGTGTATTAGCTCATGCTCTGTTCGCTTTCATTTTTTAGGCAGGGCAACAGCGACCGGTAGATTGATCGATTCAACCACATGTTTCTCACGTAAAGAAGAGGTTTTCAGGGGTGGATGCAGCTGTTCTTTTTGGTTCATGCAAACCTGCTCTTGAAATTTCATGATTTTTGTGAATCAGTTAAAAAATGGGCTTTGCGCAGCCCTTTTCATCATAATTTTATATCTACATGCGACTCGCTTATTGCTATTGGTGAGGAGGACCTGCTGCCTAAACTTTTAAATCCCACTGATAGCAAACACTCTGAAAAAAGCTGTGAGTGTGGTTGTTATTTCTTGATTTTGGTCGTAAAAAAGTTGATAAGATATTTGATAAACTATAATCTCGTGTTTTTTCACTTAGAAATTGTAAGCTCACATTATTTTACATGGATAAACAGACTAAAACTGTTAAAAGTTGTGACTTGATAACTTTATATACAAAAGTTGTAGTGTTTTGATTAGCTTTTGAAAATTTTGATCTAAATAATTTCTAACAATTTGCATCTAATGAGTTTCAGTAGCCACAAAAAGTTATAACTGTGTGTTAATACACAGGTCTACAGAATGACAATAAAATTACATGACATCAAATTTAGAAAAATGGATAAGTTCAAGTATTTGGAATCAATCATTCCAGAAAATGATCGCTGTGGGAGTGAGATAACAAAATTTAAGCAGAATAGTGTGGGCGAGGAAAAAGATTACTGCAGAAACACTTTATTTAGAAGATATTAGCGAAAACAAACCGTAAAATTTTCAAATCTGCAGTTAGGTAGTAATGTTTGGATTAAAAGCAGCACTGATAACTGCAAAATTTGTGATGGAAGTCAAAGCGAATGAGCTCAAGTTGTTAAGGATTTTATTAAAAGGGACAAGAAGAAATAAGTTGCATAATCGCTACATACAGAGAAAAATTGGTGGTAAAGCAAGAGACGCAAGATTCTTTTTTAGTGTTAAATGATGTCGGCTCTAATGTACAAGTATAACATCATCAAGTTCAACAAGCTTTAAAATAATGTTTGATTTTTTTTACTGGTCAGCTCAGGCATTTAAACGTTTAGAATAAACACGTTTTGTTGTATTAATTAGTCGAAGTTAAATTACATCAATAACAATCCAGTTGTTGTAACAATCAATATTTAAAAACGAGATTTCAAATCTTTGTAGCTATTTTGACTGAAAAAGACGTCAAATGTACATATACTTTTTTTTCAAAATATCTCTTTGTGTCACCCTCGGAAATTAGCGATAATTTGGTTGTGTATATACAACTGTGGTCAAGAGCACCAACCTGTCACAAGTGTTGAATTTCCTTCACTGGCTCCTAGTGTGCATTGTTATTTTCAGATAATAAGTTCAAATTGGGGATAACACGATCTACTGCGTGCTTATTGGTCACACGATGATGTCTTGCGCAATTTAATTCATGAGGTCTCGGCTTCAGGCAGCTTATCCTTTAAAAAAATATCCTCCTTTGACGTCAATTGATGTAACTACCCTCCACGATTCTTTGTAATTCAATCAAACGATTCATTAGCTTTTTACATTTTTGCTTATCTACATGTATTACATGGTTAGCGATTGCGTGATGCCGTTTTAAGCATGGTAACTCATGACGCTTCATCTTTGCTATAATGAAAATTATTCAATGAAGTTTTGTATCTGACAATGACCAAAAAAGTTGACTATAAAAATTTCTCTAAGGTTGCAGATCTAACAGTTGAGAAAGTAATGTGGACAGAAAAGTTGAAAAATGAAGAAAGTGCTAAATCTTGTGAATAAAACACCAAAACTAGTAGCCGATGCCAGGAAAAGAAAAAGAAGATGGTTGATACACATTTTAAGACATGATTGTGTGTCACAAATAGTGTTCGAAAGAACAATGAAAGACGCTCAATAGTAAGAACAATGATCGTGGATAAAATTAAAATTAAAAAGGTACAAAAGAATGAACAGAAGTGACGGAATGATGTGACAAGAAACCCGTGTCTTAGATTAATTATCTTCGAAGTGTGAGGCGCGTTCCAACTGCCCACTAAGAGACGATAGAAAATGTTTCAGTTTATTGAAGTTTTAAGTAAAAGAGTCTTGATAGAGTACAGTAATTATAGAGTTTGCGTTAAAATTAGCTTACCCAGTTGACGATTCAAACCGGAGTTGCACTTTCTCCATTTTATTTCAGAATTATTGTCAGGGCGAAGTCAGAAAAATCAATGTCAAACCGGAGAATGTCAATCAATGACAAACAAAAAATTGTGTACGTAAAGCTTATCGCTTAAAACAAAATCCGAAATTGCATGCAAGTTAAGCCGGAAAAATGTTTATGTGTCAAGGTAAGCAAAAATCACAATGTCTTAAGACTGCGTTAACACAAGTAAAACACCATGTATAAAGTCGCTGTAGTGCAGAGTTTTTACCTATTTGCAAAATTCGTCAATGGGCCTAATTCGTCACTATTTCCTAATTTTCTTTATGTGACGAATTAGACAAATTCTACGGTAGCAGATTTGCCAAATCTAGTATATACAGTAATCTCCCGCTTAAGTACGCAACTTGATCTAGAGGTGGCTTTGCGTACTTATGCGGGAGGTGCGTACTTAACAGTTTTGTGTCGCAGTATGCAGTGATGCGTGTAAACATTACAGTATACAGTACAGCACAAACTCATTACGTCAAAAACTTCTTTGTTCTCTCGATCATTGTTTTGTTAGTCTTTTCAAACAGTTTCAGTTTACATATAATAAATAACCTGCTTTCTAGCCTGAGATCTTTTTGTTTTGCTTGTAGCCTACTGCATAGTATACGATTACGTACACTACAATTTTGTTGTTCCCATCATGTCAAGTAAAGGTAAACGTTTAAGCGAATCTGAGAGGTTGGAGGTTATTGCTAAGTTAAGTGTGCCATCTGCTCCAAGTAAAAGAAGTCTTGCAAGAGAGTATGGTGTAAGTGAAGGTGCCATCCGTAAGATAATGAAAAACAAAGAAGGTATTCAAAAGCGTTCGTCTTTAATGTCTGAGGAAGGAAAGAGAAATACTTTACGAGCGTCTATTGGTCGATTTTCTGAGTTAGAAGATGTTCTATATGTTTGGATAGATAGCATGCGACGTGCAAAGCTTCCCGTCCCTCCCTCATTGGTCATTGTAAAAGCAAAGCGAATTGCTCAACAATTATCGATACCAGAAGGCGACTTTAAAGCCTCATGGCAGTGGCTTAGCCGATTTAGGAAACGTCGAGGATTGCAACAAATTCTTCTTCATGGTGAAGGGGCAGAAGTAGACAAAGAAGATCCAAAGCTTCTGGCCGCATTGGACGATTTGTATGCTACAATTTCAAGGTATGATCCTGAAAATGTGTACAATATGGACGAAACAGGGTTGTTCTTTCGACTTCTACCACGGTATACTCTGCTTATGCCATTCGAAGACCTCAGTACAACTAGAGGAAAGAAGAAAGCTAAAGAGCGCGTGTCTCTAGTGGTTTGTGCTAACGCCACAGGAACGCACAAACTTCCTTGCACAATGATTGGGAAACCGAAATCTCCAGCCTGCAGCAAAAAGCGACAATGGCCAATCAAATATTTTAGTCAGGGTAAAGCATGGATGGATGTTGACACATGCTGGAAATGGTTCAATGAAGTTTTTTATCCTGAGGTAAAAAAGAGAACAGGACGCCCTGTTCTCTTGCTAATGGACAATGCTCCAGGTCATTTTGATGGCTTTGAGCGGGGTAATGTTAAGGTGGAATTCTTTCCACCCAACTGCACCAGCTGGAAACAGCCATGCGACATGGGTATTATTGCGGCATTGAAGAAGAGATACAAATATTTGTACCTTAAGGATGTTCTAGATTTTTGTGATCTTGATGAGAGTGTTCGAATCCACAAAACAGAGCAAGGTAAAAGATTACCACGTGGGGCTGCGGGTGTTGCTTACGGTAAACCTGCTCATTTACTGGATGCCGCTTACTATGTAAAGCAAGCATGGGAATTCATATCAGCCACATCAATAAGAAACTCCTTCAACAAGGCCCAACTGCTAACTCCAATGGCAGGAGGAGTTGATGAAGAGCCCGACTTCATACCCGAATTGTTACTTAGCTTTAGGGCTTTAGATATTGCAATTGACAATGACGAGCTTGACGAATTTATGCACATCGATGACGAGAAGAACGAAGAATATTCAGAGGCTCTGTTGGAAGACGTAAACACGGCATTGGCGGCAGTGCAGTCTGGCGAAGATGCTGACACTGACGATGAGGCTGGCTCAAGCAATGCTTGTGATGGTGAACCTGTCACCAATAGCGTTGTATTTCATGGCTTTGATCAGCTTTATAACAAAGTTCTCGAGATTGAAGATCAGTTGCTGTGTCCAGTCTTGCAGGAACAAGCAGGGGATGATTATGACAAGATAAAAACCACATTTGAGAGCTTTCAACAAAAACTGAGGCAGGTGACATTGCGAGTCAAGCAAAAGAAGATGGAAAACATGCGCCAGCTAACTTTGCACGACATGATGAGCAATGAATAAATTCTACATATTGCAATGTATATTTTATCAGGCTGCAGTTTGTTACTGATTTTTCGTTTTTCGTTTGAAATAAAAAAAAGTTGAACCAAAGTTTTTTGAGAAATTTTTGCGTACTTTTCTGGGATGCGTACTTAAACGGGTGCGTACTTAAGCGGGAGATTACTGTATATATACCAGATAACAACACTGTAGAGAACACCAGTTGTCTTGCCAATTGATTACGGCACAAATAGACAAGTTGTGACAAAGCAATTGCATTAGGAACTAGGTCAGCCGCGTAACAAAATGTAAAAGCGTCAAAAGCAAAACGAGACAAAGAAGCTTTTTTTACTCAATTTCAAGTAAGTGTGTTCGAAAATTGGGCCCATTAAGATGAGTTTTGGGCATATAATGCGTTTTTTGCACAGGAATTAACGGAGCAATTTCGCACCGGAGGATTTTAAGCTTATTGAGGCCTGGGTCAATTAACAGTGGACTAAATAAGCGGGGACTACTGTATCACAGTTCCGAGGCCTTATTGGAAATGTCGAGATTAGGAATACCAGATCAGTGGCCTGCGCCGGCTTCACCCAATTGGAAAAAAATTGCTTTAACGATTAAGTGGTATGCAGCTCGACACTATTATCTTGTTGCAAACGATAACACAAAACCATTTTACCCCTATTTTTGTAGGGGAAAAACCAATTTTTTTGCTTGGAGCATGCTACTTTTTAAATTTTCTAGAGACTTAATTTTAGATGAATCTTTTTGAAAATATTCAAAAATAATGCCAAAGAACCACGCTTTTGAGAAAGGATAGTGAAAATGTATCGACCAACTTAGTTTTTCTAAAAATTGCAGTTATGTGAAACCCAACCACAAAAATTTTGGATGTTTTTAACCGGTAGATCCAGTCCCGTAGCACTCCAACTTCGGGCCCCCCCCCAAAGTAAGCGCAAGAGCCCCTGCGCACAGCTCATATCACTTTAGAGGTGTAAAATTGAAAAGCTGCATTAAGAAAATACACCACAATTTGTACATAAGTAAACAGGCTAATGTCAGAATAAAGCATGCCGATACCGAAAGTGCAAGTCATAAAAAATTCGGCACCGATGCCAGAGTTCAGTAGGACATTTATGCAGACACTGCGAAACGAAAGCAATGACACTGAAAAACATGAAAAAGTTATAAAAACACAGTATCATTTAAATAGTCTGGAGCGAACCTTTTTGTTCGCAAATGCTGTTATGACATTGTCATAATCAAGAGATCGGGCGCAGTCATTTTCGATTGACAACATGGCTAATGAAGATAGTCTACTGTCTGTCATAGACGTTCTATTAAAAGTTTTGATCAGTTTCAATTTGCTGAAGCTTCTTTCAGCGCTGGCAACAGTCACGGGGCAAGTTAGTAAGATTCGAAGTGCGATGTACACATTCGGATACAATTCAAATAAATGAGTCTTTAGAAGATAGTTCAGAAAGTCTTGAGCCGTATTGAGATTGCGTTTTTTTTGTAAAATTAAAACAAACCGCTGTAGCTCAGCGCTCATTTCATCAGAATCAATGTCACCGAACTTTTTTTGGAACTCTTTACAGCAAGTAAGAAGAGCATTTTCTTGTTGCACAAGCAAAAGTTTGTCTCGTGTGTACAAAAACGAAAAGGCGGAAGAAACCTCACGTAACAAATTAAAGCGCTCCTTTATTGACATAATAGCCTGGTCTACTAATGGATAGAAAAAGTTGCTTTTAAATTTCAGTTCAGGAGTAGCTCGTTGTTCCTCTTCACCTTGGTAATCAAACAATCTTCGTTTCTTTCCACTTCTTGACGGAGGAAAAGAAGGATCAATATCCAATTCCTGTGCTATTTCAACAGCAGATGTTGCGGCACTGTCATAACCCGTTGTGCGATAGTTTTGCAAAAACTTTTCAGTTGCCTGGATTTCCGTTTCCATTGTATGAAGGGAGACTCCATACGATTGAAGAATCTTGCTAGCTTTATTGACTTGGAATAGGATATCATACCAAATAAACACCGACAAAAGAAAACTCCATTTTGATAAATGAGCTATCAACGATTTTGTTTCTGAGGCAGCTCTTCCATCTTTTCTTTCTATGGAAATGGCTTCCAAGTCTTTCAGTGCCAGCAACACCTCTTTTAAATTGTATCGAAGAGGTTTGATGCATTTAATTCTGCTTTCCCAACGAGTATCAGATTGTGATTTTATGGACAGCTCCACATGTTTCTTCAAAATTTCCCAACGCTGAGCAGAGGAAGAAAACAGCACATACAACCTTGTAAGTACTCCAAAAAATGTCAATGCTTCCGTCGATCAATTAGCACTGTCAACAACAACTAAGTTAAGGGTATGGTTTGCACAGGGCACGTAAAGAGCTTTGGGATTGATGTCTAGCATTCTTGCTTGGACCCCAGAATGTTTTTCTTTCATGTTAGCACCATTATCATATGACTGACCTCGACAATCAGACAATTCGAGTTGCAGTTCGGTCGCTTTTTCTAAGAAAGCGTCCAACAAGCCTTTCCCAGTACTGTCACTTATTCTCAAGTAGCCAAAAAATGTTTCTTTAACAACAGCAGCTTCTTCATTACATAGTACATAACGGAGAATGACAGACATTTGTTCATGATGTGACATATCTGGAGTGCAGTCCAAAATTATAGAAAAATATTTTGCCAATTTCAATTGCTGTAAATTTTCTTTTTCAACTTCTGTCGCTAGCAATTCAATTAGTTCATTTTGTATGGTAGGACTCAAATAGTGATCTTTAGTGTTTTTATTCTTGATTCTGTCTTGAAGCTCTTTTAGGATCGGATCTCTTCTTGCCAAAAGCTCAAATATACCCAAAAAATTTCCATTGTGAGGAGATCCTAAGACTTCTTCAGATCCTCTAAAAGCAAGATTCCTTTTCGATAGAAACAAGGCAATGTCGATAAGTCTCTCTAAAACATTTCTCCAAAAACGTCTTTCATTGAAAAAAATATTCATCTCGCGTTTGTCGATAGTGGATGAATTTCTTATCCCTTCAGCTAGCAACATCCATTGACTGCAGCATTCTTGGTGGGAAATGCCGTTTTCATGGTCTTTCAGTTTTTTCGAAAAACCCTCCCATGTATTTATACCACTACAAAAGGGGCTTAGTGTTTTTCCAAATAGCTTACAACAAAAGCAAAAAACTTGATCTCATTCCCCAGAATAAACTAGCCACGACCGTGAAACACTTTCACCATTAGGTAACACACGTTTATAATGGTTGGAGGAAAAACGTCGCCTTGGAGTGGTGTTATTATATGGAAAATTCATTATTAGTTGATGTGGTCCACGCTTTACTATATCACATCGTTGAGCATCAGAAATACTTTCAGGCCATTTACATGGGTCATCAGGGATAGGGGTAAATTGAGATTGAGTTATTTTTGATATTGAAGGTTGCGTATTGGCAGGTAAATCACAACTTACATTTTCTGGAAATTCACAATCACTTTGATGCTGATCGTCATAGTCTTCTTTTTCTTGTACACTATAGTTTTCTTCATCCCTCTCGGTACTAGTGCCAGGTCTACTCTGCTCAGTAATCTTGAAAAAATCTGTCATCTTGGGCAATTTCGCTACAGCATCTCGAGCAGTGGCTGCTTCTTTTCTCTTTTGAGCACCACTTTTTGAACGTTTCATTCTATGCAATGTCAATAAAATACTTTATCTGCACTCTGCAGTGTATATATATATTGTCCCGGTATTTATAGCCAAACAGAATTCCAGACCATTCTATGATTGTTGCGTAACAACGGCATTGTTACGTCAATCGAATATTCAAGATTCTACCAGAAAATCAATCGAAATATTCTAGATTGTGCGAGATAAAATGACGTTGCATTCACTTATGATGTCACAAGCCAATTTCTTCCTACAGTTTAAATCGGTTGTAAACAAGTCTGCTGAACTGAAAATAGTCACGTAGCCAAAAAGCAATTTCAGACTAACTTGGGCCCCCAAAGTTGGCCTGGGCCCCCCAATTGGAGGGTTTGGGGGGCGGCTGCTACGTCTCTGATCATAAATGACATTTGGCATGCCAGCTTTAAGGGTGTCACGTTTGGGTCATTCCTTTTGGGTCCAGTGATTTTCACGATCTCGACTATCCCACATGCCAAGGAAGCATAAGAATTTAGTATAGCCTTTTTGTTGACCCAGTAGAAAACTAACCATTTTCAAGTCAACACATATGATCCAACCATGCTCATGATATTTAAGTAAATCCTTTACTGTTCTAATGTCATCCTGCTGCTGTTTTAGTACAGTGGAGTGACCAACAGGAACAGCTCCTTACCTATTCCTATTATGTAAAAACACACACTAGAGGCTGCGCTTGGAGCTGTCCAAAAAAAGTCGCCACTCTTCTGGTTTGTATGATGGGATGCCTAATTCGCGGAGAAGTCCTGATACATTGTCACAATAAATATGTTGTTTTTCCTCTCAAAATAAGGCAGAAAGAGCTCATCTCTTTTTCTGTAAAATGACACATTAGCGGAGCTATGCAGCACATGTTTTTTGTTCAGCCTAGAAGCTAAGATCTCAGCTACTTGTTTGGATAGATGCAAATCACGCTCCTAATCATTCAGTTCTAACTGGTTAAACTGCTTTTTTAATTTCGGTACATGAGTCTTCAGATTCTGTATCTGTTCTTTTATACTCCATTTCCATGTGCTCTTCTTCAGATTCAGTTTTTCATCTTCAGAAAACACAAAACCATTAAATACTGGGAGTGAAAATTCGTCTGAATGTAGAACAGGTCGGATTGCTGACAGAATACTGGGATAAGAGATATTTAGCCGGTTTTTCTTTCCAATACCTTTTGTATTTACCAAACAAAAATAGCAGCCAGTGAGATACTCTTTCGATTCACACCACACCATAGGCATATCAAAAGGTAAGCCCTTTTGTTTTCCTTTTGTCCAGTCACGAAGCGTTTCTTCACAGTTATGGCACACAATGTGGGGAGCCCATTTTTTTCTTGATCACTAAGAGGAACTTAAAAATATGCTTTATAAGCATGCTTCACAAACAATGATATATCGCTTCTTTGACGAGTAAGTGTATAGATGCCACAGATGTAACAAAATGAATCAGCTTTATTTTTACACTTTCTAGTTCTACTAGAAGAAGCCATGTTTAAATCTAAAACTGAATTGATGTTTGAATGAGATTAATTCTTTGAATTAAACACAATTTGAAAATGAGAAAGCCTGTAGAGTACTGGTAGTAACCAGCAAACGTGCTAATGTTGACAACGATTCAGAAAAATGCATAAAACTATGCGAAAGACCGCTCAGTGACTAATTATTGGACGAAAATGTACAAAAGATATGTACAAAATACCACTCATATAAGAATAATAAAAACCCGATTGCATGACAAGTAAAGCGTACAGAAAAAAACTGATGGCAGATTTGAAATTAGCGACCAAAAGTTTTATAGAATCAGTGGAAAAAACTCATGCCACAGAAAATGAAAAAAAATTTGTAGGCCAGTGTGATGAATATCTGATTACGGTTTTATGTAACTATTACAGAATCATTTTGCTGTTTCAATACCTTGGTATTGTATATTAGAATGCAAAGAGTGAATATCTCTGTCTCGGTTTGTAGCACGCTTTTTTGAGTGATGATCTCAATCGTAATTACGTCACAAACTATGGTCGCGTATGCATAAAACCTGCGTTGCTCATGTCAATTACAAAAATAAAGTCTAAATTTTGGTTAACGATGACAGGCAATCCAAATATTACCTACATGTTTAAACATTAACCGGTTACGCGAGCATTCGACAGTCTCGGACACCTCATTCTCACGAGGCTTCTTGAATTCTCGCCCTCGAACATTCTAAACCGCCACATATTTCCACGCTCATTTTAGTTTGTATCTTCGTTGTCCAAATTACAAACAGCGTCAGTCTCTTTTCTGTCTGCTAGCTCAGCGTGGTTCAATAGCAGGCCCGCGGTCAGAATATTTGTGGCCCGCGAACTTTCTCGGTATTTATTTAATCTTTTATGTGTATGTTACAGTTAGACAATTTTTCATAAAACTGCCAGTCATGAAATAGTTAGCGATAACTCGTTTTTTCGCATGGAGATTAAGAAAAATCAGAAAATCAATATACTAACGAACGCGACTTGGTTTCCTCACGAGACGCTTATTATATTCAATACTACGTAAATGTTTCTAGTAAAATAATCTGAAAGAGGAAAATAAAGTTTTAGCCAAAGTCGAAATAGTAATTTCAAAAATTCAAAATTTGCTGAAAAGGATATACATGTACACACTATTAAAATGGAAACAAGCAAGAAGACAAAGCTTGCTAACGAAGGCAGAGTGTTTTATAAAAAGTGGTTGGAAAATTACTTTATGATGGTAAATAATGGCAAGCCGTTATGTCTGGTTTGCATGCAAGTAATTGATTTGATAAAGGAATATAATGCTAAGCGACATAATGAAACGCAACACAAAATGCATTATGAAGAATATTACGGGAAGACACGAATTGATATCGCAAACCGTCTTAAAAGGGAATATCAGAAACAGAAGAAAATTCTGAGTAGTTTCATAAAACCACAAACAACAAATACAGTAGCATCGCATGAAATCGCTCTGATGTTGTTTAAGGAAAGTAAATCATTTAGGGATGGCAAGCTGGTAAAACAATGTGCGGTAAAAATGGCACATGTGTTTGGGGAAGACAGGGTTGCCAGAAAATTTGAAACAGTATCACTGTCTCATCAGACTATTGCAAGAAGGATAAGTGATCTTGGCAAACATATATCATCAAAACTAAAGACCATAGTAGAAAACTGCATGTATTTTTCATTGGCACTGGATGAGAGTACGGATATAAGTGACACAAGTGAGCTTCTAGTCTTCATACGCACTGTTGATAAGAATTTTACTGTGCAAGAAGAACTGGTCAAAGTGTGTTCCTTGAATAAAGATACAACGGGCTCAAATAATTATGCTGCCCTTGAGTCAGTTATTCATGATTATGGAGGGTATAAAAAATGTTCATGTATCGTAACTGATGGCGCAATAGCTATTACCAATAATAAGACTGAATTAGTTGGTTTGCTGAAGAAAAACGGTGTAAATTGTACAACGCTGCATTGTATCATCCACCAACAAGCACTTTGTCGAAAGATGCTACAAACGAGTGATGTCATAGAAACAGTTATCCAAACAGTGAATTTGATTAGAGGCGGCAACAAGACGCACAGACACAGGCGTTTCATTACTTTTTTAGAAGAGTCAGTGACCTACCACTGTATACAAATATTAGTTGGCTTAGTGCTGGGAAAGTACTGAAACATTTCTTTGGTCTTCGAAAAGATATCCTTTCGTTTCTAGCAGAGGAATCGAGTAAAATACATGTGTACCAGACTCAATTAAGAGATAAAAACTTTCTTTGCAAACTCTCTTTCCTCGGAGATATCACAATGCACTTGAATGTGTTGAACCTGAGGTTGCAGAGGTGAAATTAAAATATTTCACATTTAGTTAGGCACGTTGAAACTTTCAAAATGAAACTGCGCCTGTTTGCTACACGTTTGAAAAATAATGATCTTTCACACTTCAATTCTTTACACGAGCATCTGGCAGATGATGTATAAGTGGAATGCTCTCGTTTTGCGGAAGATATTGAAGCTTTATCTTATGAGTTTGAGAATGGATTTAAAGATTTTGATAGATTAAAACCTAATCTCTATTTATATAACAATCCTATGGATGTTGATGTGGAGACACAGCTATCTGAATTTCAGCTCGAACTCTGTGAGCTTCAATGCGACCCATTCTTGCTTTCAAGAAAAAACGAAACCCAAAAGAGATTCTGGAAATTAGTCAGCAAAGATAAATTTCCCAAACTGAAAGATTTTGCACTAAAAGTGCACTCAATGTTTGGAAGCACATATGTGTGTAAGAGTACATTTTCTACTATGAAGTTGGTCAAATCTAGAAACAAAAATCGAATGGTAAACCAAACACTGGACAATTGTCTCCGACTTTCTATCTTGTGACATTTGTTTGAAATGGCCCGCAAAGCGTCATGTTTTTGTAAAGCGGCCCGTGGGTCAAAAGTAATTGGACCACGTTGTGACGCGGCCTAGCAGTCTACCCCACTTGTTTTGGCGGCCCAATCTATCTAAAGAGTTGATTAGCATACGAAACACGTGTACATTTTTTATGAATGATTTCGAACCAGAGAAGCGCGCATGTGTGTTTGCTGCATATCGTTACACTCGACATACGAGGAATGCCTGCTATATTTAAATTGACCATATCAATCTTTTGATTACACTTAGCATTCATTTTAATTTTGACCTCATTATAAGCCACTGACAGTTTTAGTTGCCAGTAACAAACTCACTCTTATTATTTCGTCATAAAAGACAATAATTCTATAAAAACAGGTTCAGAAAAATTTATTTTTCATAATTTGTTGTAATTATTACCATTTCAAACCTCTTTCACTTGTTTTTGTCGCTAATTGGTTACCCGACCAGATCGCAGACGCAATTTTTACTGTTTTTTCAAGTTGCCCATTTTTATTCAGATATTTTCGAGTTTCCACTCGATAATAATTTTTGTTAAAATACTGCAACATTTTTTTTGAAAAATAAGCATTTTTGTTGCTCTGAACGCTTGTAAAATATGACGAACAGTAGCAGAGAAATTAAAATTTTTTGGGGGTGTCTTTTTGGCAATTAAAGTTACCAATTGTCTTTAATAGGTTAAACGTTTTCGTACTACACCTAAGAAACTTGTAACTTTTGGAAAAAGTTAGTTCTTTAATACATTTTGATTATTTTTTCTAGCCAGCATGATTTTTTGGCATTATCTATCTAATGTGCAAACTGCTTTATCAAAAAATGAAGTCTCTAAAAACTTTTGAAAAGTGATCTACCCAGAGACGTAGCAGCCGCCCCCCAAACCCCCCAATTGGGGGGGCCCAGGCCAACTTTGGGGGCCCAAGTTAGTCTGAAATTGCTTTTTGGCTACGTGACTATTTTCAGTTCAGCAGACTTGTTTACAACCGATTTAAACTGTAGGAAGAAATTGGCTTGTGACATCATAAGTGAATGCAACGTCATTTTATCTCGCACAATCTAGAATATTTCGATTGATTTTCTGGTAGAATCTTGAATATTCGATTGACGTAACAATGCCGTTGTTACGCAACAATCATAGAATGGTCTGGAATTCTGTTTGGCTAGAAATACCGGGACAATATATATACACTGCAGAGTGCAGATAAAGTATTTTATTGACATTGCATAGAATGAAACGTTCAAAAAGTGGTGCTCAAAAGAGAAAAGAAGCAGCCACTGCTCGAGATGCTGTAGCGAAATTGCCCAAGATGACAGATTTTTTCAAGATTACTGAGCAGAGTAGACCTGGCACTAGTACCGAGAGGGATGAAGAAAACTATAGTGTACAAGAAAAAGAAGACTATGACGATCAGCATCAAAGTGATTGTGAATTTCCAGAAAATGTAAGTTGTGATTTACCTGCCAATACGCAACCTTCAATATCAAAAATAACTCAATCTCAATTTACCCCTATCCCTGATGACCCATGTAAATGGCCTGAAAGTATTTCTGATGCTCAACGATGTGATATAGTAAAGCGTGGACCACATCAACTAATAATGAATTTTCCATATAATAACACCACTCCAAGGCGACGTTTTTCCTCCAACCATTATAAACGTGTGTTACCTAATGGTGAAAGTGTTTCACGGTCGTGGCTAGTTTATTCTGGGGAATGAGATCAAGTTTTTTGCTTTTGTTGTAAGCTATTTGGAAAAACACTAAGCCCCTTTTGTAGTGGTATAAATACATGGGAGGGTTTTTCGAAAAAACTGAAAGACCATGAAAACGGCATTTCCCACCAAGAATGCTGCAGTCAATGGATGTTGCTAGCTGAAGGGATAAGAAATTCATCCACTATCGACAAACGCGAGATGAATATTTTTTTCAATGAAAGACGTTTTTGGAGAAATGTTTTAGAGAGACTTATCGACATTGCCTTGTTTCTATCGAAAAGGAATCTTGCTTTTAGAGGATCTGAAGAAGTCTTAGGATCTCCTCACAATGGAAATTTTTTGGGTATATTTGAGCTTTTGGCAAGAAGAGATCCGATCCTAAAAGAGCTTCAAGACAGAATCAAGAATAAAAACACTAAAGATCACTATTTGAGTCCTACCATACAAAATGAACTAATTGAATTGCTAGCGACAGAAGTTGAAAAAGAAAATTTACAGCAATTGAAATTGGCAAAATATTTTTCTATAATTTTGGACTGCACTCCAGATATGTCACATCATGAACAAATGTCTGTCATTCTCCGTTATGTACTATGTAATGAAGAAGCTGCTGTTGTTAAAGAAACATTTTTTGGCTACTTGAGAATAAGTGACAGTACTGGGAAAGGCTTGTTGGACGCTTTCTTAGAAAAAGCGACCGAACTGCAACTCGAATTGTCTGATTGTCGAGGTCAGTCATATGATAATGGTGCTAACATGAAAGAAAAACATTCTGGGGTCCAAGCAAGAATGCTAGACATCAATCCCAAAGCTCTTTACGTGCCCTGTGCAAACCATACCCTTAACTTAGTTGTTGTTGACAGTGCTAATTGATCGACGGAAGCATTGACATTTTTTGGAGTACTTACAAGGTTGTATGTGCTGTTTTCTTCCTCTGCTCAGCGTTGGGAAATTTTGAAGAAACATGTGGAGCTGTCCATAAAGTCACAATCTGATACTCGTTGGGAAAGCAGAATTAAATGCATCAAACCTCTTCGATACAATTTAAAAGAGGTGTTGCTGGCACTGAAAGACTTGGAAGCCATTTCCATAGAAAGAAAAGATGGAAGAGCTGCCTCAGAAACAAAATCGTTGATAGCTCATTTATCAAAATGGAGTTTTCTTTTGTCGGTGTTTATTTGGTATGATATCCTATTCCAAGTCAATAAAGCAAGCAAGATTTTTCAATCGTATGGAGTCTCCCTTCATACAATGGAAACGGAAATCCAGGCAACTCATTCATTCACGTGTATGAGCTTATGCTCGGTTTGCATGTCTTTCGTCAGACTGGGCCACCACGACGGGTAGACTGCTTGGCCCCACCATCTGTCTGCCACATAAAGACGGAGGCATCCCGTTAAGTGCCTTGCCCAAGGACACAACAAGCAAGCTTGCCGGCTTGTTCTCCACACTATCCCTTATGTGCTGAGCGCCAAGCAAGGAAGCTGTGAATACCATTTTTTAAAGTCTTTTGGTAAGGCTCGACAAGGGAAATGAACCCCAGTCTACCGACTGCGAAGCAGACGCTCTAACCGCAACTGAAAAGTTTTTGCAAAACTATCGCACAACGGGTTATGACAGTGCCGCAACATCTGCTGTTGAAATAGCACAGGAATTGGATATTGATCCTTCTTTTCCTCCGTCAAGAAGTGGAAAGAAACGAAGATTGTTTGATTACCAAGGTGAAGAGGAACAACGAGCTACTCCTGAACTGAAATTTAAAAGCAACTTTTTCTATCCATTAGTAGACCAGGCTATTATGTCAATAAAGGAGCGCTTTAATTTGTTACGTGAGGTTTCTTCCGCCTTTTCGTTTTTGTACACACGAGACAAACTTTTGCTTGTGCAACAAGAAAATGCTCTTCTTACTTGCTGTAAAGAGTTCCAAAAAAAGTTCGGTGACATTGATTCTGATGAAATGAGCGCTGAGCTACAGCGGTTTGTTTTAATTTTACAAAAAAAACGCAATCTCAATACGGCTCAAGACTTTCTGAACTATCTTCTAAAGACTCATTTATTTGAATTGTATCCGAATGTGTACATCGCACTTCGAATCTTACTAACTTGCCCCGTGACTGTTGCCAGCGCTGAAAGAAGCTTCAGCAAATTGAAACTGATCAAAACTTTTAATAGAACGTCTATGACAGACAGTAGACTATCTTCATTAGCCATGTTGTCAATCGAAAATGACTGCGCCCGATCTCTTGATTATGACAATGTCATAACAGCATTTGCGAACAAAAAGGTTCGCTCCAGACTATTTAAATGATACTGTGTTTTTATAACTTTTTCATGTTTTTCAGTGTCATTGCTTTCGTTTCGCAGTGTCTGCATAAATGTCCTACTGAACTCTGGCATCGGTGCCGAATTTTTTATGACTTGCACTTTCGGTATCGGCATGCTTTATTCTGACATTAGCCTGTTTACTTATGTACAAATTGTGGTGTATTTTCTTAATGCAGCTTTTCAATTTTACACCTCTAAAGTGATATGAGCTGTGCGCAGGGGCTCTTGCGCTTACTTTGGGGGGGGGGCCCGAAGTTGGAGTGCTACGGGACTGTTTATGATCTTATTGTAAGCAGAGACAAGATAATTTTTTTTCCTCTTCCCATCAAATTAGGCTTGATGAAACAGTTTGTTAAAGCATTACGTTTGGATGGCGAATGTTTCCAGCATCTACTGCATACATTCCTGGCTTATTCTACGAGAAAGTCAAAGCAGGAGTATTTGATGGACTACAGATCCGTACACTTGTGCGTGATCACGCTTTTATTCAAGCAATGAATGACAAGGAGAAGACAGCATGGTTGTCTTTTGTAGATGTGGTGAAGAATTTCCTTGAAAATAAAAAGGCATGAAATCACGAGGATCTAGTAGGCAACATGCTCTCAGCATTTTATGATTTGGGGTGCAAAATGAGCGTCAAATCCACTTCCTGTTCAGTCATTTGGACAAATTTTAGACGATCTAGAAGCTGTCAGTGGTGAACACGAAGGGAGATTCCACCAGGACTTGACGGCAGTAGAAGAACGCTACCAAGGTAGATGGGATCGCCATAGGCTGGCAGATTACTGTTGGAGTATTAAACGTGACCGTCCAGGAACAGTGTACAAGCGCAAGAGCTATAAGCGCCAATTTTTCCCCTGATACAGGTGCTTACAAGTAATTTGTATCTTAAAAAATTGTTTGCACATGGATAAGTTGATTGTCTATGTGTTTCTTCAATGGCGTTGATGTGCAAATATTATTCGCTGTATTTCGTACCATTTTACGTGTTTACAATCTCTATTCGCTTCCCATATTTGGTGTAAATTTTCCTGCAAGTGCTAAATATTATCACTACCTTGCTCCACATTGTTATTTTTAGGATTTTTGTTTTACATGCTAGCCATAACTTCAATTCATTAAAAATGTCGCTTTGCTAAAATTTTGGGTACTGCCCTATTACAGGAAAACGTGAAACGAAAAGTACTAAAGAGATGAGAAACAGGAAAGTACCAAAAAAACTATAACTTACAGAAAAAAACTAAGGTCAGATTTGAATTCAGCACCCCTAAATTAAGATAAAACAAGTGTTTGCATCACTACAACAATTTTTTTGTTGACCAGTGAATTGATAACACTGGTCAACAAAAAAAAAAATTTTCAAGTGCCAACGATATTTAAACTATTTTGGGGTATTTTGATGTCGCTGAACCAGAAAATGACGCCGGTTTTCTGAATTGGCTTTGGTTTTTGAGATATCGGTATTTTTTATTTTTTTCAGAGAAAATCGTTAACTTTTGTATTTGCCAAATGTTAACTTATGTGTATTGGAAACGTCTCTTAGGTAGTATGCATTCATTATTCTCTACCAGGTACTTTTAAAATACGTATAATTATTTATGTAACATCCCATTACTTTAGTAGTAAAGTATTGAAAGCACTCTTTGAGATTTAGCAATTCAGACTCCATTTTTCACAGAACAAGTTATTTAGCTGTATTTATGTTGTTTTTCTGTATGTCTTTACCTTACGAATGGTTTCTTCAGCTTTTGGGAAACTGTACACCATCAAACAGTAAACCAGGTGATGGGAGTGCAACAGCATGCTCGTCATTCTATTAAGCTGCAGTTTCTTTGTGATGCTCACAGCGTGTGCTGTACTACCTTTAAAAGTAGCTATCTTATCATAGCAGATAATGTCAGCATTTTATTTTGTAGCTATATTTTTGTAGATGTTGTAGTCAAAGTTTAATGGCTCTGTAGCCAGAGAAAGGCATACCACGAGCCTAGTTTGAGCTCATACTCAAATAACTAAAGTTTGGAAAATGCGAAGGGCTGCACAATTCAAGTAAGAATTGGGTTTGTTAGTGAAAATTTGACATTATACTTAAGCTAGTAACTGATAGGTATGTATTTCCCTTTGACTGATTAGTAGCCTGTCACATTTTAGTACAGTATTTATTCTTAATCACAGGCTTATACGCACTTTGGATACTGAATTCTATACTGCTTTAGCTGTATTTAAGAGTTATGAGCTCATCACGAAAAAGCTGACGCAATGCTCCTGACCAGTTTTGTTGCATCTGTGGGAAATATACCTTCAAAATCCAAATGAAAGCTGTCACTAATTTTGTGAGGAATATGCAGTATCTTACGTATTTTAAAGTGAGCTTGGTAACCAAAATAAACCATTGCACCACCATATTGTCTGCAAAGCATGTGTTGAAAGCTTGAGAAAGTGAGCTAATAGTACGCTTAGAAGTCTGGTGTACTGATGGTTTGAAGAGAACCAAAAAACCATTTCAATAAGTTGTAATTTTCAATGAGTGTTTCAATGCTATTTCTGTTTGTTGGACCAAAAAGAGTTTAATCGATCAATCAATCAGTCATGTTATTTTTGCCCAAATCAGCATACATAGAAAATTAATTTGATAGCAGTGAACAAAAAAAGGCGACGATGGCAAAACGATATCCGTTAATACATGCACATAAAAAAATTTTTTTTAATTTAAAGATAGTGGCATGGCCATCGCACCTGTAAGTTAGTAGATAAATAAAAACGCGCTCGAAGAAAAGCATAGACAGTATGTACAAGATGCCGCAAAATTTATTCTAAATAAAAAAGATCTGTCATGTTGTAGCCCTAACAGGGGAGGCTATTAGGTGCTACACCTTGCCCAAGGGTGACCTAGGAGCAACGACAGCTCCTTTACGTCTTAAGGCATATAAGCTTTGTCGCCGGTTGTAGTTTTAAGTCATACATCTAGGACTAAAATAAACATTTCCACTTGGGATTTTAGCTATTATAAAAAAGAAGTTGTAGTGGGTTGGTGGTACCGGTATGATATCGCCAGTTACATAGTTCGCATAAAATTTAATCAACTCAATCAATAATTAATTTGATGCAGAGTGACCTTAACGGATGAAAATAACTTATTATTCTAAACTGATATGCAGTGATTAAGTTTCAGTATTTCAACGCTTTTCATGAATTGATTGTTTATGATTGACTGTTCACACTTCACTGTCACAGCCTTCAAAGATTCCATTTGAAAACAGAAAAAGAACACAAAAACCAAAGCACTGCAAAAACCTATATCATAAGCAGTTACATTAGCTATATGTGAATTTCAAGTGGATTAAATGTTCATGAGGTAATTGTTAAGAATAAAGAGTCTCTGAGGAACGTTGGGACCTTCACTGCTGTACTTCGAAAGCCAATACAAAGAATCCAATAATTCAGCAAAATTTCTTTAATGTACAAACTTCAGAGCAAATGACCGATAGTAAAAGCATTAAAAACTAATCAAGGGTTATCCACGTCGTAATTCCAGGCAGTAAAGTTCTCTAACTACATCGTTGCTCAATAACAATTCATTGAAAACAAAAGTTTCTACTGTGTCGCCACTAATAACCAAAATCGAGAGAAAAGAAGAAAAAAGATAATAACGGTGCTGAAACAGTAAAAAAGAACTATCTTGATTGGTTGATAAAAGATTTCTAAGATTCATAGAATTAAATGTTCATGAGGTAATAAAGAATTGCCCTCATTGATTGATAAAAGATTTCAAGGAATCATCACAAGAAAAAGACTTGGAACTACCCTGATTTAGAATCTACTCGACGACCCGTGCCTTTTTGTGAGGAAGTACCTGCACCTGAATTTAATGATATACAGTAGATTCCGCTTAATTGGGCCGCCGGTTGATCGGGTCAGCCGTTTGATTAGGCCAAATTGTGAACAAAATCCAATGCAAGATAATAATGCACTACGTTAAATCCGCATAATCGGGCCACTATTCCGCTTAATTGGGCCACAACTGTAGTTACACATACACCTGTGTCATTGCAAAACCGCTTTTGTAATGTAATAGAACTCAATATCACAAAGCCAACTATATTATGTAACAATTGAACAATACAGGCGCAACTTATTTTGTCATTTCATGCCCTTGGACATGGTAATTGCTGTGTTTTGTTGCAAATTTTGTGAAGTCACCGACGCGATGGCGTAGTGGTTAGAGCGTCCGCTTCGCAGTCGGTAGACCTGGGGTTCATTCCCCTTGTCGAGTCTTACCAAAAGACTTTAAAAAATGGTATTCACAGCTTCCCTGCTTGGCGCTCGGCATTTAGGGAAGGTTGTGGAGAACAAGCCGGCAAGTTCGCTTGTTGTGTCCTTGGGCAAGGCACTTAACGGGACGCCCCACCTTTATGTGGAAGACAGGTGACCCATAAACCTCGAAAAAGGCAACTCCCAAGCGAGTGCGGACTTATTGTCCAAAGTATAGCGATACAATTCGCTTTCTCGTGAATGGAGGATAAATATGGCAAATAAAACAAAATAAAACAAAACAAAAGTCCCAAACAGAGATGCCACGAAAAAATTTAACAATTGCTGAAAGGATTGTTGTCCTAAGAAAAATTAGAAAGCAACCTCTAAACATTAGTCATCTCCAGTTAGCTGAGATAAATGGTGTACCAAGGGCAACCCTGGCACGGATACTGCAAGACTTCGGATAATCGGGTCAGCCGCTTAATCGGGCCAAATGGTGCTTGTCCCGATGTGACCCGATTAAGCGGAATCTACTGTACCTGACATATTCATGGAGTGTGATAAGTTTCAAAAAGAGATAAAAAGCTCTGCAAGTGACAGCGGTGGAAGTGTCTTCAAAAGTAGTTTGTCAATTCCAGAGCAATTCAAGCAGGAGGAGCTGAATGATCTTATCAGGTATCTCAACTTATCCAAAGAAGCAGTAGAAACTTTGGCATCCCGACTGAAAGACAAAAATTGCCATAGAACCGGAGCTTCAATAACATTTCTATCATACGAGAGAAAAATAATTACTTCCGTATTTTAGCAAAAAATAACTTGTTTATTGTAAAGACATCGAAGGGCTTCTACTGAAAATGGGAGTGCCACAATATAGAGCTCAAGAGCGTCGTTTATTTATAGACAGTTTGAAAAGAAGTTTAAAATGTGTATTGCTACCTAACGACAACAGGTATGCATCTCTCCCAATTGGCCATTCAACAAAACTAAAGGAAAACTTCAACAACATTAAAATGGTATTACAGAAACTAGATTATGACTCTCACCAATGATTAATCTGCGTAGACTTGAAAATGATAAATTTTTTGCTTGGCCAGCAAAGAGGCTATACAAAATATCCATGCTTTATCTGCTTATGGCACAGCCAAGCGCGTGATGATCATTGGGTGAAAAAAGAGTGGCCTAGAGATTCCATGAGAGTCGGTGAAGCGAACGTCATTAACGAACCTTTAGTTTCCAGAGAGAAAATCATTATTTCACCACTGCATATCAAACTTGACTTGATGAGGCAGTCTGTAAAAATCTTGCCTGTAACTTCAAATTGCTTCAACTATATTTGCAGAGCATTTCCTGCTTTGACCATCAAAAAGCTGAAAGCAGGCATTTTGATGGCCCTCAGATCCGTACACTCATAAAAGATCCATGCTTTGTGCATTCTATGACAGACACGGAGTCTACTGCTCGGCAATCATTTGTTTTAGTTACACAGAACTTTTTTAGAAATCGAAAAGCTGAAAATTGCCAAGATTTGGTGGAAGATATGCTCTAAAGATTTAGGTGTGAAAATGAGTATCAAGGTTCATTATTTCTTCAGTCACTTAGATCGTTTTCCTACAAACCTCGGTGATCTAAATGAAGAGTATGGAGAAAGGTTCCACCAGGACATTACGGTTATGGAAGAGAGATACCAGGGCAGGTGGGGTGCCCATTGATAGCCAACTACTGTTGGAGTCTCCAACGTGGCTGCTTGGCCGCATCACATTCCAGAAAGGTCTTACAAAAGAAAATTTGTAAACATCGACTAGTTTTATTGTATTATATGATTGATTAATATGCTTTGACGGTTTACTAAATGTACTTTGATTGTTACTAAATGTACTTCGATTGTTACTAAAAGTGGTGTTTGTGTTTTGACGTCACCTGTTTTTGCATTACAAAAATCTGTTGTTCATTGTTAATATCGCTTAATGTTCCGAGTTTTTGCTTGATTTTCACATTAAACATGATTTGCATATAGAAGGCTTTATGCGATAACGGCTGCCATCTTTCTGTGATACATCAAAAATGAAAGAACACTGTAGAGATATACTTGAAAAAACAGATACAACCTCATCAAAGTTGCAGAATAAAGAGAATACCAATGTTAAAATTTGTCTATTTTTAAACAAAAGTATAGAATATCTCAAAAAGTAGAACCAATTTGGAAAAACCAATGCCATTTTCGGATTCAGCGACATCAGAATACCCTTAAATCGTTAAAACTTTCTCAGCACAAAAATGTGTGTGTTCACTAGTGTAATCATTAAGTATGTTACTTGATGTACGGAATAAATATGTAAGCAATCTATCGTTGTTGTTTGTTATCGAGCCATTTAGCAAACCAGCTACCAATCAACAAATCCAATTTCCTTAACATCCAGCGAAAGATATATCACCAAAGTGCGCGGCGACATAGATTCATACTGAAGTTGAAATATGTCTCACCTTAAAAACATTTTGTGATCATACGCGTAAATTTGATATAACGACATGTTACTGATCATATTTTGCTCAAACATAATCTGTGGACATTTGAAATTCTCACTTGGGTTGAAAAGATATCACTTCAAATCACTGTATTTCTAAATCTTAACAACTCTTGAAAACTTGGTTGCATTTGTGGATGGATATTCTTCAGTTGAGGAGTAATTTCATGGCTTAATTAGCAGCAAGACTTCACATGAATGAAGTGAAGCTATTTCCCGGCATTTTGTAGAAGGCCCTTACCCACCGATCTCAGACTGTCTGGAACGAGTTCCAAATGGCTGCCGCTTTCTCTTCACGAGGTCAGCTTATTCTCACTTGCTCGAGTCGGCGGTTTGAAACCAGGACGTTCTGCTTCCACACTGCGCCATCAACCCAAAAAAAGAGAAGCATAGTCATCAACAAACCGGAAGCATTTTTGGTCAAATATATTCCCACACTTTTACTTTTACCTAAAAGTATAAATTAATTTTGGTGGGATAACGGCTAGCCTGTTTTATTCAACACAAAATTTTTTTCTTGCAACCCTGTCAATATTTACATTCGTTCTACCTAGCGCTGGCCGAAGAAAGTTTTCCTAAACTAGTGTCGCACTGCAGCTGTTGTTTAAAACAGTGCAAAACCTGTGGGATACCAAACAATATACAGGGTAACCCACAAAAAAAAGACAGGAAATTCGGGACGATTTATTCAAAAGAAAATCTCGATGTTGTATTCAAAGAGCTTTTCATAGACCGTGCAGCAACAGCGTAGACGATTTAACTAACTGCACTTGTTGACCATATTCATTGTGGGGAGGATGTAGGAGGAATATCAAAAAAAGGACTAGAAGTTGTATATGTGTTTTGTTGACATGGAAAAAGCTTTTGATAAAGTTCCAAGAAAAGTGGTGGTGCGGGCCACGAGAAAAAAGGGTTTATTGAAAATAATGGTTCGGGCAGTTATGAGCTTGTATGATGGTGCAAAGGGTGGAATCTGCATATTCAGAGAAATTCAAAGTAAAAGTTGATGTACATCAAGGATCCGTGCTGTCGCCACTATTGTTTGCACTAGTTGTGGACGTTATTACAGGAAATGCAAGTAGGGGTGTGATTTATGAATTACTGTAAGCAGATGACCTTGTTCCCATGAGCGAAACCATGGAAGACCTAAAGGAAAGACTTGAAATTGGAAGGATGCACTGGAAAGTAAGGGTTTAAAGGTCAACATCAGAAAATCAAAAGTGATGGTAAGCGGGTCGGAAGGAGAACTGTTCTAAAGCAAGGTAGATCCGTGTGGAGTTTGTGGGAGGATAGTCATGGCCAATTCAGTGTTATGCACAAAATTTCGAAACTGAGTTCATGGCAGATGTGCAAAACAAAGAAAGTTACCGCTCGGTTGGCAATGCATTTTGTTTGGTTGAGATGTAGAGGAATAATGGATAAAACGGCGGATATCGAGAATTTGTGCAATGAAATAGAGACAGTAAATGAATTTTTCTATTTGGGAGACAGACTAAAATCTAGTGGTGATTGTAAAGCGGCAGTCACAGAAAGAGCAAGAATTGGTTGAATGAGATTCAGGAAATGTAGAAAGTTATTGCTTGGAAATAAGTTTCTTCTGAAGATGAAAGGCAAAGTTTATTGGTTGTTGCGTAAGATAAGCAATACTATACGAAAGCGAGGCATGGTGTTTAAAAGAAAATCAAAAAAGCATTTTTAAGGAGAACGGAGAGAGCTATGTTGAGAGCTATGTGCAGTCAGAAAGTTGTTGACCGAAAGACGACTGAAGAACAGATTGGCATGCTGGGAAACTATAGACTGGTTAACAACAGTAAATGTAGTTTGATGTTATGGACATGTGCTGACGAAGGATGACAATAGTATTTTGAGGGTTACTCTGAATCTTGAAGTGAGCGGCAAGCGAAAGCGAGAACGACCGAAGAAGACCTGGAAGAAGCAAGTGAAGGAGAGGACAGAGAATATTGGTTTGAAGAAGGAAGATGCTATGAATTGAACAAAACGGAGAGACGGAGTGCGAGCAATTGTAGAAGAAATCGGGTGTATGCGGCCATCTTTGCTAAGGGGACAATACCGGATAAAAACTAAATAAATACTACTTGCTTTTTAAATAGTCCAAGCAAAACATTGGTGGAAGCTTCAGTTAACACATTCTGGACGGATTGAATATCCGTGACCTCTCTCCTCTGAACTGGATGCACCCAATGTAAAAATTCATTACGTGAAATTCTGGTCTTTTGGATGCTGGATTCAATAAAAAAGAGGACTACTGACGCTATGCCATGCACGTGTTCGCTGTGTGTTTGCTTTATTCAATTACCATGTCTATTTATCTCCTTCTATTACGTGGTGTATGTCGTGGAACATTTTCGAGGCTATTTCTTCTTTAAATAGGAGCCAATTCACTCCCATTTTTTTCTTGTACGTTGGAAGATGATCTTAACCAGCATCATTCTTCAAGAAATCGCAACTTTGTTTGGCCATACCTGTAGGCTGCATCGTAGGAGACTATGTGCATCTTTTGTGCAGCGACATTATCCATTGATTGAACTTTCAAAGTCAATACAAAAGATTAGTATTTAAATTAGTCCATTTGGTTCGACCCCATCAATCCAACTGCTGTTTATCAGCGGCCGTCGACGAAGAAGGTCAACCTTGCACGAATCAATCGCCTGGCGTACAGCCAGTTTCGACAAAGACTCTGCGCTTCAATGTGGATGATAGTAACGTTGTTTGAAAGACTGCAAACGAATGGCTACAAAATGGAATAATTCAACGGAGCTCATCACCTTGGCGTGCACAGGTAGTTGTTGCCAAGAATTCGCTATATCGACACAAAAGACCTTTGTGTATTGGCAGTGGTGGATTGAAAATTTTTGAGACCTAAGGCAAGAATTCATAAGGGGCTCCCAGCTACCCAAGTTCTGAATAACGATTGCTCAGAGAAGTCCTATTTAGAGGGCCTCAAAAGATGTTTTTTAGTAAAAGCACAGGGAGGGGCTTTTTTTGGAGATAACAAACCCCAATGCCAAAAACGATGCTTTTGTCAAATGTATTGGGTGTTATAACCTTTTTTGTGATCAGCTTCACGGTGACAAGATTTTTCCTCATAAACATTTTCATACCGAAATATCGGGCATGCCTGGAAAGAGCCACCAATTCTTCAGAGGGGAACTCCTAAAACAGGGGCCTGAGGCAGATGCCTCAAATAATACCCAACACTGAATATTGGTTGCACTCAAACTATTAATATTTTTACCAACCTTGATGCCTCCTCTTGACCACACATTGATGGCTTGATTAATGATCTCTTAAAGTATAATCTGTTCTTCACGTTTGATTTAACCAGTGCGTACGACCAAATAAATACAACCTAAAGTGATCGTAAATCTACGGCCTTCGAAGTCAATGGTCTTTTATATGAATTTCTTCTCATGCTGCGTGGCAACGAATTATGTCACAATTTATTTTGCTGAAAACTTACGTGACACTTTTTGTTATCTTGATAAAATTAATGTTACTGGTCATTGTTCGCCAGAACATGATCGTAATATTGATGCCTTTTTGACTGTAGTTCGCCGTAGAAATTTTATGCTCAATGAGAGTAAAACGATATCATCGGTTGGAAATCTTAACATCATTGGCTATGCTGCTGGCAACATGACTATCAAATTCGACGCCGAGAGAATGTCTCCCTTACAAGAGCTTTCTCCCCCACAAATGTTAAGGCACTACTTTGAGTTTTGGGCACGTTTGCGTATACGCAAAATGGATTGACGGATATACAGACAAAGTTCGCCCTCTCGCAAGCATAAATGTTTTTTTTGGACCGAATGCTTTTGATGACATTTAATTTGCAAAAAGAATTTAGTAAAGCAATTGATTGTAGATGCCATCTGTAGAAGAAGGCGTAGGTTACCGTATAAGTTGAATATGACACATTTGATGTTGCAGTATCTGTCACATTAAATCAAAACGGACGGCCTGTTGCTTTAATGTCTAGAACGCTACAAGGTGCGAGATTCACCACCCAGCTTATGAAAAGGAAGCTACTCTATTAAAAAATAATCACATTTATTGTACTTTTATACTTTCACATTGACAACTGATCATTGTTCAGTGGCCTTTGTTTGATAGCAGATGGCGCACAAAAAGTGAAAATAACAAGTTACAAGTTTTGTTACTTCTGCAAAAAAGTAACTAGTTACTGCCTACCACTGATTGTAGATGAATATTCTCGTTTTTTTGTTTCTCTTGTAAAGATCAGAGTGCAGCAGGAGCAACTTTATGCCTTGACAAGTTATTTGCTATGTGTGGCACAACCGGACTGATTCATTCCGATAATGGCCTTGCTTTCGTTTCTAGTGAATTTGGTAACTATCTTTTACAACCAAGCACGTCAAGTATTTATAATCCCAGGCCGATGGTTAAGCAAAACTTTTGGTACAAACTGTACGGAAAACAATTAAACTTGCGATGAAGAGTGCTCTGCATCTATCAACAGTTGCCTCAACTTCGTGGTGTCCGAACCAGTATGGATTGAGTCGAAATGGCTGTTGGCCTTTCCAAGAGTTCCAGTTAATCCGGCCACTCCCTTCACACAAACCATTTTTTCGCAGTGCTGCCCTTTCAACGACCGCAGAAGGGCAGCACGCAGCCTCCTTGAAATCGGTCGACTGTTTTCTCTCTTCTCATGCCTCTCTCTTGCCCGTCTTTTCATTCTTCTCCTTCTCTTGATGAGAGGCAACGTTCATTCTAACCCTGATCCCCTCTTTCCCTGCTCAGTATGTGCTGAAAATGTGACCTGGAGGAGCAGGTCTGTGCAATGCTGCACTTGCAACAAGTGGGTCCATTTAAATTGCTCAATACTCTTCTATTCTAGATTCGAAACTCTAGGCAACTCTCACTCCTGGAGCTGTCGTCATGTCTGTTTCTTTTGGAGATCCCACTTCTACCTACACTGTGTCTTTTTCTTCGGACTCCTCAGTTGGTACACCTCGGCTGTTCAATGTGGCCTCCTCTGCTGAAGCAGCATTCCCGTCTCACCCTTTCCTTCAAACCTTTTGCCCTCCTTCAGCTCACTTTGTTTCTCCTCCCTTTGCAACCTCCCCACCACCTCATGTTTCCCGGTGTTTTTTATACCAACTGCTTCTTCCCTGACTAGCTTAGGGTTTTTTATGAAATGCTGGTGGTCTCCAAGCCAGAAGCAATAAACTACTTCACTATATCTCGTCTCATTCTGTGGATTTTGTCTGTATCTAGGAATCCAATCTTAACTCATCTTCCTCCTTCCAGATCTCTAAATGCTTTGCCTTGCAATCTGATTGCACCCTCTCCATGTCTAACATTCTTTCTCCCGATGACCCGCACGCTAGCGGCGGCGTCATCATTTTTATCAGGAAGGGCTTATCCTTCTCTAAACTTTCTACTTTTTTTTTTCTTTGCTTGACCCCTACTGTGATTATGTAGGAGTCAACATCTCAATAAACAACTCCTCCCTCTCATTCCTTAACGTTTATGCCCTTCGCATACGCTCTTCTTTGTCGGATAGCAAAATTGACTTCTTTTTCCCCTTCATTCGTCCCTCCTCCAGACATCTCTTCATTCTAGGGCACTTCAACTGCCATCACTCTATCTGAAACTCAAAAAATACTTCTGACCTCCGTGGGAAGGAAGCATTTGATTGGGTCATTCTCTTTGACCTCAACGACCCCGACATACTTACTCTTCTCCATCGCTTTTCTGGCAGTCGCTTCTCTCCTGACATCTTCTATTCTTCCTCCTCTCTTGCTCATGGGAGCTGCTTCAGCACTTGGACTGTGATCACCTACCAATTCTACTAACCATCTCTCTTTCGCTCTAACAAACGTCCCCTTCCTTCAATTTCCAGAAAGCTCGATGGGATTACTTTGCTTTTTACTTCGATTCTCACTGTTCTTTTGCAGAGGAATACTCGTCTTTTTCCTCTGCTGCTGCACTCTTTGCTTTTCTGACATTGAATGTGGCCAAATTTTCCATTCCTTTTGGCCGCGTCAAACGCCAACCTCAAGCCTGCCTGGCGGTCTACTGAAGTGGAAGAAGCGGTTAGTGAATGATGTAAAGCTTTTGCTGCCGCTCAAAGAAGTAATAAAGATTATTAAGCTTACATCTCTGTTTTCCAACATCCCTCTTCTGTCATCGCCAAGGCCAAGGCTAAGGCATGGCAAGGGACGTGATCTTCTCTCTCACCTAAGTTTAACCCTAGATCTGTGTTATTTTCTCTTTCGTTCTGTCGCTGGTTCTTTTTCCTCATTTTCCTCCTCTCCTAACTTCCCCAACTGTTTCTCTCCCAGACAGTCGCCTTCGGTCTTCGCCGACTACCTAAAATCCCACTTTTCCGTTTCCCTGCCAAAGGCTCTGCGTAGCAGATACCTTTCCGAGCTCCGCCAAGCCACGTGTCCCAAGGGGTCTCATTTCTTTTTCTGGTCCCCCGCTGAATTTCAATCTTTTCTAGTCTTTGCATTTGATCCTTTCCTTACATCTGGAAGACACCTTCTATTGTTCCCATCCATAAGATAAGAAAGCCTTTAGACTCTCCTACTTTCTTCCGGCCTATCTCTTTCATCACCTGCGTCTCAAAGTTTTTTAAACGCATCTTACTCTCTCGTCTACTCTTTTTTATGGAGTCCAATTCCATTTTCTTTCCCGCCAAGCCGGTTTCTGCCTTGGACCATCTACTCTCGATCAAATATTTTAAGTGAAATTGAATTCTCTTGTTGAAGTGGCAATTTTACATGTCAATCCCACCTATGCCAGTATCCACTGTCTAAAAGGGTCAGAAGCTTTAGTTTTATTGCGTGATTTAGTTCGATCATCACAAACACCAATCGACACCAGCGACGACAAATCCACAAACAACGTCTGCGATGATCTATCATTTGTTGACTATACAATCGCTTGCAATGAAAAACCGTCAACCTCAAATCCTGGATAACCCAAGACTAAATTCTTCCAACGCAGAGGCTTCACAACACTGATCAAGGACCCATATGTATATGCCTACATTTTATCAAAGCGATGGCGTAGTGGTTAGAGCGTCCGCTTTGCAGTCGGTAGACCTGGGTTTCAATTCCCTTGTAAAGTCATACCAAAAGACTATAAAAACATGGAATCCACATCTTACCTGCTCGGCACTCGGCATTTAGGGGAGGTTGTGAACCGGCAAGTTCGCTTGTTGTGTCCTTGGACAAGGCACTTAACGGGACGCCCTCACCTTTATGTGGAAGACAGGTGGCCCAGACACATCGCAAATGGCAACTCAAAAAAACGAGTGCGGACGTCCAATCCACATATAGCAATACAATTCGCTTTTTCGTGAATGGAGGATGAATATGGCAAATAAATAAAGATACAACACAGAGAGTCTGTGCTATCGCAAGTTGTGTTGCTATGTTACCCATAGCCTACTAGTTGTTTTCTTATGGTGGGAGAATGTTGTAAAATTTATCTGTCTGATAACGATCAAAGACTTAATTATCGTACATTCCGTCTTGGTGTGCTATACCTATTACTGCAAAGACTGAGCGATTATGACTGTTCCCGATGCTTTAAATTTACTTGCAGTGCAGGGTACCACCAGTCGGCCTGTAGTTCAGAATTTGGCTGGCTATGTGTCGTTGCTCAGATCATGCTTCATTATAAGTTGGATTACGCTTTCTGAAGTAAATGTTGAGCGCAAAATCGTGGTGTCTTCGCTTCAATTAGAAAACCAAACTTGCTTCCACTTTTCGTCTCTCTACCAACGCTTTATCAAAGCCTGACATTTTTCTTTTCGTGTTAGGTGGTGCGTTTCACTAAGAATGTTGCTTTTCATACTCTTATAGCAATTTGATTAGAATTTTTGAAAAAATACGAAAAACTGTCCCGTTCGATAAACTCTAGACCCTCGCAGATTTCGCAATGACTGGAACGCCTCCATTAATGCTCTGGTAATGTGACAGAAAGATTCAACACGGTCCTTTTGGTAAGTGCATGAATTTTCTTGGCTGTGTCCCATCCACTTTTACGCACTTTGGCACCACGTGACCTTTCCCTTCTAAGCGTACCTGCAACCCTTGCCAACTGATTTTTCATTAGGGCATTGAAAAACTTGGGCAAAATTTCATGGCATTCCTTCGGCCCCCAAATCGGATGTTCCTTAAGAGAATAATCACCTCACCTTTAAAATTAGGTAACTGCTGCTGCATTCTGCAAAACACAACAAAGTTGGGAGCAAACGATTGGGATCTTTTGACGATTCTCAGCAAAAAACCAGAGCCAGTATACTGCTGTACATATTTTAATTAGGACGTTTCGCTAAGCACTGCTAGCATTGTCAACCAAAATAGTGCAACTCGTAAACAAAATAGTGCAACTGTTGCACTATTTTGGTTGACAATGCTAGCAGTGCTTAGCGAAACGTCCTAATTAAAATATGTACAGCAGTATACTGGCTCTGTTTTTTTTGCTGAGAATCGACAACAAAATTACTCTCACATTTCGTTTTTGTGGGGCGCCCTGTAGTAGCCTATTGTGAGAGGTGTCAAAGGTTTGTCACATCACCGGTGCGATAGCGCAGCAGTGTCCGAACTCTTTGTGCTGAAGATAACCGATTTCCCTGTGTTAAATAAAAATGCTCAATCGTTATGATTTATTAGAAACTGTAAAGCTGTAAAAAAATTCACGGCACCAATAGTGATAGAGATATGAGCACAGACAACTGTGGTATAGCGCCTTAAATAAACAAGTAAAGCCATATTCCATCAAAATTAGATAGTGGTCTTAAGGCGTCTGAGCAAAACTGCTTCAAAAACTTAGATATCAAGGTTATTGGGCTCGTAGAGCGATCTATTACTAATGTAGTGTTTCCATTGCCAGGTTTTACACTTTGCTCAGCATAATTGTGTCATCACAGACGTGATGTATGTTTTCACTAAATGACGTACGTACGTACGTATGTCACCTAGAAATTTCACTACAAAGCATTCTAGCACTATCAAACATTTCCGAATGCTATCACAATAAATTGTACAAAGCTCGGATCTTGGAATTGAGCTCAGATCTTATGTAGCCTGGCAATGACGCGATGAGATCCCTCCAGATATCTCTCGAATTCTCGCTGCAATATTGTGTGGCGTTCTTCCGTTGAAGGCAGCATTGATGGATTCTGAGCGATAGCCATGCACTTGCGTCTCATATCCTAGCAAAGCATGTTATAATAACACTTAATATGTTGTGTATACTCCGCTGAAATGGTACTAAGATATCAAACAGCTACCCTCGTTCGCAAGGCAAAATCAGTCAAGATCAGCTGGGGCAGAGACCTCCCAAATGCGGCGTTGCTATGTACCAGGTGCGTCATTTTGAAAACGTAAGGCAGGCTGCAAGACTTGACTTTTTTTTGGAGGTAAACTTTCGTTGAGAGGTTTTTTCTATCACTGACTTGATGACCTTTTTTGGTACATGAACTTGTGTCAAGGGCAATTTTGGTTTTATTTTTGACTTAATGACTTTTTGGAGATCAAATTGTTTCAAGAGAGCTATTTTTTGGAGATCATCTCAAGTAGCGCGCCGTTTGACTCTATGCACAGGCTAGAGCATCGGGAAATTATACAAAATGGGACTCGCCAGTGGCAGTTTATTTTCCTTCAGTCGGTATATTTTGGTAGCCCAAAAACAACAAGATAAAAGTAAAAACGCAGCACACCAATCCCGGAAGAATGGTGTGTGTGTGTTTACCCCTCCTCTTCCTTGGGATGGAGGTACGGCATGAACCTGACCATGAACGGTAATTCAGGTTCATCCCGTCAACCTAATTGATATTAGGCTAGGGGAAAGATGGCAGCCCATTTCAAACCAGTCTTGAGTGACTGGTAACCCCACCACCAACAAGGCGGACTGCCACTGGTGGGTACCCAAGAGTCGTTCCCAAGACATGCTGGGTGAGCAACTTCACAATTATAATCCGGTGAAGTACGGGTGGGGCCACCTGTCTGCCACATAAAGGTAGAGGCGTCCCGTTAAGTGCCTTGCCCAAGGACACAACAAGCAAGCTTGCCAGCTTGTTCTCGACACTATCCCTTTTTTATGCTGAGCGCCAAGCAGGGAAGCTGTGAATACCATTTTTTAAAGTCTTTTGGTATGACTCGACTTAGGGAATGAACCCCAGGTCTACCGACTACAATGTGGACGCTCTAACCACTGCACCATCGCGCCGGTCGGTAGAATGGTCATTCTAAGCAATGTTATTTCGTGTCAAAAGCAGTAAAAAAGCCTACTTTAAAGAAACAGTCAACATAGCATCCCATATTAATAAAGGAACAGTCGATTTCGTGACATTAAACCATTTAAGGTTCTTCAAATAATATCGTAATTGCACATAAAATTATATTTAAATTAGTATGACCAATTTAGTGCAAAATCGATAAATACTCATGCGCAGAAAGGGCACTTAATAACTCACAAAAAACTTCGAAGTATAATTACAAAAATAGAAAAAAAAAGGAAAGAAAAACCACAAAAATAGAATCAATCAATCAATCAATCAATTTTATTTTTTGTCCAAATCAGCATACATAGAAATAAATTACACAGCAGTGGACAAAAAAAGTAGACGCAAGTAGACCAAACGCCAAACCGAGGATCTGAATATGAGTAAGTACAGCAACAACCACCAACAAAAAGAACATGGAACTACCGAATAATCTAATTTTGGCTTTTACTATAGCTTTACAATTGCAATAGTTCGGTAGTTCAATGCTGTTGCTATGATGTTTAAGAAACCAACATATGGTCAACTTTGAGCTTTTGGTTTTGCAATATAACAGTTGTGTTGTTCCTTGCTCGTTACTTCGTATGTCATGCTTCTTTTCTTATTACGTACTACTGCAGCTACAAAGTGATTGATGCAAGTACAACGCAGCAAGACAAATTAACATCTCCGGTAAATGTGTGAGAGTGCGGCAGTACACAAATCAGAAAGGAACTAAGAACCTGAAAGTTTTCTGGTCCGGTTGCTTCCCAATATCTAGTAATAGGTCTACAGTGATTCGGTACAAAGTGTGGAATCAAACAAGAGGGAAAAATGAATAAATCAAATATAAATAAATTTAGCAGCTATTTTAAAAATCTACTTTTGATAATACTGTCTGTAACTACGTAAAAATTTACATTTTCAGAAAAGTTACGAATTTTGCTCATTCAGCACATAGTTAGCTTTCAAAAGATGCAAAGTTGGTGCGTTTATTTGAAGCAATTAAACAATTCTGCTCAATTCATGACTAACACCTTTTTCAACCAAGTGCAAATTTTATCTGATAATAGGAGTAATGCAATCAGTAGATAAACAATTTCAAACAATGAGCATTTCGGTAGATCATCGATAAACATTAGAAACTATAGAGGACCCAGAGATGATCTCTGGTTAGCCAATAGATAACACACTAATGATCAGATTAACCAACTACTAGTTTGCTATAAACGACATTTCGTTAGTTAATTCAACAATAATTTTTGGGCTATTTCATTTAAATGGCGTTTTATTTTTACCGTAAGTAGGATATGGTTTACAGAGTCAAAAGCTTTCGCGAAACATTATATTGAAGAGCAAGATATGTAGACATTCCATCAATGGTAATAAGCAGACTGTCATAGACATTGCTCAATGCTCTTGGCCAATTCAAGCGATTACACGACAACATTACAAAATTTAATAAAATTAGAAAGCTCACGATACAGCGCGGTAATTACTCGCGCATTCACGACCGTAATTTCTATCTGGCACTATTTCAGTTAGCCTACTTTTGATAAATCAGGGTAGACTCCTTCGATTAAACCTGAAAAGAATAAGTAACTTACGTGATCAGAGATTATTATATGTCATCACACGCGTTGGATAAATTTGGTTTCAATGTCATGGGACTAAGCAGGTCTATTTGCATTATATTGCTGAATCACGGTCAATTTGAACCAAGGTTTGAACCAAGGTCAATTTCTCGGATATTATAGCCGAGATCGCATTTGGGAATACTCAGCAAAACCGGCTTAGCCAGGTGATTTGCCCACCACTTACACAATTTAAAGCCTCTGCTTTCGAACAGTGACTTCGACTCTCGAGAAATAACCTTAATATCAACAAGGGACTCAGCAGTAATGAACAAGTCATCTATATATCGATTATTTTCAATAGCTTTCAAAGTCAATCGACTTGCATTCGTAGGATTTTCATCAATCAAGCGCAGTATAGCATGAAGAGCAATGTAAGGACTGGACTTTATCCCCCAGACATGTCTAGAAAACCGAAATACTTCGGTTTTACCAAATTTTATGTCGTTATCTTTAAACCAGACCCAACGAAAGAGATCCCGTTGGTCTTCTAGAATAGAAATTTGAAAAAAACGTTTGCTTAAGTCAGTCATAAACGCAAATCTACCCAAACGAAAACGAGTCAAAACGTCAGTCAGCCCATTTAAAAGATTAGCGCCGGGAAAAACAGCATGATTAAGACAGATGCCCTTAAATATGGCTGCACCATCGTATACAACACGAGATTTTCCTTGTTTGGTCACAAAGAAAGGCAAATGCCAAGAAGGCCCATCCTTCATCACATGCTTCAACCAATCCTCAGCAAGCAACTCTTGAAATGCGTCTGTAAGGGTTCGGTTTGAAGTAAGATCACCTAGAGGTTTCTGACGCAATGACGTTGTACGCTCAAGGCATTTGAAAAGTTATTGGAAATTTTTTTAACAATATCCGATCTCAAAGGAACCAGAATCTCGTAGCGATCATCTTTTACTTTGACGTTAGGTTCCACCAAAGAACACACGAGCTCCTCACTCCTAGAAAGTAAAGTTTTCTCGTTCTCCAATTCAACTTGTCGTAAAGCCGCCTTTAGGTCAGTAATTTCTTGTCTAAGTTGTTCACATTCACTTGTGACACAATCAACGTTTACTCTTGTTTTTAAGACCTTGTGAGAATTCAATCTCACCTCAACACGACCACCGCTGGCTAAAGGTTCCAGTCAAGTCAGAACGTAATTAAGTTCACTTGCATTTACACCCTCTCTTTCCTTCAAAACAGCGAGCAACTCTTTGTTAGTTTGTCCTATCAAGATGTCAATTCTTTGCCGTTGAGGAATAGTGGGAATTTTGACCCCTTTGAAATGCCTAAGTTTTTGCGTATTTACTGCATGTGGTAGAGCGTTCTCGTCATCAATAAAGTCCGGGACAACCAAAGCGTTTTTTATAGCAAAGGTTTCTTTATTTGAAAGTGATTCAATTTCAACGTTCGTAAGACCACCACTGCGCATAGTTTGTTCAGCTAAGGTGCAAATGGTTATTGCATGATCCGTTTTAGTAGCGAGCACAAACTCGTCCTTCAAGCTCTTTGAGATCAATTTAGCTTGAGAAGCAGTATCATACTGTGCATATGCCAAAGTAGACTTGCCCGTCACAGAGTTTGTAACCCTCATGGCACTTATACGAAGCACCACCACGTCGTTATTAAAACCCAGTTTTCTCACAACTGTTTGCTCAGTGTCTGTCTGTTTTTTCCCAGGGCCAGATGTCACCAAAGTTTGGCAATGCCCCACGCTGGCGGCCCCAAGGTTTACCGAGTATGAATTAACATATAGTTCATGTGAAGCGGTAGAATGCTTAGGGCCAAAATGCGGTCCGCACAAACGATATTTCGACGAAGAAGTACATTCTCGAGAGAAATGTCCCAAAGAAAGACAATTGAAACATCTGGCTGCATCAATAACAGTTTTGCACATTTGCTCAGGAGTTCTGCTTTAAAACATTGGTTCTCAAAGTGGGTGCCAGCGCCCTCAAAGGTGCAATTGTCCGTTAGTATTTTTACGGTTTTTTAACATTCAATATATTTAACGCTCATTAAATTTGGAAACATCGATTAGATTCCAATTCACCAATTATTACGTCAGTATTTGTTCTTTTCCAAAAATTAAGTCAAGAATAAAAGTGTTTTGTTCAGTTCTCGTCCCGTGGCGATTGCCGTTGGGGCGCTGCAGATGACCAATTTGTTTTGGTTGTGTTCATCATGCAGCGAATCTTAGGCTAAGACGCCTGGCGGAGCCCATCCGTCTCCGGGCCTGGTCACCTGTCTTCCACATAAAGGCGGGGGCGTCCCGTTAAGTGCCTTGGCCAAGGACACAACAAGCGAACTTACTGGCTTGTTCTCCACAACCTCCCCTAAATGCCGAGCGCCAAGCAGAGAAGCTTTGGATAGCATTTTTTAAAGTGTTTAGGTATGACCCGACAAGGAGATTGAACCCAAGGTCTACCGACTACGAAGCGGACGCTCTAACCACTAGGCCATCGCGTCGGTCTGTGTCTTGTAACAAGCTGTAAATCACTACAACTTGGTGTTCTACAGTTTAGCTTAAATAGTTCAATTTGAACATTTAATTTTTGATATTTGTTTTTATACAAGTCAGAAACCAAAATAAGAAAGCGCGGTTTGTTGATGTAATTACCCAACCTTATTTATCTGAGGCTAGGCTATTTTCATTTTAAATAATTGCTCTTATAAAATCTTTAACTTAAAAAGAGTAAACATTTTTAGATTGAAAAAGTAAACTATAGCTAAATACAGGGTGGGCCGTAAATAACGCACCAAAGATTTAAAATAAATTGTGATGTGAAATAATGTAAATATCTTTTCTTTGGGTATCTGTTAAATTTAATTTCAATATCAGTTACTATAACTGTTAAATTTAATTTCAATCAAAGTTTTTTAGTTATGATTTGCCTTTTAAAAAAAATTTATATCATTTTTAGGGTATGCACTTAACAATTAAAGAACGAGTTGAATTAGTGTTAATGTTTGGTGCCGAGCATTTTGAGCATTTGTGATTGTACCAGCGTGTACGTGTTTCTCTGTTCATTTGTTAAGTTTTGTTTTAATAAAAACGTTTGTTATTATTATCTGAATTGTTTTATATGCTTTGGTGCGTTATTTATGGCCCAAAACGTTTGTTAGTATTATCTGAATTGTTTTATATGCTTTGGTGCGTTATTTATGGCCCACCCTGTATTACAGCAACAATGAGTTCGGCGAAACGAAAATGTGGGCAATACAGCGTCAGCTACCTCCAATATGGATTTATCCCAGCCCCTCATTTTTAGTTGCAGCCGATGTGTTTGCTATGCAATAAAGTATTTTCTAATGAAGCAATGAAGCCATCCAGGCTTTCTGAGCATTTAACAAAAATTCACCCAGATAAAGCTGACAAAAGTGCAACATTTTTCATTGCCTTTGGGATAATTTCAAAAAAAGAAAAACTATTGGTACGATGTTTGCAAGCTCTTCCCAGCAAAGCGTTGATGAATTGCTAGCATCTTACAATCTGTCTTTGATGATTGCAAAAAATGTAAGCCTCATACGATTGGTAAAGAATTGATCTTGCCTGCAGCAAAAGAAGTCTTGAACACTGATTTGCATCACAAGGCTTGTTCCTCAGTAATCAAGTCAATTCCTTGAGTAATGATAACGTACTAAGATGCATTAATGATATGTCAGCAGATGTAAAGCATAAGTTATGCAACACATTGAAGAGTACAGATTTTAGCCTCCAACTGAACGAGTTAACTTTGCCTGGTAATGAGTCGCTACTACTTGATTATGTTCGTTTTGTGCACAAGGAAGTTTTATGCGAAGAGTTGGCAATAGCTATATCTCTAAATACTGAAACGCGAGGAAAAACAATATTTCAGGAAGTCAAAACTTATTTTGAAACTAATGCAATTCCGTTGACAAATGTCATCGCCTGTGCAACTGACGGTGCACCATCTTTAATGGGCCGTTACCGTGGATTCAACGCTTTTTTGAAATCCGAAAATCCTAATGTGATAATATGTCATTGCGTAATTCATGGGCAGCATTTGGTGGCCAAAAATATTAGTGGTCGTCTTAACCAGTCCTTGAAGACTGTTATCAAGGCAGTTAATAAAATTAAAGCCCACGCACTAAACATACGCTTATTCAAGCAATTGTTCAATGAAAATGATGAAGCCTGTGAGCGCTTATTACTTCATACCGAAATACGATGACTTTCAAAATTATATTACCTTGCATGTTTTAACTTGCATTTTGATACTGTCGTGAAATTTTTGCAGAGTTGAGATCCTGGTCTCGCTCAAGAAGTCATGCTCATCAGAAATGATTCTGCATACTTATCGGACATAATCGCCAAATTTAATGAACTGCACTTATCACTTCAAGGAAACGAAAAAAACCTTATCAAGATAAAGTCGGCATTATCTAGATTCAATAACAAGCTCACACTATATCAGCGAAATTTAGCTTGACGAGGTTTTTTTCAGTTCGCAAGCAACTTGATTCACGCAGTGGTAGTTCTATAAGCAATGCTGACATAGAGGCATACAGCAAACATCTTCAGGAATTAAAGGCAAACATGGAAGTGCGATTCCAGGATGTATTTCCATTGAAAGTCCCTGACTGGATAATCGACCCATTTTGTGATATTATTTCTGAAAATGGAATTCTGGAGGAGGAACTCATAACATTGAAAAGTGATCTTAAACTAAACCCAAAATTCAAGATTTCGTATTAATCGTTTTGGCTGCAAAACAAAATAAAAATATCCTCATGTGTGTGATCGGGTCAAACTTTTTCTGATTGCCTTTCCCAGTTCTTACTTGGTAGACCGTGCATTTAGGGCGGTGATAACGCTTCTGGACAGCAAGAGAAATCGTCTCAAAATAGTCAACCTTGGAGACTTGACGTTCCTTCCTAAGTTGAAAGCTGCTTTGACGAATTGATAACAAAATACCAGCCTCATCCATTCCATTAAAAGCTACAGAGTTTGATATTACGTTGTTGAGATGAATGTCGAATAAACATATTTTTACTTTTTGTCGAAGGGAGCGTTCGAAAGTCAGTAGGTTGTTCAGGGGGGCACTAATTAAAAAAAGTTTGAAAAATACCGTTTTATATCGTTAACAATGCCTTAAAAATGTTTTAAAAACGCGGGTCGTTGCATACAAAACATACCGGGGGAGATTTGGCGGAATGCTAAGTTTTCTTACAGCTACGCGAGCTTTCGCCAACGGTTTCTGCTAAGCGAGCGCCAGGACGTTCTCCGTTTACAGCGACTTGTCTGACGCGAAGAGCCATATGTCCGTTGCCAGACCCACTTATTCTATCTTTGACGTCAGATTTAAAAAGCGACTGCGCATAATCTGAGGCCCTTATGTTTAGTTCATAAACTACAAATTCACGCAAAGATTCAAATCCAGGTTGATTTAAACTAAAACCCTTTTTGTTAAGGTAATGAAGGTGCCTTCGTTTTAGTACGCCAGGTAGCAGTGTTCAACATTAATTGCCCAGATAGCTTGTCCAGCTCATCATGGGCATGTGCATAAACTTGAAGAATGTTTAGATCTCCATTGAATGCTTTCGATAAAGCGACGCTCATTGCCAACCTAGGTTCGGCACGGACTTTTGCAATTTTAGGTTACGAAGTAAGCCCACCAGAAACGCCATATCTCTGACGCAAACTTGTTAAGTTCAGACAAGTGAAAAATAGATGACGTAGTGAAGTGCGATAAACAAAACGTGGAAAACGGCTGTTGTTCTCAGGACGGCAGTTCGACTCCCGGCGAACTCGGTTAAAGAACAGCTGTTGGCTCGATAACATATACAGAATTTCGTTTCATCAAACACACCCCGCTTATCTGGAATAAATATACATCTGGCTTCATTGATGCGTGCATCAAGCAGTTTCTCAACACAAAATTTGGTTCAGACTCTCTTGGTTCAAAAAACCCTCCGAATATTTTGTTCAGATTATCTTACCTAGCCAATATTTCCCATCACATTGAGAAAGAATTAAAGCAATTTATTTACAAGAACTTATTAGACACCATGTTTATATTTATCCATATTACCAAAACCCTAAAACAAAATTTTCGCGTTAAAGACCCCCAACGCCATTATTAAGAAGCAACGTAGTATATCGAAAAACTGTTTGTGTGGTTCCCTCTATATTGGCAAACTCGCCGGAATCTGGTGAAACGCCTGGATGAGCATCAGATCCGTCTCAACTCGAAAGTATATAACCACTTATAATCCAATCGAAACCAAAGAGTTATATTCAACAACCCACTGATTGTCGCCAGTTCTCCAGACAAATTCAAATTCCTCCATCAGGAATCTCTTTACATTTAGTAATTGAAACCTGGTTAAAATTTAGACTCCAAATTCTTCCCTGTTTGCTTATTTGACCCATGACCATCGCTTCTTGTTGTGGGTTCATCTTTTTGGTGTCAGTGTGGCGTAGATGGTAGTCAGTCTTTTTGCTGTACATTATTTGCGTTGAAAATGGCACTAATTGTGGACCAAAATGTTCGCAGTGTGTTTTTGACAAGTTGTTTGGCTGTAATTTTTGGGATAAAGGTGTTAGTTTTTCCCAATTATACCCGTAGACACTTGTATGTTTTGGGATCCGATATTTCTAGATACTGTTCCACTTGCGCTTTTGCTCGAACGGCTATACTCGTTATGACAACATAGACGAGCAAGGAAGCTGTTGCAAGCAGTTCGGAACTCTTTTTTCAAAACGTTGTAGATTATTACGTTGAAGAATCGGCCACAGATGAAAATATAGGTGCAAAAAAAGAAAGCCGAGGATATACTTTGATTGTAACAAACACCAGTTGGGTGCAAAGATATTGCCATACCTACACCAAATATCGGTAAGGTGGTAATGGTAAAAACGGTCAGAATGATAACAACGGTCCGAATGAGGTTTCGATCATCTTTATTCAAAGCTTTTTTCGACCGAACTCTGGATTTCCTTACTTCTTTCATCTTTTTAAGCTCCAGTCTGTACCGGAAAAAAGTAATAAGTGTAAGAATCCAAGTGATGATAAATGGAATCGCCCAAACAACGACAAAATACGTTAGAGCGTGTGGGTATCTGCAAATAAAATGTAATTGATAAATTTGAGTCGTCGGTGGAAATGAAGGGATTAAATTAAGTGTCTTGGGGGTGGGACAAATTCTTTAAATTACTCATTTTTTATGTTAATCTACACCAAGGACACTGTACCAAACGAGGATTTGCTCCACTGAGTGTTGCCGGTAGGCTTGGGCTCAGTTATGTTCGAAATCACAAAACACCTGAAAAATATCATTCACCGATCTCATGCTTGCCTTGCTTGACAGTGACACCCTGGAATAGGAGAAATGTGAAAATCAAATGATGAACTATGCAAAATAAATGAGCTTGGCACATTTTGAGCGAATTAATAGTGAGAGTTTGACAAGATGAGTGAGAGAAAAAACAATTGTGGGAAATATGAGAAGTAGAAGGCCGAAGAAAACTTGGAAGGAGGCAGTGAAGGATGACATAAAGAGAAGATATTTTGAAAATGAAGATCTCCAGGGTAGAGATACGTGGAGATGTGTTTGAGGAAAACTGCTTGATTTTGACAATACAAAATGACGGCCAAGCCTTAAAAAACAAATGAAAATGATTGAATGAATAAGCTGTGCAAAATACATTAATCTATATGAAAAATGTCTTTTTCTCTATAGAGCTTCCAAACATCAGTTTTGATTAAGCAATAACAATTTGTTTGAGTGGGTGCATTGATGAACAAATTGCAATCTTTAAAAGCCATATTTTTTAATAAAAAATCGCAACAAGTTTTGACAAGATATTAAGCGATTTCCAGGAAAAGTAAAATGACACACTTTGCAATAAAATACTTTGTAAATAACTACAACTGTTTCTGGAATATAATCGTATTTGTTTCACTGTGTTTTAGTGCTGAATGCATTCAGTTTTATTAGAAGATGTGCAGTGTTAAGTCAAATATGTCGTGAGTTTGCTCATACGATAAGATTTTATAAAAAACTGTATCTGCTTAAGTTTATACGATCTACACTATAAAGCGCAATTCTGTCTGTCTGTCTGTTTTAACTTCTCTGAAACTGCTGGGGTCTAAAATGACGTCACAACCAGCAATTGATTGCACAATCTGTTTTTGTTCTTTCTCAAAAAGTACTCATCACAAAAACGCGATTAAACACTGTTTCAGAAGATATTAATAACTTTATAATATTTAATAATAAGTTAATAAGATATTAATAATAACAAAAAAGTAACTTCACAACAATTGAAGTCTATTTGGCTATGCTCCGAGCAATTCTTTATTTCAGCACTTTAAGTCCTTTAAGCATTTTTTTTCTCTATTTCCCTTGCACGCTTAAACTGGCTCTATAATGTCATAATATGTCCCATACAATTAATACAAATGTTCGCTACCGCAAATCATAACATCAAGATGTTTTCAAAAATTGCAACCTTTTTGCAAAATCAGCTTATTAAAAAACTGATTTGTGACCTCGTTTCTCAACTGATTTTCAAACTTTCTTCAACAAATTAATGATTATTTCAAGGCAATTTCGACAGCGTATAAGATGTACAATTAGTATCAGTTTTTATACCGAAAAAATTAAACTTTATGACCTGTGGTGTAACTTTCTACCGCTCCCAAAAAAATGTAAGCTCAGTAAAAACGGGTGACTTTAATACAAAAACATTATAATAAGATGCTAATGCAGTGTATCACTCAAAGAGTTTATAGTAAGCGAGATCTATTTAAAACCCTTACTTCTGTGAACACAGCACGTGATCACCATAATCGTATCATATATCGATTTATTGAGTTATAAAGGCAATCTACGTGCTAATCTACTATGCAATCTACTTTAATCTATGCAATCTACTATGCAATATTAATCTGCTATGCAATCTACGTGCCATTAAAGGCAATCTACGTGCCAATCAACGCGTCCAGGGATGGTCTCGCTCGTCAAATTGTGGGGGGAGGCTTTTATTATTTGCAATATTATTACTTTGTAAAATAACCGCGTCATTCTTGTGAACATGCATATAAAGCACATAGATTGCCTTTATAATTCAATAAATCGAAATAAGATACTAATAATTACTGTCCTTTGAAAGCATAGGAAATTTCCTTTTCAGCAATATGTGACTCCAATTACTTAAAGGCTAAGGTGAGCTTACAGTGCCTAATCAAAACTTGGTTGCCATACATCATGTTTCATTTTTAGTTGAACAATTATCATACTAGAGCTAACAAACTTGCAATTGTTAAACAAAGTTTGTTTTAGGGTACATTTTGACTGCTTTTCCTCACAAGCATGGTTCTTCTGCATTATCTGTCGACGTTTTCAAAAATATCCATCAAAAACTGATGTCTCCAAATGTTTATGAAATGTAGTCTGCCGGTTAGAAACACACAAAATTTCAGTGCCTGCATTTTACAAAATTGCAATTTCTAGAAAAACCAAGTCCTTTGGTACATTTTGGGTATTCTTTCTCGATAGCATGGATGTTTGGCATTATCCACCAAAATATTCTATAGCTAGTTCCAAGTGGTTACATCGATAGAGAGCGCCTTATAATCGAGAAGCAAAAACAACAAGTCGAGTGCTGAAGGCGCGAGGCTTCCAAAGGAAGCAATGCTATTGAGAGACGCTTTTAAATTTACAAATCCATCCCTGGACGCGTTTTGTCTTTTTGGACTCATCTGCAGGGCTTGCCAAGGGCCATGATATCCCCCCTAATAGCATTAACGTTGGCTTTTATAAACGCACAAGCAGTGATTAGGCATAAAAACGTCCGCCAAAAGTTACAAACTAAATGCGGTGCTTTAAGGCATGGCTGGCAGCAAGTGGTGCATGGCAGCGTAACTCGGCGCGCGAAGAGGTCAGTTCCAAAGACCCGGGTTCGAATCTCACAGACGCATTGCATTAACGCTGGCGTTTAAGAATACAATGTACGCGTAACGATGAAAGGGCGCTTAACTGATTTCGTTGGGTCCCAAATGGCTGCACTGCGGCTTATATAATGCACGGCCGCCATTCATCGACTAATGAAGTCGACAAATTTTAATATATAGCCTACTCCAAGCAAAACACTTGGTGATCAACCAAGAAAAAGACAATGGGGTAAAGATGGTCCTTTCTTATCATTTGCGACAAAATGTAAGTGTCGAGCTACATATGATCCAAATATTGAAGCAATTTCCTTTGCAATTGGGGGAGGCTAGCGATCCAGCCAGCTGATTGGTATTTTTAACCTCGATCTTATTAAGGGGGCTCCCGCTCTTGTTATAACTTAACTGTGAGCGCTTCATTTCAAGTTAGTTTGCTCTTTGCATGGCGGCGTTTATGCCAGGGCCAAGGAACATGCACACAGTCAGAGACGGTAGTTCATACTACAGCCATTCGCCTACAGTAACGACAAAGCGGTTTGTATCAATTCCAATTTTTAATGGTTTAAAACGGACTGTTAGGTCTTGATCCTAAACGAAATCTCAATGCTTGCCACTATTTAGTGAGAACAGCAGTAGGCAACAAAATTATCCATTATCATTTTGATAGCAAACATAAATGGTAAAGTCCATTACTGATATTCGTAATTGCAAGGATATCGGTAAAAAACACTATCTTCATCTAAAAGTAGGGAGGTCTGAATTAGGGACAAAGTTAAATGTAATAAAATCCCACATTCAAGAAAAGATCAAAATTAAACAATAATAGCATCAATTTGTAACACTGGATTAGAGAAAATATTTTTGTTTGAAAAGAGCTTAATAGGCGCTTACTATAATAGGTTATATGACTTAGAAAAACGACATTGCCCCTTTCATGCTAAGGCCGAATTAATGGAAACAGCGCAGGCAAAAATCTTATTGTTTGAATTATTAATACGAAAGCGGGCCCACCAAATCGTCAAATAGCCATACCACTAAATAGTTCATTTCTTAATGAGCCAAAACGACCACCATTTGAACGACGCTGATAATTTTGACTATGTTTCACCTCCCTTATACTTTTAAAAATTACGAGTAGTAGTTTGTGTCATCATTTTTTCTATTTGAACACTTTCGGTTTTGATTAATAAATCAACATAATCTCCATTACATGTACAGGAGCTATGGTTTATAGCCTATTTACTAAAACATTTGATTGTTGCTTTCACAAATGTTTGTGCGGTGAAGCTGGTGCAGCTGCATTGATTTATAAGTTTTAAATCAACACAGTTGATAGCATGCTCTACCGGGGCAAAATCGCACCACACTCAGGAAAAACATTTTTTTCTATTTTGCTTGATAATTGCTTTATTGAGCTACTGGGATCAAATCTAAAAAATTTGGGAAAAGCAAGAACTCATTTAACTTCTATGAGCACACCTAAGCAAGGACAAACGAATATGAATCATAATGCGTAGCCATCAGGGACTTCAGGAAGTTTAAAGCGAAATCAAAATTAACAACGTCACTGTGTAAATCACTCCACAAGGAATATATTATTGGTATTTTGCTTTATAATAGCTTTATACAGCTACCGGGGTCAAACCAAACATTTGGAGAAAACCAAGGACTCTTTTCACTCCTTAGGGCACGTCAAGCAGGGAGTAAAGAACATGCTACATAATGCGTAGCCCGCGAGGACTTGAGAAAGTTTAAGGGGAAATCAAAAGAAAACAGCGTAACTGTGTAAAATAGCACCGCACAAAAGACATTTTTGCTATTTTGCATTAAAATAGCTTAATATCAGCAATGTAATCCCTACTTCCAAACTGCGGAAAATGCAAAGCTCCCTTGGGTTTGTTTCAGCAAGGGACAAAACACATAGACCTAAGGCATAGCCAGGATCTTGATATCAGATATTCTATTAGCAAAAGGGGTACAAAAAGTCGTGAAACTCCTATGTGGAGAAAACACATAAACGTTTGGTTGCTCTTCATACAAGAGCCTGATAGGTGAAGCCGGCTTGGCCGGCTAAACCGACATTCTCAATCCCAACGTTACCGACGGTGGTTCTTCTGGTGACGCCGTCGTATATACTATAAAGTAAAGATGTTTTTCTTATGCTGATATGCTGCCTGTTATGGTGTTTATGCCTATGCTTTACGTCAGAGTTAGGCAAACGTTTTAGCCGGAGGGTTGCATTGACCATTCAAGGGTTGGACGAGGGCCAGTGCTTAAAATTTTGCCATAGCTGTTTACAATGCAATAACTTAAAATGTCGCAATAGCTTCTTGAAATGTCATGTTGCATTATACAGGGTGTCCAAAAGATCCGTGTGCACTTCAAAACACTTTATTTATATTTGTGATAAAAATAATCTGTAAAAGGAATTAGAAAGAAGAAAATGTACATTTTTGAGGTTTCAATAAAATTTTATTTGTGTTTTCACATGTCTTTCATCATTAGGAATACAAAGGGTACTACGATTTTGCAGTTCACGGAAAACATTTGCCAACTGATTTACAGTAATGCTTGAAATCACATTAATTATTTTAACTTTCAAATCTTCTAATGAATTAGGTTTGGTCACGCACAAAATTGCTTTCACATGTTCCCATAAAAAAATCTAATGGAGTCAATTCTGTCGAACGCGGAGGCCAAGCAGATGGTCACCCCTTCCGATCCATCTGTTAGGAAATTCTAGATTAACAAACTGTCTAACACGCAGAGCAAAGTGGCAAGGATCTCCATCTTGTTGAAACACTAAATCATCTTTCAAGTTTAATTGTTCAAGCTGCGGAATAAAGTAATTCTGCAACTAGATACCTGAAAATTTATAACACGTTTTACAGATTATTTCTATCGCAAATATAAATATGGTTATGAATTTTTTAAAGTGCACACGGACTTTATGGACACCCCGTATATATGGAAGTTTTTATAAGTATTGGTGGGCCGCACAAAAAGCTACAGCATTGAAATAAAATTCTAAGAAAAAATTAACATAAAACCATAACTAGAAGAATTTGTAAAACTGAATTTAGGAAAACAACAGCCGCTTTTGTCGCTATGCCGGAAACAAAACCATTAGCGCAGTCAAATTAGGACATCAATATCACAAATATAAATAGGAAAGGGGCAGCACCGCATCGCAAAATAGGCTTACCATTAAATAATTTATTTCTGTAATTGTGAAAAAAACACCATTTTGCCGCTACAATCAGTTTTGAATATGTTTTAGTTCCTGCTCCCTCACAAGTATTAACGATAATTTGTGGTAAGATTCTTAGTGAGCATTGCCAGTCATGATTAAGAGAATATAATGATCGCAATTTCGTGTTCAAGAATTGTAAAAGTGCATAAAATTCATTAACTTTACGCTGCTGCTCACCCAAGAGCCGGATGTGTGAAACCGGCTCGACCGGTTGAACCAAAATGCTAAACCCCGACATTACTGGTGAAGGGCCTCGGCCGGCGACGTCGGCAAAGCCGGCTAGTTGACTCTAAAATGCGACTTTAAGCCCAAAAATTTTTTACCAAATTTTTTGAAATAGCATGGGTGATATGTGATAAAATGAAAATATTCTGATCGATTCCGCACACCTAGATCTGGAGTTCTCAAGTGGGGGCTACACTGATGACTTTGTGGGGATACATGAAAGATTTCATTAAAGTATATTGCATATGAGCTTTGCAGTTATGTCGCGAAACAACCAACAGATCCGAGAAAACATCAAAGACGTTCGCCATTGGGGACCTTTTTTTCTGATAATTTTGAACGACTACGGCCAGTTATTAGGCTTGGAGTCTACCTCATCAGTCAAGTCTTTAAATGGGTCCACGTTATTGAAAAGAGAGAGAACCTCAAAACCACGTACTTCTGTATGACTGGATAGACTAATTTAATAAGTTAAGCTTTTGACATATGCCAAAATAATGATATCAAAAGCATCCAACTTTGAAATGGCTCCATAGTTACTTAGATCACGATAGAACCAATTAGAGAATAAAAACTATCATCAATTATGTCTTACCTTTCTACAGCAGAATCACCATCATTTGTTCCCTAAAGCAAAACAACTAAGTAAGTGAATATTTCAAACGAATAAATTGTACAAATTTGATATTTTTTCATTACTTAATGTTGAAGTGGTCGGAAAACGAAGACGAGTGCGTCGGAAGATGACAAGAGGAAGCTGGTTAAAGAAAAGGATTTAGCTATCAACAGCAAAATTGCGTAATGCTGTTTATGAAATTTCGAAAAAGGTGAGGTGATCCTGCCACTACTGTTAATAGAGGTAAAAGCGGATTGTAAAGATTGTATTTCTCTTTCTTTATTAAAAAACAAGTCGTTCTAAAACGTTAAATTATATCAGAGTAATCATGAGACTCAGAATTTAGGTAAAGATTCGCTCTCTATTTAAATGTCAGGTCATCCCAAGGGTATTAAAAATCGAATTCTCATATCTTTTACTTCGCACTCAGCAACAGTAGTAGGCAAATGGAGAAAACAAAATAGAATACCGAGTGTACTAAATTATTGTCAAGACATATCCTGGCGCCTAAACATCGTTACAAAGATTGTTCATAAGTGGTCTGTTGTTTACTTCTAAACTTACAATTAATTTATTTACTTCTAAACATGCCTAAACATGCTCACAAGTGATCTGTTGTTTACTTCTTCAAGAAAATGCCACTATTTTAGTTAATCTTGAGACCCCTTAGAAAAACATCAATTTACTGTATGTCAGTCTTCGTTTTTCTTCATAGGCGCAATCATTAAAAATCTGGAAAGCCACTTTTTATTTGCATCATTGGACAGCCAAAAGTTGAATCTCTGACTAACTTCAAACTACTTTTAAAAAATTGTTGCATTAGTTACAGATTATCTGTTAGGTAGCCTCCATTTCCAATACAGGTATTGCAAATGTCTGAAAACAATTGCGTAAAAAATGGGTAGTTACGTTCAATGCCGGATAATGCCTTTTCAAGCTCACAAATTATTTAAAAAGTGATGTCTTGTTTCTTTGGTCACTGCAAACCTTATATTTTCTGCGATTACAGTAGCGTTGTTGTAAATTAGTGTTTCCCAACCTTTTTGCCATCGTGTACCAAAATAACGTCATGCGTTGAATGCGCGTACCACTAATTTATTTTAATCAAATTTTGGCCGTAAGACTGCAAAGCAGAGGTTCTCTAACTTTTGGTAATAAGCAGCCCATGAATAGGTACACCATTACTTACGGAGCCCCACAATAAGGACATGGTGGTCTCCAATAAAAAGGTCATCGCCCTGTTGTCGGACGGAAAATGCGCCAACAAAGACTGTCAAAGGCTCTTTTCACATCGTTTTCATGTCCAAGTTTTTGTAAGAAAACCAAATAGAATATTACAAACTGAATATAAAAAATTAACCTTCAAAAAGATTAATCAACTCGCGTTCCACGTGATAGACCTTCGCGTACCACTAGTGGTACACGTACCACCGGTTGGGAATCACTGTTGTAAACTCTTGCAATGTAAAGCATGATATTTTAGGCGTTATGATATGATGTGTATGATATCACAGTTGTTTTCTATGAACGCTAAGCAATGAGCAATGGGAGCACGGTTGTAAAGCATTTTTTTCTTTTTTACAACTTCACATCTTCTTACCAAAACTGGCATTACGACTGGTATGTACTGGAACGTATAATACGACAATCCATAGACGACAGCGTCTTTTGCAAGGACAGGCAAAAAGCTTAGAAGTACAGATCCGATCCACAGGAATACAACCATCACTATCGCTTTTTTGGTAGATACGATGTCGCCTATGCGGTACTGCATAGGCCACATCACAGACAGAAAGCTGTCCACGGATAAGAAAAGCAAACTGCAAACAAAACAAAGTTTTTGGTTTTTAGTTTTTCCTTTTCCAATTTTTGTTGGAGTTTATTTTCTTAGAAAACATTCCGGGTTCCTAAAGCAAATGTTCAAAATACCACTTTAGCTTTGCCACTAGTCCGTTGTCAGTAACCAGCTACTGAGTTTTGCTATGCTAAAAGCTACAACTTGTATAGCATCAAATTTGTGTTTTCTTGTGTTTTTTAACTCAATCCAAGTAGACACCTCACAATCTAAAATTATGACTTGGTACAGTGCGATTGGAAAACACTAACGAATGAAAATTCTATTTACGTGAATAAAAGGAGATTAAACCACTTTGACCATATCACCTCGCTGTTGTAAGAAATTTTTTGAACCAGATTATCCACAAAGATTATCTTTCTTGGTGGTAACGTTGCTTTAACCAATTATTTTCAATACTGTAGATTAGTGAAACTTCGAAAACTGTCTTTTTACAAGTGGACACTACTACTTAAGCAAATAAAAATTTTACCTGAAAACTGATGTCATTGTTGACAGAACGCCCATGACACCAAAGAATACAGCAGTCCCCGATTGGGTCTCATCTACGGAGGCAAATACAGCGAGATCAGAAGCGGAGTAAAACCTCTCGCTGTAATCGATCTTGTTGTTAAGTGTGTTGTGAACCATCGATGGCAAAATAAAGATTCCAGCAACTAAATCTGAAACAAATTATTCAATATTTAATACAATTTGACATCAAATATCAGTAATAAAGTTACTTGCATCATTTTTTAAATGATTTAATCACGGCGTATTTGTTGAGGGGGGAGTTGCTTGGATGCATTCCTGGAACTAAACACGGCTCTAAAACTTGCGGTAAACAATGCTTACCTGCAACGGCGAGTGACATTTTGAAATATCCATGCGGTTTTCGGAGAGATTTTGTCGTTGCCATGACAGAGATGATAAGAACATTGCAGATGATTATGATCGCAGAGAGAAGGATGCCAACAACAGCAATGAATACCACAATAGCATGGTCGCACGTGAATACCCAATAATTGTCAAAGGACGTGTGAGCCGTACAAGCAGGGTAAAATCCACACTGAGTGAAATCGACAGTCACTGTCACGTTGTTGGAATCTAAACAATAAGCAAGTTAAAAACGAGGAAGTGGAATGGTTCTGGGTGTAACGGGAATCAGATTGGGGCAGTTTACAGTATTTGAAAAGCATATTTGAGTTTTTAAAAAAACTTGAACTAGTGCGCAAGAACCTGAATAAGCTAACCTGCAAAACAATCGAAAACACATGTATATTTTTACCATCGTAAAGGCAATTTTTCAGAGGGAAGCTAGCACAATATTTTAGGGAACTATTTTCAATTTTGTCATTTTGACCTAATTAAATTTCAGCTGCACAGAGTTTATTTTATCAAAACGACTGAAAGCTTTTCGATATACATGCAAGTTATCATTGTTTTGCAAGTTACCAATTCACTGGAGAAAAGAGACTTTTTAGCGGTTGCTCCAGCACGGACTGCCACAGTCATTTCATACTGTAAAAGAATACTTACTAGAACCACTTTTGCCATTGGCAGACAGCGTAGGAAAGTTCCGCAGTCTTGCAGTTTCTAAGTTCCTCAGCCGATTGATAAATAAAAATCGGCCGTTACCCTGAAACAGAGTTGAAGTGACATGATATCTCAGGTGAAGTTGCAACAACGACAGCAAAAACACTACATTAGTAAAGCTACAGCTTATGAACACACTGTATTGAAATGAAGACTAATATGAATATTGAAATAAATACTTTGTCAAAAGTTTTTTGTGCCACACTAATCCTTGAGATCCCAGGTCTGATGGAAAGAATTAGAACATATGTGGCCATGATTCTGACATATGCGAGACAAGTTGTTTTGTTTTGCCTTGCGTGATTTATCTGTTGTTGCATTGCCTTTACCCCTTCTTTAAACATGTGTCTCCGCTTTAAAGTTTTCGTTAGTGGATGGTCACATATTAGTAAATCTTTTATGTTCGGCAGCTATTAGAACTAAAATTTACAGTTGACGTCGCATTACGTTGCATGGCCGTGAATTGAATAAAACAATAGATTGTAGTTATTTACATAAAAAATGTTTTATTATTAGTAAAGAAAGTACAAAATGATATATTTTTCATTCTAAACTCTAGCTCAAATGCAATAAATTTGAATAGCTTTGATCAACTATCAAGTGTGAAAAATATATTTAAATGTATCGTCATATTCATTAACAAATTTTTTTTGAAGTAACCTCAGCAACTAATGATGTCTCATCGAGACGAAATTGATTTTGTTAATAAATATTTAGCCAACGTATGAAACTGAAAAACTGGTAGGCCCTTTGTGCTGTGGTTGGTAAAAGATAGTACAATAGGCCTAACATTTGGAGTAATTTGTAAAACTTCAAGCACATACATTTTCATTGTTATCCATTGCAAAAGGTTCAGAAACATCAATTGGTTGTTTTTCGTAGAAATACTTTTTCAAACAGTTAAAAAATTTGCGTTCTAAACAAAATTTTTGAATCGCTTGGAACGCAGAGTTATTTCCACCACTGAAGATGGCGAACTGAAGCAGAGTGTCATTTGTGTCGTCCACAATTGCATCCGAAGATTGAGTAAGACAAAAAATCATGGCAACAACAATACAAATACATGTGTTTATTTTCATAATTATTTATTTGAACAAGTCTGAAAATAAAGCAAACAGCAATTTAAATGTTGAAGATTCAGCAAGATGTATCTTTTACTTCGGACAAAACGATCTCGTTTTGAAGCTGTATTTCATGCCTTTGACAACATCCATACTTTAAAAACTTTTGAATTCACAAAAGTTAACGTGACTTGACTGAAGTAATATGGGACCATGCATTTTAGAAGTAAATCTACAAAGATTTTGGCGTATGTTAAAAAATTTATGGAGTTTAAATTTTGAAATTAGGTTATAGAAAGTGATGCGGATTTGGCGATTTATGGCGGCAACATTTTTTCGCCTGGTTTGCTGTGTAGCGACCAAAATTTCAGAAGTGAGGGCAAAGTTTTCATTCCGAAAAAACAGGTACGTTGAGGTGATGACTATGCAGGGCTGTCTTAAGATCCCCTGGGAAAAGAGGCATCAGTTACTCGGGAAGCCTTTCGTTGCAAAAAAATATATTCGAATAAATCAGAGTGCACATGTTTAGTTTTGTTAAAATATGGTCCCCATGAACGAAGTGGTGTTAATGCTCTTTTTCCAGTGTCTGTTAATCCAGTCAGATCATTAATTACATTTGCTATGCTTTGTCGTTGAAACAGCATGTGTCAGGTTTTGCTATTGCCCCAAGTTATTTTCCGAGTATTATTTAGAATAGCTGTGTGTGCTTAGCTAACATCGGATAGCTGTGTATGGGTTAATTTGTTTCATGTAATGCTGATTCGATGTCGCCAACTAAGTTTGTTTTGTAAACTGCACATCTGTTTTTTGATAGGAAATATTTACTATCATTGCCTTGTGTCTGTTCATTTTCAATTTCGGAAAACTTTTCATTGGGGCAATTAACGTTTACTTTTTACCAATATTATTTGAATCAACTGTATCTAAGTTGTTGCTTTCACATTAGAACCATCTATTATGCGTTGTAATAGTTCTATAGGAGATAAGTGGAAACTAGCCATAATGTCACGTTATCAAATTAATCACCGCTAGTAAACATACATCAGAATTACGCCAACGCAATGAACGGCAAAACAGTGTAATCACAAAGTAGGATCTAAAGTAGTAGTGCAGCCATTGACGCTGATAAGCAAACTACATTCAACCAGATTGGACCAGAAACCACCCATGAGTTTCTTATTATCTAATTTTTGTAGCTTTGGAATAAAACTAGAATGAAGATCTATTCGAAAGGTCATTCAGAATATTTTCATAAATGATCGATTTGAGAGTAAATTTAGAATGAAGAACAATTTGTAAATGTCTTGAAATGCTTTCCCAAAATTCCAAACTTTTTTTATTCCAAAAAATTTAATCACGGCATTTCGCTAGCCACAAAACTCCGGTCAGTGTGTCGCAGGTTGCCGTTCCTTGGTCAAAAGTTTAAATCAAAAGATGTTACCATATTAAATAAACTCATACTGGATTGGTATAATCAAAATGGTTTTGTTTTTAATTGCATATTTTTAGGGGGATAAAGCCTGCGCCTTAGCAAAAACAACTATGCTTCGAAAAGTGAGTAAAGATATTTAATTGGTTTTTATGGACACTTAAAACATGCTCCTATATCCTAAACAACATCATTTCTCAGTCGTTCTGTGTCCAGTTATTTTTATGAAAAACGTCGCAAAGTAAGCAAATCCCTTTTCAGTCAAGAAAAAAATTGTGTGTTAGAATCTTTGAGGAAAGATCGCAAAATAATCATTACAAAACCTGTCAGAGACAATGCTGTAGATTTTTCAATCGCAATGATCATGTTAACAAAATGCATGAAAGTTTAAATAATCATACTAAATTTTTGCTTTGCAATCAAAGCGCAAACTCAACCAATTTAACCAAATTTCAACGGTCCAGATATTTTTATAAAATAGTCTTTTGCTTCGTTCACTTTTTCTACTTTATTACGGAACACTTGATTGCCGGTAATAATTTTTGCCATTTATTTTACATGTATTATTTTGTAACTAGTTACGAGTACATTCCAGTTTTAGTTTTTCTGCTTCTGTCCTTAGTATAGTACTCTCTGTCTAGTTTGTAGTCTTGACTACCAGCATTATGCAGGATAATTTTCATTATGTTATTAGTCAGGCCACTATATTTTTTTTCCGAACCGCTTTCTCATAAAAATTTTGTCCAACTTTTAGTTACCAGTTCTCGTTTTTTCAGCCAATTTGAGATAGTTTCTGTATTATTGCTTTTCCTTTAGTACATTATGACTGCGGTGAGTTGGTTTATGTATTTATTTTTTTATTTTTTCAATGGAAATTGAAAATGGCTGTTTGAAAACGAAATTGATTTTTTTAATTGTAAGCCAGCTCAACCAGTCACACGTTTCATGATTTTACAGCGCATTCATCAGACCGTACAATTGTCAATCTTGATCGCTTCTAGCAAGTTATTTCATGGGCAGATTTCTGGTAGCTATTTGCTTATCCAGTTTGAAAAAATTAATATCCAAAAAACCCTCCTCCTAAAATTTGTTTCTAAATACTTTATTGTCAATGTCAACGGTAGTTCTAGTATCTGTATTTCATATTTAAGTTGTATTTAATTACCACATAAATATTCAAGTTTTACTGCTGAAGAGAATATTGACTGTGACATTCATAGGCGTAATACACTGTTCAATGAGGGGGAGAGGCCCAGCACGATAATGAGGCGAAGACCTTTTTTTAAGATAAAGTTTTTAGGGTGACTGTTTTCAATTTAATGTACGTCATGCTATTGCCTGCCTTAAATTTGAGCGAAGATCCGTATTTAGAAATCAATTTTTACAAAGTGAGTATTTTGCCCATATTTCAAATTTCTTGCAGTGGAGCTGACCATATTCTGGGTAGTGGCTTCAGCACCCACTTTTACGCTTATAGCAACATTAAAATATAGAAGTTACATTTAACGCAGCATAAACTTCTACTTCTCAAAAAAATACAGTAACGTCAAATTCAACTGGAATCAATGTCGGACTTTGTTCATAGAAAGAAGGGCCGTAGAATTATTAAGGTAGTCATGACTATTTTGTGGGCACGCCTTTGTTATAATACCATAGATGAAAGAGAATGGCAAAATGCCCCCTACCTCTCCTCAAATACGCTTGAGCTTGTGAAAGAAATGCGTCGATCCGGTACTAATAAGCTTAAAGTAACTCAAAGCAAGCTTAAATAAAACTGTTTTTGCGTTTACTAATAAAATTTTCTCCTGACCGACACAGAGACGAATACAGGGTACGCACTGAAGACTACAAAACTAAGTTATCGCCGAATCAAAAAAATGTGTTCTACTTTTGATAAGTAGGCTAAGTTAGTTGTTGAGATATTGAAAACCGCTTTGAGGCCGACAATTGAGGAAAAAGATCAGTGCACACTCGACAAAAAAGAAAACTTGACCCGCTTTACTTTTGCCGACCTCAAAGACTAATGACCGTTTAACTTTAAGCTTTCACTTTACAAAATTGTTACTTTCCATGTATTAAGTGGTTTGCATCCTACCACATTTCCTAACACTGCCTCTGCTTGTCAGTGGAGTAAGAAATTGTATCAAGCATTAGCCAAAATTTAACTTCGTTCGTGATATGAACCGCTTTGACGTTACAGCATTCAACAAAAACTTGTCAAAAAGCGTACGATAACACATTCAGTAGGCCTATGTGTAGCGCCTAAAGACGGTTGATCTCACGAATTGCTCGATCGTTTGCAGCAAACACACATGCGCGCTTCTCTGGTTCGAGATCATTCATAAAAAATGTACACGTGCTTCGTATGCTAATCAACTCTTTAGATAGATTGGGCCGCCAAATCAGGTGGGCTAGACTGCTAGGCCGCGTCAAGCTAGCCAACGAAAAAGAGACTGACGCTGTTTGTAATTTGAACAACGAAGATACAAACCAAAATGAGCGTGGAAATATGTGGCGGTTTAGAATGTTCGAGGGCGAGAATTCAAGAAGCCTCGTGAGAATGAGGTGTCCGAGACAATTGAATGTTCGCGTCACCGATTAATGTTTAAACATGTGGGTAATATTTGGATTGCCTCTGATTGTCAACCAAAATTTAGACTTTATTTTTGTGATTTACACTGGCAACGCAGGTTTTATGCATACGCGACCATAGTTTGTGACGTAATTACGATTGAAATCATCACTGAAAAAAGGGTGCTACAAACCGAGACAAAAATATTTACTCTTTGCATTCTGAAATACAATACCAAAGTATTGAAACAGAAAAATGATTCTGTAATAGTTAAGTAAAAATGTAATCAGATATTCATCTATCTATACTATAGAGCACAATTCGGTTTGTCTGTTTTTGTGTCTTTGTGTCTGTTTTAACTCCTCGAAAACTGCTGGAGGTACAAGCATCAAACTTGGCACGATTGATCACCACCCCGTGGTGAGTGTCATAAGAGCGCTAGTGACGTCATAATCAAAAATAATTGTTTTAGAATTTGCATTACTTGACAGTAGACAACTGCTTTTTGCTCAAACGAAAACGAGCTTCCAACTTACCACATTTCAAAACCTTTCATTTGTTTTGGGCTAAAATGACGTTGCAATCAACGATTCTTTGCACAATCTGTTTTTGTTCTTTCTCAAAAAGTAGGATACTCATCGCAGAAACACGGTTAAACGCTTTTTCAGCAGATGTTCATTAGATGCTTTTGATAAAAACAACTTTACAACAATTAATGCTTATTTGACTATGCTACGAGCAATTCTTTATTTCAGCACTTTAAGCCCTTTAAGCACTTTTTTCTCTATTTCCCTTGCACGCTTAAACTGGCTCTATAATGTCATAATATGTCCTACACGATTAACACAAATGTTCGCTACCGCAAATCATAATATCAAGATGTTTTCAAAAATTGCAACCTTTGTGCAAAATCAGTTTATTAAAAAACTAATTTGTGACCTCGTTTCTCAACTGATTTTCAAACTTTCTTCAACAAATTAATGGTTGCTTCAAGGCGATTCCGATAGCCCATAATATGTACAATTAATATTAGTTTTTGTACAAAAAAAAATTGAACTTTATGACCTGTGATGTAACTTTCTACCGCTCCCAAAAAAATGTAAGCTCAGTAAAAACGGTTGACTTTCATACAAAAACGTTTTAATAAAGTGCTAACGATTACCATCCTTTGAAAGCATAGGAAATTTCCTTTCGAGCAACATGTACTCCAATTACTTAAGGATATGGATTAGTTTATAATGGCTGATCAAAACTTGGTTGCCATACATCATGTTTCATTTTTAGTTGAACTATTATCGTACTAGAGCGAACAAACTTGCAATTGTTGGACAAAGTTAGCTCTTTGGTGCATTTTGACTACTTTCCCTCACAAGCATGGTTCTTTTACAATATCTGTCGACGTTTTCAAAAATATCCAACAAAAACTGATGTCTCCAAATGTTTATGAAATTCCAAATGAAACACACAAAATTTCAGTGCCTGCATTATACCAAATTGCAATTTCTAGAAAAACCAAGTCCTTTGGTACATTTTGGGTATTCTTTCTCAATAGCATGGATGTATGGCATTATCAATCAAATTATTTAAAAGACTCATCGATTAATGAAGTCGACGAATTTTAATATATAGCCTATTCCAAGCAAAACACTTGGTGATCAACCAAGAAAAAGGCGATGGGGTAAAGATGGTCCTTTCTTATCGTTTGCGACAAAATGTTAGTGTCGAGCTACATATGATCTAAATATTGAAGCAATTTCCTTTGCAATTGGGGGAGGCCGTCGAAGCAGCCAGCTGATTTGATATTTTTAACCTCGATCTTATTAATGGGGGCTCCCGCTACTGCTATAACTTAACTGTGAGTGCTTCATTTCGAGTTAGTTTGCTCTTTGCATGGCGGCGTTTATGCCAGGGCCAAGGAACATGCACGCAGTCAGAGAGGGTAGTTCATATTAATTCGCTTACATTGACGACAAAGTGGTTAGTAGCAATCCTAATAATATTAGCTCAAAACGCATTGTGAGGTCATAATGTTAAATGATATTTCAATGCTTGCCACTATTTAGTGAGAACAGCAGCAGACAGCAAAATTATCCACTATCATTTTGATAGCACACATAAATGGTAAATCCCATTACTGATATTCGTAATTGCAAGGATAGGACTTTCGGCACAAAACACTAATCTTCATTTAAAAGTAGGGAGGTCTAAATTAGGGACAAAGTTAATTGTAATAAAATTCCACATTTAAGAAAAGATCAAAATTAAACAATAATAACATCAATTTGTAACACTGGATCAAGAGGAAATGTTTTTGTTTGAAAAGAGTTTAATAGGCACCTATTGCAATAGGTTATATGATTTAAAGAAAGGCAGGGCCCCTTTTTATGCTAAGGCCGAATCAAAGCAAACAGCACAGGCAAAAATCATAATGTCACCAATATCAACACAAAAGCGGGCCCACCCAATCGTCGAACATGCCTACCACCAAACAGCTCATTTCTTAATGAGTCAAAACGACCACCATTTGGACGACACCATCAATTTTGACTATGTTTCACCCCCCCACCTTCCTTACTCTTTTAAAAATTACGAATGGTAGTTTGTGTCATCGTTCTTTGTTTTTGAATACTTCCAGTCTTCATTAATAAATCAACATGATCTCCATTACATGTACAGGCGCTATGGCTTATATTTAGTAAAACATTTCGTTGTGGCTCTAACAAATGTTTGTGCGGTGAAGCTGGCGCAGCTGCATTAATTGATACGTTTTAAATCGACACGGTTGATAGTATGCCCTGCCTGGGCAACATCGCACCACACTCAGGAAAAACATTTTTTTCTATTTTGCTTGATAATAGTTTTGTTGAGCTACTGGGATCAAATCTCAAAATTTGGGAAAAGCAAGAACTCATTTAACTTCTATGAGCATATCTATGCAAGGACAAACGAATACGAATCATAATGCGTAGCCAGCAGGGACTTCAGGAAGTTTAAAGCGAAATCAAAATTAACAACGTCACTGTGTAAATCACTCCACAAGGAATATATTATTGGTATTTTGCTTTATAATAGCTTTATACAGCTACCGGGGTCAAACCAAACATTTGGAGAAAACCAAGGACTCTTTTCACTCCTTAGGGCACGTCAAGCAGGGAGTAAAGAACATGCTACATAATGCGTAGCCAGCGAGGACTTGAGAAAGTTTAAGGGGAAATCAAAAGAAAACAGCGTCACTGTGTAAAATAGCACCGCATAAAAGACATTTTTGCTATTTTGCATTAAAATAGCTTAATATCAGAAATGTAATCCCTACTTCCAAACGGCGGGAAATGCAAAGCTCCCTTGGGTTCATGTGAGCAAGGGACAAAACACATAGACCTAAGGAATAGCCAGGATCTTGATATCAGATATTCTATTAGCAAAAGGGGTACAAAAAGTCGTGAAACTCCTATGTGGAGAAAACACATAAACGTTTGGTTGCTCTTCACACAAGAGCCTGATAGGTGAAGCCGGCTTGGCCGGCTAAACCGACATTCTCAATCCCAACGTTACCGATGGTGGTTCTTCTGGTGAAGCCGTTGTATATACTATAAAGCAAGGATGTTTTTGTTATGCTGATATGCTGCCTGTTATGGTATTTATGTCATTTTTCTACAGCATTGTAACAAAATCCCACATTTAAGAAAAAATTAACATAAAACCATAACCATAGCAATTTGTAAAATTGCATATAGAGAGAACAATAGCCGCTTTGGTCGCTATGCCGGAAACCAGACCAATAGCGCAGCCAAATTATGAACTTAATACCACAAGTATATATATAGGAAAGGGGCAGCACCGATTGGCAAAATAGGCTTACCATTAATTAGTTTTTTTCTTAATTGTGAAAGCAACCACCATTTCGCCGCTACAATCAGTTTTGATTATGTACAATCATGGCTCCCTCAAAAGTATTAACAATACTTTGTGGCAAGATTCTTAATGAGCATTGCCAGTCTTGATTAAAAGAATATAGAGAATATGATGATCACAATTTCGTGTTCAAGAATTGTAAAAGTGCATAAAATTCAGTAGCGTTTCGCTACTGCTCACACAAGAGCGGGATGGGTGAAGCCGACTTGGCTTGTTGAACTGAAATACTAAACCACGACATTACTGGTGGAGGGCCCTGCCGGGCAACGCCGGCAAAGGCGGCTAGTTATTGATAACACTGGTTAACAAAAAAAAACTTTTTTTCCAGTGCCAACAATATTTTAACTGCTTTTAACAACAATATTTTAACTGCTTATTCATAGAGAGTTTGAAAAGAAGCTTGAAATGTGTTTTGCTACGTAACCATAACAGGTATGCATCTCTCCCAATTGGCCATTCAACAAAACTAAAGGAAAACTTCAACAACATTAAAATGGTATTACAGAAACTAGATTATGATTCTCACCAATGGTAAATCTGTGTAGACTTGAAATCGATAAATTTTTTGCTTGGCCAGCAAAGCGGCTATACAAAATATCCATGTTTTATCTGCTTATGGCACAGCCAAGCGCGTGATGATCATTGAGTGAAAAAAGAGTGGCCTAGAGATTCCATGAGAGTCGGTGAAGCGATCGTCATTAACGAACCTTTACTTTCCAGAGAGAAAATCATCATTCCACCATTGCATATCAAACTTGATTTGATGAGGCAGTTTGTGAAAATCTTGCCTGTAACTTCAAATTGCTTCAACTATATTTGCAGAGCATTTCCTGCTTTGACCATCAAAAAGCTGGAAACAGGCATTTTGATGGCCCTCAGATCTGCGCACTCATAAAAGATCCATGCTTTGTGCACTCTATGACAGACACGGAGTCTACTGCTCGGCAATCATTTGTTTTAGTTACACAGAACTTTTTTAGAAATCGAAAAGCTGAAAATTGCCAAGATTTGGTGGAAGATAAGCTTTAAAGATTTAGATGTGAAAATGAGTATCAAGGTTCATTATTTCTTCAGCCACTTAGATCGTTTTCCTACAAACCTCGGTGATGTAAGTGAAGAGTATGGAGAAAGGTTCCACCAGGACATTACAATTATGGAAGAGAGATACCAGGGCAGGTGGGGTGCCCATTGATAGCCAACAACTGTTGGAGTCTCCAACGTGGCTGCTTGGCCGCAACACATTCCAGAAAGGTCTTATAAAAGAAAATTTGTAAACATCGACCAGTTTTATTGTATTATATGATTGATTAATATGCTTTGACAGTTTATTAAATGTACTTTGATTGTTACTAAAAGTGGTGTTTGTGCTTTGACGTCACCTGTTTTTGCATTACAAAAATCTGTTGTTTAGTGTTAATATCGCCTAATGTTCCGAGTTTTTGCTTGTTTTTCACAGTAAACATGATTTGCATATAGAAAGCTTTATACGATAACGGTTGCCATCTTTCTGTGACACATCAAAAATGAAACAACACTGTAGAGATATGTTTGAAAAGACAGATACAACCTCATTAAAGTTGTAGAATAAAAAGAATACCAACGTCAAAATTTGCCTATTTTTAGCATTTTTTTAAACAAAAATATAGAATATCTCAAAAAGTAGAGCCAATTCGAAAAAACCAATGCCATTTTTGGATTCAGCGACATCAAAATACCCTTAAATCGTTAAAACTTTCTCTGCACAAAAATGTATGTGCTCACTAGTGTAATCAATAAGTATGTTACTTGATGTACGGAATAAATATGTAAGCAATCTATCGTTGTTGTTTGTTATCGAGCAATTTAGCTAACCAATTACCAATCAACAAATCCAATTTCCTCAACATCCAGCCAAAGATACATTACCAAAGTTCGCGGCGACTTAGATTCATACTGAAATTGAAGTATGTCTCACCTTTCAAACATTTTGTGATCATACGCGCAAATTTGGTATAACGACATGCAACCCCAGGTCTACCGACTGCGAAATGGACGCTCTAACCACTGCGCCATCGCGCCAGTAAACGCTGGTTGAACATTTTAATGAGTTTGTAGATAATATGCGGTTGGTGCATGTGCGCACGAGGAGGAATTAGATAAGTTTGTAGATAATATGCAGCTCGCGCACGTGCGCACGAGCAGAAATTAGATAAGTTTGTAGATAATATGCAGCTCGCGCACGTGCGTACGAGCAGAAATTAGACAAGTTTGTAGATAATATGCAGTTCGTGCACGTGCGCACGAGCAGGAATTAGAATCAGTGCCGATGTTTACAAGTTGATTGAAAACTGTGACAGTTTTTACGCTGCAATTGCTGTGCTTAAAATTACTTACATTAAGACATCCAGTGTGATATTTATACGCCATGTACTATTGTACTTGCAATGAGAAAACAAAAACCGGATACAAGCGTAGAAGAGTTTTTGCAAGGTTTGTATCAATTAGACAAAGATTGTGATTTTAGAGATGTCACCGTAGCAAAGTATAAACAAGATCTCATTCGAGACGCAACCATAAGCGAGTTGATGTCTCGCCATATTCGACAACGCTTGATCGAAAATAATCAATTAACACTTGAAAAATAAGAGAGAGTGTTTGATATAGTTGGATTACTACAAATGGCGCAAGAATATTCAGTTAAGTATGCGTCGGAAGGATTGAGTAGCGCAAATGCAAAATCTGCTCCGGCGACCTCAATTTCAGAATCCAATTCTCCATCTCCATGCACTATGTCTTCTTGTCCTGGTAGTTTAGCCAAAGCTTCTGCAGATATTACTTTCAAAGGTAAAAACTATAGCGCACTAACTGATTTTGAATTCCGACCGCTGTATTTGCGCTTCTGCGTTCGAAAAGCTTCAGTTGGACGTTTACCAGTCCAACCATGAAGCGGAAAATGCTTAAAGTCGCGGTAAAAATGAAATCACACAAGCTTTGCTTGGTTAATCTGACAATAAAGAGGAGTAGAGTATGAATCTGTGAGACTAAATACTTTTGAAATATTGTGCAGCGACATCATTCACTAATTGGACTTTCAAAGTCAATACGAAAGGTTAATATTTAAATTAGCCCATTTGGTTGGACCTCATCAATCCAACTGCTGTTTATCAGCGGCCGTCGACAAAGAAGGTCAACCTTTTGCAAATCAATCCCCTGACGTACGGCCAGTTTCGACAAAGACTCTGCGCTTCAATGTGGATGATTGCAACTTTGATTGAAAGACTGCAAACGGATGGCTACAAAACGGAATAATTCAACGGAGCTCATCACCTTGGCGTGCCCAAGTAGTTGTTACTATTGATTCGCTATATCGACACAAAAGACCTTTGTGTATTCAAGATTTTCGAGACCTAAGGCAAGAATTCATAAGGGGCTCCCAACTACCCAAGTTCTGAATAAAGATTTCTCAGAGAAGTCCTGTTCGGAGGGCCTCAAAAGATGTTTTTTTTGTAAAAGCACAGGGAGGGGCTTTTTTTGGAGATCACAACCCTCGATGCCCAAAATGATGCTTTTGTCAAGTGTATTGGGTGTTATAACCTTTTTGTGATCAGCTTCACGGCGACAAGATTTTTTTACTAAGACATTTTCACACCAAAATATTGGGCATGCCTGGAAAGAGCCACCAATTCTTTAGAGGAGAACCCCTAAAACAGGGGCCTGAGGCAGATGCCTCAACCAATATCCAACACTGAGTATTGGTTGCACTCAAACTATTAATATTTTTACCAAGCTTGATGCCTCCCCTTGACCACACATTGATGGCTTGATTAATGATCTCTTAAAGTGTAATCTGTTCTTCACGTTTGATTTAACCAGTGCGTACCACCAAATAAATACAACCTAAAGTGATCGTAAATCTACGGCCTTCGAAGTCAATGGTCATTTATATGAATTTACTCTCATTCTGCGTTGCAACGAATTATGTCACAATTTATTTTGCTGAAAATTTACGTGACACTTTTTGGTATCACAATTTATTTTGCTGAAAACTTACGTGACACTTTTTGTTATCTTAATAAAATTTATGTTACTGATCATTGTTCGCCAGAACATGGTCGTAATGTTGATGCCTTTTTGACTGTAGTTCGCCGTAGAAATTTTATGCTCAATGAAAGTTAAACGATATCATCGGTTGCAAATATTAACATCATTGGCTATGCTGCTGGCAACATGACTATCAAATTCAACGCTGAGAGAATGTCTCCCTTACAAGAGCTTTCTTCCCCACAAACTTTAAGGCACTACTTTGAGTTTTGGGCACGTTTGCGTATACGCAAATGGATTGACGGGTGTCTAGACAAAGTTCGCCCTCTCGCAAGCATAAATGTTTTTTTTGGACCGATCACTTTTGATGACATTTAATTGGCAAAAAGAATTTAGTAAAGCGACTTACCATCTATAGAAGAACGCGTCGGTTACCGTATAAGTTGAATATGACACATTTGATGTTGCAGTAGGCCTATCTGTAACTGACGCAGGAAACACTTGTAAATACCGTATTTTCCGGACTATAAGCCGCACCAGATTATAAGCCGCACCTCACCAATTTTTCCCAGAAAAAAACAGTAACGTATAAGCCGCACCGGACTATAAGCCGCATTTTTAAAGCTAGAGAAATATTCAAGCATTTTATAACTTGTTATGAACATTATGACGAAACAAGACTATCTATTAGCAAATGTAAACTTAAAACATGAATTGAATGGACTGGTGATCCTAGCCATTACTAGATTCAGGTTTTTTAAAATTTTCTGGTTTTAAAAAATTTTAAGATTTTAAACGTTAACTTATTAGCCGCACCTGGCTACAAGCCGCACCCCTTAAATGAAAACACATTTCAAGTTTTTAAGTGCGGCTTATAGTCCGGAAAATACGGTAGTTAATAATTTTTGTTAGTCACGTGGCCGCGTGTAGCGTCCTGGAAAAAGAAAAAGTTGACCTGACAGTTTATTGAGACAATCTGTTTTCGTTCAGTTTGCTGTTTTCACGCAGTTTTGGAAACATGTCAGTTGGAATAAACAATTTAATTTGAAACCGCTCTCCTTAAGTTTTGTTGTGCTAATCAATTCAAGTTTGGCAATTGATGTGTAGTACTGTACAATAGTGGATTCATGGTGAGCGCATTGCAGATCTTGGTTTTCTCTAGTAAACGTTGCCAGCGCCTTCCAAGCTTGAAGAGCGTCTACATAAGTTTCAAATTATGATTACATTGACACAAATGACGAACCTACTAAGTTTCAAATTAAATTGAGACATTCATTCGACCGATGGTGGACGAAGACGAAGACTTGCCTGACGAAAGAAATTTTAGTGGGGAAAACTGATGATTTTTGGCTAGCCTATAGCCTGATCTGCTGGTTGATTGTCGGACATTAAAGTATTGTGACGTCACAGAAGAACGTGATCGTGCAGAGTTTGTTCTAATTTGGACTTGTAAGTCGTTTGTTAATTGTACCGGTGGTATAGTTTTTTTGTGTTTGCTTTTTTCTGTGACTTAGCTTGTAGTTTCATCATGTCCAATGCGAAGGGGCTATGAACCTGACCTCAAAAAGTAAGGTTACATTAAATACGGGTGGTTCTGGGGAAAATGGCAGGTACAAACCTGGTAAGGCATTAAAGAGTAAAAGTGTAGGATCAAATTCTTCTTCTTTTGGAAGGGTTCCACATTTTCAGATGCTGGCAGTGATGGTACTCAGCCAGCATCGTGTGTCGACATCCAAAACCGTCAGTCCACGTATTCCTGTAGGTGCCCGATGTACGGGGCATGTCAGAATGATGTGTTCTGCGGTTTGTTCTGCAGCGCCACACTCGCAATTCGATGTAGGAGCAAGGCCCCATTTGTGCATGAACGACTGAAAACACCCAACACCAGCCCACAAGTGGTTGAGCCTGACCCATGATGATCTGGGCAGGCCCATCCCCATTGGCCTAGTGCTTGTCCTAGGAATGAAAGCACGGAGATTAGATGAACACTCCGAGTATTCCGTGCTCCATTTAAAGTCAGTCCATTGAGCTGAACAAATATCCAATTCAGTTAGATCTTGCAGTAACTTCCGTGCAGCGGGCAGAAAGGGGCGTCTAGATTTTAGTCTCTCTCTGTAGCCGTGTGTGGACCCAGCCAATAATTCATGGAGAATATGGCCAGGGTCCAGGCTGCCACGATATGCCAGGGAGAGCGTTGCTTCTAATCGGCGAAGCTCAGCCGGCTGGATACCTGCGAGAACGGGTAGATAGTCTGTTGGAGTTGGACGCAGGCATCCAGTGACAATGTGCAATGCGTCGTTGAGAACACTATCAATGAGGCGAGTGTGTGCACTGCGACACCAAACTGGTGCACAGTACTCCGGAGTGGAGTGGACCAGAGATAGGGCGGCTGTACGCAGTGTTTTAGCTCCAGCGCCCCAACCTGAGCCTGCAAGTCGTCTCATCAGTGCAACGCGCGTTGTTAGTTTTTTGCGCAATGCCTCAAGATGGTGACGAAACGTGAGTGATCTGTCCAGTTTAACTCCAAGATAGGTAGGGACTGGACAGAATGGCAGGCGTTTGCCATTGTTGTAGACATTAAGCTCACGTTTGGCCTCTCTGTTGTTCAGGTGAAAGGCCGTCGTCACCGTTTTAGTGTGGCTGAGCTGTAGTCTCCAAGTCTGGAGATATGTTGAGATTGTAGTCATGTCTTGGCTTAAGACCCCCTCCAGGTCCTTCCAGTCATCAGAAGAGTATAACAGTGCCAGATCATCGGCATAAGCATACCTTCTGGAGACCGTTCAAGGACGATCGTACACATAGATATTGAAAAGAAGGGGTGACAAGACCGATCCCTGTGGGACGCCGTTTTTCAGACGTCGCAACCTGCTTCGCTTGCTGTCACCGGTAGTAAGGGTGAAACTTCTATTCCGGACAAGTTCCATGATCACACGAACCATGTGCTTATCCCGGAGAAGTCTCAGCAGCTTGCAGGTGAGGCCACGATGCCAGACAGTGTCATATGCACCTGTCAGATCTACAAACACAGCACCGGCCTTCTTTTTTGCCTCGAAAGAATCCTCGATGTTTTGTGTTAGTAAGACAACTTGATCTACTGTCGATTTACCATGTCGAAACCCAGCCTGCTCGCCTGGGAGCAGGGGGTCGACAATAGGTTCAATACGAGCGTAGATCAGTCGTTCAAGGATCTTGTAGGGGACACAGAGCAGGGAGATGGGACGGTAGCTCTTTGGGTCCTCTACAGGTTTGTTTGGCTTTGGGATCGCAACTACAACTGCTCTTCTCCAGACTTTGGGAATTTTGAGTTGGTGCAAGCAGGAAGAGAGGAAGCCACGTAACCAGGACTTCAAAGCAGTTCCAGCATGGATTATAAGCTCCGGACAAATAGAGTGAGGGCCCGGAGCTTTCCCTGGCTTAACGTGTTGGAGAGCGGCAGCGAATTCTCTGGGCGAGAAGTCGCCAGAGAGATTCACTGGATGGAGATTCACAGGATCAAGGTCAGGCTTTGTGAGAAGTATGCGCCAGCATTCTCAAATTAAGCTTCAGCTGGCTCGCTTTGCCTTAAAGCAAAAGCAGGAAGAGCAGCCTGAAGCAGAAAAATTGTCTAACTAAGATGCAGAATTAAAATCTCGCAAGGCACAAATTGAGGCTGAAGAAGCTAGGTTAGTTGCCGAGTCCAGTACCCGGGAGGCCCGGAGGAACTTGGCTGAATATGAAGCGGATTTATGGGAGCAGACTTCCATATTGACGGTTAAGGATCGTCAAGTATATTTACTAGCTTCCGCAAGTCCATTTCCGATAGTAACCAGAAAGGTGGGTTCTATACGAAAGGGGAAGTTCACGATGCGCCAGAAAATTCTTATTCGCAGATCCACCTGGCACAACCTTTTGAGACCAATTTTTTACGAGCTTCTGCTGAAGCTGGAAATTGTAGTCAACAGCATAGTAAAAGCAGGCAAAACCTTCTGTTTTCAAGATAGTGCCTTGTCGGCTGTCGATAAGTTTGGCAACTCATTTAAAAAAATGACACGAGATATGCCTACGACATCGCACCCACAGTGTAATTTGTCACCACTGTTGGATCGTCCTGTGATCAGAACTCGTGAGGACTCAAAGGATTTCAGAAGTAGGTTCAGTGTCATGAAGATTGCCGAGTAACTTTCATCCCCACTGCCCCTACGACAGGTGTCATGCCTTCAGCGTTTGAGTCTGAGCTACCAGCCAGGGAGAAGAGATTTGGTGTTCACACCAACTTTCAAGCTGAGTTTAATGCGTCACCATTTTTGCATGCCGATGGTTTGCAAGATGCACGTGATGGGCTGCCGGCAAGTCCTCTGTCGCGTCAAGGATGGATTGCTTCCTCGCAGAACGTAAAGTGTTTGCCGAGTGGTGTAGGGCAATTCAAAGCTGTGGAAGTAGGAGATCGCTTCTTTCCTAAACCCTCGGTTGAGAGATTCGAGGGAGATCCTATGGATTACTGGGCATTTGTGAACAGATTTGAAGTGCATGTGGCCAGCAGGATAACAGACGACAACCTTAGGCTTGCATGTGTGCTTCAACATTGCGCGAAGCCAGTTTACGAAAAACTAAAACATATCGCTAGTGACAAATATAAGTCACGTGCTTATCCCAAGGTTTGACAGGAGTTATATGAGCGTTATGGATAGCCTCATGTAATACGTCGCTGCTGCGAACGGCGTTTAATAGAGTTCCCCGAAGCGGCCTTCAGTGATGCTGATTGGTTGGAGGATCTCGCAGTATTACTGAAACGGTGCCTGGTTTCGTTGGAGGAAGTACAGTCACCAACAACTGTTGACTCACCTATCTTTGTAGCGTCAATTGCCGCAAAGTTATCTTTAGAATTAAAGCGAGAGTGGGTATCTCGCGCATTGACGATTCAAAGGCAGAAAGGTGAGCTGGCAAGTTTCGAGAAATTTGCAGAGTTTGTCATTGAACAGTCTGTTAAGGCAAACTCCGTGTACTGCAAACTCTTGTTTCCCAAAGCTACACAAAGAGAAAATGCGTCTACAAATAGACACACGTGCTAGGACCTCTAAAGTTTTGACTTCAGTGACTACTGTACCAACAGGCTCGAAGGAAGTAAATGCATGCATTCAAGGAGTGATGCTTATGTTGCAGGAGAGCTCATAAATTGGAAGACTACCCGGAGTTCAGACAAATGACTTTGAAGGAGAGAAAGTTGCCTGTACGTAGTAAATGCATTTGCTTTAAGTGTCTTTCTCAAGTGCATGTGGCTGTGGATCGTAGTGTCAGCGGTACTTGTGGAATAACTGGCTGTACCAACGCCAACCAACCCACTATCCTGCATGTAAACCAGCGTCGCCCGGGAGCCGTTGACAGCGGAGAGTTGTCACCTCCTGAGGCAGCAGAATGCTTGCATTTGGTGGTTCCCTCCAAGCAAACGCCCAGATCCCCTGCGTACTTGGACAGTATCCCTCTTAGGGTACGTAAGAATAATATAGAAGTAGTCATCTATGCTCTTTTGGACTCTGGTGCCAACAAGACCTTTTGTGAAAAATGCTTTTTGGAAAGTCTAGGTGTCACGGATGCTGAATTTGTGATATTCGACATTAGCACGTTAGCCTCGGAGTGTCCATCCAAGGTGAAAACTGTCGCAACATTGCTTACTATCATTCCCTTAAACAACCAAGACGCTATCGACCTCCCTCATGTAGTGATGACAGAAGCAATACCAGCTTCTCCTAACAAGGTGTCCGATTTATGCTTGTTGGATAACCTAGATTACTTACAAGGGGTCAGTTTGGATGAAGTGGAGGGAGGCACTGTCAGCTTACTAATTGGAAATGACAATATTCTCGCTCATGGATGCCTGGAGTGTCGCTTCTCTCCAGACCCGGCTAAACTACCAGATGCTGTAAGGACCCCTTTGGGTTGGCTTCTGAAGAGTCCTGCTTTAAGCGAAGTAGCTGGGAGCAACGCAGGCTTTTTTGCAAACGCTTGACCATCAATAGACAGCTTGTTGGCTGAAGAGCTGCTTGTAAATGACCGTGGAGAGTTTTGGTCTCGTGATCAGGTGGAAAATACAGATGTTGTTGACATGGAAAATTTGCTGACATGGCTGCAAAGCCATAAGGAAGCGTCAGAGTTTGGTATGAAGTATTCAAGAGAGGATGTAATGGCATACGATTTCATGGAACGCAACATCGAATTTATAGATGGACATTATCAAATGCCGTTGCCCAGGAAGAATAATGCAATGCAGTTACTGTAAGCGCCAAATTAAACTAGAATAAATTTCCTTATTCAGAATTCGAACCCTTTTCTATAAATCTTGTGTCAACAAATCGATCACCTATCTATGCAGTAAAATTAATCACTTGCCCGAAGATAAGCCCGTCTTTGTTTTCCTTCACTTTTGTTCGCACACCTTTGCAACTGTTTCAACGGCCTTTGTTCAAAATAGCTTTTAGTTTATTGAGTTGAGCAGCGTTTAATTTCAAGTAGTGCGTAGTTGCAGCCTTGGATCCAATGATGATTTATTTACCGTGGTTTTGCTTGTTTATTCAGATCAATAGTTATTAACACTAATCGTATTGCAAAATTTGTCGAATCAATAATCAATCGAAGTGACTGCCGGAATTGCCTGTAAGTGAACATTGCGTTTATCCCAAATTGTTTATATGTTGTCAATTTCCATGTCTAATGTCAAGCATAAGGTTCAACGTCAAAACCTTTGTAATATTGTATCGTATTTAATGCGCTGAAAATTGTATTTTTTATTTTAGAAAACGGTACAAGTGCAACCAAAAAATAAATAGAACAACAAAAAAATCCGTGTGAGGCTCCACAAGTCACCCAGAATCCTGTAGCCGCCACAATAATCAAACGGCAGCTATAGTTACCAGAAAGTCGTGCCATGGCAACTCGACGTTTGCAACACTTAAAGCGACGCTTGGAAAAGAATCCTGATCTGCACCAAAAATACACGGAGCAGATGGAAACCTAGATTAAGAAAAGATATGCTGAAGTAGTACAGGATAAAAAAAGCTTCAGCAAAACGGCGTCTGTGGTACTTACCTTATCACTCGGTTATAAATGAAAAGAAGCCAGGAAAAGTGAGGGTAGTGTTTGATTGTGCCGCCAGGTCGTGCGGTCAGTCACTCAACGACCGCCTAATGAAAGGCCCTAATTTGGTGAATTCGATTGTTGGTGTTCTTCTGCGGTTCCGCAAACACTTGATAACTGTGGTGGTCGAGACATCGAGTTCCGCAAACACTTGATAACTGTGGTGGGAGACATCGAGACATCGATGTTCCATCAAGTCCGGGTACCGCCTGAGGATTGTGACACCCTTCGTTTTTTGTGGTGACCACAAGGCAATCTCCTTGCGGAGCCTGTGGCACATCGTATGGTTGTGCATTTATTTAAGCCAAGCCGGCACCCAGCATCGCTGCTTTCTGCCTGAAAGAGACGGCAAAGGAATTTGGGAAACTTTTTGAACCCCATATCGCTCAGAATGTAAAGCGTTGTTTCTACGTGGATGATTTTTTATTTGGGCGAGAAACGTGGAGTTGGCCGCTAAGTTGGCCAAAGATATGCAACAGATAATGTCCATGACAGGATTTAATTTAACTAAATGTTTGTGGACTAATAAAAAGGTCTTGGATACTATCCCGGAGGATCGCCGAGGTAAAGGAGTGAAGAAGATTCTTTTAGGGGGCAGTGGACAAAGTTCTGTACTGGAAATCAAGTGGTCTTTTGCCGAAGATGCGTTTTATTTCATTGTGGATGTTCCTGATAAACCCCTTACTAAACGTACGCTCCTGTCTGTAACTAATTCTCTGTACGACCCATTGGGATTTCTAGCTCCAGTCGTACTTGAGGCACGGCTGCTATATAGACAGGTATGTCAAGAGAAGCAAGATTGAGACGAACACATCTCCAATTTCGTGCGTAGACCATGGAAATGCTAGTGTGGCAGCTTAAATAATATGAGGGATATACATATACCCCGCTGATACATGTCTGAAGGCGAAATGTTGGGAATGCAATTACATTTTTCTGTGACGCGTCTTCTTACGCTCGCGGATGCGTATGTTACATGAGAATTACCCGTGAAGATGATGGTATAGACTGCAATATTCTTATGGGAAAATCTCCGTTGGCGGGTGATGGTAAGAAAACTATTCCGCAGCTCGAGCTAGAGGCAGCTCTTGATGCCGTACGTTTGGCTCGAGTCGTGAAAAAGGAGCTGGATTTGGAAAATTGCATGACTGCGTTTTGGTCAGATTCGTCAGCAATTTTGCTTAGCCTTCAAGCAGATTGTAAGCAATTTCTAGTGTTTTTTCGCAATCATCTAGCTCAAATACAGCGACATTCATCTGTTCACGATTGGAAATGAAGTGCTATCGCGTTGAAGCGCGCAGTTTGCCTTCAGCGATAACCCTTTGCTTTCTGCGCGTGCAATTGCAGCAACTGCGTTGCTGTTGAGACTTGTAGAGATTTGTTATCTAGTTTCTATAAGATTATGTTTTCTTAAGTAAAGATTTGTTAATTTATGTTTTACAGACATATGCTTTATTTCTAGTTTAATAAAGCTTATATTGCGAAGTTTAGCTCAGAGATATGTCCCATCCGAGCTTAACCCAGCCAACCAAGCTTCTCGCGGTGCCACCGCAAGTGAACTCTTGAAAAAAGGTACATGGCTGACAGGACCGGAGTTTCTTAGACTAGAACCAGAAAGGTGGCCTGGAAACGCGGTGCAAGCGAATATCTGCCAGGTTTTCGATTCCTTGGTGGAATCTAAGGTACCAACAGATAACGTTGATGCAGTAGACAGGCTTATCAATCACTTTTCTAACATTTATCGACTGAAATTAGGCTCATGCTGGGTGCTGCGATTTGTGAATTATTGGAAGAGAAAAACGTTGACCACCAGAGGCATTGAAATTCGCACGGGACCCATTTCCGTGGAGGAGTTGGAGATGGCTGAAATTGCTCTGGTGAAATATGTTCAGACTACTCATTATTCACATTGGATTAATCACTTACAGGGAAAGAGCAATAAAAGGCTAATTAAGTCGTCTCCATTATGGAAATTGAATTCGATTTTAGTGGAGGGGCTCATGAGAGTGGGCGGAAGACTTGGTAACGCGCCATTTAGTTTTGATGCTAAACACCCTGTGATCCTTCCTGAAAACTCGTCATTGACTCAACTGATAATCGATTATTATCATGTCATAATGTTGCTCATTCCGGTCTGAACACCACATTGAACGCCTTACAGCAGCGCTTTTGCATTGAAAACGGAAGAGTTACCACACGGAGAGTACTAGCAAAATGCTTATTCTATATCCGCAGGAGTGCTCGGCCAGCTAAACACTTAATGACTGAGTTGCCGCCTGCGCGGCTGCAAAGTGGAGAGCCGCCATTTACTCATACTGGTTCAGATTGTTTTGGTCCGGTTATTGTCAAGCATAAACGGAGCGAGTTAAAGCGCTATGGTTGTATATTTATTTGTATGACCACTGGAGCGATTCACTTGGAGGTTCTACCTGATCTGACGACAGATTCCTTCATAAATGCTCTGAGGCGATTTATTGCAAGAAGAGAACCCCTGACACATCTCTACACTGACAATAGCAGATTTCATGGGAGCTGAGAGAATTTTGCAAGAGAAGATTCAGGCATGAAATCGAGAAAAGATAAATGAATATCTGCGCAACCGCTCCATTGTGTGGAAATTTAATCCCCCCACTGCAAGCCACGTGGGCGGTTCATAGGAGCGTGGGATTCGCTCTGTCCGCAGAATTTTACAGGCAGTAACGCCAAACAGGGAAAGAGGTATGGACGATGATGCCTTGCTTACTGTGTTCTGTGAAGTGGAGGCTATAGTCCATTCGCGCCCTCTTACAGACGTGAATATCAATGTAGAGGAGGAATTGCTCCTAACACCGAATCACTTGCTAAGGACAAATCCTAAAATTGCGTTGCCTCCGATTGTCGGCAGAAACAAGGATTGTTACGGGCGGAACCATTACAGGGTGGTTCAGTACATGGCGGACGAATTTTGGAGAAGATGGTCTAAGGAGTACACCTCCACTTTGATCAAGTGGCAAAAGTGGTTCCGCAAGAAACGATACGTTTGTTTAGGGGATATTCTGCTTGTTGTAGATGACAATTCTGCAAGGGGTCAGTGGCCCATTGTAGAGCTTTGCCCCGACTGACACGGCTCGGTTCGGAGCGTCATGGTTAAAACGCAAAAAGGTTGTTTTCACAGACCAATTTCTAAATTATGCTCGATTGTCATCGTAATGGACTAGTAGTTTTTTTTTGGGGGGAGGGCCTAGGTAAAAAACTGGTTTTAAGGTTCGGCATGTGGTGTTTTTTTTTGTTGCGGTTCTTTCTTTGTGTCGTATCAATAGGGCTTGTGAGTAACAGATGTAAGTTTGCTTTTGTCTTCCCTGCGTATGTTTTGTGATATTTAAAAAATGTGCACCTGCCGTGGTGCCCAATTTGGGCGGGGAGTATATAACTGACGCAGGAAACACCTCTAAATAGTTAATAAGTTTTGTTAGTCACGTGACCGCGTGTAGCATCCTGGAAAAAGAAAAGGTTGGCATGACAGTTTATTGAGACAATCTGTTTTCGTTTAGTTTGCTGTTTTCACGTAGTTTTTGGAACATATCAATTGGAATAAACAATTTAATTTGAAACCGCTCTCCTTACGTTTTGTTGTGCTAATCAATTCAAGTTTGGCAATTGATTTGTAGCACACCAGTGGATTCACGGTGAGCGCGTTGCAGATCTTGGTTTTCTCTAGTAAACGTTGCCAGCGCCTTCCAAGCTTGAAGCAACGTTTACAGTATCTTTCACGTTAAATCAAAACGGACGGCCTGTTGCTTTAATGTCTAGAACGCTACAAGGTGCGAGATTCACCACCCAGCTTATGAAAAGGAAGCTACTCTATTAAGAAATATCACAATTATTGTGCTTTTATACTTTCACATTGACAACTGATCATCGTTCAGTGGCCTTTGTTTGATAGCAGATGGCGCACAAAAAGTGAAAATAACAAGTTACAAGTTTTGTTACTTCTGCAAAAAAGTAACTATTTACTGCCTACCACTGATTGTAGATGAATATTCTCGTTTTTTGTTTCTCTTGTAAAGATTAGAGTGCAGCAGGAGCAACTTTATGCCTTGACAAGTTATTTGCTATGTGTGGCACAACCGGACTGATTCATTCCGATAATGGCCTTGCTTTCGTTTCTAGTGAATTTGGTAACTATCTTTTACAACCAAGCACGTCAAGTATTTATAATCCCAGGGCAATAATCAAGCAGAACGTTCGATACAAACTGTACGGAAAACAATTTAACTTGCGACGAAGAGTGCTCTGCATCTATCAACAGTTGCCTCAACTTGGTAGTGTACGAACCAGTATGGATTGGGTCGAAATGGCTGTTGGCCTTTCCAAGAGTTCCAGTTAATCCGGCCACTCCCTTCACACAAACCATTTTTTCGCAGTGCTGCCCTTTCAACGACCGCAGAAGGGCAGCACGCAGCCTCTTTGAAATCGGTGGACTGTTTTCTCATGCCTCTCTCTTGCCCGTCTTTTCATTCTTCTCCTTCTATTGATGAGAGGCAACGTTCATTCTAACCCTGATCCCCTCTTTCCCTGCTCAGTATGCGGTGAAAATGTGACCTGGAGGGGCAGGTCTGTGCAATGCTGCACTTGCAACAAGTGGGTCCATTCAAAATGCTCAATATTCTCCTATTCTAGATTCAAAACTCTAGGCAACTCTCACTCCTGGAGCTGTCGTCATGTCTGATTTTTTTGGAGATCCCACTTCTACCTACACTGTGTCTTTTTCTTCGGACTCCTCAGTTGGTACACCTCGGCTGTTCAATGTGGCCCCCTCTGCTGAAGGAGCACTCCCGCCTCATCCTTTCCTTCAAACCTTTTGCCCTCCTTCAGCCCACTTTGTTTCTCCTCCCTTTGCAATCTCCACATCACCTCATGTTTCTCGCTGTTTTTTATACCAACTGCTTCTTCTTCCCTGACTAGCTCAGGGTTTTTTATGGAATGCTGGTGGTCTCCAAGCCAGAAGCAATAAACTACTTCACTATATCTCGTCTCATTCTGTGAATTTTGTCTGTATGTAGGAATCCAATCTTAACTCATCTTCCTCCTTCCAGATCTCTAAATGCTTTGCCTTGCAATCTGATTGCACCCTCTCCATGTCTAACATTCTTTCTCTCGATGACCCGCACGCTAGCGGCGGCGTCATCATTTTTATCAGGAAGGGCTTATCCTTCTCTAAACTTTCTACCTTTTTTTTCTTTGCTTGACCCCTATTGTGATTATGTAGGAGTCAACATCTCAATAAACAACTCCTCCCTCTCATTCCTTAACGTTTATGCCCTTCGCATACGCTCTTCTTTGTCGGATAGCAAAATTGACTTCTTTTTCCCCTTCATTCGTCCCTCCTCCAGACACCTCTTGATTCTGGGGCACTTCAACTGCCATCACTCTATCTGGGACTCAAAAAATACTTCTGACCTCCGTGGGAAGGAAGCATTTGACAGGATTATCTCCTCTGACCTCAACAACCCCGACATACTTACTCTTTTCCATTGCATTTCTGGCAGTCGCTTCTCTCCTGACATTTAAACTCCTTTTCTTCCTCCTCTCTCGTTCTCTCTTGCTCATGGGAGCTGCTTCAGGACTTGGACAGTGATTACCTACCAATTCTACTAACCATCCCTCTTTCGCTCTAACAAAGATCACCCTTCCTTCAATTTCCAGAAAGCTCGATGGGATTACTTTGCTTTTTACTTCGATTCTCACTGTTCTTCTGCGGAGGTATAGTCGTCTCTTTCCTCTGCTGCTGCACTCTTTGCTTCTCTGACACTGAATGTAACCAAATTTTCCATTCCTTTCGGCCGCGTCAAACGCCAACCTCAAGCCTGCCTGGCGGTCTACTGAAGTGGAAGAAGCGGTTAGTGAATGATGTAAGGCTTTTGCTGCCGATCAAAGAAGTAATGAAAATCGTTGAGCTCACATCTTTGCTTCCCAACATGCTTCTTCTGTTACCACCAAGGCCAAGGCTGAGGCGTGACAAGGGACTTGCTCTTCTCTCTTTCGTTCTGTTGCTGGTTCTTTTTCCTCCTCTCCTAACTTCCCCAACTGTTTCTCTCCCAGAGAGTCGCTTTCGGTCTTCGCCGACTACCTAAAATCCCACTTTTCTATTTCCCAGCCAAAAGCTACCTTTCCGAGCTCCGCCAAGCTACGTGTCCCAAGGGGTCTCATTTTTTTTCTGGTCCCCCGCTGAATTTCAATCTTTTCTAGTCTTTGCATTTGATCCTTTCCTTTCATATGGAAGACATCTTCTAATATTCCCATCCATAAGATAAGAAAGCCTTTAGACTCTCCTACTTTCTTCCGGCCAATCTCTCTCACCTCCTGCGTCTCAAAGCGTTTTGAACGCATCTTACTCTTTCGTCTACTCTTTGTTCATGGAGTCCAATTCCATTTTCTCTCCCGCCAAACCGGTTTCTGCCTTGGACCATCTACTCTCGATCAAATATTTTAAGTGAAATTGAATTCTCTTGTTGAAGTGGCAATTTTACATGTCAATCCCACCTATGCCAGTATCCACTGTCTAAAAGGGTCAGAAGCTTTAGTTTTATTGCGTGATTTAGTTCGATCATCACAAACACCAATCGACATCAGCGACGACAAATCCACAAACAACGTCTGCGATGATCTATCATTTGTTGACTATACAATCGCTTGCAATGAAAAACCGTCAACCTCAAATCCTGGATAACCCAAGACTAAATTCTTCCAACGCAGAGGCTTCACAACACTGATCAAGGACCCATATGTATATGTATATGCCACCGTCGCGATGGTGTAGTGGTTAGAGCGTCCGCTTCGCAGTCGGTAGACCTGGGGTTCATTTCCCTTGTCGAGTCATACCTAAAGACTTTAAAAACTGGTATTCACAGCTTCCCTGCTTGGCGCTCAGCACATAAGGGATAGTGTGGAGAACAAGCCGGCAAGCTTGCTTGTTGTGTCCTTGGGCAAGGCACTTAAAGGGATGCCTCCGTCTTTATGTGGCAGACAGATGGTGGGGCCAAGCAGTCTACCCGTCGTGGTGGCCCAGTCTGACGAAAGATATGCAAACCGAGCACGAGCTCATACGCGTGAATGAAATGTATATGCCTACATTTTACCAAAGCGATGGCGTAGTGGTTAGAGCGTCCGCTTTGCAGTCGGTAGACCTGGGGTTCAATTTTCTTGTCCAGTTATACCAAAAGACTTTAAAAACATTGTATCCACATCTTACCTGCTCGGCGCTCGGCATTTAGGGAAGGTTGTGAACAAGCCGGCAAGTTCGCTTGTTGTGTCTTTGGGCAAGACACTTAACGGGACGCCCTCACCTTTATGTGGAAGACAAGTGGCCCAGACACATCGCAAATGGCAACTCCCAAACGAGTGCGGACGTCCAGTCCAAATAAAGCAACACAATTCGCTTTTTCGTGAATGGAGGATATGGCAAATAAATAAAATACATAAAGATGCAACACAGAGAGTCTGTGCTGTCGGAAGCTGTGTTGCTATGTTACCCATAGCCTACAAGTTGTTTTATTTATGGTGGGGAGAATGTTGTAAAATTTATCTGTCTGATAACGATTAAAGACTTAATTATCGTACATTCCGTCTTGGTGTGCTATACCTATTACAGTAACGACTGAGCGATTCTTACTGTTCCCGATGCTTTAAAAGTTCGCTTGCAGTGCAGGGTACCACCAGTCAGCCTGTAGTTCAGAATTTGGCTGGCTATGTGTCATTGTTCAAATCATGCTTCATTATAAGTTGGACTGCGATTTCTGAAGTAAATGTTGAGCGCAACATCGTGGTGTCTTCAATTAGAAAACCAAACTTGCTTTCACTTCTCGTCTCTTTACAAACGCTTTATCAAAGCCTGACATTTTTCTTTTCGTGCTTGTTGGTGCGTTTCACTAAGAATGTTGCTTTTTACACTCCTACAGCAATTAGGATTTTTGAAAAAAAATGCGAAAAACTGTAGACCCCCGCAGATTTCGCAATGACAGGAACGGGGCGCCCTGTAGTAGCCTATTGTGAGAGGTGTCAAAAGTTTGTCATATCACCGGTGCGATAGTGCAGCAGTGTCCGAACTCTTTGTGCTAAAGATAACCGATTTCTCTGTGTTAAATAAAAATGCTCAATCGTTATGATTTATTAGAAACTGTAAAGCTGTAAAAAAATTCACGGCACTAATAGTGATAGAGATATGAGCACAGACAACTGTGGTATAGCGGCTTAAATAAACAATTAAAGCTATATTCCATCAAAATTAGATAATGGTCTTAAAGCGTATGAACAAAACTGCTTCAAAAACTTAGATATCAAGGCTATTGGGCTCGTATAGCGATCAATTATTAATGTAGTGTTTCCATTGCCAGGTTTTACATTTTGCTCAGCAAAATTGTGACGTCACAGACGTGATGTATGTTTTCACGAAATGATGTAGGTGACATCACAATTGACGTGAGCAAATGCAAACCAAGAAAATTCACAACAAAGCATTCTAGCACTGTCAAACATTTCCGAATGCTATCACAATAAATTGTACAAAGCTCAGATCTTTGTATGGAATTGAGCTCAGGTCTTCTGTAGCCTGGCAATGACGCGATGATATTCCTCCAGATATCTCTCAAATTCTCGCTGCAATATTGTGTGGCGTTCTTCCGTTGAAGGCAGTATTGATGGGTTCTGAGCGATAGCCACGCACTTGCGTCTCATATCCTAGCAAAGCATGTTATAATAACACTTAATATGTTGTGTATACCCCGCTGAAATGGAACTAAGATAACAAACAGCTACTCACAAGGCGAAACCAGTCAAGATCAGCTGGGGCAGAGACCTCCCAAATGCGGCGTTGCTATGTACCAGGTGCGTCATTTTGAAAACGTAAGGCAGGCCGCAAGACTTGACTTTTGTTTGGAGGTAAACTTTCGTTGAGAGCTTTTTTCTATCACTGACTTGATGACCTTTTTTGGTACATGAACTTGTGTCAAGGGCAATTTTGGTTTATTTTTGACTTAATGACTTTTTGGAGATCAAATTGTTTCAAGAGAGCTATTTTTCGGAGATCATCTCAAGTAGCGCGCCGTTTGACTCTATGCACAGGCTAGAGCATCGGGAAATTATACAAAATGGGACTCGCAAGTGGCAGTTTATTTTCCTTCAGTCGGTACATTTTGGTAGCCCAATAACAACAAGATAAAAGTAAAAACGCAGAACACCAATCCCGGTAGAATGGTCGTTCTAAGCGACGTTATTTCGTGTCAAAAGCAGTAAAAAAGCCTACTTTAAAAAAACAGTCAACATACAGTAGCATCCCATATTAATAAAGGAACAACCAATTTCGTGACATTAAACCATTTAAGGTTCTTCAAATAATATCACAATTGCACACAAAATTATATTTAAATTAATACAAGCAATTTAGTGCAAAATCGATAAATACTAGTGCGCAGAAAGGGCACTCAATAACTCACAAAAATCTTCAAAGTATAATTACGAAAATAGAAAAAAAAAGGAAAGAAAAACCACAAAAATAGAGAAATCATAAATGCGTCGCAAGTAGACAAAACGCCAAACCGAGGATCTGAATATGAGTAAGTACAGCAACAAGCACCAAGAAAAAGAACATGGAACTACCGAATAATCTAATTTTGGCTTTTACTATTGTTTTACAATTGCAATAGTTCGGTAGTTCAATGCTGTTGTTATGATGTTTAAGAAACCAACATATGGTCAACTTTGAGCTTTTGGTTTTGCAATATAACAGTTGCGTTGTTCCTTGCTCGTTACTTTGTACGTCATGCTTCTTTTCTTATTACGTACTACTGCAGCTACAAAGTGATTGATGCAAGTACAACGCAGCAAGACAAATTAACATCTCCGGTAAATGTGTGAGAGTGCGGCAGTACACAAATCAGGAAGGAACTAAGAACCTGAAAGTTTTCTGGTCCGGTTGCTTCCCGATTTCTAGTAATAGGTCTACAGTGATTCGGTGCAAAGTGTGGTATCAAGCAAGCGGGCAAAATGAATAAATCAAATATAAATAAATTTAGTAACTACTTAAAAAATCTACTCTTGTTAGTAATGTAACTACTTAAAATTTACATTTTCAGAAAAGTTACGAATTTTGCTCATTCAGCACATAGTTAGCTTTCAAAAGATGCAAAATTGGTGTGTTTATTCGAAGCAATTAAACAATTCTGCTCAATTCATGATTAACACCTTTTTCAACCAACAGCAAATTTTATCTGATAGTAGGAGTAATGCAATCAGTAGATAAACAATTTCAAACAATGAGCATTTCGGTAGATCATTGATAAACATTAGAAACAATAGAGAACCTAAAGATGATCTCTGGGTAGCCAATAGATAACACATTGATGGTCAGATTAAGTAACTACCAGTTTGCTATATTAACGACATTTCGTTAGTTAATTGAACAATAATTTTTGGACTATTTCATTTAAATGGCGTTTTATTTTTACCGTAAGTAGGATATGGTTTACAGAGTGAAAAGCTTTCGCGAAACATTATAATAAACAGCAAGATATATAGACATTCCATCAATTACACGATATTACAAAATTTAATAAAATTAGAGAGCTCACAATACAGCGTGGTAATTACTCGCGCATTCACGACCGTAATTTCTATTTGGCACTATTTCAGTTAGCCTACTTTTAATAAATCAGGGTAGACTCCTTCGATTGAACCCGAAACGAATAATGGACTTAGGTGATCAGAGATTATCATACGTCATCACACGCGTTGGATAAATTTGGTTTCAATGTGATGAGAGTGAGCAAATCTATTTGCATTTTATTGCTGAATCACATTTCTTCAGGAAAAGAAGGTAAATGAGATAAGGAGTAGGATGTTTTTTCAACTAGAGGAGTAACCGAGGTTGTGTTGGCTGTTCCATATCCACCAGAGGGACCGCTTCTGCCAGTTTTGACAAATTTCAGCAAAAAAACTTTTTTTAATTTTAGTAATGTCTCGAGGATTCTTAAGTTTTATTTGTTTTAAGTTTTGATGAAGGTTTTTTGAGCCGTTTCACATGTTTATTAAATTTTTCATTAATTAATTTGATTAACTGATTTAAAACTAGTCACCAATATTACGACACTTGGTTTGCTTTTGTTTTTTTTTTTGCGCATTTATGATATCTTCTTACTACACTTATGATTTAGATCCGCTTTGATTTGTGCTTTTCTCCGAATCCGCTTTTTTAAGGGTCTGCGAGAGTATTTAAGTGTCCTTTACTTCTTCCTATGTATTTTTCTATTTTGGACTCTCCTCAAGCCATAATCACAAGCAATGAAAGTATTGTGCGATTTTGATGTCATTTTCGGAAGCAAAAGACGCTTTATTAGCTGACTTCATCAAAGCTTAATTAAAGCAAACTCTTTTTACAATAAACAAGGCGGACTGGCATTGGCAGGTAGCCAAAAATCGCCTCTACAATATTCTGAGTAAACAGCTTCACTATTCTTCCCCAGTGAAGCTAGGAAAAATAAGCAATATCGGTCCTCAGCAATATATTCCAAGAAAACGGTAATTCAAATTCCTTCAAACGTCTCAAAACAATTAGATGTTTCTACACATTAGCGTAGGAGTGGAGTTTTGCGGAACTGACTCGCGGGGACTATAGAAAACTTTTCATACTTGTTTAACATCTGACGGCCCAGCAAAACAACAAGTCTACTGAGTCGAGACAAAGTAGTGCCGAACCCTTAGAAACAACATTTAGGAGATTGCATTGAACGCAAATCCGAAAACGACTTGTTTTACTGTGAACTTAACAGTTTCAGTGTAAAGTTTGTCCTGTGACCAGAGATTAAAGATGCACCACAAAAACACATCGACATACCATCATAGGCTGATTGATTCTTGATTTAACCGCGAGCCTGTATTTTGTAAATTCAGCATCGTCGTTTTGGTTGGTGTGTTGCAGCCGAAGGATTTCATAAACACGTCGAGCTTGCCTCTGCACAAGTTGATACAATCAGTATACTTTACGGTACAAGTAATTCTCTTGCGCTATCAGCAATATAATCTTTCGTTGAACCGCCGTTCTATGGGAAACTAGTCAAATAGTCTCTTCTTTAAACCAAACGATAGCTGCGCGTCGTGCACCCAGTAAAAACCCGTTACGACGATATCCTCTGCTTGATGATTTTTAACAGGCAGCACATTTATTGAAGGTAATAGGCTACGACGCTACGTCAAGCTATTAGTGAAATGTTAAAACTTTGCAACTCCAAGGTAAGAGAACAAAACTTTTATGCTTAGGGTCCGTGACAGCGACCTGCGACTATGGAGAACGTAAACGTAATAAAGGTTAGGCTCAATATTTGTGATTCTCTATTTGCAAATCTGTGGCTCCAAAAAAGAACCATCTTATTGGGCTAGCTGGACAAAAGCAAAATAAAATATTGACGGAAAAATTGTGAATATCTGCAAAATGATGAATGGACATTTCACTCACTAAGTACAAGATAAGTTGAGTTTGAAAGAATGCAAAGTGATTGTACATCGATAAAATTGAAATTTATTGAGATGAAGTTTATGTCTACTTTGAAAGGGAGCTGGGATACCGTGTGGGTATTTTATTTTGCTGAGCCGGGAAAATGTAAAAGCAGTTTGAAAACTTTGGGTTATTAGTTTGAAAACTAATAACCCAAATTATTATAACCGGCAACGATTCAAGCTATCAGATCTGAAGCCTACGTTCAAGGGGGAAATCCGAATAAACTAAGCGGAAGAGGCATAATATTGACCTTCAATCACTCAAAAATGTCCAACACTTTACCTTGTTAATCTTTAATTTCTCTCTGGCTGCTTCGGCCATCGCTCTTGTGAAGGGTGAATGCAAACGATCGGGTTGAAATTCTGTTAACGTCGAGCAGTTCTTCGCATCAACGTAATCACGAACACGTTGAAAGTTTTCGGATGGATCTTCAGCTAAAAATACATGTTTTATGCGGCATTGTTTACTACTCCTCTGTTTCGGGATAAAAGGCACAGCATATAACAGCAATTCAGGTCCACAAGACAAACCAAAGACCAAAATCAGGTTAGACGAAAACGGCAGTCCATTTCGAACCAGTCACGAATATAAGCTGCAGTATGGTAGCTCACCTCCAAGGCAAACTGCCATTGATCGGTATCCAAAACTCGCCTCTTACGACACGCTGAGCGAATATTTTTACTGTTTCAACCCCGTGAAACACAACAGGAAAACACACAAACAGTTTAGCCTACTTACTAAATGTACACTATAACGGCATGCTTGAAGTTTTACTGAGCATTCACAATTAAACAACTTCAGAGTAAGCTCGAAACTTGTACGATTAAAACCAGCGCTTCCGCGCTTACAGCTTTGAAGCACGAGTTCAAAATGGATATGTTAGGCTGGTACTATGCTAAAGGGATGCTGACCACTAGGGCTGGGGAGCCGGAGCTGGAGCTTTATTTTCAGATGTTAGTGGAGCCGGAGCAGGAGCCATCAAAATTTTGGCAGCTCCAGCTCGTATCCAATTATAGAAAAGATGTAGCTGTAGTACTGTAATTCCACTGATTTTTTAGATGCATTTCAATTTTATTTTCACTGATCTGAGTGAAAAATAAAAAAAAAAAAATTTTATTTTCACTATCTAAAAATCATTGCCATTTCATAACTATTTTCGGATATTCCTTTACCATATAGTTATATTATCGGTAAAATCCATGGCTAAAAATATATTGCATTTGACTACATTAGTAAAACCTTGAAAATTTGACTGGAACTGGAGCAGAAGCATAGATTTGAAAATTGTTAGCTCCGGAACTGGAGCTGGAGCCTGGTCTATATTAGGCCAGTTCCCCAGCCCTGCTGACCACAGACAGATGTCAAAAAATGGCTAACCCTTGCCCACCTAAATAGAAAAGTTCCAAATTTTAATCAAGTTACATTCAATTAAAAGAATAACCCCATATCTCTTGCTGTTTTTGGCAATGGATTTGACACACTCGCAACAAGTAAGATCATTACTTTCTTAGTTCATAAACATGATGCATCACTGACCCCACGATCCCTCAATGGATTTTAACTAACACGTATAAAAGATAGCGATAAATGCATTGTGATGATTATCATATCATCATCTTTCAAAACTTTTTCAGTCTCCCTTGGGCTAGCATCAAATATAACCGCTATAAATAATCAATCAATCGTCAATCAAACAAACCTGTAATATCAAGAACTTTAGAACGAGGAACATATTCTTGATAAATAGCTCGAATTAGCGCAGAGCAATGGCCTTGCCGTTGAAATGGCGGCAGGATTAAGACTTGACTAAAAAAATTATGAAAATTTTACATATTCTTCCAATCGTGTTTGCTACGGTCACGCACAAACTTGTCTTAAAACCTACTTTGAAGACGTCACTACTGCGTAGCTGTTGTTACCTGACCCCTTCCGTGGGATGAGAGCATGAAGCAAGACCATGGAGCCCCGAAAGCCAGGCAACTCCCCAGGACCTGGACCATAGGTCGTACAGAGACAGAGAGTCGCCAAAGAGTGAGCGGCGCAGAGTTCGTAGCTGGACAGTGCAAAATGAGATGAGAGGTAACCTGGGATAGATGATCGCAGGCGCTGCATGAAGTATTCTCGATTCTGCCAATTCTAGTAAGAGCTTTGCAAAACGCTGTGTCCGTTGCCGCAAAGACGAGAGAGGGAATAGCGACCGTGACAAGAGAGCACAAGTTCCTCAGTGGAAACCGAGGTAACTTGTGTGTCAAAGAATTTAGCTGAGACAGTATACCTCCAGTCCGAGAAAAGAGAACAGTAGATACGAGAGGTTAGAGGGGAGGGACTAAAAGAGATTGCAGAGGGCACGACTAGTGCTCCCCGTCGGGCCAACTCATCAGCCGCGTCGTTCCTCGGAAGAAATGAGTGTCCGGAAATCCATTGCAGCCTGATACCAGAGGAGAGAGAAGACAGTTCCTGCCAGATCTGCCGGAGAGTTTGAGGTAAAAGAAAACACGCAGGAGAGTGTGGCAAGGACAGAACGAGAGTCGGAGATCAGTAGAAGAGAAATGCTATCGAGTGCTATTGGTGCTATCGAGACCAGCGAAGAGCGAGCAGAATAGCGCAGGCTTCGGCGGAAAAAATTGAACAAGTTGGGCCTGATGAAAAGAAAAGAGTGGCCTAAGAGCTATAAAGGGAGCAGTTGAACGAAAGAGTCGCGTGTGCCAAAAAAAAAAGGGACAGAGCCATCTGTTCAGATAACTAGATCGTGAGGTGGGAGGATCAAGGTGAACGAGAGCGGCACCTTGGTGAGAAAGAGGGGAATCAGAGCGGGAGCATGGAGATGAAAGGGTGAACTCCACAGTGAAGAAAGGAAGGTTGCAAGGAAAAGAAAGCAAGCACACAGAACCTCCATAACAGACGTTGGATGTCACTACTATCGGTGGAAGGCATTTCTAATGTAAGCAGTAAAATAAAGCGAGGGTATTGCTTAGTACAAAATCGTTGCAGCGAAACCTCCCTTCTTTACCACGTTAAAACAGTAAAGCCGACAAGCTGCTAACCCAGTATGTCGTGCAAAAAAAAACTACTAGGTTTTTACTAATAGTGATACCAATTACCATAGTTGGTGGTGGGGTTACCAGTCTGCACTTCAAGATTTGTTGACTGGTTTGAAATGGTGCTACTGCTTTTTTCCCTGCCCTACCTAACCCATTAAAAAAAACAACAAAAACATTCGACAAACTAACGTCATCTAAGTAAACAGCAGATAGCGTACAAAACCACACTCGCACCTTTTATGCACTAAAACATTTTGCTGGTAATAGTCACCTTATTCTTGGTCTGCATTTGTCCGGATAAGCGTAAAACCTGTAGCACGTACCGTAACCAACAAAGTAGAAAGAAGGCTCACCGTTAACAACTGTCTTCTCAAATCTGAACAACAAAGTGATATCTGTATAATCAGCCACGCCTACAGAAAAATAATAGCAAGGGATTTTCTTCTGTGATTATGCAAAGACACAGAAGAACAGATAGCACGGAGATCAAACCCTGTTTCGCTGAAGATACTAAATACATAACTAAGTTGGCCAACACACTTAATGAAGTATTTAAGTCTGTGATGGATGTCAAGCTGACTCTAACACAGCTGAACTGCAAATGTACAGCTTGCGTGCAATTTTCTAACACAGGTTTAAATGAGTTTAATAACAGATATAGCCCCGACAAAAAACCACTAGGTAAACTGTAAATATAGCATAGCTATGAAAGAGATGATCCTGCAAAACTACATAACTAATTGCAGCACCAACAAATTCTAAACTGAAATCAATCAAGACTATCCAATTTTGTTGCAATCACATATTCATTACAAAGTACTGTAGAATGGATAAGACGAAAATATTTTACGTGACATAATAATCCCATTTATCGTCATCCACATCAATATAAGAAGCGGCATCAATGAACCATAAGATGAAAGTTTCCATGCGGTGATGGTAGTCACGGAAATGTGGATCGTTAATGTCGCACTGCAAGCAAGCAAACAAATAAACAAACATGATATATACAGGGTGTCCCAAAAAAATGTATACACAGGATATCCACCTGATACAAAAATTTATAATGCACCAGCAAAAATAGTTTTGAGATGCCAAGTTTTACTTTTAGAAGATGGTGCACCTCTCCTTTCATCACGATGTGAGAACTTATCTGCATAAAAATATGATAACATATGGTTTGAAAGAAGAGGTAGAGTCAGATATATTAACCTAGTTTACCAGATTTGACACTCGTAAATTTCTTTGTGTGAGGGCTTCTAAAAGAAAGTTTGCAGCAGGGAACCTGAAACCATTGCTAAAATGAGAGTAGCAAATGAAAAAGAATTTGCTCAAATGCGGGAAAAAATGTTGCTGTATGTTTCTAGGTCCATTTCTTCAAGACATAAAAAGTGTATTGAACAATACGGCAACCAGTTTGAGCACTTATGTGAACTCATCAATTTTTGAATATTCTGAAATTTCCTCAAGTGTCTTTCATATTAAAAATTGATTTCAAATGCTTTTGTATATTTTTTCTCACAAATTCTTTAAATGTGTATTCTTTCACTTGTATCAATCTATTTACAAGTCAAAATCAATAACTTGTTTAAGTTATAACGATTCAAAGAGTGTATACATTTTTTTGAGACACCCTGTATATATCAAGAAGCCATAGTAGAGACCAAAGTTTGACAGCGATAAAACTAGAATATCTTCGGGTACAAAAAAAGTGAGAAAACCTGTAGTCAGTGTAATACATAATATCGATTTCGCCACATCAATGTGAACACACCTTGTAAATTTCAAATGTCCTTTGAGTTGAGCTGTCAGGCAATTCTCGCGTGTACGAATGAATGACCTTTCCATAAGGTCGAAAGCGTTTTTGTTGATTAATTCTTATTGAAAATTCATCAATATTGGTGGAATGGTTAATCGGAAGAGCATCTTTTATTTTCAGCAAAATATTGTCAGGCTAAAAATAATTGAGAAAAAGTTGAGAAATGGCCGACCCCATTTGTTAGCTACGTTTTAACTCCTTGATTCTTCGGTTGCGCTATGAGCACCTAATGTTCTAACCAGGAATGTGGAAAAGCGCAAAAAATCTACCGCTGCCGTTCCACATAGGTTATTTGACTTGAAGAGTAACTAGGCAAAAAAGTTTTGTCCGTTTCCCGATGTGGATTAAACGGTGAAGTTGCACTATAAGTCTGACTGAACGTGCGATATCAGTAGCGCGAGAGAACGAGAAAAACTAGCAACACATTTTATATCGATTACGGGTAAGAAAAAGGTAGTTTGAACAATGAAATGATGATTAGAATGAAATTAACTAACCTTGGTTAGGGGATTGAAAATGTTGAAAAAGAAATTACCCACAACGGAAACAACTTGATCATTCCACATCAGTGCTCTTGAACAGGGGTTTCGCAAAACATGCAGTTGTGTTCCGTGAGGGGACCGCAAAGGTTCTTCGTTTATTACTAGTATTTATTTTTAATTTCAGTATATTGATTTCTTATGTAGTGTTCTGTGCATATAAATAGTAATGGAATCTTGTGATAGCAAGTTGCAGATTGTGACGTAATTCTGTTTACAACTTTAAGAACGTCTGAATTTGCTACTCCCTTTGTTATGTAATGGTGCATCTGTAATTTCAGTTTTGCTTTTGTTGTTGTCACTCGACCCCTTCCGAGGGATGGGTTGATGGTGGAAGACCATGAGGTCCCAGAAGCCGGGAAACTCCATAGGGCCTGGACCAGAGGTCGTAGAGAGACAGAAAATTGCCAAAGAGCGAGCGACGCAAAGACTCCGTAACTGGACAGCGCAGAATGAGATGAGAATTGTTCTGGGATGGTAGTTTGCAAACGCTGCATGAAAGATTTTTGATTCTGCCAATTCTAGAGAGATAGGAGCTTAACAGAAGACTGTGTCCATTGCAGCGAAGGCGAGAGAGAACACAGCGAGCATGACGTAGAAGCACAAGTTTCTCGGTGGAAATCGAAGGAGCCTGTGTGTCAAAAAATTTAGATGAGACAGTATACCACCAGTCCGAGAAAAGAGAAAAGTAGATACGGGAGATAAGAAAAGAGAGACCACAAGGGATTTCTGAGGGAACAAGTAGCGTTCCACGTCTGGCCAGCTCATCAGCCGAGTCGTTGCCCGGGAGAAATGAGTGTCCGGGGACCCATTGTAGCCTGATAGAACAGGGGAAGAAAGAAAACAGTTCCTGCCAGAGATTAAAGTAAAAGGAAAGATGGAGGAGAGGACAAAGCGAGAATCAGATAGGAGAAGACAAGTGGTAGACTTGTTGGTGCTGCCGAGACCAGCAAAGCTTGCAGAATGGCGCAGGCTTCATCGGAAAAAACTTGAGCATACTGGGCCTGCTGAAAAGAAAAGAGTGGCCTCAGTGCCACAGAGAAAGCAGTTGGCAAGTACGCCAGAGCCGTCTTTGCCCAAAGAGAAAGGAACAGAGTCGTCTGTCCAGAGCACCAGATTGTGAGGAAGGCATTCAGTGTCAGAGAAGTAAAGAGAACAGCGGCAAAGGAAATAAAAGAGACCAGTATTCCTCTGCAGAAGGACAGTGACCATCAAAGTAAAAAGCAAAGTCATGCGAACGAGCTTTCTGAAAATTCAAGGAAGGGAGATGTTCGTTGGGGCAAAAGACCGGAAAAAGAGGGACGGTCAGTAGAATTGGTAGGTGATCAGAACCCAGGTTCTGAAGCACCTCCCAGGAGCAAGATAGAACAAGAGAGAAAAGAGCAGAGACGTCATGGGAGGAGCGACTGCCAGAGGAGCAATGGAGAAAAGTAAGTATGTCAGAGTCATTGAGGGGAGGAGGTCAGAGGAGATGACCCAATCGAATGCTTTCTCCCCACAGGGGTCGGAAGTGCTTTTTGAGTCCTAGAGGGGTTGATGGCAATTGAAGCCCCTCAGAATAAAGAGATTTGTGGAGGAGAGAAGAATGGAGGAAGAAAAGAAATTGGTTCTGTTAACCTTTGGAGAAGAGCAAATAGGGGGAGCATAAACATTAAGAAATAAAAGCGAGGAAGAGTCGTTTAGAGAGATGTTGACCTCTACATAATGAGGTTAGGGGTCAAGCAAAGAAAGAGAGGAGGTAGAAAGCTCAGAGAAGGATAAGCCCTGCCTGACAAAAATGATGATGCCGCCGCTAGTCTGCAACATCAGTAGAAAAAATACCTGACTGGGAGTGGCTGCGATCAGAGCACTGAGCAGAGAATTCAGGGATCTGGAAAAAGGAAGATAAATTAAGGTTAGATTCCTGAATACAAATAAGGTCAACGAGATGAGACGAAATAAAGTGTAGCAGTTCAGTGCCCCTGGCTCGGAGACCCCAGCATTCCATTGAAGAGCCCTGAGGGAGTCAGGGAGGGAAAGAAGAAGCAGGAGGTAAAGAGAAACAGCCAGGAGCATGAGACAGTGGTGAGAGTGCAGAGGGAGAAGATACAAAGTGGGGGGAAAAAGGATAACAGATTTGAAGGCGAGGGTGGGGTGCGAGTGCTGCATTAGCAGAAGGGAGCCAGATTAAGCAGTGGAGGTATACCAGCTAGAGGAGTCCGAGAAGGAAGTCAAAGTGCTGGTAGAAGTGGTATCTCCAAAAAAGCAGGAACGCAGCAGGGAGGGCAGCTTCAGGAGTGAGAGCTGCCAAGAGTTCTGAATCTACAAAAGTAGAGTAGTGAGCACTTTAAAGGAACCCAATTAGAGCATGTGCAGCATTGCACAGACCTACCCCGCCAGGTCACATTTCCAGCGCACACTGAACAAGGAAAGACGGGACAAGAGTTAGGATGAACGTTGCCGCTCATCAGGAGAAGGAGAAGAATGAGAAAACGGGCAAGAGAAAGGTAGGAGAAGAGAGAAGACAGGCCGATTTTAAAGAGGCTGCGTGCTGCCCTTCTGCGATCGTTCAAGGGGCTGCACAGCAAAAAACGGTTTGTGTGAGGGAAGTGCCTGGGATAACTGGGACCCTCGGAAAGGCCAACAGCCATTTTAACTCAACCCAAACGAGGTTGGGGACCGAACCACCACGTTGAGGCAGCTGTTGATTTGTGCAGTTCAATTTTGCTCGCTTTACATTCATATACTGTATATACGACAGAAATTTTGCACCCAAAAAGATCAGAGTCAATACGTGTTTTGGGACGGACAGAAAGTTCGTAATGATGATTAGAATTAAAGTTAACTCAAAGTCAGAGTCAGTTGAGAATAGAGAGGGAAAATTAACACTATACACTGAAACTTGTTGTTGTGATGAGAGGTTATTGTCGAGAACTGTAACATGTGGTCATACGGTTTAGATCTGAGAAGCATTAGGTTAATTGTTGTAAAAGTGGTTGTAAGTAGTGAAAGAACTTGTAATAACTGTCTATTTGTTGAAGTGTTTAATTATTTTTTGAATTGTAGTGACGAAATATTTGATTTTCTTGCAAGCAATTCGTGATTTCTAAATTTTTGTTAGTGGGGGTTCCATGACAAACGCGAAAGTACATTAGAGGTTCCGCGATGACAAAAAGGTTGAAAAACACTGTTCTACATTCAACACGAGTTCTAATATCTACGAAAAAGAAACACAGAGTAATTCGAAACAATAAGCTCAAACGAAGTAGGTAAAGTAATAACAATAAATGAAGGTTTCTGTCCCTCACAATGATAAAAGTGTAGAAGGCAGGCACAGACCAGCAAAAGTTAAAAAAATTGTCAACGTGCGTTTTCTCGTTTTTGGTTAGCGGAAGCGGGAAGCAGTTGAAAAATAACCGCTTCCACATCCCTGGTTCTAACTCACCTCGGGGCTGTCAATACTGCTGGCAGTGTTGTGATCTTGCAAATAGAAAAAAACACAGCTTTTTAAAAGAATTTACACTATTACATAAATGCTACTCAAAAAAATTATATTGTAAATAAAACACGCAAACAATCAATGCACTTACGCTGACTCCTTCACACTGTTTCGGATCTATTATCTTTGAGTATGTAATTTTCACACATGCATGGAGTGTGCTTGCAAAAAATAAAACCTCAATGCGAAGATCATTATATCCAAAAATTTGCTCTCTACAAAAAAGAAAAGGTACTTTTATTGATTAATTTGATTGCAATAACATGTTACTGCTTAGCACTGGTACAATAGAGGAGCTGCAATTGCTTTATCAGCAACAATGTTCAGCTTGCACTAAAGATTGTAAAATCAATGCCAGCATTATTTAGCTTGAAGACACTTTAAGACAATTTCCTCAGCTTGGTTGCACTGTTTGTGATTGAAATGCACTGGGGCTCTCATCAGCAGTACCTGTAACTTTGAAATAAATCTCAACACAAATTTTTCAATGCACAATTGAATACTCTCTTGTGGCTGAAGGATAAAAAGAAGTGAAAACAGAAGCAGTTTGGATTTATTGATACCTGCATGGAAAACCTAGCAGTCTAGCTAATACAACATTAAAACTAGGTCACTACTATTTAGTGGGGGGTCAAACCAAATCCAAACAGAAATTAATTGCAAATTTTCCAGGACCCAAACCAATTCCAAACCACTAAAAGTTAACACTGGCAAACCCAAATCGAACCTGAACCACAATTTTTATACAGCATTGAACCTGAACTGAAATTAAACCGGTAAAAATAAATGTTGCTAAGCCTAAATTGAAGCCACTAACCCAAAACAAAAAAGGGAGGGGGAGATTTTTAAACCTTTTTTCGTTACTTAACAAATTTCTATGTAGGTCTATGGCAGAGCTGGGCATTGAAAAGGCCCAGCTCTGTTTGTCCAATGGGTAAACTACGGTCTGTCAGAGCATTTTGTGTGGCCCGCCAACACTTGTAGAATCTTCCATATATTTAATTTAATATCACAAAAAGCTACTGCAAAATTTTAAGCACGAGTCCTCGACCAACTCTTGAATGGTGGATGCAGCCCTCTGGCTAAAACGTTTGCCCAACCCTGGTGTATAGCCTTGGTTTAGGCCCGATTAAAATATTTACCAGTCAGAAATTTCAGCCACTGAAAGCTATGGAGCATGATGATAAAGCAAATTTTGCACTTTTCACTAAATAGCCATTATGAAGCACAGCTGCATTAGTTAAGTTTGCTCTCTTTGGTTTAGAGCAAAATCTTGGAAAACCTTAAGGTAAGTATTGATTGGGAATGGGGCAGTTGAAGTTTCAGTGTTCTATTGGGTGGTTGTTCATGCAAAAATGGGGGATTGGTCCGCCAATGACTGGAGCATTATCATTTGAACAGTTCTAGAAGTTCTGCAGATCCATTCAGAAAACTGTTAAGCACATATCCGACGGTATTCGGACTTTGCCTGATATCCAAAATAACAATTTAAAAAATAAAAAGTTATTTTGGATGAATGCGAAAAAGCAAAAATATTGAAATTTTGCTGGTAGAATTTTCTTTGCTATTTACCCTTGTCTGTTTTTTTAAATGTTACACCTTACTATAGAACCTTCACGGGTCGATTTATGTAACCTGGCTTTACTCCAGTGTGTTCTAGTTTTTTCAAAAATAATAAAAGTTGCAAAAGTCTTTGCAAAAATACAAAGATCTATACAAATCCGTGTTCCATCATAAGAGCTAGTTTCAAGAGTCGGGACTACGAATTTAGGGCTAGGATATGGCTATTTTGTAGCACTACCTCTTTTGGGAAACTAAATTTCTTGGCGGCTAGGCTTTTTGGGTATTTTTGTATAAGCTCTTTTTGTACCAGCTTTTTTGTGACTAGTTCTTTTGTGTAATATTAATACAAATCTATATAATAAATTTCTGGTTTTTGGAATTAAAAAATTTTGCTTAGAAATTTTCTGGATTTTCAATAAAACCATTAAAGAGTATTGCTTATTTTTGAAACTATTGCATTGTGAGGCAATAAATTACTATCCTATTGTTAACGCTCACCAACCCAGTGCTACTTCAGTTAAGTTTAGTTGCTTCCTATTTTTTTGGCTTACTACATTCACAGCAAGAATTCGTTTATTAATACAAAAAATGTATAGCAACAAAAACCGTTAAACTCGCCATAAAAACAATAAAAAAAAATGACCCAACACCAGTTTTAAACTGTTTTTATTCTTAATCCCGAACCGAACTCAAATTGAACCTGAACCACTAAAATTTGACACCAATGAACCCAAACCTGAACGGGCAACACATTTTTGACAGGGGGTTGAATCTGAACTGATAAAAATAAATTTTACTGAACCCAAACCCAAATTGAAGCGATATTTTACACGGTTCAACGCCCTATTGTTTAGTATCTTTGGTTATCTGCCCTGAATTCACAAATTGCTAACTGCTCAACCTTAACTTAAAGTAAAGCAAATTAAAAGAACATTGGCCAATGTGCAAAATTTTTACGCTCTTGATTTCATAGACCGCGGGTGTAACTTGAAAGTCACCTGTTGTGGAAAACCAACTTAAAATTAGTCAATCAAACAGCAAGTTTGTATTTTAAGTATTTACACTTACAGCTTTGGTTAAAAATATCATCTTTAAAAAATATAATAACAGGTTAATTCGTAATTACCTAAATACTACAGCAAGCAGTCTTTCTTTTTACGTATTTTAAAACTTGGCATATGGCAACGAAACTGTTTTGGAATGAGCTGAAGTGCTATGGCATTGCGTGCTCCCTGTAAAACGTAGCCACTTTTACCAACACAAAAATTTAAGAGTCTCGGATATCACATGCATTTCAAAACTGTAAACCACAGTTTACATTTTCTTTGATCTTTTAAGACATATCTGGATTAAAAAGTATAGAAACATTTACCTGTGCATAAGAAATAATTTTTTTCTAGAAAAACCAATAATGGTTTAATTTACACAAACAGCCAAACCTTTCAGGTCAATGCCAAGATGTCAAAAATTTAGAAAAACACTGCTAATAAGGACAAGCTATAGCAGTTAAAGTCAACTAACATACTTTTCTCCAAATATCTGATGTGACATATCGGGATTGAAGTAATTATTGGCATTTTCAATATCAGAAACTTGTCGAACTGCAAAAGAAAAACAGTTTGCGTTAACAGCAACTTACTCGTTGATGATACTGAAGCAGTTTTGCTGTCCAGGCTGCTATGTAACTTTAACTGCACTAGATTCGCTTACGTCATGCAGTCCATACTGATGCCAGCAAATTTTTAAGAAACCTGCTCAGCGGTGTAGATTGATATACTGAAACCGAGTAAAAATATTAACAATAGAAATATAGTATTTACTTCATTTAATCAACATTCATGAAATAATTCAAACTAACATTTGTAACCTTGCAAATGTAATTTTAAAAGGGTTTTGGTAAATCGTTCTACTGCAAAAGATCAATTATCAAAACCCTCCCACTGCTCTGTAATTGCTAAAGAACTTTTTTAACCAATTGTACATATCACTTTCTGTGAATGCCAAAAGTATTATGAACAATTTTTACCGTCCAATCTTTAAAATATTCAACAATATAGGGAGTTTCACCGTTTTGGTATTTCATACCTCACTGAAACCAAGTTAAACTATAGTGCTTTTTAATCAAAGTATTTGTAATTCATATATAAAATTACACGGTTGATAGTGGAATTCTTTTTCATCAAAAAACTAGCACAAAGCGTTTAGTTTTCACGGTGGTGCTTAATGTGTTACAAAGGAGAGCGATTTTTTTTAATTTATGGTCTATCAATTAGTTTGTGTGAATGCTAACAGTAATTTGAATAAGAATTTATTATTTATCTTTCAAATTTGCTGCCGAAACACTTTAATCATTTTTGAACTTTACAATTTTTTTGATTAATGGTATGTTGATTATGATTTAATGGTCGCCAACATTACAACAACTTGAATACTGTGAAGAGAGGTAGGCCTCAGGTTTTTAAGATGGACGTTTTAAAAATTGCCTAATAGACACCTATCTGATATTTGTCATCAAGGCTAACAATTAGGCGCGTTTTCTTCCACCGTCAGATTACATCACTTGAACGTGCTTGAGCTGGTAATTTGCGCATAACTGCGTGTTTAGATTGAACGAAAGAATAGGCTTAGTGTCAGCGTGAAATCAAAATACTTTAATTTCTTCTTTCTTGGTTTTGCAATCATTTTGCCATGGCATACGCCTAGTAAGCAATAAATTTTGATCCAGAGATCTTTCCTATATTTAATATTTACTGGCAGTGTTATGCGACGGGCTAAGCATCAAACTTAAAAAGCATTGTTCCTCTGTATGTGGCATTACCAAGCATGACGGTCGTAATGATCAACTGTGCCAAGTTTGATTTTTCAACATCAAGCATTGTCAAAGCAGTCAAGTACACATAATGAAACAAGTGTGGTTTTTAATACAAATTAATAAGGGCTTTTTATATTTGACCCATAAACTTTCTCTAAATATTGCAATAACAGAGTACAATCCCTTAAAATGGCACTTAGTCGATACTGTAAGCAATCAGCTTGGATGAGATATCTCATTGATTACAAGTTTAGCACTAGAAAGAAAAATTTGAATTCCGCTTACCTAGAAAACATATTTTTAATGTTAGAGTTAAGTCAATTGAAGTCAAGTCTCGAGCGTCAGGTTGAGTCTAGTTATTTCATGCAAATAACTAGAGTCCAGTCTTTTTCGGCAGCAACCCGAGTCTTCCAACACTAATTGCATACACTAAGTTTCCTGTGATTGCAAGTATAAGTTTCTTGGCAGAGGAGTATGACAAGCTGTCTGATTTCTCCATTGCTAGGCACCATCTATGTGGATGCAATAATGAGGGAAGCTTTGCAAGGTATTGACAATAAAATTAAAGTTGGAAGGAAATTTAGGCAAGTTGTCGCGTTAGTGGATGATCAAGGTATGACTGCCAAAACTAAAGATAGGTTGTAGATCAAGAGTTCCAACAGTTTACCTTAATACCCCATGGGGTTTTGAGTTTAAATTACGCGGATATTGAGCATTTTCTTTTCAGAATAAAAATGTATTATATTACAGTGGTCCCCAAACTTTTCAAGAAGCGACCCCAATTAAAAAAAAAATTAAGTATGGCAAGTACTCGCGACCCTAAAGTTTGTGCAGACTGTTTGCATAAAAATAAAAACATGTTCCAGCAATTTAATATTAACTCTGGTATGAAGAATGCGCCTGCCTAGTTTCCACAAGTTTCTGAAACCGTGGCGTGATTTTGTTTAAACTCAAGCGTAAGTCATGTTCCACATCTAATCAATTTCGGTGCTTAATTTTTTAACACTCATTGCACTGAATGTTGCTTTGCAGAGCCAGGTAATCGCAAATGGAATCAGTTGTTGAATCACTTATACCGACACAGTCGGATAACTTCGCAATTGCTTCGCAATTTGGTAGGATGCGACATACGAAAAATAAACTGCATATTTATTGGCTCCTGTAAATGTTATAACACTTTTGTGTGACGCACAATCGATTGCAATTTACGCTAAAAAAAGTGGACTGGTTTATTGACGCAGCCTGGATGATTAGTAGATAAACGATGTTGTAGTTTATTTTTCTCCATTGATTTTTCAGAAAGAATTTTTGAACAAATGATCCATTTCGGCTTGCCATTTAATTCAGTAAAGCCAAGCTTTAAAAAAGATTCATCATATGATCTTTTGCTTTTGTTTTTAAAAGTCATTTCTATATAATTTAGTCACGGTCGGTCACAAAAAATTTAATGTAAACCTGAAATAATCAGATTTTGCAGTCAGTTAAAAGAAAAAAAATATTGTTGAGTAGTATTAACAACATTTCGCACATAAACTGAGACATCACTGAAGGTCTATTTACAATCTTTCTACACTACTACAGTTTTGTTTCAGGCTCACAAACGTATTTTTAGTTTATTTCATTTTTTTCAGCTGGAATGATCGCACGTAGCTTGCTCAAAATGCTCACCCAAATGTCCGTGTAAATTTGAAAATTTTTTTGCTAAGCAGCGATTTGGTTATCCCTGGCGACTATGTGAGCCTGGTATTTTGACAGTTGACATGATTTTTTCTGGGTACTTTTATGCTTGACCTGCTTTGCTCGTGTTATTTTTGCACAGTGTAGACATTTTGTGGCTTTGGGCTGATACTATTATTTTAAGCTCGCTCTAAACCAATTTGTTGTGTAGACTGAAATTAAGGGCAACAGGAAACTGCTGGCATATGGCGACCCCAGAAAAGTTTAAGGCGACCCCACTTGGGGTCGCGACCCACAGTTTGGAGAACACTGTTATATTACACAGTAGTTGTAGTAAGTAAGGGGTATTAAGGCTAATATTACTCTAAACACTTCTGTTGTGAAGAATCATGGATGTTATTTTGAGGGACTACCATAACGCTAATTACTTCTAATGATAGCAGCTAAATGCAACCGTCTCATACTCCTTTTTTTTGCAAACGGATTTAAACGTTTTTTATTTCTTTTTCTGTGACCACTGTTTCAACACATGTCTGTGACATGAAAAAGAATTTTAGTAGACAAACCAACTTTTGATTCCCAATATTCCTCACCGGATTTGCACTATTCACAATAGTCCTCTAAAAAGTATTGATTTAAAAACCCCCTTCTCCACTGGTGCCGCTAATGACTGTAATACTAAATTATTGGGAATAGTGGCACAAACCTTACAAATTTTGAACAGTCTACTTACTAACGAAAATCTTCAAACAAGTCCTATTACATAGCGGGAGGGTTATGATACCTTTAAATCAGTGGTTTCCAACGTTTTGGCAATCATGAAACCTTTTTAAGAATTGTTAATCCTGCATACTCCTCTCCTTTGACATATGAATGTGATGACCTTTTCTTTGGCAATGAAGTTTGTCACAGTACCACAGGCGACCCCGCATGGGACTTTGGGATCAATATATTCAAAATCCACATTTGCAAACTTTCCTTGACAAATAAATGAAAAGATCTTTTTAGGCCATCAAGTTTGTTACAGACACAGGTGACCACACTTCGACAACCATGGTCAATTGGTCACATTTAATTATGCAAATCATCAAAAACTATGATTAAAAATTTGACAAACTACCTAGTGAATCAATTGTTTTGACTTCATCAAAATTACCAACGCAATTGCAGACCTAAAACTTTCGCTTGGATCCTTAGAGGTGCATGGACGCCAAATTGGAAACCACTACTCCAAACGCTTTGATGGTAAAATTTTAAAATCTTAGAGTCAAATTAGAGGAAATATCAAGCAGCTTTGCAACTGCTTTTAAAGTCCACTCGAGTGCATTACTCACTTCAAAAACTCTATGCCCCCCAAACCTTGCTTTATTTTGGTGATGGCAATGATAAAGCATGATGGAAGATAATGATGACGAATTTAACCTTTTAGTTAGCTCAACCCACGCTTGTATCTTTCCATTAACTTTTACCTCCAACTACTGAAAGCTCTCAATCGATGTCTTCCTGCATATGGTTCTGGGATCCTATTTTTCCAACGAAAAGTTGTACTGCATGTTTTTAAATTAGGCTAGTCTGACCCAATCTAAACGCACTGTTACTTTTTTTCTAACAACTTGAGACAAACGTTTGATCAATTTTACAAGAAAACATTGTTGCTTAAATTTTCCTTTTTTGTATACTGTGCCTACAGATGTATATTTTTAAAGCTTGTAGCTGCAATCATAAATTAAGAATAACGATAGAAACAGCAGAAGCTGCAAAAATGAGATTTATGAGAAAAGTAGAAAGTGTAACACAAATGAATGAGAATTGTAATACAGAAATTTTTTCAACATCAAGCAGCTGCTTCGTATTGAGAGGTCTAAGCAGAATTAATATGGTTATGTATGCAGTATACCTCAAAAAGAGTTACTTATCAAACTCTTTTCACCGCACTAACTTGAAAACAATTGTTTGGCCATTTAAGAACAAGGTAGATGAGTCACCTATGTGACTTGACTTGGTCAAGGCTTAGAACAAACCTATTTCTGTTAGCAGATCAAGCTGGGAATGGTAGTTCACTGGAAATTCTTAGGGTTGCCACTCCTGCAATCCTCCTTGAAAGGAAATTTTATTACATTGACGTTGAATAAAATAACTGACACATAAAAAATACAACATGTTTGGATCTTTGAAAAAGCTTGTTGCAAACTTTTTCAATATGTTTAGGTGGATGTCATAACAAGATGTGAAGAAATCACTCAAAATTACTGTGTTATATGAAATGCCTTTGATTATTTTTCTTCCTAGCCACAAAATCAAACATAATTCTAAAGTAGCCTCTACATACAGTCATGGCCAGGGTTCTCTTTAAACGCAAAAAAAAGGGCAAAATAGTAAAATTCCGGCAAATTCGCAGTTAAAATTTAATAGTGTGCAAACTTATGCAAACTACGTGCAGCTGTGTGTCACAACAGCAAGTGACGGCGACTTCAATATCGTGCACACCATCGCCAGATTTTTTTTGCATTACAAATTATCTCTCTAGCAATTAACCTCAAATTTTTTTGCTTTTTTCCAGCCGATTTCAATGGTAGCTAAAGAGCAGTAAGAGCAAGCAGCTCTCAAACTTCAGTTTTAACACGAACATCATTTTTCAAGGAAAGTTTGAAAGTGGAACTTGTTAAACTCTATCTGTATACTTTACGTTTCAATGCTAATTTCAATCGTGCTTCTTAAGATAAAAAAGTACATTGCTCTCACTTTCAGTTTAGCACAAAAAACGCCATTTTTTGAGAAAATGGTTCAGTTTTTGTGCATTACAAATAAATAACTTTCTCTCACTTGCCACTTATGAAAACTATAAGTAAAAAAGAACATGACTTTTAACTAATCTTAGTTTTAAAGCCCCTCCAGAAATGCTTTTTTTAATAAAATGTAGCTGACAGATATGTGCTGCAATAGCTTACCGGTTGGTTGGTTGGTTCTAACTCATGCTTCACCAGGTTAGAATAGTGAAGCTGCTCACCCAGCATGTCGCAAGAGGTGACTCTTGGTACCCACCAATGGTAGTCTGTCTTGTTGGTGGTGGGGCTACCAGTCTGTAATTTGCAGCCATGACTGGTTCAGAATGGGCTGCCTTTTTTCCCCTAGCTTAATTCAGTTAGATTGATGGCATGAACCTGGATAGCTTACTGGTCATAAATCATATAAGCCTTAAAACTTGAAGAAAAAAATATAAATCGTAGTTTGATCTATTTAAAAATGTTTTATGTTGAAATCTTGCCATTTTTATTTTAATTTACTTGAAAGGTAATTTTAGTGGTTAAGAGCATCCACTTCACAGTCGGTAGACCTGGGGTTCATTCCCCTTGTCGAGTCATACCAAAAGACTTTAAAAATGGTATCAATAGTTTCCCTGCTTGGCGCTCAGCATTTATGGGAGATTGTGGAGAACAAGCCAGCAAGTTCACTTGTTGTGTCCTTGCGCAAGGCACTTAACGGAACGCCCCACCTTTATGTGGAAGACAGGCGACCCAGAAATGGCAACTCCCAAGTGAGTGCGAACTCATTGTCCAAAACATAGTGATACATCGCTTTCTCGTGAATGGAGGATAAATATGGCAAATAAAAAAAAAAGTAAAATTTGCCTACGACATTATGGGAATTTAAAAAAACTGCTGTTAACAATTGGCCATTTTAAAATTGTCTTTTGATTCAACATTAAGGTGTATCATCCAATCTGGTTTACCAGTGTCATAAAAACTTACCAAATAGTAGAAACTCAAGCATTGCATCAAAAGAACTTTTGCTAAAGTTTAATTGTGCATGTGCAGTTATTGCAGTCTTTTGCATCTGCCTGTATACAATCTGGTTTGCCAGTGTCATAAAAAATTACTAAATAGTAGAAACTCGAGCATTGCATCAAAAAAACTTTTGCTAAAGTTTAATTGTGCATGAGCAGTTATTGCAGTCTTTTGCATCTGCCTGTATATAGTGGGCAGGGTCCACTAAAAAATTTTTCTGGGGACTGCAGTCCCCACGCAAATGTAGTAAAACTATGTGATTTTAAATAAAAAATAGACCTTCACATTTTTGCTATCAGCACGTGTCAATGAAACCCTGTAGTTTTATGTGTAGTTGCAAATAATAGCATTTTAATTTTTTTATTAGACTGAAAAGCTGCATTCACCAAACTTGTAAATATTCACGTCCAGATATTTCTTTTTTCCTTTGGTCAATTTTCGAATGCTTTTCACAAAGATGGTTCTAGAAAAATTTGCCGTAAACAAGTTTGCCGTAGGAAAACTTGCTTCAGGAATTTTCACCTAAGGGAATTTTGCCGCAGTCAAATTTTGCACCCCCAGTATCTACCCCCACCTGTACACTCCCTTCTACTGTACACTGCCCTGTACATTTACATATTGGGCCTGCCACTTCGGTGTACACTGCCTTTCACCTATTAGGCGAAATTTCCTGAGGCGAGTTTTCCTACGGCAAACTTGTTTACAGGAAATTTTCCGAACATGCACAAAGATAAAATTTCATCTATCAAATATTTGCAACTTTTTTTCACGAATTCAGTAAATGGTACTTAAGAGCAAAAAATATTTACCTTGCTATGTTACCGCAACTATCAACAAGGGTTTCGTAAACAAGCTTCAGAAGTGCCTCAAACCTTCTACTATTACTTTTGCCACAATACCTAGGCAACTAACGACGATTTGCTGTTTTTACGCATCTGGGACAAAACTTCCTTAAAATTAATCCTTTTGTTTTCCTGCATGGTTTGTGAAATTAGTTTACAAGACTCTGGTGAAATTTGTTATCGCCCATCCATAACATGGCTTTTTCAGATATGCTTTACAAAGAAAGCAGGAAATAACAAACTACCACTGCTACATCGTACAAAAATCTTAATTTTCTTCTTTGGAGTTGCACAGCTTTGGCCATCAAATACTTTCCAATTTTAGATGAAAAATTTTCTTGCAATAGCAAAATCTTGCGGTTTAATTGATTATGATAGAGCAATGTAAGTTGTTTGAATTATTTACCATAATCAAACAACAATTAAACTTTGCAGGTAGTTTTTGTTCTTGTGCCATAATCGTGGTAACTTACCTAACACCGTGGTTCATAAAAGTCCTATTTCTGATGCTCATGTTGAGCGTCAGCAAAGGATTAATGTTATTTACACGCACTGTTAACCTGCCATTCTAAAATGCAGACGAATCACTATTGCAGAGGTCGTAAAATTTGAGAGACCAAATTTAATCTAAATGAACTAATTAAAGAGAAATAGACAGATATTTTGCCACCGCCTTTTAGTAACCAATAGACTACCTGTTTGTGAACACTTTGGGGCTGACATAATCATGCAGGTTATTCCATCACTGAAGCGCATTGTCACACTTTTGCCTCTCCTTTCCCCGCTGATTTTGAAAACTCGATGCTTATGCCCATGCCATTGTTGTTCGGACTTGTTTGAGGGTCATCTTCGAAAGTCTTTGTTGTGCAGTTAACTAGAGTCCATGCTGTGAAAGATGTAGCAGAATAAACAAGATACAACTCGCAAGCTAGCGTCTTGTTTGGATTAAAAAATAAATATTTGTAAAAATAAAAATCAAGTTGCCTAGACCAGTGATCTTCTCTCCATGGACCATGGTCTTCACTGGGTCAATACTTTATTTAGCTTTTATATGGAGTGAACTGGAAAACTTTTTCTTGATGACTTGTTTTTATATTTTATGTGGACAACACCCGTGAACTTTACTTTGATAACTTTTTGAGTTTGCTTGTAAAAATAAGAAAAATATATAATCAGACCTCATGCTTCCACGCATTTCAAAATTTGGTCACATGCCAAAAACGCTTGAAAAGCACTGAACTAAAGAGAGTGTCATAATCGAACAAACTATGTCTGAGGAAAAAACAAAAGGTGTCGTGCAGTTATAAAAACCAACGCTACCAGTAAACTTTACAGTATACAACGTTAGCTTAGCGTATACACTGAATAAATAGCAGTGGACTATCACAAATATCTATTATCACACCTTCAAATTGTATTGCTAAGTTGGTTTAATGGTTTGTTCAGCAATGTCCGCCAAAATTTGTTTGGCGGTTTTCATACATTTGCTAGCAATTTCGCACTTGCGCCGGCAGTTCCACACTTACAAAAATCTTAGAGGGAATGGTGGTCATGGCGATAATATTGCTAACCTAGCACATCAAGAGAAAAAATATTTTGAGATACTTTTGTTAGATATCATTCACGTCACACTCTAAAGAAATGGAATGTATATATTTCTTCCAAGCAGTATTTTTGTTTTGTAAATTGCTCCCTCATTTTGTAACAAATTAAACTCCACCCAAAAAACTGAACGTTATGTGCTGACATTTTCATAAAAAATTCTTTTAAAACTGGCTGTGACTGTTTTTGTGTGACCACAAAACAACTTATAGGCTGTTTATGTGACCATAAAAAAAAACTTGTAGGATATTTTTGCATAACTGTACAAAAACTTTCAGTAGACTATTTTTACTTGACCATACAAAACTTTTTGTACATGTCTGCAAGAAAATTTCTGTAGACTATTTATTAGTGGTTTGTTTTGTAGTTATGCACTCACACCATTTTTGGCCCACTGCACTTTTTTGGCACTCCTTTTTTAATCATAACGGTTAAACTCATTGTCGGAAATTCTGGTGATTAATTGATTGCTAAATAATCAAGTGGTCACACAGGAACAATAAGAACCAGACTGGTTTTACCATTATTGGGGCTTTTCAGTGGCACATATCTGATCAGCAGGAAACTGAACCCTTAAGATGTAAACCTTCCATATATGGTAAGTACCACTTGACCGCCTGGCTGGATGCCATTGCTGATGTTATAGCTGCTTTTGTTAAGAGGGTGACCAAATTTCCTGGTTTTGCCACTGGTTGAGTGCCATGCTGCAACTCCACAGCAGCACCTCACAACCAAGATTTCACCACAAGACGTAAGCATTGGACTATACAAGTACATTGAAGGGCAGAATGAAGAATCATGTAGTGAGAATTTATATAATAATTAAGTAGTCACACACGAACAATAAGCATCAGACCAGTTCAGTGGCACGTATCGGACAAGCAGGGAACCAAACCTTCAAGACCTAGACCTTCCCTCTATGGTAAGAAACACTTCACCGTCTGGCTGGACACCGTTGCTAATGTTATAGCTGCTTTTGTAAGTGAATAACCGGATTTTCTGGTTTTGCCACTTGTGGAGTGCATAGAATCCACTATGCTGTAACTCCCTAGCAGCACGTCATGACCAAGATTTCACCACAAGACGTAAGCATCGTGCTATACAAGTACATCAAAGGGTGGAATGAAGAATCATAAAGAGAGTGTGAGGTTTATGATTTTTAAATGCTGTAAAGCATCTCATGAATGAGCCAAAGTTCTGACCACTAGTCCCTTAGTGTGAGACTGCATGACCACGATGAGTAAATGTGTGGCACTACCACCTGTCTGCCACATAAAGGTGGAGACATTCCATTGTGTGCCTTGTACAAGAACATAATAAATGAACTTAAACACTTGTTTTCCACTCTGTCCCGTTCATGCTGAGTGCCAAGCAGGGAGTCAGTAAATACCATATTTCATTTTTTTCGTATTACTTGTTAAGATAATAAACCCCAGGTCCACTGAATAAGAGGCACATGCTTTAACTACTACACCATTGTGCAGATTGGCATGGTGGTATTAAACACTGCTACATAGTTGGAAATTTTTTTATATTTGCAAATGATTGAAGCACAATAATAATAGTTTTCAAGAAATAGGTTGTTCTCATTTGCTATTTGCAAGATCTTTCAAGAAATCATTTCCCAATTGTGATGTTTCTTAGCAAGAAAAACCTGGAATGTGTTTCATGGATGCAGGCTCTCAGCTGCATAGCCTACGACAATGCTTGTCAACCTTTTTGATGTCATGGACCATTTTTTGCCAAGACTTTGTTTTGGGGCCGACTTCATGAAAAATTTGTTTCAGAACAATCATTTATTCCAGGAAGGAAGTTGCTACAAAATGAAAGAATATTAAATTTACATTTTTAGCTTTTGCAATTCATAATTTTTTCCAAAAAAAATTTTAATTTATGGCAGAATGTTTCGCGGCCCATCGGTTGAGAAGCGCTGGCCTAGAATATGATAGCAACCCTTTTTACAAGATTGGGGCATTGTGAAACACCATGGAAACCCAGAAGCAGGGTAACTTCCAATGGTCTGAACCAGAAGCAGCAACTAAACAAGGAGTTACCTGGGATCATGCAATGTAAAAACTCTGTAGTAGAATAGACTAAGTGAGAAGTGTCCTGAGTGTAATTACAACAAGTGCTGCACAAAAGAATCTCAATTCTTGAAAGATAAAAAGTTTTAAAAAGATCCTCTTCATCACAGCCAAAACAAGAGAAAACAAAATGAGGAAGCTCAAGTTCTTCAGTGCATACAAAGGGAAATTACATGTCAAAAAATTTTGATCAGACAGTATGCATCTATGATAAAAACAAGTGGTTGAGAGGATGGACTAAACGATTGAAGCAGCACACCTCACCAATTACATATGAGAAATTCCTTTTATTTGCATAGGAGTTGATGCTTGACATGTCCTTTTTATCATACTGGACCAGTGTGATAAGTAGACCACATAGTCCCACCACCAGTCAGCCACATACAAATGAAAGAATCCTGTTAAGTGCATTATCTAAGGACAAAACAAGCAAAATTGCTAACTATTTCTTCACACTATCCTGTTTTTGCTGAGTGCCAAGCAGGAAAGCTGCAAATATCACTTTTTAAATTTTTTAGCAAGATTTGTGAAGAGAATTAAATACAGGTGTACATACTGTGAAGCACACCCTCTAACCACATGATCATACTGCTTGCTAAAGAAGTGGGTACTAGGAACCAATTGCAGCCTGAGATTAGATGCTAGTAAACTCCTTCCATTTGTGTGAGAAAAAAAAGAGCATGAAAGGGTGAAAAATAAAGAGGAAAAAAGTGTGAAAAAAAAAAGAAAAAACGACAGAGCAAGAGTCTGAGAGAAAAAATGCCAGACTTGTTGAAGCTATCTTTAATGACAATGAGAAAACCTACGCTAGAAACTTACAGCAACTATCCCCACAATTTAGCTTGGTATTTTGAAACTTTCCAAATAGCAAAGCCATTTCAAAAGTTTTTCACATACACAATGCTTTTGAGAAGCAAAGTTTAACTCAATTAACAATTAAACAACAAGTTTTTTACTATCGCTTAAAAATAGCTCACAGAAATTTTCTTATGGTCTTGTAGAAATAGCACTCAGAAACTTTTTTTACAATGAAGTGAAGGTATCATTCTGAAATTTTTTTTACAGAAACATAAAAATGCCTGCAAGATTTTTTACTGTCACATAAAAATAGCTACTGCCTTTACAATTACACAAAAAGAATATTTGCAACGTTATAAACTTTTTGGTTTGCATTATTTTATGAATATTGATTAAATGAAGTAAATATTATATTTCAACTATTAATATCTTTACTCAGTGTTGATGGTTTTGGCAAACAAACCTACAGCTCTGAACTATAACAAGTGATAAATAGTTAACATTCCAGTAACCTCTAAAAATTTAGAGGTTACTGAAATGTTTACTATTTCTTTTATCTATCAGAATCATCAGACAGCAAAAGTGATGATAAACAGACAACAACTTCAAATATTTCAAGTTATAATATTCTGCCTGAATTGCATAGTATTACAGTTGACAATTTCATTGCCTGTAAAAATTAAACAAGCAAAGAAGACAATAAAGTGTTTATCCAAAAGGCACAACAATACAATTATTTAGAGACTTGAACCTTTTAATTTACTCTTATTGCTACAAATTCTAAAAATGCATGATGAAAACTTATTGCACTCATTGAAAACAAAATGCATAAACCATTTGATATCTATAGCTATACAATTTTTAAAATGCGTGATAAGGACTTATAGCAATCAGTAAACACAAAAGAAATGAAGAATTCAGAGATTGAAAAATAACCCAACAATTATTAAGCCAGCAGTCACCCAGGTCACCAAAATTTTTGTTACAATCAGCTCAAGTCATAGCTTGAAGCCCAAACGTAAGCTTAATAAAATAATGCTTTCATTGATCAACCTTCTAGGAGAACTCTTCCACACATTTTTTTAATTTGGCAGTGGCTATTTCACCGTCGATGGCAATTTGCCCTTGGAATCTATTTTGCCGTGATCATTCACGTGTGTTTATATAGCCAAATTTGCTATTATCGCACCAGTGACTCTGTGGTGTAGTGGATAGAGCGCTGGTCTTGAGATACCAAGGTATCGGGTTCAAATCTCAGCTGGCCAGGGCTTAAAAAGAAAGGCAGTGTACACTGAAGGGGCAGGCCCGGTATGTAAATGTACGGGGCAGTGTACACTGCAAGGGAGTGTGCAGGGTGGGGGATAGAGACCTGGGGGTGCAAAATTTTTTTTTTTGGTTTTTAAAATTGACCAATCAGAGACGACCAAAAGTCACATGTTTAGTACGTCATTAAGATTGACCAATCACAAACAACTCACAGCAAAATAGTCTCTGAGGGTAAATTGCCGTCGACGGCAAAATAGCCACTGCCTTTTAATTTAGGTAAACAAGGTCATAAAATTCTCAAAGTTTTTTTTTCTAGTCTAGAGTCTCAAAACACTGAAGTACCAAATAAGAACAAGCATACAGGTTAAGTTAAGTTAGTTAGCACTGTTAGGTTATTAAGTAATCACTGCTACCATGGAAGAAAAAAACTTACTACTTACTCAATTTAAAAAAAACAGCTTTATTTGCATCACAGATGTACTGTGAACATTTGTTTTCAAAAGCTTCCATTTGTAAGCTAATTAGCTTACAGGCAAATATAATTTGCAATGATAATAAAAACAAATTTTACTTTTTATAAATACGGCAAATTAACTCAGTTAAGCTAGCTATTTTCTTAAAAACTATCAGCATAAAACTGCAACTATATCAGAGAAAATTATTTGGCAACCAAAAAAACACTTCATGACCGAAAATATTGAGTAGCATTATGCTAACATGTGAAATTCTGCAAAAAAGTTGTCCAGAGATTTGTATACCACTAAAATGCACAAATTCAGCAGAACTGCATCAGCCTTAGGATTGGGAATAAGGTTACAGTATTTACCATTAGAAATAGGGTAAGTATGCATATTTTCTTCATTTTAGTAGTTTCCTACTGGGCGGTAAAGGCTAGCACAATAAAAAAATTTGTTCTGTTATAGAAGGACATGGAAATTCAACCTTTCAGTAAATTTCTCCCTAGTCAGCTCATTCATTTGGATAACTTAGGATGAAAACCATTAGATTTAACAAAAAAAAAACATTAAACATAACTCATTGCCTTTGCTGCTAGAATAACTTTGCTGTGGAGCTGGACTTTTACCACTTTCAAATAACATTGTTCAAATGCTGGAGAGCAAAGAATTTTATAAAAAACCATCTAATGTGTTTTCCTCTATGACCTTTTACAGTCCCACACTAACAATTTTTCTGAGTTTAATATACAAGCTAAAAAGTATACATCAAGAGGCATTAATGTAAGGCAGTGGCTGTTTTTACTGTTAACAGCATTCCACCCTTGGAAGCTATTCTGCCATCAAACATTAGTGATTTGTAAATTGTAATGACATACTGGTACTTAAACACACATGAATGGTAACGGCAAAACAGCCTCCAAGGGTAAAACACAGTTGATGGCAAAATAGCCATTTCCTTAAAATAAACGTAGTATAAAAAATACGACCTAGTCTATAAATAGTACAATGGGTAGACAAAAAATAAGTGTTAAAAAAGTAAGCTAGAATAGGGAATAGTATTATCTGTTCCTTAACTAATCTATGATCTAGAGGAATACAGTAATTAGGCTATTTTTGTTATCTTGACAATGAGCAAGGTTCAGCTGTAAATTTGATCATCAAGTGTTGCACGCAAATGTAATTTGTAGGGTATATGCTATCATGAAAAAACACTGACGGTATACGACAAGGGCAGGCCACGTAGCCCAACATATCGTTACAGCCTATGTAACCTCATAGTTTTCGAATATTGTTCTGCCAAAATTGTGCTGCACCAGCTGATAGTAATCGAATTTCATTCCGCCGATTAGCGCCAAACTCCAACCGCTAAAGCGACTTTTCAAAATCTCCAAAAAGATAAGTTTTTTTTCGTTATTGGTAGGGGTTTTGGTCACTGTACTTTGCTATTTGCCAGTCACCTTATCAAACAAAACAGTTGTTAATTGGAAGCTTACGTGAAATAAATTTGATGTCAAACAATGAAAGATATGATACGGGTTCACGAGTGATACGGCTTCGCAGAGCACTGACATACCTTCCACAAGTGGATCTAGTGCAGGTCCCAAAGTGTGGCGGTCTAAGCTTTGCTTAATTAAAAGCCTCTAGCTTCTTGTCGGTCACCAACTGCACTGAAGAGACCTGATAGGTCGAAACAGTGTTATTGTCTGCAGTTTGCTAAATGAAAGATGTGTTAAATATTTTTTCATGAATGAACATTTTAACATATGAGGTTTGTTAGGTACCACAAATACAAAACTTTTTGGTGGCATATTATAATGTCAAAGATAATAATACGCAGCAATGATGATAAAACACTCGCCGTTCGGAACCACGTGACGACTGAGTTGTGCTGAGCTGCATTGAGGTAAATGGTTTTCGGAAGAAATGACGATGTGGAGACAAAAAGGTGAAAGTGTGAGGAAGTTTATTCTACTGTTAGTTGAGACGAAGACTACTCTCTTGATGAATCTGAGCCTATTCCTTTTCCCTCATTAGAAGGTTAAATCTCTGTCTACCATGGGGTCAATTTGACCCCAATGACATTTTTGAAAAGCTCCTGTTACTAAACCGTTGGCAGCAGCGCTATAAAACTTCTTGACTTTTATTTTGTATCGAAGAGGTTTGTTGACCTAAAAATTTTTTGTATTGGACATCTTTATCATGAGCTAATAAAAAAAGCAGCATCGTATACCAGTGGGGTCAAATTGACCCCTAGCAGTTTTACGAATATGTGACCCAATGAAACGTGCAAATAAATAAAAAATACTTAATTATTGCCCTGCTTACCTACCACAAATGAAGATTAACTTTTTTATGTATAATGATTAAAACCAAAAGCATTAATAAATTCGAAATTAAAAAAGTTAAATGCAAAGAAGCAACATCATAAAATATCTCTTGGAAAATGAAGTGTTCTAGCAAGTGACCACAGCAAAGGAGAAGAAATTAGCGACTTGGATTGGATTTCTACAAATGATGGCAAAGAAGACCGGAAAGGAATATCTTAATGTGATTCATCTTCTGAAGAAGAAATGGATGACCAACTATGTTCCTCTGCTTCTGCAAACTAAATCGTTTTCAACACCAAAACGCGGCAAACAACACCCTTTGCAAATAATGGTGGTAGAGCAGCTGCGCATAATCTCATTCGACAAAGTCAAGGACCGACAAGATATGCCAAATTTCAGAGCTCAGAAATAAGTGATACTTTTTCTTTACTTTTGCGGTCTTATCTTTGAAAAAACATATGTCAGTGGACTAATCACGAAAGAGCCATAGTATATGATAGCTCTTGGAAACCCGTGGATGATGAAGAATTCAAAGTTTTTCTTGGTGTAGTTATTTTGATTGGCGTTTATAAGTCCAATAATGAAAGCATTGCACAACTATGGAACACACCTGATGGCCGACCCATTTTCAATCGCACATGATCAGACAAAGGTAGCCTATCAACAAATTTACGCGTTCTCCGATTTGACAATGCACAGTCAAGACAACATAATTGGTCCCCTGACAAGTTGCAACCAATCAGAGAACTGTTTAAAACTTGGGATACTTACTTGCGTGATTCTTGCACCTGCGGACCAAGCATGACAGGGAACGAACAGTTGGTATGCTTTTGAAGAAGGCACCTTTTCAAGGAGTACGTTTCTTCAAAGCCAGGCAAATATGGAATAAAAATCTGAACAATCTGCAACTCCACTTGCTCTCACACATGGCAAATGCAAGTGTACAGTGAGAAAGATACTGGATGGGCCCAAGAAACTAATCAAGGCACAACAGTTTGTCTTGTTTTGATAGAAAACATTGAAAATTCTGGCCGAAATATCACCTGTGATAATTTCTTCACAAATCTATCGCTTGCACAAAAACTTCTTCAAAAGAAGCTTACACTGGTAGAAAAAATGAGGAAGAACAAGCCGGAGCTTCCAACAGAATTCACAGTGGTCAAAGGACGGAATGTGAAGAGCAAAGTTTTCGGTTTTCAACAAGATGCAACGACTGCATCGTAGTGTCCTAAAAAAATCGTGCAGTCAACATGCTTTCAACAATGCATACCCAGCCAACAATTAAAAGCATTTCGGATCAGAAACCAAGCATTATTCTGTTTTACAACAAAATAAGAGGTGGCGTTGACACTTCAAGATAGAATGAGGAGACCATACTCCATCAAATGCATGACTCGAAGATGGCCATTAGTTTTATTCAACAATATGATTGATGTCAGTGCAATCAATGCATTTATCATTTGGCAAGGAATAAATCATAAAAATGGCAACATGTGCATGAGGCAAAGAAGAAAGTTTTGATCAGTCTTGGAAAAAGAGCTGAGTGGAATTAAAGAAGAAGCACATCCGGTTGAACCAATTTCTAAGACTAGAAATGGGAATGTTACTTTTGCTTGAAATGGTGCTTCATTGAATAAGAGAGCCCAATGTACTTTGTGTAATCGAAATAAAGACAAAAAATGTCAATCTCTTTGTTCTAGATGTGGCAAACATATACAGTATGTCCAGAACTCTCGGACATTGTCTGCATCAACAGTGATTACTTTGATATTACTATTGCCATTGTTATTATTTTCGCTTGTGTTTATTTGCAAGTGTGTTATTATTTGCAAGTGTTTTTGAGGTTTGTGCTATTAATCCTGTATATTTGCAAGTGGTTTGGTGGTTTGTGTAAGAGGATATTTATGTAAGACGCATAAATGAAATCAGTAGGCTACGCTGCAAGACTATTATATTAGAGTACTGCTAATTTCGTCTTACATTGCTGTTTATTTTTTGTGTACAATGAAAACATTAATTATTAGATATGGATTAAACAATATTACCATCAAAATCAACCTTGTTACAAACTGCAAAACTTGTGTTCGCTAGGTGCAGCAGTAACTTGTACAACTATTGTTTTCATTTTTTATCGGTTCTCAAATTTTCACTATTGCTAGGATGATCGATTTCTTTATTTATTATGTGCTAAGTAAGCAAAAAGTTAAAAAAAAATACAACGAAAACAACTCTCAACAAAGAGTTGTGACTGGGGTCAATTTGACCCCAGTGGTACCAAATTCATATTTTTTTGCTGGTAGACAGAGGGTTAAAGACGTTTGGTTGCTACTTTGGATCACAAGATTACAGCGATGTGATGTTGGGCAACATCTTCACAATGCAGTCTGCAAGAGTTGCATTTAAAGCAATGATTTTTCAAAAACTTTTCGCGACGTGGCCCCTGTGGCAGGTTCAACAAAAACTCGCACCCCTCTTGGTCAATGGCAATTTTTCATTTTTTGTTGTCGGCCAGATTTCTAACCGTTTTATGGCAACTTTCCTCGAATTCATTGTGAAAGAACTTTTTTTTAAAGTATTTTCGAGCCATTTTCATGATTAATTTCGCAGGATTCTTATCAAATCCAACTTGATGATCTTTTTTTCGAGGAAGATCAATTATTTCAGAGGAGCTCGCGTGCTCTTACTCCCCCTAGAATACTCTCATAACCTCCAGTTAAAAATCCACTGATTTAAAACAAAACAATGAAAATCACGAGTTTTTTGCAATTTTGCTTAGACCCATTTTACATTATATTTTCTGTGTACTGCATGATTGGTGTTCTGTGTAAGTGCATAGCATTCAGCGATAAATTTCACAAACTGCGTTTAGAGTGAATAAAAGCACCACGTATTCGAGGTTTGCATAATTTGACCGTTCGCCTAAATTGCTACTTTCTTCTAACCCCTTTAACCTTATTCGTCTCAAGCGGGGCAATAACTGCCCGAGCAATTTCTTCTTAAGTACAGCGTTGTCCACAATAGCCCTACAATACTCGTATCACGATTTTAGGACCCATTGTAGTCTGATAGTACAGAAGGAGAGAGAAGATAGTTCCTGCCAGATCTACCACAAAGTTTGAGATAAGAGGAAAGACGAAGAAGAGGACAGATTGACGAGGGCAGAACGAGAGTCAAATAGGAGGAGAAGACAAGTGACAAACTTGTTGGTGTTGCCGAGACTAGCATAGAGCGTGCAGAATTGCGCAGGCTTCAGCGGAAAAACTTGAGCATACTGGGCCTGCTGAAACAAAAAAAGTCGCCTCAGTGCCAGAAAGCAGTTGGCAAGTACGCCAGAGCCGCCTTTGCCGAAAGGAAAAGGAACGGAGCCGTCTATTCAAAGTGCCAGATCGTAAGGTGGGAGAGAGTCAAGGTGAGCAAGTGCTGCATCTTGGCGAAAAACAGAGAAATCAGGGCGAGAGCATGGAGAGGAAAGGGTGGATTCCACAATGAAAGAAGGCAGGTTCCAATGAGGAAAGGGAAGGCAAGCAAGAAGAGCCTCTCTAGGGGAAGTAAAAGAAAGCATGAGTTGTGTGAGTGGACGCAAAATTTCTCCAGAACGATCTGCAGAGTCTTGGTTTCACTCCGAGTCCAGCCAAACCTGATATGGGAAAGGAGGTTGGGAGACAAACAGCCCGATCATAAGTGGAATTGAAACGGACGCGGGAGTTGAATAAGAAGAGGTTGGGCTGGAGATTAGCTTGGTAGGGATCCACTGAGATGAAAGAGGCCTCATATTTTCTGGGATTGAGAGAAAGACACCAGTACTTAAACCAGCGCTCCAATCGAATCAGAGCTCTTTGTCTTACATCTTTCACTAACCGCATCTTCCACTTCAGCGGACCCAAAGGCTTTAGGATGGCGTTTGATGCGGCCAAAAGGAATAGAAGATTTGGCCGCATTGAGGGCCAGAGAAGCAAAGAGAGCAGCAGCAGAGGAAATAGAAAGAGACGAGTATTCCTCTGCAGAAGGACAGTGAGAGTCAAAATAAAAAGTCATTCCAACGAGCTTTCTGAAAATTGAAGGAAGGGTGACGTTCGTTGGGGCAGAATAGCAAAGAAAGAGGGACAGTCAGTAGAATTGGTAGGTGATCAGAGCCCAAGTCCTGAAGCACCTCCCAAGAGCAAGAAAGGGTGAGAAAGGAAGGAGCAAAGAAGATATCAGGGGAGTAGCAACTGCCAGAGAAGCGACGGGAAGAGTAGGTATGTCAGGGTTATTGAGAGGAAGGAGGTCAAAAAAGATGACCCAATCGAATACTTCCTCCCCACTTCGGTCGGAACTACCTTTTGAGTCCCAGAGGGGGGATGACAATTGACGTTACCCAGAATGAAGAGATTTCTGGAGGAGTAAAGGATGGAGGAAGAAAAGGAATCGGTTCTGCTATTCGTCGGAGAAGAGCGAATAGGTGGAGCATAAACACTAAGGAATGAGAGCGAGGAATTTTAAAATAGCTGAGCACAGCAGTTTAATGTTGTTGACCTCAAACAAGCGAAGGAATTTTTGCGCCTTCTATGGTGTCGCAAATATGTGCTACGTAAATTGCGTCAAATCCGTTTCTTGACAACAAAATATCTTCGTGTGAAAAAGATATTAATCCTTTCAGTACTGACGGGTACTGTAGATCCCACCAACTCTTACTTAACATTATGGCGCATTCGCAACAAAAAATTAAAGCGAAAACCTACCTGGCTCATTGAGATTCTTTACTCTAGCAATGTCATTTTTGTTTAAAGTTTTACGTTTTGTAGATTGTCATGAATCATAATTGAATAATAGATCAGGTAATATTTTTGACTTTTTTTATTTCTTTTTTCATATAAACTTGACTTTTTTCCTTTAGTTTGCTGACCAAAGTTTTTCGTGGACTTTTGGAGAGCATTTTACGAAAACTTTTTTGATGTGTATTTTGCCAATTCAAATTCACATTGGGAGGAGTAGGAAGTTGCTACCTTCCTGGAACTCATAGCTCCCGTCAGGAATGTAGTATACTCTGTCAGAAAATAATTTTCAAAATTTTGGCAATTTTCTTGCATCAAAAAGCAACTAACTTTGAAAATTTTTTGATAAAGGTAATATAATCGCGAATCGGTGTGATGTTAATTTAGAGTTGCAGTTTGAACTTTGAAATCCAACTTGAAGTAGGCTACAATTCATTTTATTTAGCTCTTCTGGTAATGTAACGTTTATTTAAGTTGATACAAGTTCTTATCGAGCATGCAAAAAACTTTAATATCCGTCAATTCCAAGCGGGCAAATAAAACATTAGAAACTTCAAAAATTATGGAAGCTTTGAAAAAGAATGATTATCCCAAATGGTTTCTAAAACGCACAGTTAGAAGTTTGAAAACAAAAACAAATTTATCTTTAGCGGACAAAAAGGAAATTAAAACACGTGTTGTGCTGCCTTATGTTCCTAGATACTTTGAGGCTTTGTCAAAAATTTTAAGAAACGTGGGAATTTTGGTTAGTAGCAAACCGCATTTAACTTTAAAAGACATCTTACCAAAGGCAAAAGACTCGGTTGAAAGGTCGTCTAGACCTGGTGTAGTTTACCAGATTCCTTGTCGAGATTGCACTGGTATCTGCATTGGGGAAACTGGACGGGCTTACAAAACAAGATTGGCTGAACATAAAAGGGATTTAAAGCCAGCAAATCAGGCAAAAGTTGATGACAACAATTTTAATAAAAAAACGGCATTGGTCAAGCATGTCATCACCAAAGATCACCGAGTTGACTGGGATCATAGCAAAATTTTAACCTTTGAAATAGATTTTACCAAACGCCGATTTTTTGAATCTTTTTTTATTCATAATTCTGAAAATTCTATCAATGATAAAGAAAATTGTTTTTATTCTGAAATTTATGATAATTTGACGTAATCTACAGTTGTTTATTATTCGCCTTCAAACCTTTTGTTTTGCCTTTTTTCTTTCGATTGCGTAGCAAACTATTTATATTGCCTCACTCGTGCTTTCGTTTATTATTAGTCCTAATGAAGAACAGCTGTATAGCTGTTCGAAACGTTGACGGATATTAAAGTTTTTTGCATGCTCGATAAGAACTTGTATCAACTTAAATAAACGTTACATTACCAGAAGAGCTAAATAAAATGAATTTATCAGAAATACCTGGTAGCCAGAATAACAGTATATGTAGGCTACAATATTGTATTGTTGATGAGAAACAAAACACTTTAGTGCAGAAGAGCTGTGGAAGCAAAATAGGTTTTTCCAAGCCAAGTATCGTTAGACCTAGCTAACCAAAGTAGTCTACTTTCGCATGCAGTTTACTCTTATTTCTTACGGGTATATTACTTGTAGTCTAGGCAACAGTTCGTAGCACTTTTTCTTTTGGGTATAGATAAAGTGCATAGTAAGCAAGGTTGATTCTCCTGAGGTAGCCAGCTAGTCTAGTACGCAATGTTACTTTTAAACGCGAAAAACGTGCGAGTTTGCGGAAACATGTCCGGCGGATTCGCAGTTTTAATTTAAGGATGCACGAAAAAATCCGGCGATATTTGATAATTTTTTTCAGTTGGTTAAAACTTTTGCAATTTGCTAGCAAAGTTTTCAACCAACCGTTTAATGTGTGGGAAACGGGAAAGAGGAATCCAAGATTGGACCATCACTTATTTAGGGCAGAGCAACGCCTCACGTAATTAGCTCGTGGCTGTGACGCAACAGTGAGCAATAGCGACTTAAATATCACTTGTATAACAAACTGACTCACAAGCAATCGTAATAAAGTAAATCAAAAAGTTTTTTACTTTTCCCGGCTAATTTTACTCTTAGCTAAAGAGCAATAATTACAGTAAAAAGTGCCCTCTAACTTTAGCTTCACACAAAGAGACATAACATCATTTTTCGAGGAAAGTTGGAAACTGGAAGTGGTCAAAATGTATATTTTACTTTACTCTTTAAGTCCAATTTCAATCACGCTTGATAAAATGATATAAAGCACATAGATCTCGGTTTCAGTTTGGCACGAAAACACCATTTTTGGAGAGAATGGTTCAGTTTTTATTAATTAAAAAAAAAAACTTTCTCACGTTTGCCAGTTATGAAAACTATAAGTAAAGAAGAATACGACTACTAACCAATTTTAGTTTTAAATACCACCACCAAATGTTGTTTTTTTTAAATTAAATGTAGCTGACAGCTATGTACAATGATAGTTTACCAATCATGATTGAAATAAGCTCTGAAACTTAAAGACAAAAATGTGGATTCTGGTCTCGATCTCTTTGAAAACTTTTATATTAAAACGTAGCCTATTTATGTCAATTGCTTGCAAGGTAATGTGTAGTCCAGTAAAATTTGCCGATCACTATAGCGTATTGTAAAAAATTATCGTTTGCAATTGACCATTCCAATACTGTTTTATGATTCAACATTAAAATGTATCATCTAATCACGTTTACCAGTGTAAGGAAAAACCACTAAATAGTCAAAACTCACAGAAAGTTGTGCACTGCTCAAAGAAACCTTCCTTTAATGCGCGCGCGCGGCTATTGCAGTGTTTTAGATCTGCCTGTAGTCACTGGCACCAGCTAAAGTAGATTTGTTCCCCCAAAAATTTTTTTCCGGAAGGGAAGCCCCCCACAAATGCTTTGCATAAAGTGCCTCTAAATGGGTACGTGTAGTTTTATGCGTAGCGACAAATATCAGCTTTTCAATTTTTTGCTCGATTTAAAAGCTGCGTATACTAAACTCACGCATATTCGCGTTCATGAATTTCCTTGTTTCTTTTTATATCGGTCAAGTTTCGAATGCCTTTCAAAAAAAAACAGAACTTCAGGTCAAGTTTCGAATGCTTTCAACAAAGATAGAAATGCGGTCAAGTTTCGAATGCTTTTCACAAAAATAGGGTTTCATCTATCAAATGTTTGCGATTTTTTTTCTCATTCAATCACACATTCATTCAATGGTTAATTAAATCATAGAATTAGGTTAATTTTATTCTCATGCACTGTTGATTTGACATTCTGAAATGTTTACGAATTCTGTTGCTCAGGTCGCAGAGTTTGAGTGATCAAATGTAATTATTAAACAGAAATAACCAGGTATTTCGCAGCGGCTGATTAGTAACCGATAGGTTACTTGTTTGTAAACCTTTTTGGGAACCGATGTAATCACGCGAATTATTACAACACCGAAGCGCATTATCACAGTTTTGCCTCTTTTCTCCAGCAGAAATTTTGAAAAACCGCCTTTACGCCCATACAATTGCTGTTCGGACTTGTTTTTATTTCATCTTTAAAGACCTTGATACACAGTTAACTCCGGTTCCTGCTGCAAAAGAAGTGGCAGAGTAAACAAGCTACAACTCGCAAGCTGGCGTCTTAATCGAATTAAAAAATAAAGATCATTAGTGAGAGATGATGATGACCTAGATCAGATATTTTTAGTACGCGGACCACAGACTTCACGGGGCTACTACTTTATTTACCCTTCAAATAGAGTGTAAATGAAAAAAATTTTTGACAACTTGTTTATATATTTTCTTGGGACAACATCCCTGAAATTTAATATGATAACTTTTTTGAGGTCGCCTGTGAAATTAAAAAAAATATTTAATTGAGCCACGTGCCACCGTGCAATTTGAAAATGGGCCACATGCAAAAAACAGTTGAAAAGCACTGAACTACCGTATATACTCGCCTATAGGTCGCACCACCGTATAGGTCGCACCATGAATTTTGTGTTAAAAAAGTTGAATTTGGGGTTGACTCGCAGATAAGTCGCACTGGAAATTTTGGGACTTAAAAGGCCCTTTCCCTAGCTTTTTTGTACAGATAACCAGTACATTCAGACCCCTAACCCTGTTTGAGAAATGACAAAAATATATACACACATAAATTTGTTAAAACAATTTTTTTGAAAACTTTACAAATAACTATTACTGGTGCATGGTGCATGACCTTGTGCTATTGGTTGTTTTGGTATGTGCGTGCACGAGTGCATGCACGCAATAGCCGATAAGTTTCGCTTTTGTTCCGACTTGGTGGAAATTTTCACTCAGGTATGACCACCGTATAGGTCGCACCCTAGTTTTTGGACGAAAAATATGAGAAAAAAGTTGCGACCTATACGTGAGTATATACGGTACGTTAAAAATGCCATAATCAAAACATACGTTTGAGAGAGAACAAAGGGTGTGGTTATACGCAAAATAATGTCATAGGCAAACTTTAAAGTATCTGAAATATTGGAATTCTGCCAGGACTGAGAGAACGTTAAGTTATTATAGACAAGTTGACGTCAAAAATGAAGCCTTTGAACTATTTCTACTGTACAATAAATGCGTGGAAATAGTACGTGAAAACTTGCAAATCGCTGTTACGTTGCTGTCACGTTACGTCAGACGCTTAGCTGCCTTCGAAGATTTTGAACGAGGAGCCAAGATGTCAATCGGGATAAAATGACATCTTTTTTAGCGCCTTTATATGGAAGACAGGTGGTCCAGACGCCTCGGAAATGGCCGCTCCCAAGAGAGTACAGACGTCCCGTCCAAAATTCGCTTTCTCTAGAATGGACAATAGGAAGATAAAGATGGACAATAAAAAAAAAGCTTAGCGTATACGCTGAACTTAGTAGGATACCAAACACGACTTTGTTTACAACTTTACCATACAGTACTTAGGTTGGAGTAGCGGTTTATTCAGCAATGTCCGCCAAAATTGTCTGGCGGTTTTTGTGCATTTGTTAGCAATTTCGCACTTGCGCCGGCGACTAAGCACTGACTGAAATCTAGAGGGAACACTGCATAGTAGTTTAGCAAACGTTGTCCCTATACACTTAGTTATAGTTTACCATGTATTTGTATTGATGTAGATGAGAGGTTTGCCTGAAATAGTGTGCAGGCGGTTGTCAAATCTACTCCTTTCTTGATGTTTGTTATGAATTCTGCACCTTGGCAAGCAATTGGTGTATAGGTTGTCTACTGGTACCACAAAGCTAATAAGGAATCGATAATTCTCTAACTACACCTCTATTGTATTTGCAAGCAGCAGGAAAGCTTATGATGCATGCATTTATTTTAATATGTCGCCAGGTTGTTGATTTTCATCAATTTTTGAAAATACTAACAAAGCTACGTTTGATTAAATCTAATGTCCTTGCTTTGCTAGAAGAGATACCATGTGATTATGACTCTGATACCAATGTTGATGAAAATTTTGATAAAGACTTAGACATCACATAAAAAACAGATCCACTTTCATGTTCACAAGGTTATGATGAAATAGAAAGTCAATCATCTACAAACCACAATAAAGCCACTTTATGTACAGATGCTAAATATGGTGTTGATGCTACTAGGGCTAGTAGTACTAATACACAAAGTCGATGCTGAAGAAAAAAATCAATAACAATCAATCCCTTTAATTTTACGTCTCATCGCACAAGTAAAACTTTTACAGCAACCCCTATTCATGCATTTCAAATTTTTTGATGATAAGATGATAGAAAGCTTGCATTTTCAAACAAACTTATATTGCACCCAAAAAGGCAGAGCGGGAAGCATTGCAAAAAATGAACTTTATGCATTTTTTGAGATAAATATTTTGATGGCATATCATAAACTCCCAACGCTGAAGTGGTATTGGATAAAAGCTAATCACATGGGCATTTTTCTCATCTAAGAAGCGATCACTCATGACTGTTTTTTTACACATTGAGCAATCTTCACCTCAACGACAATAGCAAAATCGATTCATCGCAAAGCGACAAAATTTTTTAAATTCGTCCGGTGGTGCAGCAACCAAATCATCTTTTTGTACGAAAACATTCACCAAGTGAACATGTCAGTGTTGATGAATCAATAATTCGCTTCAAGGAAAGGACCTCACTAAAACAGAACAATCCGATGAAAACCAATTAGGCGTGAATATAAACTGCAGAGCGTTGCAGACAATGATGGTTATGTTTACAAATTTGAAGTGTATAGGCCTACAGGTAAAATATTTCGGAAGAGAGCTCTGCTCAAAATCTTGGTTTGACAGACAATGTTGTTATCAGTTAACCGATTGGTTGCAAGGAAAATACCACAAAGTTATTTTTGATATTTTCTTCTCATCGGTTCCTTTGTTAAAAGAACTAACAAGAAAAGATACTTTGGCTTATGGAACTATACGACCAAATCGGAAAGATTTGCCGGTTATAGCTGATGAAAAGTCAATCGAAAAAGGTGACTTTGACTTTAAGTGCACTTCAGATGGACTCAATCTCTATAAATGAAAAGACACCAAACCAGTGCACCTGATATCAAATTATCACATAATTGAAACTGCTGCAGTGCAAAAAAAGCAGAAAGACGGGGCAAAGGTATCTATCACCTGCCCCCAGGTTGTAAAAGACTACAATCAGAACATGGGTGAGGTGGACAAACACGACATGCTACGCCAGCTTTATGAAATAAACAGGAAAAGAATGAAGTGGTCGCATAGACTTTTTTTTGGTTCGCTTGACATAGCAGTTGTTGATACTTTTGTTGTTTACAATGCAAGCAAGGAGCAACAACTTTTATGCCTAGAGTTTCGAAGAGACCTTGCAATGGGACTGCTTACTCGTACATTTGCTAGAGGCTGCAGATCTTCTGGTGTTCCAAAAAAGTGTAAAATAGCATAGAGTGTCTCACCTTCAGTAAGGCTGTGTAACGTTGTGGTTCGCCTGCCTCAATTCATACACAAAAAAGGCAGATATGAAGTTTGTTCGGAAAAAGGAGTTAAGCTAGACCTTCTTGCATTTATGCTAATTGCAACGTCCATCTTTGCTGCAACGCTTCAAAAAACTGCTTTGTTGAGTATCACTCGTGAGAGTTATTGCTGAAAGTGAAGTGTAACATTGTTGCATAAATTAATAATGCCTATTGGTTTTATTAAAGATTGTTATTAGATTGGCGTGAAAAAATTTTAAAGCAAAATTTATTTTTTTTGACCAGTGAGATTATCTCCTACGATCCTAACCGGATGTGAGAATCCCATCTCCCCAAAATCTACTCCCCTAAAGAGCACAAAACATTTTTTGGTATTTTTGTGATTACGGTAGTCTAACAAAACAAAATTTACCACTGAAAATACTTTTTCAAAGAATTTTTTAAATTTAGTAGTGAAAGGGTTAAACTTAGTTCTAAAAAATTGATACGGCCCGCGTCGAAATTTAATATTTCGTATTTGGTATACCAGTGATTAATGTTGCAGATGCCTACTATAATGTTATAAACTGTTCAGTGGCGATCTATTGTTGGGTTTCATAGGTTACTAAACTTGGCTGACCTTACATGACTCAGCCAAGCGCAACTGGGCTAAGTAGTCGATTTGTCTTGCTGTCAAGAGTGGAGAAGTCAATGAGAAATATTTGTTTCTTTTAAATGAGAACCAACGGCAACTATCAAAATTTGACTTGCCTTCATATTAATTGTTTTCTCTTCTACAAGCAATAATTTCAGAAACATGTTAAACACAAATTTAAAATAACATAAAATCTTTTTCCGTTTGCAGATTTAATCGTTTTTCTACGTGGTGTAGTTCAAAAGGTATAATGCTTTAAACTTTTGGGGCAAAAACTACCCCACGTTAGACTTAGCACGACGCGAATCTCTTGAGCCAAATAGGGTTAAGGTGACGAATTAAGCAACTTCTACAATTGTTAAAAAGTAAAAATTTCAGCTTGTCATTTTAAAATACAGGAATTCCGGAAAAAAGCTTAGATTGTTGACCTGTTGAAGTAGAGACAAGGGGAAGCCAACCAAGAAGGGCCTAAGCTACACAAGTTGGACCCCTGACCTCATGGGACTATCTCTCTATTCAGAGCAGAAACTTTTAACCTATAGTAGGTACCAGTATTTTTGAAATATGCATACCATACAGCAAACACGAGCTCTTTTAATATTTTTGATGATGCTTATTTTATTTTCAATTCCTGCATTCACACTATACTGTTGTGATTAATCATGTCACTTTTTACTTTGTGATGGCGATGTTTCCATAAGTGATGCGTTATTAACAGAGTTGTAACGAGCCCAGCCATTGAAGGACTTGAGTTTAAGTTTGAGTTGAGTGCGAGTTTAACAACCTTTGAGTGAGAGTCCAATTGAACCGTAAATCAACCAAAGTGTGAGTCCCTTTCTATGATGCTCGAGTCGAGTTTGAGTTCGAGTCCACTAAACCTCATATCTTTCGGAGTCAATTTCCACCAAATCTCGAGTACTTTGGAGTATGAGTCCGAAAAAACTCGAATTTAGAAAAAGTTTGTCTAAATTCACTTTGTTTCCCTGTTGCATATAGGCCTACTAAGTTCCTGCACGCAAAAATACTTATGGTTTATGCTCGCGGTATTATTTTTTATTTGTATTAGGAACGGTGCCGGGTGAACAATGTACGAATTACAACAATCTGGCACATAGTTTAGGCCTTGGGGAGGCCCATTATAGCTTGCACTGCTGAACAAGAGACAAACACAAACATAAAAAAACACAAGTACTGGCGCGAAAAGACAGTTTGGCATAAAACCGACAGACCAATGAACCAAAGCACAACACCACCATTAGACACCAATCGCAAATCCTAAACTCCACACTGTCATTCGACATCAAACTGGCCTACGAAACCCACGCATCCCAGATGTTTTATCAAAGGACAGAATTTGCAAATACCGTACTCTGCACCATCAATTGACATTAGATACAAAGCCCACAATTTACAAAGTTCTCATTACGGACAAAACTCACAAAGTCAGAGTCCCATAACTTGAAAGACATCAGATACAAAACCCATAAATCTTAAGTGCCCCCATCGGGAACTAAAATTGAAAATTCCCAGTTTTACACCATCAGTCAACATCAGATTCAAAACAAACAAATTCCCAACGTTCCTCTAGGCACTAAACTCGTGAATTTCGAGTTCTACACCATTAGTTGGCATCAGATACAAAACATGCCAAATCCAAGCGGTGCCATTAGGGACGAAACCTGTGAATTCAGAGCCCCACACCATTAGTCGACATCAAGTATAGAACACGAAAATCCCGAGTGATCCTGTGATGGACAAACTTTACCAAGTAAAAGTCCTACACCATCAGTCAATATTGAATACTAAACACAAGAACCCCAAGTTTTCATGTCACGGACTAAGCCTGAGAAATCAGAGAGCCAAATCATCATTCGATATTAAACACAGAACACGCGAATCCTGAGCACCCCCACCAGACAAAAAACGCATGACTTTGCAACCACCGGTCCACTGTGTTACCCCAAGACTTTCTCTACCTGCATGGTTACCCATAAGTTGCCTTTTACGACTCGCTGAGTGTAAGGCTTCAACTATTCTAACCCGATTGAAGCACTAGTTGAAGGCAGTAATTGTAGACCGCTTTGCTCCTGCCTACAAACCATTAATTCTTTCGAAACAGTGGTAAGCTATTCAGAAAATAAAATATAAAGATGACTAATCGCTAAATATCCCTGATGCACGTCTCTTGAAGAGTCCGCCATCACCAACAGTTGCCATCAGCGACCAAATGTCAAACACATTTTAATACAAATACCTACAGTGGACAAAATTAAAAGCAGCCGTTTTGATTTCACTAACATAAAACCACATTGAAAAAAGTCGCTCATCCTTTGAACTATAGGCTTAAAATTTTTCTTTAGTTAGACACTGTTTTGCTTGACATTTAAATCTATAAATAGTATAATTTAAACTGGGTTTTACATTTGTGAATGGGGTTCAGCAAAATAAATTATTGACTTGAGTCATTTTTTAACTGGACCCAAGTCGAGTTCGACTCATTAATTGCTGTGAGGACTCAAGTCGAGTCCAGGTCCTTTGTAGTGAAGACTCGAGTTGAGTCCGATCCTAAGATATTTACAAGTTGACTCGGGTCTTTTGAAAACTGAACTCGAGTGTAGGCTTGAGTTATCACATTTCTGGTTGTTGAAGCTATGTAATTAAGTAAATCTTTGAAATTTTAGGCGCAATGCAAGTTTTCTAGAATAGTGTAAAAGATATTGTATTTCTAAATGATTCTCAAGAGAAAAGTATGTAAGGACATTAGGAAAGAAATTTGGTTTGAAATGAGCAGAGCTGGGCACCGCAAATTTACACTCAATTCCGCAACCGCAAATTCCGCAAAACTGCAAGAGGTGTTCCGCAACCGCAAATCCGCAAGTTTGCGATAGGTTTGCGGTGACTTTTCGCACTTCCGCAACCGCAAATGCACATTGCACTTCCGCAAACTTAGACCACATTATTTACTGTTATTTTGTCTTTGTGATTACCTTTTTTATTTCTGAAGGTCAAATTTTGCCATCGACCAGACGTTGACCTCCAAAAAAAAAAAGGTCATCAACTCCCGGACGTTAACCTCCAACCCAGAAAATAAGAGCATCCACTTTTTTCAAGCGGTCAGGCAACACTGCCTATTGCTTTGCGGATTTGCGGTAAATTTCAATTTTTCACCGCAAATCCGCAGATATTTGCGGTAGGAAATTAGGTTCGCAAATCCGCAAATAGAAACTTGAGTCCGCAATTTGCGGATTTGCGGACCGATTTGCGGAAGTGCCCACCTCTGAAAATGAGGAAACAAGAGGAAATCGTTTCCTGAAGTGGTGAAAATAAAATAATTCTTTGTGAAAGCACTGTATTCAGGAGAGATAGTATTGGGGTCACATTGAAAACTATTTCGTTTGCTTGACTCACTTCGCTGTGCACACGAATCATGAAAGGTGTCAAAATTACACGAGCAAATGAATTATTATCATTTAACTTTTTGATTTCTATTTTTCCTGGAACAGTTTTAGCACATGCTAAAATAGCTTCTAACATTTCACTTTCAGTGTAATTGCAAAAATTATTTTTTTTCCACAAGTTCCACTGGAAATAAAGAGAAGACCGCTTTGGATAGTAATGGTTGTTTGCCATTGATGTCAGATCTCCAGGAACCATATCCATTTGTAACCATTTATGGACTTGGCCAGCTGATAGACCACTATCAAAGTACTTGTGAAGAGTGGCTTGATAGTTTTTGGTAAGCTTCAGCTGTGCAAGTGCTTCTGCTGACCTTAGTGAATGATTGTGTTGCCTTTGAAAGTTAACAATACAGGGATACTGACCTACCAATTTGTCCTTTTTTCTTGTTGACCGTGTGACCAATTTGATTGTTACATGTAGTTGAGCTGAGCACCTAAAATTCACATTACGGTCGCACCTTACGTTTCTACGTAATTTTACAAGTTGATAAGTGCGTCCAACCATTAAGCGATGAAAATACAATTAACACCAGTAATAGTAACATTAAATCGTTTCTACAATACAGCAAGTAGGCTAAGCATTTTGGACGAGTTTCTTTAAATAAGAAGATTATGAACTTAATCATAAATTTATACAATTTGGTTAAATCAAGCCCAAGGTTTTATTTGAATGTATTTTTTACTTGCTAGCAATGCAAATTTGTTTATGCCCTTTTCAGTTTTGATAGATATGGTCTAGCAACAAACCATCATCAATCAATTGGCTAGACCTACATAATGAAATTAAAACTATTTTTCACTTAAACATGTCGTTTCTGCATCAAGGATATTCCTTATACTTTATTGTAGCTTGTCACAAGTTGTGCCATTTACAATACGCCTAGATAAAACTCGGTTCTAGCGTCACGTGACATGCTTCTCAGACGACGGTCAAAACTTAATGGCTGTAGATGGCTTTTGTAAAACAAGAAAAAAAGTAGGAACCTCTGGTTCGTTTTGTCACGTGATTTCAACCACCAATTAAAACGCTTCATTGTTTAGATGGTGCCGAACTCGCTAACATTTTCAAATAATGCGCCCGGATGTTCTCCTTTTACAGCGACTTGTCCAACGCGAAGACAACTTGCAGTGGTGGATATTCAAAATTGGGGGCCTGAGGCAAAATTCTAATAAGGGGCCCAAAAAAATTGATGTAGCAATAAAAAATTGCGATCAAACAACGCTACAGGGTTGGCTATAGATTGTTGCAAAAAAATTGATGCAGATACATTAGGATATATTCATAATCAAAACCATACGATAGAAATGTTGAAAAGCTTTTTCGTAGTAACTAGTTGCCGCATTTCACACAGTTAATCACGCTTCAAAAAAATTGGAGTAATTTGCTGTCGAAAGCATTACAATAACAGCACAATTGGAGGAGATATTTAAATGATTTGCTGCGACACGAGTGCCTTAAAAACTTGGTGTGACTTAATTGTCATGAAACACACCGAAAAACAGAAGTGTGCAGAATATTCAGATCTTATGCTGCAGCATAGGCTATTTTTTTTGTTAAAACATCTGAAACCACATAGGTCTATTGTACAGTGATCATATAGAGTACAACTTCACAAACAAATATGCCAATAAATGCATCAAAAACTAACAATTTTTACAATGCCACAACCTACTGTGAGATAAGGGCTGACAATATGCTTAGCGAGTGTGCTGCTAGACAAAACTTAAACTTCCTAAAAATATGAGTCTTCACATGCTTATAAACGTTATGCTTGTAAAAAAAACATTAAATTTAATCATAATGCGTTGAGATAGGAGTTATCTAAAATTTTAAATGTTGGCCCTGGTTAATTGTATTAGGTCTATTGAAAAAAACCAGGAAGATTAGTTGCAATGACTGTTGCTTTGTTTTTTGCTGAGCACAGGTCAGCAACCAATTCACCAATAACAATATCCTGTACATTATTATCTTTGAACTCACTGACACTTGATTACATAGGGCTACTGGTATCATTTTCTGTTTCAACAACAAACATAACTTGGATGCTTGAAAATGCACTTTTTATCTCTCAGTTCTGTATCAATATCATTATTATTATTAGTAGTAGGGCTGTTTATTACAATAAATCTATCCATTAGACTTTTGCGTCATTAATGTTCCCGCTTTCTTCCTTTCGCTTTGATTTTGATGCAAAACTTTCATACTCTCTATTCAACCGATGCACTAAAACTGTCCTGTATGAGGTAAGGTATACAGCAAATCAAAGACTACTATCTTAATTGAACAGATAATTTACAAATGAATCTGAATAATCAAACCTTTTTGATAAACATGATTGTAGTAGACTTCATATTTGGATGAGTCACCTGACAAGTAAAGCATTAACCACTTGACAGCGGATGACGTATATATACCCAAATTTCAATGTAGATCTACAAGCGGATGACGCATATGTACGCCTATTTATTAACAAAGAGCCCTGGGTGTTTTCTGTTGTTTTTGTCACCGTTTAGCAATTTAGTGCTATTTTTCTAAACAACGTTAAACACCATCGCTCATTAACCACGTGACAGCAAACCGAGCTAGCAGAACATAGATATGCTTTTAAAAATCCGCTGCTAAGTGGTTAACCCCTCCGCGTCGCTTATCATCATATGATGATGGCGAAGAGAACGCCGCTCATCCTCATATGATGATTTGCCGGCTACGGCAAAATGCGTGTATTGAAGAGAGATGTCAAAAAGGAAAGAAAGATCTCTCCCAAGCGAGCTTTAAATACACGCATTTCGCCGTAGCCGGCAAATCATCATATGAGGATGAGCGGCGTTCTCTTCGCCAACATCATATGATGATAAGCGACGCGGAGGGTTAAAGCCACTAAAATCTTTTGTTTTACTATCATAAAAGATAGTGGCATATACCAATCACGAATAATGACTCAACTAATTCTCCTTTTACAAATTTCTTTAAAAAGATAATATAGGAATGCAGCAAATTTGCCATTGAATCATTGGCTCTTAGCAGAGCACAGCAAGTACAAAGATGCCAAACAATTAAAACTTAATGTTTTTAAATCTTGCAAAAACTTTTTGTGCTTGCATATCTCTGATACTATTTCGCACCACTAACACAACTGACCGATTATTCTTTCAAAGCAAATTTCTTTCCGCTTTCACCAGTATCTCACTAACATCAATAAACTGCTCATAAAAAGATGAATTAATTAATTCACGTTTTGATACAACTGAAAACTAAACCGATTTCATAGATAAATTATCACAGGTCACAGGCAAAGTCTGGTTTGCTCAAACAACCAAAATTATAAGTTGTTCTGATCACACCAGCAAAATGAGGTTCCACCCTAAAAAATATGTTGAACCCACATTGTCACAACAGTTTCTCTCAAAAGAACTGGAAAGCCTTCAGCCCAAAACAGTAATAGAAAAATTAATTTTAGTTTTTGGTTTTTATTTAGGCAGTGGCTAATTTGCAGTCAATGACATTTACCCTTGCACTCTATTTTCCGTTGAGTGTTTGTTTGGTCAATATCAGTGACATATCAAATACGTGACTAGTCGTTTGTGATCAGTCAATCTCTATAATGCATTTAAATTGACAAAAAGTGACAAAAAAGTGATTTGACAAAAATGGAGCTGTTAGCTTACACTCCCACTTATATCCACAAACTGCCATTCCCTCCTTAATGTATCCTGTCTCTGATTAAGTACCCTGCCTGCAAAGATTCGAACTTCTAAACATTTTATTCGTAGTTAATATCACTATTCAGACAATACTATGAGCAGGCCAAAACAAGACTATGAGCACTGCCGCAAATGAGCTAATTTTGAAGACACACAAACTTTGAACGCCAAATCAAGAACCTATTTTAAAATGCCACAAAATTTCCTAAAACTACACAGGCCATTTTTAAAAGGGAGTGCCCCTCGATAACTCCAAAAAGAGGGGGCCCGAGGCGGCTGCCTCATTCGCCTCACCCAATATCCACCACTGACAACTTGCTCTATCTTTAACGTCAGATTTGAAAAACGACTGCGCATAATCCGAGTACATCATGTTTAGTTTATGAAACAACAGAATTTAGAATTCTTTGTGCAACGTCTGTAATTCTCTTAGTTGAAAAACTTTCCCCTCATAATGCCATTTTTTTGATCAGGATTTTTACGCTAAATTTTCTTCGACAACTTTTTCTCTGACTAAGATCTCTGGTACAAGTTGCAGAGAGTTGCTCAGACCATGGGGCTCCAATAGTCGTATGGATTGCTAGAATGTCGAATCAGAGGCCGGTCAACTACTGGTTTTGAGTTGCTTCATTTGGTGACGCAGAGGATGCAGCTTAAATGTGTGAGCAAGAAAACTGTGATTTGACTTTCGTAAATATTTAGTTGTATTTTTTAACATGCAAATGGGTTGATGACGTGTTAATCAGTAATATCGTTTAACATCGAGATGAAATGCACTTTATCCGTTAATTAAGACGCTTTTTATAATTTCCTCACGCTATGTTTGGCTTTAAACGTCAGTCACGTAAAAGCGCTTTTTAACTGGTACGCTTCATAAATTTAAGCCAGTCTCTGCCTGACAATGCTGCAATAGTAGTGTTGTCCTAAATAAACGCAGTCAAACATGTAAGGAGCAAAATGATATGCCCCGCACCTATTCTTGACAATGTAGACAATATTGTCATTGCCAAGTTATTGAGTTATGCAGTTGCCAGTTTACTATAATAAAAAAGGTTGTTTTGAGTTAGTTTTGGATGATAATTACAATACACTAAGCGGCGCAATAGCAAGCAGCTGTAGAGTCCGCTTCGCCGTGGTCGAAGACTCGTAAGCGATTGTCTTTGGCGAGTCAAAGTTAAATCTGGTACTTATTCACAGATCTTCTGCTTCTCGCTGTGTAGTTAAAGTAGACTTTAATGTAGAGAATAAAACTGCAAAATATACCAAGTTATCTTAAATTAAATTCTAACTAAAATCCATTTTCCTTTCACAATTCAACCGAGAATTTCAAGTTAGGCCCACAGCTTGAACATCTATAAATATATAAAACAATCAGCCGACATCTATTAAGGTCTAGTAGATTTGCTTTAATGTAGCGGCCCAATATATTTTATTCAAATCGATGAATTATTTGTGTAGAAAAATAATGTAAAGTTGTGGTTTCGGTACAGTGTGAGGAAAGTAAGATATGCTGAGCACAGTAAAGTTAAAAAGTCTTCTAAAATCTAAACAGATATGTGTATAAAACATATTTACAAAAACTTCATAACCACTAATAGTTCTTTATAAAAATCCTCTTATTTAATATTTTATCTTTTAAGTTTGCAATGGATTTTAACTTATAGCGAATTTTTCAAGCGACCGAAATTGCCTTATGTATAAGATGATTTGAGCTACTACAACAGACAAGTTGTGGAAAGCACAGATACTTGGAACCAATCATAAAAGTGTGTTAAACACTTGCATAACATTGTTTTGAACACTTGTTTTCTGATTTTTATTCTTGGCAAACAACGAATTTAATTTTGCTGAAAATGTTGTAATTTTGTCAGAGGTGCAGCCAGGGTTTCCTGATATGGGAGGCCAAGGTTTATTTGAACAATACAACTCAGACGAAGCGCGCAACTTCGTACATTTCGCTTCTCTTCAATGCGTTGCTTTGTCTCAAAACAATATTAAAGTTGAAGATCTTTTCTTTAGCAAAATTTTTTGATAATTTTAGTATCAAACTAAAGTCAAGGTCTTTTTGTGGGAGATCAAGTTTTTAAAGCCACAGGTGACCCCACCAAAAGTGCAGGTGACAATTTTAACTGAGACCAAAAAGGAAAGGCATGGCAAAGAGCCCTTACTGAGTGTTCTTCCCAGTCAAAGAACTTTGTTTAAAAAATAGAATTTATTGCTTCAACACAGCAAAACTTTATTGAACTTTTACTCCCTTTTCGTTGTGTCTATAATATTTTTTCATTTTTCATATTAGACTAGGTTATAAATACTTTAGGGTCTAAGTTGCACAAAAAATAATACGAAGCCCATCTAGCTCTGTAAAAATCTCAGTGTAGTGGTAATTTTGCTTGAAATTTAGTTGATTAATAAATACAACCACGAAATGAAATAAAGAAATTGTTTCCATTTGATATCGTAAATAGGAACCTTTTGGCTTTTTTAGCGAAGGTTAGTGCTTTACATGATTTAACACAAGTAAGGTATTGAAGGATGCAAAATTGAAGTTCAATAATATTGCTTCCTTCTGCGAGTTGTTCCTCTCGGGGATAAAGATATGGTAGTTTTACAATTACGTCATTTTTAGGAAAAGATCCTTCGTCGTCATCGTTTTTTACAAATACATTTTTTCCAAGAATTTGTGACACTCATTTATCATTAAAAATCTACCATCATAGTCTTTTTCATCGCAGCCATCTGTCACCTGGTTCATTGGCTCAAGAAGTAACATGCTCAATGAAGCGAATCCTTCTCAATGGCAATTATAGAGAAAATGTCTCTTACCTCAACCTCTCTATATTTTCTCCTTGAATTCTGTATCAACAATAAGTCAAAGTCAACCCCACCCTACCCATATCGGAACAGTTCAAGTATCACACGACACCTCCATTGAGGGGGGAGGAACATAAGAGATATCGTTTTATGACAAACTTGTTACTTCATTGAAAGAAAAAATTGTCAATAGTATGATTAAACATGGTTTTGGTGGCAAAATCGAATAATTGAAGTTTAGCACGTTTTCTAAGTGACGTCTGATATGAAGGAGCAGGGGTTTACAAAAACGTCTTATTACTTCACATGACGGCGGGGGATAAAAATCAGATAAAAAGCGTCTTATGTTTTGTGAACAGCCCCAATTACCACCTTAAAGCGATGCTTATTGTTAGCAGTTTAGTGCAATATGAATTTTTGCTAAAAACTAACTTCAGAAACTGAAAATATTACTTTTTTTTAATAATATATATTTCAAAAATGTTATCTATGTCTTGTGAAGCCAGCAGTTACACACTAAAATGGGCCAATGATTTATTTGGTAAAACAAGTAGCTGGTTCGGTCATAAGTGTTGGAAATACGTGGAGGATATCAATTTAAACATTTGCTCAGATTTTCTGCTGTTCCAGTTCCACTAGTGACACCCTACGCAAAATATTACCAGAACGTATCTTGAACAGTAAAATCCACTTAAAATTTTTCCCGAAATCAAAATTGCTTTCTAAAAAATTCTTTAGCTGAAATTTATTCTAATTTCATGCAACGTGCAAGAAAAACTGTTTCCATAAACGTCAGAGCGAATTCCCTGCCTCAAAACACCATGCAGCAGTTGCCCTCAACTATGCGGAGTGTACCCAGGCTCATTTAAATATTTTTCTTCTTCAACGAAATGCTTCCCGAACAACCTATTCCTCCTTCCATAAGGGACTTTAAGACAGCCCTGAGTGGGACCGCTGAAAAAGCTGTCGCCTCAAATGCATCTGTTTCTGTAGAATAAAAACTTTGTCCTCTCTTCTGAAATTTTCACACTACACATCGAACCAGGCGAAAAACGTTGCTGCCGTAAATCGGCAAAACTCGCATCACATCTTTAATCTATTTGCAAAAACTTAAACTCAATGGATTCTTCAACATACGCAGGGGTGTCAAACTCATTCAGTGATGTGATCCGCATTTACATACCTGGATTTTATACGGGCCAGACTCTGTTGAAAAAAAATTTAAGCACCGAAGACTGTATATCATTGGTCCCCAAACTTTTTGTCTTCCGGCACAGGAAACCTGTTGATCAAATTTTGCGGTACACCAGCCACGCAAATCTATTCCTATTGATGGCGAGTTGCATTATTTGGAGATCACCACTTCTCCGGGCAACGATCTCCAAAAATCGTGTGATGTTGCTCGACATGGTGCAACCTGTAATGCTACCTGCGACTTGTAGCAGTTGTCGACCATTACCTCAAGACAGCATTTTCTCAATTTTCAAAGAAAATTTGTATTGATATAAAGCACTTTAAAAAGATTCGGCGCGGCACATCTGCAAACCTTCCGCGACACACAGTTTGAGAAACATTGCTGTATATATTTCTTGTTTGGGGACTAATGCTTTCAATGGAAATTTTCTCGCATTTTTCGCTTAAAAGTTACTTGAAAATTTCTTTTTGAAAATAAATATTCTCTTCACGGCGATGGTCGCTATTTTCATGTAATTTCAACTTAAAAGTTTTTTTTCTTTTGGAGAACTATTTTTCGAAGACCGATTCGGAGGCCAGGCATTCGCACTGCGCCACAAAATTCTTACCCGGGCAACAAAATACAAGGTCGCGGGCCATATTTGGCCCCGGGGGTCGCCAGTTTGACACATCTGGCATATACCAACACCTTTGCTGATTTACTGCTAAAATGCGTGGACCCATATTACTTCAGTCGAGACACGTTAACTTTTGTATAATCAAGAGCTTTTAATGTTTTGGTGTTGTCAAGGGCATGAAATACAGCTTGAAACCAGATCGTTTTGTCCGAAGTGAAAGATATATCTTGCTGAATCTACAACATTTAATTTTCTGTTTGCTTTATTTTCAGACTCGTTCAAATAAATGATCATGAAAATAAACACATGTATTTGTATCGCTGTTGCCGTAATTTTTTGTCTTACTCAATCTTCGGATGCATTTACGGACAACACAAATGACACTCTGCTTCAGTTCGCCATCTTCAGTGATGGAAATAACTCCGCTCTCCAAGCGGTTTATAAAGCTTGTGAAGAAAAACATGATCAAATTAATTGTTTCAAAGACTATTTCTACGACAAACAACCATTTAATGTTTCTGAACTTTACCCTGCAATGGATAACAATGAAGAGGTATGTGCTTGAAGTTTTACAAATTAGTTGTAATATCAGGCCTGTTGTACTATTTTTAACCAACCACAGTACAAAGAGCCTACCAGTTTTTTAGTTTCATACGTAGGCTAAATATTTATTAACAAAATCAATTTTGTCTCGTTGAGACATCATCAGTTGCTGAGGTTATCTCAAACAAAATTTGTTTATGAATACGGCGGTACATTTTAAAATGTTTTTTATGCTTGATAGTTTATCAAAGTTTTTCAAATTTAGTGGATCTGAAAAAGATTCTAGAATGAAAAATATATCATTTCGTACTTTCTTTGTTAATATTAAAGCATTTTTTCTATAAATAATTACAATCTATCGTTTTATTCAATTCACGGCCGTGCCACGTAAAGCGACTACAACTCCAAATTTTAATTCTAATAGCTGCGAACATAAAAGATTTACTGGGACTTGACAATCCACCAACGAAAACTTTAAAGCGGAGACAAATGCTAAAAGAAGGGATAAAGGCAATGTAACAACAGATAAATCCCTCAAAGCAAACTAAACCAACTCGTCTCGCATATGTCAGAGTCAAGGTCACATATGTTCTAATACTTTCCATTAGACCTGGGATCTCACGGATTAGTGCGGCACAAATAGCTTTTGACAAAGCATTTTTTCAAAATTCACAATAATGTTGCATCTCTAATACAGTGTATTTATAAGCTTTGGCTTTACTAATGTAGTGTTTTTACTGTCGTTGTTGCTACTTCACCTTAGATATCATGTCACTTCAACTCTGTTTCAGGCTAGTGACCGATTTTTATTAATCAATCAGCTGAGGAACGTATTATTTCCTGCACAGTTTTCCAATGGCAAAAATGGTTCCAGTAAGTATTCTTTTACAGTATGAAATGACTGTGGCTGTTAATGCTCTAGTCTATACCATGTTGGTGCAATCTCTAAACAACCATTTTTCTTCAGCGACTTGGTGATTTGCTTAAAAATGGTGACTTGCATGTATATCAAAAAGCCTTTAGGTGTTTTGATAAAATAAACCCAGCGCAGCCGAAATTTAATTTAGTCAAAACGACAAAATTGTCCCACATATTGTACTAGCTTCCCTCTAAAAAATTGTCTGTACAATGGTAAAAATATACATTGTTTTTAATTGTTTTACAGCTTAGCCTATTCAGGTTCTTGGCAGCAAGTCAAGTTTTTTTAAAAACTCAAATATGCCTTTCAAATAGACTGGCCCGATCTGATTCCCGTTACACCCAGAACCATTCGGTTTCCTCGTTTTTAACTTGCTTATTGTTTAGATTCCAACAACGTGACAGTGACTATAGATTTCACTCAGTGTGGATTTTACCCTGCTTGTACGGCTCACACGTCCTTTGACGATTTCTGGGTATTCACGTGCGACCATGCTATTGTGGTATTCATTGCTGTTGTTGGCATCCTTCTCTCTGCGATTGTAATCATCTGCAATGTTCTTATCATCTCCGTCACAGCAACAACAAAATCTCTCCGAAAACCGCATGGATATTTCAAAATGTCACTCGCCGTTGCAGGTAAGCATTGTTTACTGCAATTTTTAGAGCCGTGTTTAGTTCCAGGAGTGTATCCAAGCAAATCTCCCCTCAACAAATACGCTGTGATAAAATCATTTTAAAAATAATGCAAGCAACTTTGTTACTGATATCGGATGATGAATTCATTTGATTATTTTCGATTTATTTCAGATTTAATTGCTGGAATCTTTATTTTGCCATCGATGGTTCACAACACACTTAATAACGAGATTGACTACAGTAAGAGACTTTACTCCGCTTCTGATCTCGCTATATTTGCCTCCGTAGATGAGACCCAATCGGGAGCTGCTGTATTCTTTGGTGTCATGGGTGTTCTGTCAACAATGACATCAGTTTTCAGGTAAGATTTGGTTTCCTTAAGTAGTAATGCCCACTTGTAAAAAGACAATTTTCGAAGTTTCACTGATATGTGGTATTGAAAATAATTCGTTGAAGCAACGTTACCACCAAGAAAGATAGCATTTGTGAATAATAAGGTTCAAAAAATTTCTTAGAACAGCTAGATAGTATGGTCACAGTGGTTTAATCTTTCTTCATTTACTTAGATAAAATCTCCATTCGTTAGTGTATTCCTTCTTATTCTTCTTTTTCTTTCGGCTTATTCCCGATTAGGGGTCGCCGCAGCAGATATCTGCATTTTTATGACATGGCATTTGTTTTACGGTCGGATGCCCTTCCTGCCACCATTCCACTCTTCAGAGGGAAAACTGGGCCACCTGTCTTCCACATAAATATGGGGGCGTCCCGTTAAGTGTCTTGCCCAGGGACACAACAAGCCAACTTGCCGGCTTGTTCTCCACAATCTCCACTAAATGCTGAGCGCTAAGCAGGGCAGCTGTGAATACCATTCTTTTAAAGTCTTTTGGTATGACTCGACGAGGTGAATGAACTTTAAGTCCACCGACTGCGAAGCGGACGCTCTAACCACTACACCATTCGTTAGTGTATTTCAATTGCACAGAATTACGTCATAATAGTTGATTGTGAGGTGCCTACTTGGATTGAGCTTAAAAACACAAAGAAACACGAATTTGATGCTATACAAATTGTAGCTCTTAGCATAGCAAAACTCAGTAGCTGGTTACTGACAACGGACTGATGGCAAAGCTAAAGCGGTATCTTGAACATTTGCTTCAGGAGCCCTGAATTTTTTCTAAGAAAATAAACTCCAACAAAAATTGGAAAAGTCAAGCATGTAAATGCAGATGGCAGTTGTCGCTTCATAAATACGGCTTTGATTTAACAAAGATGCATTGGCAACTAACCAAATCAAATAATTTTGTTTTGTTTGCAGTTTGCTTTTTATATCCGTGGACAGCTTTCTGTCTGTGATGTGGCCTATGCAGTACCGCATAGGCGACATCGTGTCTACCAAAAAAGCGATAACAATGGTTGTACTCCTGTGGATCGGTACTATACTGCTAAGCTTTTTGCCTATCCTTGCAAAGGACGTTGTCGTCTATGGATTGTCGTATTATACGTTCCAGTACATACCAGTCGTAATCCCTATTGCGGTAAGAAGATGTGAAATTGCAAAAAGAAACAAATGCTTTTCAACTGTGTTCCCATTGTTTAGCGTTTATGGAGAACAATTGTGATTCAGAAAACTCTAAGCACGTCATGTCATAATACCTGATCTATAATGCTTTACATCACAACAGTTTATGATAACGCTGATGTAATTGCAGTACATATAAGGTTTCCAGTAACCAAAGAAAAGAGACATCACTTTTCAAACAATCTTTGAGCTTGAAATGATATCATCCGGCGTTGAGGGTTTTTAACTACAACCGCTTTTTAACGCATTTGTTTTTAGAAAATGGCTGTATTGAAAATGGAGGCTGCTTACAGATAAACTTTAACAACGCAACAATTTTTTAAAAGCCGTTATGAAGTTAGTCAGAGGTTCAACTTTCGGCTGCTAAATGATGCAAATAAAAATTTTCCAAATTTATGGTTGAGCCTTCAAAGAAAATCGAAGACTGCCACAAATTCATATTTTTCTTTCAAAGCGCTTCAAGATTGCCTGATTAACTTGAATAGTGGCATTTTTTTTGAAGAAGTAAACAACAGACCACTTATACCTTAATACCAAAGGCCAGCGATGCACTTCAGGGCGTAACTGCAGACACTGCACACAGTTTCGATCTGTCAGGTCTCACTACTATACTTGGTGACCAACAATTGGCCTGCGACATTAAAATAAACACAAATCTATAACCAACCAAAGTTGTCGGTCACCAATATCTTTGATGAGGCCTGATAGGTCAAAACAATGTACACGGTATGTAGTTACAACTTATTTTTGTGTTTGACCGTCTTTTAAATTTGTTCAAAATTTAATTTTTTGTTTGTTTTAGGGAACCAAAGATGGTGATGCTGCTGTGAAAAGGTAAGAGAATATTAGTTTTAATTCACAAAAGATCCCAACGTGATCTCTATAACTAAACAGCGATTTGAAATTCGGATGTTTCTATTCTTAAAATATAGAATATGTAGAAAAACGCTAATCATTAATTTGTGACACGGCGGTTATAAGCACTACATAACGTCATTACTTTGTCACAACTCAAATGGTAAATTAATTGCGTGGCATTTCAAAAATCTAACTAAATTAAATAATGAATACAGTACACAAAAGCAGCGGCAACATTGTGATTACTAATTTAAAGGTATTTGCTAGTTTGATGAAACACTGCAAATTTTTTTCTGAAATTCAAACGCTTTGAAAAGCTTTTGCTTTTTGTGAATAAGGAAACTAATTTTTTGTGGTATGTTTTTGTCATCCGTTCTCGCAGGACAACGTGAAATACATTGAACGGTAGCTTCATAGACACAACTTTTTATATTTCACGTCATACATTGATTAATAGAAAACATCCGCCACTGTTAGAATTTTTTGGGAATGACTATAATTACCGCAACAGACTATTGGGTAAATTACTGGTATATTTCGAAAGCGACAAACAAACTTATACTCGTAGGGTTAATTATATTAATGTCTGTCTGTACTAAGACAATGATTGTGCAATAGACACAATTAAATTAAAGAACATTTGAGGCAACCATTTTTAAAATAGTAGGTCCACAATTGTCTATGACTTTCGCGTCGTTACACCTTTCAGAAAGGCGTAGCACAGCAACTTTTGCTTTGTTGAAGTTGATAGAAATGCATTGTGCTAGCAGCATTGGTAGCATCGAAACATGTTTCAAAGCAAACTTTTTTATGTTATCTGGTCGTCATCATGACTATTGTTAATGATCTTGTTACAGAACACGATAACCTTTCAGAACAAAAACTTCTGGTCTGCTTTGTATACATTGGCATTTAACGACAGTCATGGCTCTAGACAGCAGGTTAACTGGATGCATTAGGCTGTTTATGCAATGCCACACAAATTTGACATTATGTAAAAAGGCTTGCATGTTATGATTACAAAATAGCCTGTCAATAACAGGATTAATATCCCTGGTTAAGTCAAGTTGTTATAGTCTAGAAATGCACATCCTTTTCGCTTTTGCCGGCGGCATTACGAACTTTGTGTTTGATCAGTTTGATATAGCCCAGGGATGCGCAACATTTTCGCTATTGCCGCCCGCATAGCAGATTTTTTTTTACAAACCACCTCCAAGTCAGTACAAGTTAGCTGTTATGAATAACCCATTATAAAGGAATTTAAAAATATCCTTTTACTCGTGCCTGAAGTGTTATGAAATGTGAAACTTTTTACTGAATTTATTCAAGCACATGACTCTAACTACCTTTTATGACGTCACCATCCAGACTGTGACGCTTACGCCTGTTTTTTGCATTGCTCCCCACTCTGATCCCAGCCTATATTCATCTAACAATCTTATATACCTGAAAAGAAAGCTGCACTTTTAACACATTGCTGGATGGTTTTTTCATTTTCAACTAAGTAAATTTTCTTTGTCACTTCACTCAGTTATTAAATTGATTAAATCTGATTTAGGTAATCTTCTACCAAAACGGAGTAAATTTTGCACGGTTTTGTATTTTGTTTTTCACACTTCTACTATTTACAACATTGTTCACCACGCAGGTTAACAAGCAAACATGCTAGATGTCAATTTAGAAACTTTTTCCCATCTAAAATACTTAATTTAATCTCTTCATCTTCACTAATAAATCAAATTATTTTACTTTTTTATTTGCAGATACCCCCACGCTCTTGCTTATTTCATTATTGTTTGGGCGATTCCATTTATCATTACTTGGATTCTTACCGTTTTTACGTCTTGCCGAAGCAGACTGATGCTTAAGAACATAAAAGAAGCAAGAAAAAGAAGCGCTCGATCGGAAAAAGATTTGAATAAAGTTGATCGAGATTTGGTCCGTACCGTTGTTATCATTCTGACCGTTTTTACCATTACCATCTTACCAGTATTCGGTGTTGGTATGGCAATATCTTTGCACCCAACAGGTGTTTGTTACAATCAAAGCATATCCTTAGCTTTCTTTTTCTGCACTTACATTTTCATCTGTGGCCGATTTTTGAACGTAATAATGTACAACGCTTTTAACAAAGAGTTCAGAAGTGCTTGCAATAGCTTCCTTGCTCGTCTGTGTTGTCAAGACGAGCTTAGCTCTTCGAGCCAGAGTACAACTGGAAAATTGTCCGGATTTTTAAAATTCAAAAACATACCAGAGTCTATTTCTGAAAAATCTCATACCAAAGAAACGGAAATGACCAGCCGAACAGCCAGTGGGTCTATATCTAGTTACCAAGGAATGCCAAGCAGCCCTACGGCATCAAATGGTGAATCAGAAAACGGCAAAAAACTGTATGAAAAGAAAGCCTGCACAATCAATGAAACTGAAGAAAAATGAATAAAAACACAATTTTTGAGTTTGCATTTAATCAAACTTTAAGAGTCTATAAATAAACGATCGAAATGTAACATCGAGTTGAGCGCATTTTGTTGGTAAGTCAACTGCTAATATGCAGCGTCATAGTGGAAGGCTTGAATTCGATTTTAGCTTTTTGCATTATTCTCCGTTTAGATGTCATCAACAGTTTTTACTTCGTTTCTAGTTACTGTTATAGCAACAATGCTATCACAGCGTTTTAACAATTTAATAGTGTTTTTGATTGTCCGTGTTACTACGTCATTTTCGCACTTTTTCTTGATTGTACTAGTTAGGTTTGGTCAATTTTGCTCCTTCTTTAATTTACGCCACTGAAATTTGCTGCTAAATATTTTACGTACATTTTATGTCAGCTCATCAAGCATTTTGAGCGAATTCGTCACCCAACGCCTGGCATTGTATTGAAGTGATTTATGACGTTTATTCGCTGACCTATGGATATTTTTTCTTTGAAAAACGTGTTGGTTTGTTGGTTTACCCCTCCTCTTCTTTGGGATGGAGGTATGGCACAAACAGCAATCCAGGTTCACGCCATCAACCTAATTAAGTCAGGCTAGGGAAAAAGTGGCAGCCCATTTCGAATCAGTCGTGAATGCAAATTGCCGACTGGTAGCCCCACCACCAACAAGGCGGACTGCCATTGGTGGGTACCCAAAAGTCGCCTCTTACGACATGCTAGATTAGCAGCTTCACTATTCTAACCCGGTGAAACACGGGTTCGAAAAACGTTTCGCAAATTTTGCTGTGCAAACATGAGTATTGCTACAATCTCAATCGTAGATTGGAGCTAACTATAGCGTAATAGCACAGTTTATTTAGTCATTATCAGGCGACACTGTTTCGCTTATACGGTATGCCTTAAAAAAATTCAGATTAGCACAAAAACTTTTAAAAATGCTTGTCATATCTTTTTCAGACAGTTTTCTTTATCTTAGGCATTATTATTTCTTTCAGTTAGTACTTAAGCGACATTTGAACGTCTAACTATTACAGCTTTTCTTAGATAATTTGATATTTCGTTTTTATCTCAAATCACTCTTAAGCATAACAATCACTTGAATAATAATTCTTATGGTTTCACAAAACATTTTAGTGCAGTACATCATAGTGCAGGGGTGGGCAAACTACTACCCGCCAACACTTATAGAAACTTTTATATTTCTAATGTAATATGACAGAGGTGGCAACACTTGTTGCACTTAAGAGGCAAAGCAATAAAAGCTATCACTGAAAGACCCGTTACGCAATCAAGTCTTGGTTTGAATTGACCCATTTATGTTCAAATCTTTTTTTCGAGGATCATCATTTTCAAAGCCCGAAATTATTGCAAGATTTTAAGCACTGGTCCTCGGCCGACTTTTGAATTGTCAATGCGTCCCTCCGGCTAAAACGTTTGTCCATCCCTGTTATAGCGTATTTGTCGTGTGCTCTTTTGCTGGCGCCAGCTTTAACTGCACATTAGGCATTATATTAAGGTATTTTTTTTTACAAAAATTTAAAACTCTCTTAGAAAAAAAATATGATGCAAGATATAGATATAATATATTGCCAGTTCCAAGTGGTTACGATTGATAGAGAGCGTCTTATAAGCGAGAAACAAAACAACAAAACGATATGTAGATGTAGCTTGGGAGGCCACAAGGATCATGGCCCCTAAATTTTTTGAACGAAATTATTTTTTGACCAAATTGTCTTATGAAGGCATAAGGCAATTTGGTCCAAAAATAATTCGCGTTCAAAAAGTTTATCTCGAGCAATGTCTTCATCTTCGCTTAGAGCCAAAAATAGTTGTTTTCTAAAAGTTGATTTCCAAAAAGATCAACAAATCTCATATCTTTGGCCCGCTCTTTTTCGAAATTTGGTTCTGATTAAGATATGTACCGCAAACTTTTTCATGTACAGTTTTGACTATTATTTGATTATGTACTTTAAATACGTTTGATTCGATTACTTTCTGTCTTCACAGCTGACATCAATCGCTCTTGCCCTCGTAATGGTTTTGTAATCATATTGGCCTACATACTTTAAAAATATTCCAGTGTAGATCAGTTAGTCAGCCAGTAAAATTTAGAATCTCATTGCTTTAATTTTAATCAGCGTACTGTATTTTTATAGCAAAACGTCTAAAAATTTGTGGCTTTAATATCAATTGAACTTGATGACCGTAATTAGCCTGTTTATTTCTGGAGCATAAAGGTTTTTAAACTTTTTGAGGCTCGCCCCCTTTGCCAAGATCAACAAAAACTCGCGCCCCCCTACTTTATTTCTAGAGACCTGTTAATTTTTAGAATGATGTCCAGGTTTTTGGTAATTATCTTGTATTTGCTCTCACAACAAACCTGAACACTTTTTTTTGTGATCGACTACGTTAGAACCCTGTTTTTTCAAATTTTTTGATTATTTTAAGGATGTCAATGGAGCCGTGGCCTCGCGCTCCCCTGGCGAAGTCCCACGCCTCCAGTTTGAAAACCTCTGCTCTGCAGGAAAATATGGAACAAAAAAATTTAGGAATCTTTTAGGCTGGTTTAGTTAAGCGTAAATTTTCCGCGTAGAGTAAAAACATTTTATCTCTATAAAGTTGAAAAGCTATTTTGCGGGCAAACCCACTCCAAGCACAAAATTGAACAGATAAACAGAAAATTTTTCACGCCAATTCATGCACAATGAAAACTAGCCTTAGAGTTTATTTTCTTGGTTTCTTCAGAAAGTACTGAGCGCAGAGACCTGAATAAAAGCTTTTACTCAAGGTAGTAAAAAGGCTGCTTGAGATAAAAAAAAATTCTTTCACCGCGATTTGTTTTATCACGCGCTACCGTACATTTGTAAAACAAGTGTTTAGCAAGTTTTTTTCTTTACAACAATGAAAAATCTGTAGTTGTTGCAATGGAATAATTTTTTTTTAGTATTATGTGAGCGACTATCAATTTTAAAACGAGATCTTGTTGATAAGGAAGCAAACTAAAGCGTTCTACTATGACTGTAGTGTGTAAGCCACAGACTTGCAGTGTATCGAGGGATACCAATCAGGCATCTCCAGTTCAGGGACTATAGAGTTAAGAATTAACGGCCTTTAGTGGGAAACAGAGCGCGCAAATAAAGCTGTTCAAGAGGGATAGCCAGGAGGACAAACAGGGTTTCATTTAATGAGTGGGGTGTTTTATAATATAAAACAATAGAATTCCTTTACCAAGCATTTTCTAAATGTAACAGACAAAATTATGTGAAATAAAATATTATTTGAGAGAAAGAACTTACGCAGGATATTTTTGGCTATTGATCTTAAAATGAGGGAACGGGGAAGTCGGAGCCAAAGCTCATACGTGAGGCCAGAGTGGGGTAAATGCTATGCCCCTCACTAAAAGTTTTGAAGAGGCATAGCATTTTTTAAAATCTCGTTGTTAAAACATTTTTGAATGGCACAGCGAACATTTCAAGGAATAGTTTTTTTACAAAGTTTTTACTTTAGATTTCACTTGCTTTTCGTAATATAATTGCGTATTGTAAGTTAAAAGTTGCAGTTCAAGTTTGTAACATAAAATTTATTTGCAAAATTATATGAGGTAAATAAAACAATATGTAATTTATTTGCAATTTTTAGTAAAAAGAATAAAGCCAATTGAGTTCTCGTAGAATATAGGAAAGTTTTGATAAAAATGCTTAGATGCTCATTGCTCTTATTGTTTCTACTAAAGATATAGCCAAAATTTTTTGTTGGCAATATAAAATATATGTAGAAAAATATACCTCTTTCAAACTTTCTAATGGCTCGGCAATTGTCAAGAGACAGTAAAGTGATAAAATTTCCTTTAATCCATTTAGAAAAGGCTTTGCTCCCGAACTTGGTTGGAGATACATGTGGATAGATCTTTTATTTGGAGTATCAGCGAGTAAACTCTTCGCGAATCTTGCAAATAACCCAGCACTGGTAATTAGAGGTAAAATCAGCGGTGGAATTTAAGCAATTCTCACCAGCTCGAGCGAACTTGTCTTTGAAACTAAGGAAGTCATATTTCTCAATTTTTACAGTTTCGAATGCCAAGATTTTAAACTATTTACTCTAATTTGGAAAAAGATAGGTTATTTTAGTCCTTCGAAGTTGCAGTAATCTCTAAAAAAAAGGTCATCGCCCCAATTTGAAACAAAGACAGGTTAAGTCAGGTTTTCATCATGATGAGTAATATTCTCACGCTATTCCATCGAGCGCGCGCTTGTTGCTGAAACAAGATACATTTGTTTTATAATTACAAAGGAAGCTCGGCTGGCCGGATTAATAACTTGGCGAGCCGTACTGTGAAGACCCCTGGTTTAGATAAAGGAATTATCTGCATCAAAAAACCTCCAATAATTTTAAATGACTCTTCGTATTTGCTTTCACAACTCTTCCATCAGTGAAGCAGTGGCAGCCAGCTGGAACGTTCTTCTTTATTTCAACCTAACTGACAAAGGTTTTGTTATTTTATTCAAACATAGATAGACATAGAAATCGAATCCCAGAATTTTTGAAAGAGGGATACCCTCTTTCTGACTATGCCTAAGGCAGTGTCTCCGTTGCAGCTGAGTAATCGGAAAAGCAATAATTGAATTTAGATTGATTTCAAAGTTGTATATTTAGCTGCTATTTATAATTAAAAAAAAAGTAATTGAAAAAAAGGCAGCTGTTCCTTCCCGAGCTATGCCACTGATATCGGGAGATCAATTCTTCATTTTTGTTTCGTATTGGTCATAGCATGTCACTTTCTGAAACTGTATTTAAAGTGCGTCAAAAAAGAGTCAAAAGTCAATAAACTACTGCATAAACATATAATGGTACGCCTTCGTCAAAGTAAGAGCAGATTTCATTGGTGTTTGATTTCATTTTCTATACTTTCATTCCGATTTTTTTAGCGTATTGCAAAATACAAACCGAACTTTCATCAAAAAGACAAGCCACTGCCTTACAACTGAAAAGAGACTGGAATTAATTGGAGACCTTACAATAACGCTAATTTATTCATTCTTTACAGTTAAAGCTTAATGAATGTAAAAATTACTTTCATAAAGGCTGGTTTCCATTAGGCGTAGATTGCAGGCGTAGCGCGAAAAATTCTTTGTTTCTCTATTTTGTTTTATGCGCGGAGCGCGCTCGCTTGTTGAGCAATAAAAAGCTGTGTAAATACTTTATGAACGGAAGCGTTTCCTAGCAACCAAACCTTCAAGGAGCGGTAGGGAAAAGTTTGGGAAACACTGATTTAGAGAAAACAACTCATCGTATTGTTGCCAATGAAACTTGGAGCAAAAGTTACCTCAGCAGTTAGATGCGCGCTTGTGTGACTGAATCGCATGTAAATTACCATCAATGGAAAACATGGATTAGAAAAACAAACCACTGGCTCCTGAAACTGAAATGCTGTACACATCACTGGCCGGGTTTCACTAATTCATGCACATGAGTTGATGCTCTGTTTGCTAGTCTTTTGTCAGACTGGACTATCACCATGGGTAGACTGCCTGGCCCCACCACCTGTCTGGCACATAAATTTTGGAGTGTCCCGTAAAGTGCCTAACCAAGGATACAACAAACAAACTTCCCAACATTTTTTCCACCCTATCACTTTTGCGCTAAGCGTCAAGCATGAAGCTGTAAATTTGTTTTCGAAAGCCTTTGGTTTGACCTAACAAAGGAATTGAGGCCAGGTCTACCTACAGCGAAGAGGCATTTTAACCACTACAACACGGCCAAATGTGATAAGAGACCACAGTCATAGTCATAGTTAGTCATAGTTTATTGTTGTTTGCCCAATACACTCAATAGACGTCAACATAGAACAGTAAAAAGATAAAATAGTACATTCATGCATGGGAGAGGAGACACTGAAATAACCCAAAGGTTTTCTGGTCAGTGCCTCCTAATAATAAAAAAACAACAAATAAATTACCAGCAATAAATAAAAACTTGATAGAGACTGGAAAGAAGAAGTAAAAGAGAAAAAAAGAAAGAGAGGAAGTTAAATTTTGTATAAAAGAGCATAACGTGAAAGCTACGTATTTAATGCATCAGCAATTTTTATGAAATAAATCTAGAATTAAAGCAAAACTTTCAATTTAATAATTTCTAATCATTCTTTTTTTTAATATTTTCTGAAGACTGGTAACGGTTTCGTTTTTATAGAATTGTCTAGAGTTGGGAACCACCTCCGCCTTGGGAAACCATTAAACCCGATCACGTGCTAGCTTTTTCGAAAGTCTTAGTGTGCGACGCCCGCAAAAAAGCTACGACTTTAACATCCTTGTAACTTTGTTAATTTAAGTCGTGCCGCTGTGATGATTTCACTTTGAAAAGAGCATTTCTATACAATTCACAAAGATGTCTTTATGTTTTGGTGACTGCATTGCCTTTGTCAATATAATTGATTTGTTTGACACGGTGCAAAAACATAAAAACTCAGGCATTTTACAATAAAGAAACGAAACTTTTTTTTGCAACTCACTCCTGTAAAAAGTGATTGTTTTCTGACCCTTAGGTCACATAGTGTGTTCGCTCGCGTTTGATTCATAAAACTTTGTGGTTTAGTTTCATCAATCATCACTTTACACTTTGTTGAAGGCTTTAGTGCAGAGGTTCTCAAACTTTTGTTGCTGTGTACCACTTATGGAGTTATTCTGTAGCTGCGTACTACCTAACTTTGACGATTAATTTTGTCCATAAAACAACCGCACACAAAGGTTAACAGCAGAGACGTAGCAGCCGCCCCCCAAACCCCCCAATTGGGGGGGGCCCAGGCCAACTTTGGGGGCCCAAGTTAGTCTGAAATTGCTTTTTGGCTACGTGACTATTTTCAGTTCAGCAGACTTGTTTACAACCGATTTAAACTGTAGGAAGAAATTGGCTTGTGACATCATAAGTGAATGCAACGTCATTTTATCTCGCAGAATCTAGAATATTTCGATTGATTTTCTGGTAGAATCTTGAATATTCGATTGACGTAACAATGCCGTTGTTACGCAACAATCATAGAATGGTCTGGAATTCTGTTTGGCTATAAATACCGCGACAATATATATATACACTGCAGAGTGCAGATAAAGTATTTTATTGACATTGTATAGAATGAAACGTTCAAAAAGTGGTGCTCAAAAGAGAAAAGAAGCAGCCACTGCTCGAGATGCTGTAGCGAAATTGCCCAAGATGACAGATTTTTTCAAGATTACTGAGCAGAGTAGACCTGGCACTAGTACCGAGAGGGATGAAGAAAACTATAGTGTACAAGAAAAAGAAGACTATGACGATCAGCATCAAAGTGATTGTGAATTTCCAGAAAATGTAAGTTGTGATTTACCTGCCAATACGCAACCTTCAATATCAAAAATATCTGAATCTCAATTTACCCCTATCCCTGATGACCCATGTAAATGGCCTGAAAGTATTTCTGATGCTCAACGATGTGATATAGTAAAGCGTGGACCACATCAACTAATAATGAATTTTCCATATAATAACACAACTCCAAGGCGACGTTTTTCCTCCAACCATTATAAACGTGTGTTACCTAATGGTGAAAGTGTTTCACGGTCGTGGCTAGTTTATTCTGGGGAATCAGATCAAGTTTTTTGCTTTTGTTGTAAGCTATTTGGAAAAACACTAAGCCCCTTTTGTAGTGGTATAAATACATGGGAGGGTTTTTCGAAAAAACTGAAAGACCATGAAAACGGCATTTCCCACCAAGAATGCTGCAGTCAATGGATGTTGCTAGCTGAAGGGATAAGAAATTCATCCACTATCGACAAACGCGAGATGAATATTTTTTTCAATGAAAGACGTTTTTGGAGAAATGTTTTAGAGAGACTTATCGACATTGCCTTGTTTCTATCGGAAAGGAATCTTGCTTTTAGAGGATCTGAAGAAGTCTTAGGATCTCCTCACAATGGAAATTTTCTGGGTATATTTGAGCTTTTGGCAAGAAGAGATCCGATCCTAAAAGAGCTTCAAGACAGAATCAAGAATAAAAACACTAAAGATCACTATTTGAGTCCTACCATACAAAATGAACTAATTGAATTGCTAGCGACAGAAGTTGAAAAAGAAAATTTACAGCAATTGAAATTGGCAAAATATTTTTTTATAATTTTGGACTGCACTCCAGATATGTCACATCATGAACAAATGTCTGTCATTCTCCGTTATGTACTATGTAATGAAGAAGCTGCTGTTGTTAAAGAAACATTTTTTGGCTACTTGAGAATAAGTGACAGTACTGGGAAAGGCTTGTTGGGCGCTTTCTTAGAAAAAGCGACCGAACTGCAACTCGAATTGTCTAATTGTCGAGGTCAGTCATATGATAATGGTGCTAACATGAAAGGAAAACATTCTGGGGTCCAAGCAAGAATGCTAGACATCAATCCCAAAGCTGTTTACGTGCCCTGTGCAAACCATACCCTTAACTTAGTTGTTGTTGACAGTGCTAATTCATCGACGGAAGCATTGACATTTTTTGGAGTACTTACAAGGTTGTATGTGCTGTTTTCTTCCTCTGCTCAGCGTTGGGAAATTTTGAAGAAACATGTGGAGCTGTCCATAAAGTCACAATCTGATACTCGTTGGGAAAGCAGAATTAAATGCATCAAACCTCTTCGATACAATTTAAAAGAGGTGTTGCTGGCACTGAAAGACTTGGAAGCCATTTCCATAGAAAGAAAAGATGGAAGAGCTGCCTCAGAAACAAAATCGTTGATAGCTCATTTATCAAAATGGAGTTTTCTTTTGTCGGTGTTTATTTAGTATGATATCCTATTCCAAGTCAATAAAGCAAGCAAGATTCTTCAATCGTATGGAGTCTCCCTTCATACAATGGAAACGGAAATCCAGGCAACTGAAAAGTTTTTGCAAAACTATCGCACAACGGGTTATGACAGTGCCGCAACATCTGCTGTTGAAATAGCACAGGAATTGGATATTGATCCTTCTTTTCCTCCGTCAAGAAGTGGAAAGAAAAGAAGATTGTTTGATTACCAAGGTGAAGAGGAACAACGAGCTACTCCTGAACTGAAATTTAAAAGCAACTTTTTCTATCCATTAGTAGACCAGGCTATTATGTCAATAAAGGAGCGCTTTAATTTGTTACGTGAGGTTTCTTCCGCCTTTTCGTTTTTGTACACACGAGACAAACTTTTGCTTGTGCGACAAGAAAATGCTCTTCTTACTTGCTGTAAAGAGTTCCAAAAAAAGTTCGGTGACATTGATTCTGATGAAATGAGCGCTGAGCTACAGCGGTTTGTTTTAATTTTACAAAAAAACGCAATCTCAATACGGCTCAAGACTTTCTGAACTATCTTCTAAAGACTCATTTATTTGAATTGTATCCGAACGTGTACATCGCACTTCGAATCTTACTAACTTGCCCCGTGACTGTTGCCAGCGCTGAAAGAAGCTTCAGCAAATTGAAACTGATCAAAAGTTTTAATAGAACGTCATGACAGACAGTAGACTATCTTCATTAGCTATGTTGTCAATCGAAAATGACTGCGCCCGATCTCTTGATTATGACAATGTCATAACAGCATTTGCGAACAAAAAGGTTCGCTCCAGACTATTTAAATGATACTGTGTTTTTATAACTTTTTCATGTTTTTCAGTGTCATTGCTTTCGTTTCGCAGTGTCTGCATAAATGTCCTACTGAACTCTGGCATCGGTGCCGAATTTTTTATGACTTGCACCTTCGGTATCGGCATGCTTTATTCTGACATTAGCCTGTTTACTTATGTACAAATTGTGGTGTATTTTCTTAATGCAGCTTTTCAATTTTACACCTCTAAAGTGATATGACCTGTGCGCAGCGGCTCTTGCGCTTACTTTGGGGGGGGCCCGAAGTTGGAGTGCTACGGGACTGGTTAACAGACAAATTAGCATACAAATATAATACAAGTAAAGTTATAAAACAACCAGATTCCAACCGCAAAGAAAAATAAAGTCAGGTAGCACAGCAGATAAAAATATAGCTTGCTAGGACAGCAAAATTTTATTCCAAAATTCACAAAGCTTCTATCAGTCTATCACTGAAAGAACTCCCGTCATGCCAATAAACAAAAATATGACGCACAAGCGATCGTATTTATACTGACGAAAAAACTTTAGAGACGGTTCTTTAGTTATAAACCAGTCACATTTCTTTTTAACAAATCTGTATGAATCAGTTCTTCCTCCGTGTGTTACATCATGATAAGCATTAACCAGTCGTGAGCGCGTTGCTGGAGATATTGCATAACACGCTAACTAGAATATTCGTTGGTGTTGCAGCTTGCTGCTGCTGCTGCTGCTGCTGCAGATACGCTACAGAAAGAATAAAAGCGCCAAGCAAGCTAGCAGCCATGTCACATTATGCAACGTTGTACAATGTGTACAAATTTACATGTGCTACAGTTGAGAAGCAAAAGAAAATAAACTGAAACCAAATTCACATTACTGCATTTCTCTGCGTGGGAGTTTCTGCGAAAACAAATACTTTTTTTGCATTTTTGGAAAACATCTTGCGTATCACTTGGAAAGCTTTCGCGTACGACCAGTGGTATGCGTACCACAGATTGGGAACCCCTGCTTTAGTGCTATAAAGCTGAGATAACTTTTATTGAGTTTAATTTCCAGTTACTTTTTATATCATGCTCTTACCTACTAGATCTAATCATAAATTGTAATCATGTCATTCGCTCAAACACTCTAAACCAGTGTGATTCTCACAGTGAGTTCCGCAAAGCCCTTGCGTTCCACGAACCAAGATCAGAGGTTCCGTAAAGCTACATTCGTAAAACATTCCGTAATGAATTCCGAACATAGCAGCCAATTTTGCGAATACATCCCAAGATTGCTTGTTCCGTTATATTACCAATAATGCCAAAGGATTTCATTGCAAAAAAGTTTGGCAACCACTGCTCTAAACAAAGCGGAAAGGTATGTTTGCCACACAGCAACTATTTGCACGTTTGGCATTAATTTAATTGCCTCAATAAATTTTTTTCTTTTGGGTCGAATTTCTTATTGAGTTTTCTGTACGACATTGTCTGTGATAATTTTGCTTTTCATCATGCGAAGAATAGCCGATTGATCTCAAAACAGGTGCATATGGAATAGTACTGCGACATCGTAAAATTTAACGAATACCAATTTGCTGTTTTTTAGAAAATCGTCTTTTTTGTCACTTAGTATTGTATAACGAGGGACTTATTGAACTATGTTCTTTGAGCATTGCCTTTAAGCTGTTTGCTGTATCAACAATGATTGTTTGTTTGCGTTTGCTAATCACTTGGTTCACATAAATGCAAAAATTGATAAGGTTGTTTGCGAAATCAAAAGAGTAGTTGCAAGGTTTTACAGTACAATATCATGACAGGATAGCCAGTTTCACTAGCCAAAAGCTGCTCTTTGAGTAGAATGTTGTAAACCTACCATTGTTCGTGATTAAAGTCGAGGTAGAATTCGATTTATTGCCCATTTCCATTGGAATTAAAATGCGTATTATTTTTTCGGGTAGATTTCTTGGTTTATCGCTTACACTGTTGTACCTTACAGCGTCTCAGTTTTGCTTTGTATTAGTAGTTACCTATTTTTGATCCACAACCTTTGTAACACACTTTGCATAATAATCACAAAACTTATAAATGGCTGGCTACTTTTTACTGTTTTTTGTGACATCAAGCATAGGAGAAATGGATGTTAGAAGTAAGATATCGCTTTTTCCATAGCTGCTGGGGTGGCAGTGATATATGAATATAAACTCCTTCTGACGACTTCCAATGTACCTCATATGATTGACTTTCACGCTGTGATACTGAAATTATTTCTTCGGGAATGCCCTTCCAATCGACCCTAAAAGTTCCAGCTGAAGTTATGCTTTTTGTCAGCAGCCACTTTGCCAATGCCACAGATCTGAATAACCGGTCATTGGACAAATATCCTCCCTGATGATCCTTTTGTGATTTTAATAATTGAATCATAAACTTGACTGTTTTTTCAGTCTTACGTGCGTAATGCATGATTAAATCTTGTTTTTGTTTTCCTGCATAGACTGTGGCAGTAAAAGAAAACAGATATCCACTAGCTTCAATAGATCTAAACAATGTACCAGATTTGGCAAATTTTGGTTGTGAAATCGTCATATCTGACCTGAGATACTAAATAGTCAGGGCACTTTGGCGAGAGGGCAACGCCAAATACAGGATTTCCTTGTAGTTCATGAAATGATATCGAAACAACATGATTGGACATTCCCTACATAACCGCAGGTACATCAGCGCTTTTTTCTCGGTTTCGTGTGTCTTCACAATAGTTTGAAAGTTTCTATACGACCATGCCACCAGAAATTGTTTGCCTTAAAGAAAAGTTTTCCGGCTGATTTCCATTACTACCATATCTAACATAGTTTTGTTAAAATGTAGTTCCCATGATTGAAGTGGAGTAGGCGCTCTTTTTCCAGTGCCTGTTAATCCAATCAGATCAATAATTACATTTGCTATGCTTTGTCGTTGAACGGCATGTGTCAGATTTTGCTATTACACGAAGTTATTTTTGGAGTGTTGTTTATAGTAGCTGTGTATATGCTAAGCTATCATTGGATAGCTGTGTATGGGTTTATTTGTTTCGTCTAATGTTGATTCGATGTCGCGAATTAAGTTCGTTTTGTAAACTGCAGATCTGTTCTTTGATAGGCAACATTCACTATCGTTGTCTTGTGTCTATGCATTTTTAATTTCCGAAAACTTTTCATTGGGACAATTACAGTTTACTCTTTACCAATATTATTTGAATCAACTGTATCTAAGTTGTTGCTTTCACATCAAAATCATCTATTTTGCGTTGTAATAGTTTGTCACGAATAAGGAAATTTGTCTTGTATGAATAGTTTTCATCTATGTGTATGGTGCAGTATTATTTGTTCGCTCGGCTACTGATTGGAAAAAAAAGATCTTTTTTCCTCGCAATTGGATTTGCTGTAGTACGCCTTTATTACGTCACAATCGTTTATGACACAATAAAATTCCAGATTGATCTAGTGATTCTAGCTTCTTCGAAGAATTTCGTTCGCCGATTACATAACTAATAGGGCTTTTTTTCTTTTTCACGTGATTTTGTTCTAGAGTTTTCTGGATTGTTTTTTTCGATTTATATATAAGACGACAGGATTTTTTTAGAGTAGTAGTAGAAAAGTGTGTAGTGGGGAGAGAGAGATTGATTGATGGAGTAAAGAATGGCTATTGTTTTTTTTTGTGATAATTTATTGTGGATTCTGTGGATGTGGCGAGTATTGAACAGTTATTGGTAAAATTAATTTTGGCGTCTTCCTGATTGTTTAGTAAAGTGATTAATTCTGAGATCGTCGAGCAAAGAAACGTGAAGTGGTGAAGTATTATTTCTGTGAATACATTATTCTGTTCTTAACGTGGTTTAAGGTGTTTTCAGTGGAAGCCAATCTTTTCCAAGTTTCATTAAGTTGCAGTCAGACCTAATTATCCGAGCGATTATCATACGTCGCCTCAATTGTAAAAGAAATTTAAGATTGAGATAGAACCGAAAATTCTATTATATAATTAAAACGCGACATACGAGGTGCATTCAATAAGTTTCCAGACTTTTTTTGTACAGGCATTTATAATTGCCGTAAACTCGAGATATTTCAGTATGTTGTTACTATACTCCTTATGAGATGATTGACCAATTTTTTCTTGTTTAGGTGCAAATTTATAGCTACAGTAGGAATTAGAGTACACCTTACTAAATCCTGATTGTCACAGCTGGTGAATTTCAATTTCAAAAATGCAATCTGGACGAAGTTCGTCCCAAGAGTGCTCCGGGAAGATCAGAGGGAAAGACGTTGCAATGACAGCAAGGAGATGGTCGAGCTCATTAATTCAGATCCCCAAGTTCTTGATGCCCTGGTAACCTGCGATGAAAGCTGGATCTATTGTTATGACCCAGAGACCAAGAGACAGAGTTCCCAGTGGAAGCATGCTGGATCTCCCAGACCCAAGAAGGCCAGACAGAGCAAGTCCACCCAGAAACTCATGATGATCCCTTTTTTTGACAGCATGGGCATAATCTACATTCATTGGGTTCCCACTGGAATCACAGTCAACAAGGAGTACTATATTGAAGTTTTAAGGGAGTTCAGGAAGAGATTCCGTCGGAAGAGGCCAGAACTCTTCGAATCAGGTCAGTGGCATTTCCATCAGGACAATGCCCCAGTCTACAACTCCATCCTCGTCACAGACTATTTGACCCAGATGGGCATCAAGACGGTTCCCCATCCTCCCTACAGACCGGACCTTGCTCCCTGCAACTTTTGGCTATTCCCAAAGCTCAAGGAAAACCTCAGAGGCAATCGTTATTCCACAATTGAGGACATGAAAGAGGCTGTGACGAGGGTCCTAAACACGCTCACACAAGAAGACTTCCAGGGGGCTTTCCAGAAGTTGTTGGAACGGTACAACAAGTGCATTGATGTCGGAGGAGAATACTTTGAAGGGGACTAGAGTTTTTTGTGTGTACGGTTAATAAAAGTGTCCATACCAAAAACGTCTGGAAACTTATTGAATACACCTCGTAGTTCTATAGGAGACAAGTGTAAACTAGCCATAATCTTATGTTACCAAATTAATCACCGCTAGTAAACATACTTCAGAATTATGCCAACGTAATGAACGGCAATACAGTATAATTACAAAGTAAGATCTAAAGCAGGGGTGTAGCCTTTAACGCAGATAAACTAAAAACATTCAGCCAGATTAGACGAGATGCCACACGTGAGTTTCTTACTATCTAATTTTTGTAGTTTTGGGATGAAATTAAGTTGAAAGCCTTTTCGAAAGGTCATTCAAAATATTTTTATAAGTGATCGTTTTAGAATCAAAAATTAAAATGAAAAACAGTTTGTAAATGTTTGAGGTGTTTTCCAAAAATTCCAAGTTATTTTCATTTTAAAAAATTTGACCATGATGGCATTTCGCTGCCACAAAACTCCGGTCAGTGTGTCGTAGGTTACCACCCTTGGTCAAAAGTCTAAATCAAAAAATGTTACCATATTAAACAAACTCATACTGGATTGGTGTAATCAAAAAGGTTTTGTTTTTAATTGCATGCTTTTAGGGGGATAAAGCCTGCACCTTAGCAAAAACAACTATACCTGGAAAATTGAGTAAAGATATGTAATTGGTTTCTATGGACACTTAAAACATGCTCCTAGATCCTCAAAAAGATCTTTTCTCCCCATAGAAACAATTTATAAAATAAGCCTCCTCGATCGTCTCAAAAACCCTGTGGCTTTTTTGTAAAGACAATTTTTAGCTTAAAATTGCTTGTTGACTCACGGAATTCAACTTGAAATTACGCGCCTGCGTTATTCATCTAAGCACAACTTGAACTGCAGTTTCACCTCGCTAACTCGAACAGCTGGGGGGAAGGGTGTCCGTGTTAGCCGATTGTTCGACTTAACCGACGGCCTAGGGGTCATAGCCTATAAACATGCCTAGGGTAACGAAGTTTAGTTAAAAATGCCGTTATTATATAGGCTATTTTGTTTTACTGCATTTACCTTCATAACATGTAAAAAAGCAGAGTTATGCATTTATATATTTATTTATTTTTGTTTATTCAAGTAAATCACCTGACGAAGGCCACGTTGGGCTAGCCTAGCCTAGCAATAACCCTGTACTGATATCGACTGTTATTATGAGCTATTACCAAGGTTATTTTCTGAAAACTGCTGCTACAATTTGCATTGAAGAAAACGGTCGATTTTAGGCCAAATATTTTTAAAATTTTCAAACATTTTGTTTCTCAATCTTGAAATGTTTTCCCATTTTTTTCTCGGTCATGGCTCGCGTTAACCGATATCCGGCTTAACAGGGTCCGTGTTAACGAGGTGAAACTGTATTACCAATTAAATTATCAGGCGATCATTCAATTAGACGATCAGGCAGTTTTCTACAAAAGACAGATAAGAAAAGCACGAACAGCAAAACGCCACGAAAGTATATAGAGCTAGCACGCACCGTATTGTTGACTTCCATCTAAGAACCAAGCATCGCAGGAGCTCGAGCCAGCCGTCCAAAAGTATAATTATTAAAATTCTTAGCTACCTACAAATAGAATAATCGATATCATAAAACTAACTCACAACTAGCTGTAGGTACAACATCTACCAGCAAGTAAAAAAGGCATGACTGAGCACAGGCAAATAAGTGGCTACGTTTATCTCGTAACAATAACGATGGTGTCGAAAAAGGAAAACATAACATTGCGTTTAGTATGAGTTTTCAGTTCATACAATTCGTAGAGATGCGGATTTACTTCAGAAAATGTCGTTATCACGATTTCACAGTTACACTTACGAATCTCATCCAGGGATGCTGATCAATATTGTAAAATTCAATTTTCTATAGTTAGAACTTCCAATGGAAATGGGATATTAGAGACTTTAACACACAATGCTTTCTTGAAGTTTTTCGGAAAAGTTCACGTTCTCCATTAAATGGACAAAAGTGATATTATATGTCCCATATCTCCATTAAATGGGCAATTTTTGACATCCGTTTACACCATTTAATGGAAAAAACACAAATCAATAGAGTGCTAATGCAGTGGCTCTGTGTCCAGTTATTTTTATGAAAAACGTCGCAAAGTAAGCAAATCTATTCTCAGTGAAGAACAAAATTATGAGTTAGAATCTGTGAGGAAAGATCGCAACATAATTTTTACTAAGCCTGTCAGAGACAGTGCTCTAGTTTTTTCAATTGCGATGATCATGTTATCACAATGCATGAAATTTTAAATAATCGCGCTAAACTTTGGCTTGCAAACGAGACACAAACTCATAAAATTTAACCAAATTTCAACCAAACTACACAACCCTGGAATTCTTCTCAGACCAATTTTTTCCTCAATCGAATTTTTTAATCACGAATGTGCCAGATGGTTATCAAAATCTCTAACCGGCGCGATGGCGTAGTGGTTAGAGCGTCCGCTTCGCAGTCGGTAGACCTCGGGTTCATTTCCCAAGTCGAGTCATATCAAAAGACTTTAAAAAATAGTATTCACAGTTTCCTGCTTGGCGCTCAGCACAATAGGGAAAGTGTCTAGAACAAGCCAGCAAGCTTGCTTGTTGTATCCTTGAGCAAGGCACTCAACGGGATACCTTCATTTTCATGTGGCAGACAGGTGGTGGGGCCAAGCAGTCTACCCGTCGTGGTGGCCCAGTCTAACTGAAGACTCGCAAACCGAGCATGAGTGCACACGCAGTGTATGTACATTTTTCTGCATAATCCTCAGAACGAATAGCTCAAACGACAAAGAAGAAGATCGAAATCTCTCGCAAACCTTAGACATCGTCCCGCCAACATTCCACACGCCTTCATCTTTTTTTCCAAAATCTCTTATTTTAATTTTGCCAACCAAACTACGGTCTCTTTTGACGTCAAAAGTCTTTTAGCAACATTCTTATTTCATCCACCTGAAAACTCATACTCAACTCCATTGGACGTTAACAATAGTACAAGGTGGAATGGCCTTAACAAAAGCAGACTATTGAAGCTATTGAACTGGTCAACGAAGACACAACTTTTCCATTTAACTATACATTCTATTAAACAGCTATAGTTGATCTGGGGGGTCTCCCATTGGACCTTTAATGGCTGACGTCATGATAAATTATGTAATCGATAAGGCAATCGAAAGCATGCCCTTGGACCATCAACCAAATTTCTTTTGTCGCTATGTTGACAATGGTTTTGCTACTTTTGCTAATACTTCCTCTATTGATACACAGCATTTCTTCTCAATCTTTACAGCGTGCACAATCAAATTCAATGTACCAAGAAAGTAGAATTGCACAACTCTATTGCTTTTCTTAATGTTTTTATCGTAAAAAATATAAAAGCAATTAAAACTAGCAACTATAACAAACCCACACGCACTGAGCAGCCCAAAAAATTTTGTAGCATTTCCTATTCGTTACAAGCAAAATTTAGTGAGCTCCCTTCATCGCTTCTGTACCATCTGCAACTCTTATTGTCATATAGATACAGAGTTTCGTTTCATCAAATACACATTGATTAGGAATAAATATCCATGTGACTTCATCAATTTGTGCATCAGGCAATTTCTCAACACAAATTTTGCTGATCGGACTCTCTTGGTTTAAAAAGTTCTTTAAATATTTTTATTCAGATTATCTTACCTAGGTAATATCTCTGATCACGTTGAGAAAAAACTAAAATAATTTGTTTACAAGAACTTACTAGACACCATGTTTATATTTATCCATGTCACCAAAACCCCCAAACAAAATTTTCGCGTTAAAGACCCCCAGTTTCCCGGAAAACTGTTCGTGTGGTTCCCTCTACATTGGCAAACTCGCAGGAGTCTAGTGAAACGCCTAAATGAGTACCAGACCAGTCACAACTCGAAAGTGTGTAACCACTTACAATCCAATCCAAACCAATGAGTTATATTCAACAATCCACATATTTTTGCCAGTTCTAACAAATTCCTCCATCAGGAATCTCTTTACATTTAGTAATTGAAACCTGGTTAAAATTTAGACTCCAAATTCTTTCCTCTTCGCTTACTTGACACATGATCATCGCTTCTTCTTGTGCGTTTATTTTTTTGGTGTCAGTATGACGTAGATGGTAGTCAGTCTCTTTGCTGTACATTATTTGCGTTCAAAAAGACACCAATTGTGGGCTAAAATCTTCGCAGTGTGTTTTTGACAAGTTTTTTGAGTGATTATAGGGATAAAGGTGTTGGTTTTTCCCAATTATATCGTAGACTCTTGCTTGTTTTGGGATCCTATATTTCTGGACACTGTACCAGTTGTGTACGTGCTCGAACGGCTAAACTCGTCTTGACAACACAGACGAGCAAGGAAGCTATTGCAAGCAATTCGGAACTCTTTTTTCAAAACGTTGTAGATTATTACGTTCAAAAATCGGCCACAGATGAAAATGTAAGTGCAGAAAAAAAAGCCAAGGATATACTTTGATTGTAACAAACACCAGTTGGGTGCAAAGATATTGCCATACCTACACCAAATATCGGTAAGGTGGTAATGGTAAAAACGGTCAAAATGATAACAACGGTACGAATGAGGTTTCGATCAACTTCATTCAAAGTTTTTTTCAACTGAACTCTGGATTTTCTTACTTCTTTCATCTTTTTAAACTCCAGTCTGTACCGGAAAAAAAGAAATAAGTGTGAGAATCCAAGTGATGACAAATGGAACTGCCCAAAAAATAGCGAAATACGCAAGAGCGTGGGGGTATCTGCAAATAAAATGTAATTGATATATTTGAGTCGTAAGTGGAGATGAAGGGTCTAAATTAATATTTTGGAGGTGGGACAAATTCTATAAATTACCAGTTTTTATGTTAATCTACGCCAAGGACACTGTGCCAAATGAGGATTTGCTCCACTGAGTGTTGCCGGTAGGCCTGGGCTCAGTTCTTTTTGGAATCACAAAACACCTGAAAAATATCACTCACAGATCTCTTGCTTGACAGGGACACTCAGGAATAGGAGAAATGTGAAACTCAAATATGGAACTATGCAAAATAAACGAGTTTGGGACATCTTGAGCGAATGAATATTGAGAGTAAATGCAAGTGTGGAAAATATGAGAAGTGGAAGGCCTAAGAAAACTTGGAAGGAGGCGGTGAAGGATGACATGAATAGAAGAAATTTGAAAATGAAGATCTTCAGGGTAGAGATATGTGGAGATGTGGCTGAGGTAACTGTTTGATTTTGACAATGTATAATGATAGCCAGGCCTTGAGGATCATAAGACTAATTCATAAAATTTGAGACAATTCCTTAATTGTTTTGTAACAACAAAATTACAATGAATTTCACAAAAATGGTTATTATGTCATAATGACATAACAATCAACATTCATGTAACATATGTGTTACATTATCCCTCAAAGGGTTAAAAAACAAATTGAAAATGGTTGAATAAATATGCTATACAAAATACACTAATGCATATAAAAAAATACTCTTTTTTCTCTACGGTGCTTCCAATTATCAGTTGAGTGAATGCATTGATGAGCAAATTGCAATCTTGAAAAGCTATATTTTTTAATAGGAAATTGCGAGATGTTTTGACATAATATTTAAGCGATTTTCAGGAAAAGTTAAATGATACACTTTGCAATGTAATACTTTGTAAATAACTATAACTGTTTTTGGAATACAATTGTACTTGTTTCACTGTATGTTAGTGCCGAATGCATTTAGTTTTGCCAGAAGATGTGTAATGCTAAGTCAAACCTTGTTGTGAGTTTGCTCATACCATAAGATTTTATAAAAAAAACTGTATCTGCTCCAGCATGGTTAAGTTTGTGCAACTGATTTTAAATACCACTTTACACCCAAAAACTTGTTACCAAATTTTCTTGAAATAGCATCGGTGATTTGTGATAAATTGAAAACATTCTGATCAATTCCACACATTTAGACCAGGAGTTCTCAAGCGGGGGCTGCACTGATGACTTTATGGGGATGCATGAAAGATTTCATTAAAATGTATTGCATATAAGCTTTGCGGTTATGTCACGAAACAACCAACAGATGCGAGAAAACATCGAAGACGTTCGGCATTGGGAACTTTTTTTCTGATAATTTCGAACCACCAAGTCCAGTTATTGAGTTTGCAGTCCACCACATCAGTCAAGTTTTAAAAAAGGGTCCACGTTATTGAAAAGAAAGAGAACCTCAAAACTATGTTCTTCTGTATGACTGGATAGACTAATTTAATAAGTTAAACTTTTGGCATATGTTAAAATCATAATATTAAAAGCATTCAACTTTAAAATGGCTCTATAGTTACTTAGACGACGATGGAATCAATTAGAGAATAAAAACTAGCATCAATTATCTCTTACCTTTCTACAGCAGAATCACCATCATTTGTTTCCTAAACCCAAAACAACTAAGCACGTTAATAATTCAAAACGAATAAATTGTACAAATTTGAAATTTTTTCATTACTTAATGTTGAAGTGGTCGGAAAACGAAGACGAGTGCGTCGGAAGATGACAAGAGAAAGCTGGTTAACCCTTAAACGCCCAAGTGATTCGCCAACCACTATTACCTATGTGGGTCGTTAGCGACCCGGCGTATTGAAATATCTTTGCTCAAGCTTTCAGTTTGTTCATCTTCCTAAAACATGGTCATGAAACTAATCAACATATTTCAAGTTCACTATTATTTACAGCTAAGTATAATGCTTCAAAAAAAACGATAAAATTTGCAAAAATTGCAAGTGTAATATTTTCCATTTTGTACAAAAAGTGACCTATCAAAAGTTAAGATGAACACTGCATACTATCAACAACAAACAATTATGGAAATAACGTGTAACATCAAAATTTAACACAAAAGGAATGAAAAACAATAAAACTATTGCAGTTGGTTGGCCTCTAACGCAATAGGTATGATACGCCAACACAAAAATCATGCGGCACAATAGGAACATAAAACCGTGACCTGTATGTGATCAATGCAAGATTGCTCATACGTTCTTCGAACGTGTCAGTTGTTTTGCGATCCAGAGAAGATGGACAGATGTAGCACTGTCTCTTTTGCGCTTTTAACCCTAATATGCAGCTGATTGAAAAGTGCCAATGCCAATTTTGTACTCACATTTTCGTAATGATAGTTTAGTATCTCTTGGAAGTTGCTTGACTCGCACTCGTCGCTGTAGCCGTGGATGAAGCAAACTCATGCCTAAGCTTTCTAAAAATATTTGGCGTCGATAATTGACTTTTTTCTCTCTGTGGAAGTTTTGCTCGGAAAATCACCACGCTATTAATGCCTGCAATATTGAGGCAGTTGAAGAAGTATGCAAGTGGTTAGGGCTTGGTCCTTTTCTGGACATTGTAATTATGGCAAAGTCGGTCAACTCGGTCAACAGCTGCTTTGTAAGCATTGTAGTATAGTGTTATTGTAGACAAACTTGAATCTTCATCAATTTTGTGGTCATTGTGCGTAGTTGAAAAGCAAAACCTCAGCTTTGTTTTTCCTGGGTACATTCGATACTAACGTTTGCCTGTCACTAAAGCTAACCAGCTTGATCCAATCCTTTTTACCTTCCGTGTTGCAAATTTAATGGGAAGTTTTTCTTAGTTTTTCTCATCGCTCCCAGCAAAGTGATTGGTTTCTGGAGTAAGTCCGCAGCAACCTGGGAACTGGTGAATCAATTATCAGTTGTTACATTGACTCCAGAAAAATGCAGTAATGTCAAGAAGAATTTCACAACATCGGATGACAACCCAACGTTTCTCTGATTTCCTTGACATTCAATATACAGTATGCCATTGAATGTGTAGCCAACGAGACAGTTACACAACAAAGAACTTCTGCTCGCACTTGTCTAGCTTGCTGAGCATATACTGGAACGAAACTACTAACGACCTAGAAATGACCTTAGTTGTTCATACACAGTTACATATGCGCTGACAGCATAATGTTTTCTGTAATTCTCAAAAAACTGTTCCAAAATTTGTCGAAATGGAGCAGACTTATTATCCGTGTTACGATCTTCACAACTGTCAAAACCTAGGTTTGCTATAAGTTGCTCAAATCGACTACGGTCAAAAGAAGCGAAAAATATAGCTCTTACTGATGGGCCAGGTGACCACAACGAATGAAGGGATTCGTGCTGACAACAATACACACCAATGAGGTACAGAACATCAACAATGTCTTTCATTTCACACAAGTCAAAGGGCATCCTTTCATCTAGATTTTTGCTTCTTTTTCTGAGGTCACTTCTTGCACGCTTGCTAAGCGTTAGTGTGTTTGATAACATGCTTAAGCATATTTTCATCAATAAAGTAAGCAAAAGGACCAACTTTATTTTGGATGGTTTTTGCAGCCCCAATTGGTCTTCGTTGGTGTGTCTAAGATTACATGCATGTGTTCTTGATGGTGGGGGACACGTGGCAAACCACAAACGGCCCTTTTTTCCTGCAAACGAGCTTCTAGCCGTAAGATCATTACTGTCATGCTCAGAGGAGTCTTCGCTATCATCTTCTTCCACACTACCGACACTCACTTCATCGTCTGTACTTGTGGTCTGGTTTCTGACAATAGAAGAAGCGTCATCACATCTCTCAGGCGATGATTGGCCATCCACAGAATCTTCTCTCTCAATTATTTCTTCATCATCAGAGTTGTCTGCTAAATTAGACCAACTCGTACCACTTTTCCAGCGGCTGTTGCTGCATCCAGTAGCCTTCTTTCAATCGCTGTTTAGATTCTTTTGGGATCTTATACCGATTTGCAATCAACTCTTCGATGTTGCTTTCTTTCTTCTGAAACTTCTAATCTTTTGTCATAAACGTTTTTATTTTAAATTACCCAGCATGAAAAATGCGATGATTAACTATTTCTTATATTGTTCGATTTAATTTGATGTTTGTGGCACTTTACAATTAACTAATAGCTATATAAGTTGCAATTCAAAAAAAAGTTACACTATTACCTAACATGGGTCTCCAGAGACCCTATAGATTTTTTCTTTTAAATCCTTAATAACTATTTTATCAGTGTAGTATTTTTGAAATTATAAATGTGAAATGGAAGAAGAATAAAAGCTTTGGGAATACTTGAAGTCTCACAGAACGTAGCCGGCCATTTCAAGAGATGTGAGGAAAAAACAAAAGGCTCGGGTCGCTAGCGACCCACTTAGGCGTTTAAGGGTTAAAGAAAAAGGAATCAGCTATCAACAGCAAAATTGGGTAATGCTGTTTGTGAAATTTCGAAAAAGGTGAGGTGATCCTGCCGCTACTGTTAATGGAAGCAAAAGCGGATTGTAAAGATTGTATTTTTCTTTCTTTATTAAAAAACAAGTCGTTGTAGTACGTTAAATTGCATCAGAGTGATCATGAGACTGAGTAATTTGGTTAAGATTCGCTCTCTATTTAAATGTCAAGTCATCCCAAAGGTATAAAACATCGAATTTTTATATCTTTTAATTCGCACTCAGCAACAGTAGTAGGCAAATGGGGAAACCAAAATAGAATACCGTGTTTACTAAGTTATTGTCAAGATATATCCTGGCCATAGACGTAGCCAGGGGGGCCAAAGGCCCCATGCCCCCCTGAATTTTAAGTCAAATTACAAAACAGTATCAAAAATATAAAAACATAAATTTTTTGCACCTCTGCAGGTACATCAGAGTTTATTGTTGACTTTTAGCAAGGGGGTGGGTCGGGCGTAACTTTTTAAGTTTTTAAACTTTCAAATGTTATCAAACAAGATGTGCACGTTTTACACAGTAGACATAGCCGAAATTTTTCTTCTATGTCGCAGTCGAGTGATGAATTGATAATCCAAGTTATGGTAATTGCAAGAAACCAGCGTCTCGCTGAGCGCTTTTTTGTTTTATTGCAATGCGGACTACTACAAAGACGTCGCTTCTTTTATCAGAACGTTCAACCTACCAGTGGAAGTGGTTTTCTTGAAATTCCTTAAATAGTGCGTTATACGTCACAATTGAAGTTGAACTATTAAAGCCGTTCTTGATAAAACTACATTAGATCAGTGAATTCGCATTCGCACTTTCTCAGTTTGTACAGCAATTTTTATAGTAGCGACGAGCGTAGTTCACGAAAGGCAAAATGCCGTTATAGGTAAATGACGTCACATTAAAAGTTGCAAAATTTGGCCCCCTCTCAATTCTTTTCTGGCTATGCCCTTGATCCTGGCTCCTAGACATCGTTGCAAGAAAGTGCAAAAAACTTAAAAATTTCATTTTATATTCTTGGGTCAGTGGAAAAATTTTATTTGCTGAGTTTTTTCCCACTTTCACTGAGGCTAAAAACAATTGTGATGTAACACATGATAATATAGGCTTTATATTATCAGGTATATGATATTACAAGTACATTAAGTAAATACTGAGCCATAAATAGTCGAAACACATAACCGCATCAATTGATCTGATCATTGGATCTACTTCTACCACAGGGATGTGGAAGCGAAAGCGGAAGCTGGAAGCGGAAGCGGTGGAAGCGGAAGCGCAAAAAATCTACCGCTACCGCTTCCTCGATAGGTTATTTGACTTGAAGAGTAACTAGGCAAAAATGTTTTGCCTGTTTTCCGATGTGGATTAAGCGGTGAAGTTGCACTATAAGTCTGACTAAATGTGCGATATCAGTAGCGCGAGAGAACGAGAAAAACTAGCATCACATTTTATATCGATTACGGGTAAGAAAAAGGTAGTTTGGACAATAAAATGATGATTTGATTAAAGTTAACTGACCTTGGTTGGGGGATTGAAAACGTTGAAAAGCAAATTACTCACGACGGAAACATTTTCATCATTCTACATCAGTGCTCGTCAATAGGGGTTCCACAAAACGGGTAATTGTGTTCTGTGAGGTCAAAGGGTTCCGGGAGGGGACCGCGAAGGTTCTTTGTTTATTAATAGTGTTTATTTTTTATTTCAGTATATTGATTTCTTATATGTAGTGGTGTATATGAATAGTTAGTAATGGAATCTTTCGACAGCAAGTTGTAGATTGTGATGTAATCCTATTTTCAACTTTAAGAACGTCTTAATTTGCTAACTCCCTTTGTTACGTAATAGTGCGTCTGTAAGTTTAATTTTGCTTGCCTTATATGAATATGTGACTGGAAAAACTAAATCAGCTCGAAACTTTATTTAAACATTAATACGCTAAGACAAATGCATTTCGCTATAAAGCATCATCAGTGCTGTAAAAGAACAATAAAAGCAACTAAATCTAACGTTTCAAGCAATAGCTCTACTGACAAATCTACACTCATCACATAAGTAATTATATATCCAGCGTATCAAAACAAACAATTTCATATTATGGTATTGAAGTATTACCCACAAGGCAGCAGACCATTATGACGAAAAAAATACGATTAAAACGCAGGCTGATTGTAGACTAAATTTAAAGTAGTAAAAATATTAAAGCACAGTGAGAAATAATACTAGGTTATATGCGAGGTAAAATCATTTCATTAATATTTATTTTTGCATTAAGTATGCGATACCATTTGGCTTCATAAAAGTTTAAATTTTCAAAATCAGGTTTTATAATAAATATAACAAAAAAACATTGCGCTATATCAGGTTTACCGGTAAATATTTCCTTATGATGTTTATCATAATGTCTAAGTAGGGCCGAATTATCATTATTTTCAGAGTAGTGAAATTTGTTCCATAGTACTCGATGTTTTGTCCAACGTTGTGAAAAAGATGTCATTGTTTGACCAACATAGTAATTGTCACAGTTTTTGCAACATGCCGCGTAAATACTGACATGACCTGCAACCAATTGGTACGCGCCGCGTTTTTCTGTTCTTTAAACTACATGTGCTTTGAATCATTGCCTTGGGCTGCGCAATTAACTTTAACCCTCTGTCTACCAAAAAAATTCCATGCAAATAGTACCGTTGGGGTCCAAAGGACCCCAGATTTCAAAAAAGCATTTGGCCGTTAACATCTCACACAAATCAACAAATTAACATTAAAAACTGTAAAAAACGAACAATTTAAACACAAAAACCAGTAATAAATGCAATAAAAAAACCAAAAATGCGGTATTTAGGCCTTATCGTATGTATTTAGTTACACAGCCAGTCAAAAGATTAGATGATGCACTGCAATTACCTGATACACTTTTTCCCGGCGTTTGTGCAATGATTTGCATGTTTATTAAGTTTTGTTACTGCTTATTCCCAATCATCATTTTCGTCAAAAAGTCCAACAACATAGAAGTTCAGATAGCTAATATCAACAAGAAGCAATATCAACAAAAGCGAGGCCGATTTAGTAAGCGCAATGGTTGGTTGCACAAAAGCCAAAACGCACAATTTTTCAATACTGCAAACCAATGCACACAGTTACAAAGCGTTTAGAATACTGCAAATGCTGACTACCAACACTATTAGTTTTAGCCTATTAGTGATTGCATTGCATGTAAATAACTTGCAAATGTTCTTGACGAATGTTGTTATTGCAGGTGCTGCATGCTTGTCTGCATTTTCGATCTTTTCTTCTTTCACAAAGATAGCATCTGACTTTTTTTACCATTGTTGTCTGGTTTTCAGTTGCAGCAGTCCTTTTTCTGTTGCTTTGAGGCTGAATTGCACGCCTTTTTTGCATTAACAAAGCACTTGACATTCCAGCAAGCTCTTTTCCTAAGTGAATCAAAAACTTTCTTCTTTTCTTGCTAAAATTCCTGTTATTTTCACCATGCAATTGCTGCCATACTATGTAAGCATTGACAGCGCTAACGTCGATCATGATGTACAATAAGGCTACTGATCATCTTCTAGTCATCCTTCTGCAGGTGTACGTTCGAACCATCCTATCCAAAATGTCCATCCCACTTTTGGTGCGGTTGTAATACAAGATTACTTCAGGCTTCTTTTCAGCATAATTTGAACCTATTTCAGGAAGTAAGTGCATCGTCGAAAGCATATTAACACAGTCTTTTTTGGGGCGATACGATGCGATCATAGCATCATTCTGAAATCCAAAAATTGAAGAAGTAATGTCACAACCTTTAGCAACTGTGAATTGCGGAAGCAATTTTGGTTTGTTCTTCCAAATAGTTCCCACCAGAGTAAGCTTCTTTTTCAGCAGATCTCGAGCAAGCGGGATGGAGTACAAAAATTATTGTAAGGATAATTTCTCTCAGAATGTTCAATTTTTTGACCAAATCTTTGACAACTCTTGCTCCCTGGTTTACTTCTCTCCCAACTTCAGAATTTTTTCCGGTATAAACTTGCATCTTCCATGCATAAGATGTGTTGGCTTCGCATATTGCCTAAATTTTTATTCCATACTTTCAGGTTTTGAAGCAATATACTGCCGAAATGAGCATCTTCCTCTGAAACAAACTAATTGTTCATTAACAATCATGTGGGGACCTGGAATGTAGGCATCGCGTAAATTCAAATCCCATTACTGAAAGAAATTTCTGATAGACTGGAATTTGTCTTCAGATCTGTTTCTTCTTCGTGAACTAGCGTCATCAAACCGAAGCACTCGTAGAATCTGTTGATATCGATTTCGGCTCATGAGTTTATTGAAAATAGGTCTGCCGTCCTCTTTACTTCAAAACTGAGCAACATTTTCGTTGTTTAATTTATAAACACCGATAGGAATTACTACACCCCAAAATTTATCGAATTCGAGTTGATTTATAGCAACCCACTTGTCTTTGTAAACAAGTAATCCTTCAGCATTTGTCCAATTACGAACTTTTTCAATCAACTTGTCTCTAAAAAATAATCTGAATGAACCAGGCATTAAATCACATTGCAATTTTGCAAAGCGTGAAGGGCCTGGTCTGTGGTGATATATGTTACAGGAAGCAGTTCGGCCAATGCTATTTGTGTGGGAGTAGCTGACTAATTTTCTTTCTTATTTCGGGAAATAAAGATGGTAGAAGTATCTTGATCTTCATTATCTGAGATATCATAGGAAGACAATTCTTCCACACTTAGATGATCGATTTCTCCATCGTCATCCTACGACGCAATCTGTCCTTCTTCGCTCCATCTTTCATCATCTTCACTCTATTCCAGAAGCTTTAGAATCTCGTCATCTTCTGAGTAGCTAACCATTCTTTTTAGTGGTTTATTTTCTAACCTGATTGTCATTTGCAGTTATAAATGATATTTATACCACCTAATATTTTTTTATTTGTGGTACCAAACAATAGATTAGTTGTTTCAAAACAAAATGGCTGTATCAAAAAAAGTTCAGCCAGTTTAAACTAAACAATGCAGGTTACCTATTGCCTTGGGGTCCAATGGACCCCATGGTATGCGATGCTGTTTTTATTTTTTATGCCATATTGGTTTACCTGAGATTTGTGATATTCTACCTCGTTGAAGATCAACTAAACTTAGGAAAAGTCAGGTAATATGGAAGTCGTGTTTGCTATGTGTTCTTAGTAATGAATGATCAAATTTTATTTTGGGGTCCATTGGACCCCATGGTAGACAGAGGGTTAAGCAGTTCGCTGGTCCAACGCTTTAGTAGCTATGCACTCGTTGTGGTGTGTTGCATGCATTGTAACTGTAGTTTTGCATTAACAGCTCATATGTCAGGATTTGTGTTTTTTTACAGCTGTAATTTGTTATTGCGTTGCTGAGTTTTAAGTGAATAAAAGCCTAAGTTTGGTTGTTACAATAATTTTATTCACTTAAAAATACACCTATGGATCGTTTACTCAAACCAGAAAAGTTCGATACCTTGCCGGAAGATTCAGAATCAACGAAAATTTTTAATTACTGGCTTCGCACCTTCGAAGGATTTATAGCGACTGTAGCAGCTAACGCTGGTGAAAATGAAGAGATAAACAAACTTGCGCTGCTGACAAACTTCTTGACCCATAAAACCTATTCATTTATTGCGGAAGCTGCCACCTACGACGAAGCCAAGACCACTCTCACTAGGGCTTACCACAAGCAAAAGAATGTTGTTTTCACCCGACATTTATTGATGACCAGGACTCAGCGTCCAGGCGAAAGCATCGCGGAATACGTCCACTCTCTTCGGGAGCTAGCCAGAGATTGCGATTTTGTTCAAGTCACAGCTAAGCAGTACAGAGACGAACTTACACGAGACGCCTTTATTAATGGGCTTGCTTCGTCTAGCATCCGACAACGCTTACTTGAAGTTGATGGTATAGATTTCAGAACAGCAATTGAGCGTGCCGAAATACTTGATCGGGCTCAGCATCAATCAGTATTTTACTCCGCTACTAGTAATTATTCCGCTACTGCAACAAAACAAGATTCGGAACCTGACTCATCGCATCCATCCTCTCCTGCCTTGGCTCGTCTTACAACAAGGAAAAAGCGTATACGCCAATGCTATTTTTGTGGTGATGCTCTTCATACAGATGGGAGAAAGCAATGCCCAGCAAAAGATGAGCGCTGTCATGAATGCGGAAAAGTAGGTCATTTCCAAAAAGTATGTCAGAGCAAAGAGCAAAAACGTTTTGCTGCATTAGCGTCGACTTCACTCTCGCTTGATAAGCAGGGAACTTTATCGACCGACCAAACTCCGTTTTTACTTTCTATTTTGGCCGGAGCCCCCTCTAGTTTAAAAGGGAGTGTCGTCCCTTGTTCACTAAATGGCTTATTGTTCGATAGTCTACTAGACACTGGAGCTTCCGATAATTTTGTCGATAAAAAAGTTGCAGAATCTCTGGGTTTAAAACCCCAAGGTGGTACTTCAGTTGTATCCATTGCTTCTGGAAAACTAAATGCTCCAATTCTTGGACAAATTTCAGGCAATCTTGAGATACAAGGAAGAAATTACTTTGATGTAACGCTTGGTGTTGTACCTGACCTTTGTTCCGATATCGTTCTCGGACAATCCTTTATGAACAAGCACAAAGAAATTACTTTCAAATTAAGTGGAACACAAGAAGGACTTGTAATTCAAAATCCTGTTCGTTGTGGGGTTGCGACCTCTAATGTAAAGAGTCCCCGACTATTTAACAATCTCGATCCGAATGTGAAATCAATTGTCACTAAGAACAGACGATTCAACGAAGCAGATCAATTCTTTATTAAAGAAGAGGTAAGAAAGTTACTTGCTGAAGGTATCATTGAACCCTGGTATTCTCCTTGGCGTGCTCAAGTCCTTGTGACGAAAGATGAGCGACATAAACGCCGAATGATTGTGGACTATTCGCAAACTGTTAACCGATACACTCTACTTGATGCATACCCTTTGCCTAACATAGACGAGCAAGTGGCCAAAATTGCTAAATGTTTTGTGTTCAGTACTCTCGATTTAAAATCGGCTTATTACCAGGTACCTTTATCGGTCGAAGATCGACCTTATACCGCCTTTGAAGCAGAAGGTAAATTATATCAATATACGCGATTACCCTTTGGTGTTACCAATGGTGTTTCATTTTTTCAACGTATTATTGACAATATTATTGCTAAGTATAATTTACGTGATACTTATGCTTATTTAGACAACATAACGGTTTGTGGTAAAACTATGAAAGATCACGAACATAACCTCAAAGCGTTGTTTTCCGCTGCTAAGTCAGAAAACTTAACGTTTAACAACAGTAAATGTGTTTTTGCTCGTTCTGAAATTGACTTGTTAGGATACAGAATTTCTCATAATCTAATCCAACCTGATCCTGAGCGATTACGACCTTTGCTTGAGTTACCTCTTCCTCAAAAAAAAGCTGAGCTCCAAAGAGTCATTGGTATGTTTTCATACTACGCTAAATGGGTTCCTGAATTCTCTACCAAAATACGACCCTTAGTGCAAGCTAACATTACTTTTTCATTTCCTCTTTCTTCTGAAGCTGCCAATGCCTTTGAAACCTTACGTTCGCAATTCACCTCAGCATGCTTGGCTAGCATTAGAGAAGGAATTCCGCTTACTGTTGAATGTGACGCCTCTGAGCACAGTCTTGGGGCAACGCTCAGTCAAAATGTTTCGCCTGTCGCTTTTCATTCTCGCACTTTTACTGCCACTGAAAAACGTTATTCTGTCATTGAAAAAGAAGCTGCAGCTATAATGGATGCTGTGAGAAAATGGAATCACCTTCTCTACGGACATCGATTTACCCTTGTAACTGATCAACGAGCTGTAAGTTTCATGCTTGACCCCAAACGATTAGGCAAAATCAAAAACACCAAACTACAGCTCTGGCGTGCCGAATTGGGCAATTTTGGTTATCAAATCGAGCACCGACCAGGCAAAATAAATGTTGTAGCTGATGCCCTATCACGAGTCCCTTCCATTGCCTCTTTCTATTTAGATCTTGCCAAAATCCACCAACAGCTTGGTCACCCTGGCGTATCGAGACTGTCTCATTTTGTAAGATCTAAGAATCTTCCGTTTTCTACAGAAGATGTAAAAAAAGTCTGTCAAGCATGTAAAACCTGTGCTGAACTTAAACCAAAGTTTTTTTCAAAAGCCCCTGAACAATTAATAAAAGCTTGCATTCTTGGGATCAAGTCAGTATTGGCTTCAAAGGTCCATTAGAAGGAAGAAACAAATATATCCTTTTTGCAATTGATGAGTACAGCCGTTTCCCCTTCGCTTTTCCTTGCCGTGACATGACTACTTCTACAGTGATCAAATGCTTGAGTAATTTATTCTGTCTCTTCGGACTTCCATCATACGTTCACAGTGATCGAGGTTCTGCTTTTCTGTCTAGTGAACTTAAGAAGTACTTGACTTAAAGAGGAATTGCAACAAGTAAGAGCACTCCATATCATCCTACCGGGAACAGTCAATGCGAACGAATGAACCAAACTGTTTGGAAAACAGTGCAACTTATTTTAAAAACGAAGCAACTTCCTAATAGCTCCTGGGAGGCGGTACTTCCAGAAGCATTACATGCCGTACGCTCACTCTTATGCACTTCAATTAACGCCACTCCGCATGAGCGATTCCTTTCCTTTCCTCATCGGAGTATGATTGGCAAAAGCTTGCCATGTTGGCTGATACAACCTGGCCCGGTTCTTCTACGGCGTTTCGTGAGAAACAAAAATTAACCTTTGGTCGACGAAGTCGATCTCATGGAAGCAAATCCTAACTTTGCTCACATTCGCTTCCCAGATGGCAGGGAGTCCACAGTATCAGTTACTGATCTGGCTCCGTGCCCTTCCAAAACAACTACCTTTCCGGAATCTAATACTTATCATGATGAAATTACGGATGATGAGCAGCCAACCACTATCTCTGATAGTTCTCCTCTTCATAACTGTCAGAGACATGGATCTATTTCATCGGACACAGTTGATAATTCTCTCCCTACTGTTACCACATCCACAGACCACTCTACTAGACCTAACTCTTCTGACTCTTTACTTTCTCAGCCTCTTGTCCCACGCCGATCTTCTAGAAATACCCGCCCCCCTAATAGGTTTGGAAACAATATATATGATATTTAACAATAGCGAAATTAATGTTTAGGAGGGAAGAATGACATGACCTGCAACCAATTGTTACGCGCCGCGTTTTTCTGTTCTTTAAACTACATGTGCTTTGAATCATTGCCTTGAGCTGCGCAATTAACTTTAAGCAGTTCGCTGGTCCAACGCTTTAGTAGCTATGCACTCGTTGTGGTGTGTTGCATGCCTTGTAACTGTAGTTTTGCATTAACAGCTCATATGTCAGGATTTGTGTTTTTTTACAGCTGTAATTTGTTATTGCGTTGCTGAGTTTTAAGTGAATAAAAGCCTAAGTTTGGTTGTTACAATAAATACCATAATCTTTGCAGTTTAGTTTTTGGGTCAAAGGACGTACTCCATTACGTATTCGTATATGTTTCATCAGTGGGACCATAGAATTATGTGAGCCATGATTGCCACATAGTGCACATTTACCACAGGGCCCAGATATGCCCCCATCCTTACCCTCAAGAGGACCAAATGAAAGCTTTTTATAGCAAGCGACAAAATTGCCTAGTGTCTGTGGGCGCTTGTATGCAAGCATTACGTTTGATTGCAGACGTTTTTCCATCTGGCTAAACCGCAGTAGTTTTGGAAACTGGGCAACCCATACGATTTTTTTCTGCTTATTTTTCTTTAATTTGCTGTTGTTAATAGGATGAAATCTATCCACCCAAGACTTGGCCTGCTCAATTATCTTGGATGTGAAAGTTTTAGGAAATTTGGATTTGAAACATTTGTTTTTTAGATATTCCAGACTAGTATCATGGTCAGTTTTGTCTTCGCATATACGCCGCATGCGCATTGCTTCAGATACTACAATAGATTGAAATACCCATAAGGGGTGATACGAAGCACCATTTGTGAAAGTCCTGTCAAGGGCAGTTTTTTTGGCATAATTACTCGTGACAAATTTAAATGGTGAGTCCAATGAGTGCTTGTGGTGAACGTCTAAAAATTCGACTTGTTGGTCTGAGCATTTGGTATTAAACAATTTAGTGGTTATTTGAAGTCCAACTTTTCCAAGACTATTTTCTATTGCTTTGATTATATTTTGCGTTGAGTTTTCCCCAATAGCAATAAAAATAATGTCGTCGATAAATCTTTTATAAATAACCGCTTTTTTTAGAATAGGGAATGCTGGAGTTGTAGCAAAATGCATAGCTATGTTAGCAAGCGAGACTGAATGGTTGTCACCAGTAATTATGCCATTAGATTGTTTATAAAAGTGCGGTCCATGCTGTATAATAACCGATTCTAGGGTAAGCATAATTAATTCAACAAAATGCCTTTGACCCAGTGCACAAAATTGCGATTGTAAATTGAGGGCTGTAGTGAGGCATCTCTAAGCGTATTTTTGTTGATGTTGGGGTAGAGTGCAATAACATCTGCCGCCACAATAAACAGATCTTCTTTAATGAGCTTGTTTTGAATATTCAGGTTGTTTGATTTCCATTGATCTAATTCGAGTAGATAATGGATGCTATCTCTGCAATATTCATTGATCCCATCCTGACAATATTTCACTGCAATAGGATGCAAGATGTATTCAATCATTGCAGTAAATCTTGATGTAGGAATGTGTCCCGTCGATTGCAATAATCTAACTGATATGTCAGTAATTCGAGCATTCAATAGGTGATCGGGTTGGAGCTTGTGAGTCTTGAAAAGGGGTACGCATACGCTGGGCTAAAGCATGCAAAATATTTAGCCAACTCTCCAGTTACCTTTTGATAACAATTTTCTTTAACTCTGTATCCTGTGCTATGATAAAGCAAATCTTTTGATATGACTCCTTTTTCAAATAACGAGATAATAAGGTTTTTGCATTTGCGTTTATTAACTTCAAATTGTTTATGCATAATCTGTAGAGTGAATTGTAGAACGTCAAATTTGTTTAGTTCTTTTCCATAATTTCATGGTAATCAGAATCAGGGCCGGATTAAGGCGGGGGCTGATGGGGCTGCAGCCCCAGGCCCACCCAAAAATAGGCCCATCACTATACCAAGTCAATAAAGTCATTAAAGTTACTGATACGATCACTTTCAAAAAATAGTGAAGGTTTAATTTAGAAGTATTATGGGCAAGGCGTTCTCCATTAGAGGCCTCGTCATCGTGCAAAGCGCAAGCGAAACTGTGTCATAGTGCAGGGGTCGGCAACCTTTTGGACGCGGGGTGCCAGTTTTCGAATAATATCAAAATGTGAGCAACTTCGCGTGCCAAACTTTTTATGTGTTTGGTTTGCACAGTCAACTACCTGATTTGAATAGATAACGAATAAGACACAAATTTATTTAATTGACTTCATTGGATAAAGTCAAATAGAATCAAAAGAGTAGCTTTTTAAAAAGATTCTTGTTTTTGCTCAGCTCTATAACATTGGGACTAAATTTGGACACTTTCAGTTAAACACATATGCTTCCGTATGATCTTTCGTAAGTCGGCTGCGATGGGGATTGAGAATAAACTTTATGTGTGAAAATATTTGTTCACGCAAGCAAGTGGATCCAAATGCACACAGTCAAGCTATTGCCATCTTCTTCAGACAGCTAAATTTCTCCGGCAAAGATTCCCAACTGTTAAAATGCTGTTTGCTTGTTTTCAATCGTTTCCAGCGATTTCCGCTCATCAACAAATTTCGATGTCAACAATAAAGATGCTTTAAAATCGATCAGCAGCATCTGGAAGTCTTCAATATCGATTCATTCAAATTCAGATAATTTCAGGTCTTTGCTGCTCTCGGGCTTGATGAGAAAAGAAAACAATGAATCAAAATGCTGAAAATCTTGAAATCTATTGCAAAATTGAGACATTTGATCCTTTATGTACATGTCAATTACAACTGCATTAACATAGTGATCCACTGAAAAAGCCTTCAGATATTAAAGATGCAAAAAGTTGCAGTTTGGATGGCCTGTGTGTAGACATCTAGTTTAGACACAAATCCTTTCCATACCTCAAAAACACACATCACTGTTTGTTCTGTACCCTGCAAACGAAGATAAAGTTCGTTAGGATGCATGGTGATATCCGCAAGAAACGTCAATTTTACTAGCCACTTTTCATCCTCCAGTTCAGGGTCAGCCTTTCCTTGTCCTATTAAAAAGGCCCTTATCTTAACTAGGCATTCGACAAACGTCAAATTCCCCTACAAGTCACCCTGATTCATTTTACTCTTTCATCTTATGAGCGGGTTCTTCGTCTCCCAACCTCCTTTCCCATTTCAGGTTTGGCCAGACTTGGAGTGAAACCAAGACTTTGCAGATCTTCCTGGAGAGCCTTTGCGTCCACTCACCCGCTTACGCTTCCTTCTACTTCCCCCAGGGAAGTAGAAGGATGCCCTAGGGAGGCTTTTCTTGCTTGCCCTGCTTTTCCTCCTTGGAACCCCCCCTTCTTTCACTGTGGAGTTCACCATCTTCTTTTTATACCCTCGCTCTGATTTCCCTCGTTCTCGCCAAGGTGTGGCTCTCACTTACCTTGGCTCTCTCCCCCATTACGATCTGGTGCTTTGGACTAACGGCTCTGTTCCTTTCCCTTTTGGCAAGGGCGGCTCCGACGTGCTTGCCAGCTGCTCTCTCTTTGTGGCACCGAGGTCACTCTTTCCTTCTCAGCAGGCCCAGTATGCTCAAGCTTCTCTGATAAAGCCTGCGCCATTGTGCAAACTCTTTGCTGGTTTCGGCAGCACCAACAAGTCTACCACTTCCCTTCTCTTCTCCTCCTATCTGACTCTCGTTTTTTCCTCACCACCCTATCCTCTCCTCCATCTTTTCTTTCACCTCAATCTCTCTGGCAGATCTGGCAGGAACTGACTTTTCTAGGAACTGTCTCTCCTCCTGTTCTATCAGGCTACAATGGGTCCGGGACGTTCGTTTCTCCCGGGAACAACGCGGCAAGACGGGGAGCGCTGGTTGCGCCCTCTGCAATCACTTGTAGTCTCTTTCCTCTTATCTCTCGTATACACTTATCTCTATTTTCTCAGACTGGAGTGCTCCCTCGTCACTCTCGCTGTGTTCCCCCTCGTCTACGCTGCAACAAACACAGCCTTCTGTTAAGTTTTTATTTCTTCAGGATTGGCAGAATTGAGAATCTTTCCTGCAGCGCTTTCGGACACTCGTCCCAGGACACCTCTCATCTCATTCTGCACTGTCCAGCTACAGACTATTTGCGCCGCTCACTCTTTGACGACTGTCTCTCTCTCTCTCTCTCTCTCTCTCTCTCTCTCTCTCTCTCTCTCTCTCTCTCTCTCTCTCTCTCTCTCTCTCTCTCTCTTTACAATCTCCGGTCCAGGCCTTGGGGAGTTGCGCGGCTTCTGGGGCTCCATGGTCTTCCACCATGCCCCCATCCCTCGGAATGGGTCGGATAACAATAACAACAACAACAACAACAACCGTCAAGAGAACCTTACCTCGACTTAACCACCCAACACTGCAGTGCAGAAGCATATCATGTTGTGCACTTTCCATCTTCTCAAGCAAAGATCAAAACTGTTTGTGTGAGGTAGCAGAGTGTGCGACAAGGAAACTCTCTATTTTTGTTACAGTTGACATTACGTCATGAAGAGCAGAATTTTTATCTCTTTGCACAAATACTTTTTTGATGAATAATACAGTGCAACTTCATAACAGGGTTCCCAATCTTTTGCTCAGCCATAGTAACAAATCCAAGGTGCTGCCAATCATAACAGGTCCGCCGTCTGTTGTAACTGAGAATATCTCGCTTATATGAATCTCTCTTTCCTCGAAGTTCTTAGTGAAAAGTCAAGTATATCTTTTCTTTTAGTAGCGCCATACATAGGTTTCAAGCAACAAAGCTCTTCATGTACTTCTCCGTTACTGCAGTATCTAGCTACAACTGCTAAACGTGGATTATTGTTTATATCTATGCTTTTGTCAAGGAGCTATGCTGAAAACATTCGCTGCTTTTAACGCAGCAGTTTGTTGCTCAGTTACATTGGTACCCATATCCGTGATACGTCTCTCTACTGTCCGAGGAGAAACAGAAATATCCTTGATCCTCGAAATTAGTGTGCATTTGTTTGGCGAATCATCAAACAACACTTCAGCACAACTGATAAAAGCCTCCTTCACAAACAATTTATCAATAAATGGTTTTCGATGTTTAGCAATGCCCTCTGCGATTTTGTAGCTATCTTTGATTGTTCGATTCGTGCTACAAATCACTTTCTTGAAAATGCCGCTTTGCTTTTCATAGTGTGAAAAGCAAAGCTTTTCATAGCCTTTTTTAAAAATTCGATCTTCTCTGCATAGTCCTTACTTCTTATGCTTCGTTTCAAAATGTCGTTTTATGCTAGATGTTTGGCAAACGACACTTTGACAAGAAAGAGCACACACAGCTTTGTCGTCTCGAGAAACAAATCTGAAATCTGTCGTGCAGAATTCTTGGAAAGATCTCACATCTAAATTGAGATTCTTAGAAAGCCTAAATTCGTAATTTTTTTAGGTAAAGAGGCTGCTTTTGAAATCAATTAAAAAAAAGCAATAAGCAAGCAAATATTTTATTAAAAACTATTCAAACGCTATCGGTCAAACATTCAGCCCTCATCAGGAATATGCGGTACATAACTAACACAACTGTTCAGCAACAACAGTAGATATAACGAGCATTGCTTTAATTATTGTTGCAATACCATACCAAAAAAATTATGGCGTGTCTTCACCACAATTTTATTCATTCTTGCGCCGTCGCTCCCGCACATTTTTGTTTATTCTAATTTGTTTGTGTTCATGGGAGCTCACATGACTGGCATGTCTTGAGCCAATTTTTTTCGCTCTCACAAGGAGCTAGTTGTGAGTGTGACTGGCAGAGCCAGAACAGACATCTCCGACATAGAAATTGTCTCGTGAATTGCATGCTTGACTAATTTGAAGACTGTTGATTTCGTGCAGTGTAGACAGTTTGAGCTTGTGATTGCGCCGCGAAATCTTAAGTGTAGATTTCACATGCGCGTCAAATCACTTGGCGTGCCATGAAATATCCTCTCGCGTGCCACAAGTGGCACGCGTGCCAGGGGTTGCCGACCCCTGTCATAGTGGGAAGTACTATCAATATTTTAATTGTGTTTTCTTTGGATAAAACATTGTAAACAAAATGTGAACACATTTTAAAATCATAATACGAAATATATCATTATTCCGTAACAATGGCTTTTTCTAAGGCTCTGACAAGTTCAATTGTTGCCAGTTATTTCGAAGTTTTAAAAAAAAATCAGACAGGTTTGTGCTGAGTAAGAAAAGTGAGGCTACAAAAAGTTTAAATTAAAGCAAGTATATTTTCTATAGTCCGGTATTTCAAGAAGGAAGCAGATGAAATTTTACCAAATAGTTTAGACCAAAAGGAAGCAGATGAAATAGTTGAGTGAAATCTCAATTCAAGGAAATTTTTTCCTTAAAATATGAAATAAAAAATTGCTTCTAAATTAATTTACAATGGCTAAATAAAATTTATATTGATTCCACAAGACATTTTCTTTCAATATTAAAGACATAAAAGAAAATATTTTTTTTTCTCTTTTGTTATTGAAAAATATATCGATATTGATATAAAAGGGGGGCACATTTAGAAAGGATTATTTGCAAATATTAGCTTTTTTTAATTTAAATATTTTTAATATTTTTGCATTTTAAATAATGAAAATGTATTAGATAGAATTTCTTGGTATTTTTTGGTTAAATAGTGCACCGCAAGTATTTATAACTTTTCAAGGGCGCCTTCAATAATTAGTTTTGGAAACTACTGCTTAAGAAAAAATTATATTAGAAAAGTACTGTATATTCAAGGGGCAAATTACCTTGAATTGGGATTTTACTCAAAACTAAATTTTAAGTGTATAAATTCAGATCCTTTTTGAGTAAACGAAGGTCTAAATTTTACAACAGAAATTTATTAGAGGATTCCTGTGTATTGAAATCAAAAAGATCTGAAATGGCTGTTTTGAAATCGATAGAGAATAGCCACTTTAGGGGAGATAGCCAACTACACTTTTACCAATATCAACTAATCTAAACGTTTCTAATCTTAAAACTTTAGTCAATTTAAAAATAAAAATGGAGAAGTATAAAAGCGGTTAGAAAAAGGAGAAATGTAGAAGAGAAGCAGAAGATAAACTGAAAAAAGTTGTAGCAAAATCAAAAAAAGTGACTGATTTTTTTCATATAAGCGAAAGCAAGATTGTAGAAACGACGTCCAGTAATGCAACTGCTTTGTGTTGATCTTCTAGTGACTGTATTGCAGAGCCAGAACCAAATACAAAAATTGTTTCATGGCAACAAATTTACAAACCAAGTTATCTAATGTTGCTGAGGATGAAGCGCATAGGGTAAAAGAAACTATTTAACACGACATGGATGATGGATGCTGGGGTGTAATTTCTGACCATCTAAGAGATTACTGCGGCCAAGTAGGAAGTTTAAAGTTTCAACATCTTGATGCAGATTTTTCTACTTCAGAGGCAGGTTTTACTGGCGATAAATTCAAAAGACGTTGTTCTAAATCGCTATTTTGGCGAGAACAATTGAATTGAACATCGAAAAAGTAAAACGCGAATGGTTGTGCTATTCACCTTCATCAAAATACTTTACTGCTTTATTTGTAAAGTTTTTGCGTTTGATTCTGAAAAAATCATGCTGGCATCAGTTGGTTATGGCGGCTGGAAGCATGCACCACGCGACCTGGCCAGGCATGAATCTTCTAACAAACACTTAAGTTATTTTTCAACATATATCTCTCGAAGAGCAAAAAGAATCTGACAGAAAATATTCGTACAAAGTATTGGCTCGAGTTTTAGGTGTGATAAAATTCCTATTATCGAGAGGGCTGGCCTTCCGCGAAAGTAGTGAGTTGGTTGGTTCTTTACAAAACGATAACTTCCTCGGAATTTTGGAGTTGTTGGCAGAATACGATACTTTCCTTGCTGAGCATGTTCAAAAGAGAGTGAACAAAGACAAGAGACATGTTTCGTATTTCTCATCAACTGTATGCGAGGAATTCATTGACGTAATTGCAACAAAAGTGTTAGATATTATTATTTCTGAAATAAAAAAGCAATGTATTATTCAGTGTCCGTGGACTCAACACCTGACATTACAAATGTTGACCATTTAACAATAATTTTTCGGTATGTTTTATCTGATCGTCCCGTGGAACGATTTGTCAAGTTTATACCCGCCCGTGGACACACTGGTCACCAATTGGCTGATTTTCTTTTCGAGTTTATAGATGACAATGGGATCAGTTTGAAAGATCTCGGAGGGCAATCTTATGACAACCCTTCCCACATGAGCGGAAAATATAAAGATATGCAAGCTATAATAAAAGAACGCAACCACCAAGCGGAATATATTCCTTGTGTAGCACATTCCTTTAATCTTGTGGGAAAATGTGCTGCTGAGTGTTGCCAATCCGTGGTCCGTTTTTTCATGTTTTTTCAAGGACTCTATGTGTTCTTTTCAGCTTTAACACACAGGTGGAATCTTCTTACTGATGCCCTGAAACCACTTCAATGTCCAACAATTAAGCCTTAGTTTGATACATGTTGCGAGGCGCGATATGATGCTCTACATGCACTAGGAAAAAGTTACCAAGCGGTTCTTCTAGTCTTGAAGGCAATGTGTAATGACAATGATGAAAAACATCAAACTAAAGAAACAGCCAGAGGTTTTATTTCATCAACGGAAAAGCTTGTAACTGGTATTTTACTCGAGGTATGGGCGTGCATAATGGAACGGTTTCATAAGACCATTCAGGCTCTGCAGGACAGCAAAATGACTTTGAATAGGACAACAAATTTGCTTCAGGGTCTACATGACTTTATTCAACTTCCAAGACTCCAATTTCAAATATTCGAAGGAAGAGGTCAAGTATTGAGTGGCTGTCATTATAACACTGAAGAAATTTCAAGAAAGAAAAGAAGAAAAGTAAGGTTGGATAGCGAAGGTGAATCTGAAAACACATCACTTGATCCATCCAGCAGATTCGCAGTAGACTCATATTTGCCGATCATTGACCAAATTCTTTCGTCTATGAAAATCCGAATAGAAGCTTACAACTATCTTCAAAGAAAATTTTCGTTTCTGATGAAATTGAACACCATGTCTAACTGCAAAATTGAAGCAAGTGCGAAAACGTTACTTCCATATTATCCAGATGATCTGGAGTAGTTATTGCCTGAGGAGATGATTCATTTCTCTACACTGATAAAACAACACCATTTTAAAAGCGAATGCAAAAAAATTCAGATGTTTAGGTTCATAAATAAAAATGAATTCATGCATGCGTTTTCTAACGTATCTGTTGTTTTCAGGCAGTAGCCTATCTTTGTCTGATGATTTCTAATTGCTCGGGCGAGCGCTCATTTTCAGTTCTAAAAAGGGAAAAGAATTAACTGCTTTCGTCTATGGGTCAGAAAAGGTTGAATTCTTTAGCTCTACTCTGCATTGAAAACGAGCCTTTGGAAAAAATAGACACCGATGACATTATTAAGAGCTTTGCATTGTCTAAATCCAGAAAATGTGTCAATTGGATATTTGCACACTAAGTAAATACTTTGCTTAAGTATTTGTTTTTCGTTTCAATTGTGGTCAGTTTTTAGTACAACGAATAGAATAAAAAATAGGCCTCTGATTATCATAGAGCCCCAGGCCCATTAAAAGCTTAATCCGTCACTGATCAGAATAGTTAACAATAAGGATTTTTCCATCCTTGTCTGTTCGACACACCACAACCTTTTGTTCAGAGATTAACATTTTTATAGTTTTAAGTGCTAGTTTTAGACGAAATGGAAGGTTATTGTTGTGCAGATATTGCTTTTCAACCTTAGGACCTAAGTTTTGTAATTTGGTTTCAACTAATTTTTTGTAGGTTGCGACCTCTTCAGTGAGTGATTCAGTTGGTGGTCGAGAAAATTTGGGGATTATAAGTTTAGTAGGTAGGCACTCTTCATTTTGCGTATTTTCATTGTTTTTGAATATATCAGCCCACTCCACTCTTCGCGTATGTTCAGTTAAAAAGTACCACTCTTGGTCACAAATGTTTTCATTCCATTTGGGTGTGGGCACAAAGTTTAATCCTTTCGCCAGAAGTTCTTTTACGTCATTCGACAGATCAATACTGGATTTATTGAGAACAATTGAATTAACTTGGGCCAGATTAAGGGCTTTATTTTTTTCTTTGCGTCTCTTTCTATATCTCAATCTACTGCGCCTGTTACGCCGAGTTTTATTCCGGTTAATGGTAAAATTAGTCGGGAGTGACTAACCTTATATGAATACAACCGAAATTTCGCACGTCGCTATTCAGAAGGATTAAACTCTACATTCAACACGAGTTCAAAGATGTAAGAAAAGACAAGCACAGAGTAGTTGGGAACAATAAGTTTAACCCTATTAAGGCCGGGCTTTTTTTTGCTTTCTAAGTCCGGGGGGGGGGTCGATTCGACCCGAGCACTTTGGCAGCTAATAACTTTTAAACTGCTCACACTAGAGATTCCGTGTTTGCTCAGATAGATGAAGAATTTATTTTTCAATTTAATTATATACTTTTCGTTATGATCAGATTAATAGCGTTCAAGTTATTGCAAATTAAATGCGCAGCATTAGATTTTAGATTTTTGACTATAATTTAAAATAAAGAAACGGCCGGCGAATTTTCTTTTTTCGTCGTGTTTACTCTTCGACGTTGTGCTTTTGCGATCGGCTAAGCGCAGTTTATCATTGTCAGCTACCAGGTAAAAAGTTCAACACTTCATCATCAATTTGCCTTTTATGAGGAATTTACCAGCCGTGATGTTTGTATAACATTTCTTGTGTTGGACTAGACCAGAGGTGCCCATTGCGTCGATCGCGAAGGCATTGTGGGTAGATCGCAAGGCATTTAAAAAAATTAAATTTGAAAGAATATTAAAAAAAGTATCCGGACTATGCATCACTGGCTGATTCCATAAAGTGCAAGGCATGAGAGTAAGGCAGCAGTTCTCAAACTTTATACAGTCTGGGCGCACTTTCAATACTACAAATAACAGCAGGCTCACCATATAGCCCAGCGCCTCTGAAATAATGCACATTACAAAACTTCGTCACAACTGTTAGACATCACAACTCGGCTTCACTTGGCAAATACCAATCAAATTGGTGGCGTTCTCCAAAAAAAAAAAGGTCATCACGTACTGAACAATTACTATTTATTAATAATATGTTTTGCATTTTTAGTAGGTGGTAGATCTCTTTGACTTGGTCATGTCATAAGTAGCTCTCAGGCTGGAAAAGTGTGGGAACCCCTGGACTAGACCAAGTGTCTACTCTCTAGATAGATTTTTGTAATTTGAATTGATTGTTAGTAAATGTGAAACAGGCTGTAAAATTGCTTTTCAACGACAAAAATTTCTTAACTTTATGAAATTATTACTCTTTTCGTTATGCAAGCTATGCTTGTTCATCACGGATAAATATTTTTATTGATCAAAACATAAATTTCATTCAAATTAAGGAATGCTCACGAATCATATGACTCGTTCATTCTTTTTTCTACCTTGTGCGACGCAATACGACGTTTTTGTAAGCCTCTCCATCCTTGTGTGCAAACTTGGACGATTAGAATTTTTTTAGCATTTTCAAATTAGATAACACTTAGAATTAGAGCATTAATGCTTTTCTCAAATTAAAGTAAAATAAAATTAAAGCATTTCTGATTACCACAAATTAAAGTAGAATTGGAATTCGAGCTTTCCAGTTTTTCTAAAATTAGTTTGAAATTTTTACTACCCAGCGAATTTTGATGCCATTTGAACATCTTCGCAAAACCACTTTGTATTTGCGACAATTCTAAGACTCTTTCATTTTTGCCACCAAATTATTGTGAAGGCCTTTTTTCATTTTAGAGATCACCTAATTTCGATTTTGATTTTCGGCCTAACTTTTCGAAAATCCAGGTGATCCCTAATAAAAAAGGTCTTGGCCATTTTTCAGATTCGACTCTTCGGTCAGGAACTTTTCCGAAATTAGATTATAATTGGAATTAGGGATTTTTCAAATTACACTAAAATAAGAAACTTTTAGTTTTTTCAAATTAGATTACAATTAGCGTCTTTTTGCTGTAATTCACCGAATTAACCAGCTAGAATTAATCAGTTGTCCAAGTCTGCATATGTGACGAGTTAAATGAAAAAAGTACTCCAACAAGCTTGAGTTCAAAGTTTTGAATTTGCAACAAAAACCTGTGTCAAACGATTGTAAACTTTGATTCTTTTTAATAGCAAGCTTGTCCTACAACGATTGGTCTATGTAGCCTATCTTTTATCCCTCCCACCATATTAACACCAATACGGCAGTTTTGTTTCCTTCTGGAGGTGTCATATGATATTTAAACGGTCCTTACAGTTTTTATATTCAATCAGGATTAATTATGATGTCATCAATTTGAGCTTTATCTTCGTTACCAGTGCTTTGAGGCGTTAGCGAATTTAGAGCTATTATTTAAAAAATCACTTGCAAGTAACAGAATACATTTCAAATGTGAAACAAAATAGGCTATTTCTGGATTAGCTAGTACGCAGTCATGCTGTTTCTGCTTATAATTTATCGTCTAATATGAAAATACGGGAACGCTACATTAAATTTACGGGTAATATCAACAATACATATATCATCGACAAAGCAGCAATACGCTCGTATGTTTCAAAAACAACTAAGGCAATGCAATTTTATCCTTAAGTGTAAGTCTAACAACAGTTTAGTCTCGCAAGCAAGAACCACAAATGCGAATAAGATCCTTATTACACAAAGGCTTTGCGCATTTTTGGCACTGGCTCAATTGCTTAGAAATTTTGTTTTTCTTTTCTCTTGCTCCTTCTCCTTTAATCTTACAGATACATGCATCGCATCGCCTTCGTTTTTCACTTTGATGAGGAAAAAAGCCACTTGATGTTTTGACATGTTTGGAGGATATTTTTTCCCCAGTACTATCTCAATTTTGCGAACTACAGAAGAATTTATGCCAATTAAACTTGGTTGTGCTATATGTGGGCGAATCAAAGACATAGCTAGATTAAATCCGAAATCTACGGATTTTATGTTTTGAGGCTGCAGATCATTGTTCATTGCATATATCGTGCTAGCGTTCACTCGACATGTATTCAAAACGTATCAAAATGCATTCATAGTCCAGCGCTTTGATTTTGATGTACAGCTGGAGACCCCATTTTTTGGTCAATGATGTCTGTTTCGCCTTTTGAAAAGTCGTATAGTTTGTAAATAGCGGGCTTACTTTTGTTGTCATCTTTTGTAGTTGCAAGAAGCGGTGGTACTGTTCACAATAATAAAGCATTTCGCTTTCCTAAACTTTTTGTTTTTACTACATACGAGTGCAGATTTAATATGCCGTCATTCTTTTCCCAATAAATCTCGGTCTTTGATTTCTCTAATTTCGGCTGGAATTGCTTTTCTATTTGATTGTAAAGTTCCTACAGAAGTTTTTTCGCGGTCAAGCAGCCACTGCGCCATTGGTATTGAAGTATACAATCTGTCATATAATATTTTCTTGCCACTAAATTTGTGTGGCATTCCAAATTTTGAATTAGGTATTTTACTGTTTGTGACGTCCCAGGAGTGTAGTAAAATCTCGGCTCTACTTTTGGCTTAGCAGAATACACAGCAAGTGAAAAGATAAATGGATAGCGAAAAGCATTGATTGATTTTTGTAGGCGAAGATATGAAAATTGTAAACCTTGCACCTAATGCTGCACCTAGTAGGCTGCTTTGCCAATTTGGTGCAAGGTTTACAATTGATTGATTTATACAGCATTCCATACTTGGCTGGTTTGCTCGGATTAAATTGTTTGAAACTGATTTGCGTTTTCGTAGGATAAAGAGTATCATCCAGCGACAAATAATCATTAGGAACTAGAAATTTCCCACAGTTTTTGTTAAATTCTTCAAAAATTTTAAGAAAAGCTGCAAATCTATCGTATTGCTAAGAAGTAGGACGCGTTGTATGATCATCAAGTGATATGTGAGCAATCAAAAAATTTAAATCTATTCCTTGACTTAGCTGCACTAAAAACTGGATTGCCAAATATTTCATGGAACATCGCATTAGTGCTTTGATGTGCTTGTCCTAGTAAGCCTCGCATGTAAATCATTCCAATCAGTGCCAATACTTCCGAAGGTGGTTCTGATCCCTAACATAAAAGATCTTTTTATTTTTCACACCCGACTCTTCGGTCAGGAACTTTTTCGAAATGAGATTAGAATTGGAATTAAGAATTTTTCAAATTAGATTAGAATTAGAGACTTAGTTTTTCAAATTAGACTAGAATTAGCGACTTTTGGCTGCACTTCACTGAATTAGCCAACTAGAATTACGCATCTTTTGTTGTCCAAGTCTGCGTGTGTATATGAAGAGTCATATGAAAAAGTCCTCAAGCAAACTTCAGTTTTGTATTTGCTACAAAAAGCCTGTTATATCAAACGATTGTAAACTTTAATTTGTTTTATTATCAAGTTTGTGCTACAACAATAGACCTACGTAGCCTATTTTTTATCCTCTCCCCCATAATAACACCAATACTCCCCCATAATAACCCGCCAGAGCATTTTGTGCGGCCCTCCAAACTTATACAAACTTCCATGAATTCAATTCAATAAGAAAGGGTTGGCCGCACTTGCCGTATTGAAGAGCCAAAAACGATAGAAGCCACCATTGAAAGAGCCCTACGCAATTCTTAGTTTGGACTGACGCATTTTCCGTCCAAATAAAGAGTGATGATCTTTGTTTTTGGACGCCATCATTATCAAAGCCCTGTAATACGTCTTTACAAGAAGTTATTGCAAGATTTTAAGCTATTGCAAGCTCTTGCATTGCATACAGCTATTACAAGATTTTACGCATTGGCCCCCGGCTAACTCGGGAATGGTCAATGCTACCCTCCGACTAAAAAGTTTGCCCATCTCTGGTTTAGAAGAATGAAAATGACAAGGCGATATTTGAGTCAGCATTCAATCTTATAATGTTGTGATAGTTGACGCAAGCTGTAGTTTGAACTTGAAATGTCAACTTCAATGGAATTGCCTTTCTGCTCGGCCATGCAGCAGGAAACGTACCGGTAATGCTTATAAAAGTGGACAAAAGAACACGGAAAAAATCTTCATTTGCTTTTGAAAGTGTGTAGAGATGTAGAATACAAACACATTGCTTTTGTCACGCGGTCAACAGAAAAAAATTTTGGTGTTGATCACAAACTCAGGAGATGTTCCACAGCTCCTTCTCCCCTTAAAAAAAATTAAATTTTGTGATTCACGATTGGCTTCTTGCGTTTTGGATTTGTATTTGCTGATAACAATTCGGTATTTGATTAAGTACTAACAGCTTACTCGTAAAGCAACGGAAATCAAGTTTTATAAAACTCCTAAATTAAATTTTGCTGTCTGTCGCCCCTGCGTCCTTAATCTACCACTGCATATTTTCCATCTAATAAAAATTGCAAGTGCGCTTGTTGCTCTCCCACCAACCAATCCCCAATTTTAATTGGTAACAACATTACAAATCATTATGAAAAGCGCAAACAATATTATCACGCCGCCAAATTTATTTTCTGGCTTTTACGCTTGAAAACAATTCTTTTTGCTTTGTTGCATTTGTCAAGTATCAAAATTACAAAATATTTTCTAGCATTACTTTATTGATAGGTTAAGGCCTAGCGTCAAGAAGGTAAAATTTATTTAACTACAAGTTACAAAATAGCCGTGTATCTAAAAGCACTTTGATGTTTTTGGCTTGTCAAATTAAGAGTTGCTATTCACAGCGAAAAGGTTTTAAGAAGAAAGATTTCTGAGAAATGTACAGCTTTACAGTCAGTGCTTCACTTCAAACAAGTTCTGCGGTTTACGTAGCTCGTCACGGTTTTGCGTGTGCGCTCTTTCTCCTTTTTTTCTTTATTATACAAAAGCAGTCGATAAAGAAATTTGCCCGAGTGGGTTTCGAAATTGCTATGTTTAAGTCAAAACTACAAAGAATATCTGTGTCAGTTCATGACCAACCAAAAGCCAGATAAATTTTAGGAAAAGTCAAAAAATTTCAAACATTTATCTCAAGCGGTCGCTAAGTTACAACAGTTTTAATTTGCTGTGGGTCGAATCGACCCCCCCCCCCGGGCCAAATAGGGTTAAGCGAAGTAGATAAAGTAAGAGCAATATATGGATAGGTTTTTGTTTCCTCAAAATGATAAAGTGTTGGAGATGGCAGGCTCCAGACCCAAAAAAGTTGTTTTAAGTTTTTGAAAATTGCTGTAAAAATAAAATGCAGTCTTCAATTTACCCCAACAGAGCAAAGACTTACAAAAGTATGACGATGCTGGTGTAACGTGAACTGACAAATAACAACATAAAAAGGAGAAAATCCTGAATTGTGAACAAGCGATAAGGGCAATTTACAATTGATTTATTACTGACATAGATCTTAACTGAGTTTTTTCGATTTCAATTTCTTTTACTGAGTTGCTTGCAATAAAGAAATTTTATTTAGTCGTGTTGAAGAAGGAGCAAAGACCCTGGAGTTCCTCCCGAGTACTTAAGCACAAATCTTCGTTGACTGAAGATTTGTAACAACTATTAAAAAGAACCTCTTTTTGTTTAAGATAAGGGGAATGAAGGAAAATTAAGAAGCCTAGTAACTGCTCGTAAAACAGGTTGTAAAAAGAGAATGAGATGCCAAAGAAAGTGTGGCGTAAAAATTTCGTAGCACGACTCGACGAATGAGATGAGAGGTGACCTGGGTCGCGTGTCGCCAGTCGCTGCACGAAGGGTTTCAATTTTTGTGAGATTAACAGTCGAAAGCAGGCTGTGTCCGAGAAAGGGCACAGCGAGAATGACGAGGAACCACAAGTTATTTAGAGAAGACTGAACGGCCTATTTGTGACAAAAAATGTTGACAAAACAGTGTACCTCCAGTCAGAAAGTAGATAAATAAACAAAAAAAGTGAGAGGAGAGAAACTTGAGCTGAAACGGCCAAAGTATTCCACTCCATCTGGATAGTTTATCCGCCGTATTGTTGCCCCACAAAATGAGTGACTAGAGATTATTGCAGCCTGAAAAAAAGTGAATGAGGAGCGATTAATAGTTTCTGCGAGATATTCTACAGAGTCTGAGAAGAAATGGCGGTAAAAAAACTAACAACAAAGCGAAGCAAGAGTTTGAGAAATTGAAAAGAGATTAGGTAGACTTGTTGATGATGTCGACCTGTAGTGTGCATGGAGAATATCATAGGCTTTAGGGTAAGAATACAGTAATCTAAACCCTGCTAAATAGTAATTAGTGATTTCAGTGTCACAATGAATAAAGTTGCCTTAACCCCTTTATCTAAAAGGAAAAAGAGCAAAGACCTTAATTCAAGTAACAACACCGTGCTATGAATGATAATGAAGGCGAGCAGCTTCTTTACCAGAAACAAATGCCAAGTTCAAAACATAAAATGTGAAAAGAAAGAGCTTCATGCTGAAAAAAAAGGGACTGTAGAAAAAAGAAGAGAGGCAAGCAAGTAGAGCCTCCAGAAAGTAACAAGAATGTAGAATGAGTAGTGAGTGAGTAAAAAGCTTTTTCCCAAACTTTTGACAAATCTTGATCTCTTTAGTCGAATCGACTCCGAAATAAGAAAAAATAAAAGCAAAGAAAGAGTTTGTTTATTGGAGGAATTACTAAAAAAGTTGCTGTGATCGGCAGGTGTAACAGAGATGCCTCAAGAAGAAGAAGAAAAGGTGTAAGCAAGGTCGAGAAGAAACCGTGGATGGCGTGGCCAATAATTTATTTTTCATCAATCAAAAGCTGTCTTAACGTGATGCTGCAGTTTCTGAACTCGTGGAGCCGAGTCGAAATGTCTTCTCCAAAAGTCTCAGAAACCTTGAGCACTCTCGGACCACAAGATCCGGCAGATATTTTGTTTTTGCATCTAAAGCGGTGCTTCAAATTTATTTGAGTTGATGGACACTTCAGGAAATTTTAGTGGAAAACACTCTTTTTAAAAACTTTGTCAAGTCAACATAAAATCACACGCGATCAATTAGTTGACCACCCCTGTGTTACATCATAGTGCACTTTGGATGACGAAATTGACTCTGATATTGATGATGATGATGATGATGATGAAGCAGCTGCTCTTTTAATTTGTAAGGTAAAAATATTACTTGGCAGTTTAGCTGCATGGAATATTATAGAATCGTCAAATTACGCTATCATCAAAGAAGTACTTTACGCTACTCACACTTTACAATTAGCTGTTGACGATGCTTTGAAGCAAACAGCATCAAAATAAAGCATTGTAAAGTTCGAAGTGTTTATAAAATTTTAAGAAATCCGTTTACTATGGTAATTAAAAAAAAAACTAAACGAAGAAAACCGATTTTGGATTGAGTCACTCGCTAGCATTTTACATGTGATATGCTCCAGTAATTACCTTCTTTAAAAGACTTCTCTCAAGAAATGGCTGCTTCAAATCCTGAGCAATTTATAACTAAGTCACAATGGAGTTTGATTCTTGAGATAGTTTCAGCTTTGGAGCCTGCACGAAAAGCAACAGAAGCACCTTACCTTCGGAGATTTTATGGAATATGGTTGAAGTGCAAATTAGAAATTACAGACATGACTTCGGCGGAATTTGAAAAGTTGCTTTTAGTTTGTTTAAATAAGCGCGACTTAGCTTTGCAAGAGCATGATGTTTTTCGGCTGGTATATTTCTTGATCCTCGATACAAATACTGCTGTCAGAAAAAGAAAAGAAAGCAGCAAAAACCCAAGGAAACGTGGAAGACTTTGCAGGTGCTGGAAACAAAGAGTGCTGCTGATCCAACTTCATCACATCGATGGTCTTTCGAAGCATGTAGCAGTAGCAATGATGATGATTTAGTTTAGAGAAAATGCTAAAAGCTCATAACTCAGAAATCGGAAAATCAAAAGGTATTGATAAATTTTTTGTTACCATTAAAATTTATTTCTGTGTATTATTGTGATGTTACATTTGGGCTGCTAACTTAGTAAGTTATATTAAGAAGTGATAAAGGCTTGCACCAAGCTCAGCTAGATATACCGCTAAACGCGGCTGTAACAAATAGGAATTAACAATTATGCACTATGCATTGTTGCATCATTGATTACGTTATGATTAATTTATTATCACTAGTTTTGTTTGCCTTTAGCTATTAATGTGTAAACGGCCTAAATCTGTGTTGCTAAACGCCAAACGAATTTTTACACCACACATTTCTTCAGCATCTTTATATTATTTTAAGGATATTTCTTGCTTGTTTATTTTTTTGCCGTCAAGAAGACTTACATATTTAAAGCCTGCGTGCGCTGGTAAAAACTCAGGACACTTTTATGTTTTGTTGTTCGTGCTGTTTTCACTTTCACATCGTAGCCACTATCATCAGAAATGACAATATATTGGCAGCACGGTCGAGCGGGTCGGAACACCGTTTTTACTGCGACGATGTGCTTTCGGTTCAACTTTCACCTTGGAAACCTTGTGACTATGCGCTTGCATAAGGCACTTAGCAACCACGTATTTGCTTGGTGGTTTGAACAAGCAGCAAATTCAATTGGTAAGATCGGCTTTTTCCTCCTCACTATCTCTTTTGTGCTGAGCGTGCAACACGTAAGTTGAGAATAACGTTTTTAAAGTCTTCGGCATGAATCGACATGGGAATTGAAGCCAGGCCTACCGACTGCAAAGCGGCAGCTCTAACCTCCTCATCACCACGCTGGTATTGGAATTGTAATAGGTTGTGGCACTGAGCATTTGGTCATAATATTATGCCGTTTAGTTAGTTTTGAAATAAACTGTTAGGGAAAGTTGGGTATTATATTTATACTCCTAACAAAAAAAAGTCTGTAGCTTGTATAGTGTAAAAATTACATTGTCGTTAGGATGCATTGTCAATTACCGTAACTTACAGACTTTCTATCATGCAAATACGGACTCGACAAATTTTTTGATGTTACGGTGAGAAAATCATTGTTATCAAAGGATTTGTATTACATGTCTAACTAGCAATATGATCCCCCATAGAAAATAACATATTCCATAACACTCTGCAAAAGCTAAAACTTTTTTCCTTCGGTTTTTAATATTTTGCGAAGTTTTGCCATCACTTGTTTGAATAATCACTCAACTGAAAAAAATCAAGAAAGTTGAAAGAAAAATATCGAAAAATACGATTTTGAAAAATAAGCTAAGTAACCACAATTTTATTTCGGGTTAGAGCAAGAAAGCAAAAAAGTGAAATTTTGCTGGTAAGACTTTTGTTATCGGCATTTGAGTGTTTTCATGTAACTATATAATTTGTTTTTAAATCTTATGACTGATTATGAAAATCGGGGTGGGACGATTTATGTTATCCTACTCTCTCTCCTGCACTCGCGCTTTTATGCATAACTCAAGCTGCGTAAGTCACTATAAAAATACGAGCTTTTATGCAAGTCTGTAAAATGTATTTCTTGTTTGTTGGTATAATCAATTAAGTGTTGACAAATCTTCTGTAATTTGAATAAAACCGTCTTGAAATAGTGCTATACGTCTGAATCTATTGCATTGTGAGGCAATTGAATATTATCCTACTTTTGGCGGCATCAACCCAGTCTGTTGTGTCTGTTTGTTGGTCAGTCTGTTCTGATGAGCTCGTTGGGTTATTTTTCGGCCAACTAAATTTTTAGCAATATTCGTTTATAAAAACTGTACAATGCACAAAAAAAAGGAAACGCAACAAATACCGTTGAAATGTGCAATTAAAACAGGAAAAAATCGAACCGAAGCCTAGTTTCAAGTTGTTGTTATTCTTGAACCAAAACTTTAAAAATTTGAGAGTGGTGAACCCGAAACGACCTGGACCACAGCTTTTGTTAACCAGTAAACCTGAACCGGTAAAAATAAATATAGGTAAACCCGAACCCAAACCCGAGCAATATTTGTAACGGTTCGAGGCTCTGATCTATATTTTTTGTTTTTATACTAAAAATATTGATATTTATAACCTGTTGTGTAACTTTTTACCCCCTCCTAAGAAACAATGATAAGCTGAGTAAAAACAGATCGGTGTAATAAATGAACATCATGATAAAGTACCAACAAGTAATGTCGTTTGAAAGCTGAGAAAATTTACTTTTTAGAACCATGTGATTACAATCAGTTAGGGCTAAGGATTAGTTTAGAATGGCTAATCAAAAATTGGTTGCTACACATCATGTTCCGTTTTTATCAAAAAGTTTTCCTACTAAACCTAAGAAACTTGCTCTATTTGGAAAAAGTTCTTTGAGTCCTTTTGACTGTGTTTTTCTCGAAAGCATGATTCTTTCTGAAAAGACTTTTAAAATGTAGCCTACCGGTCAAAAGCACTCAAAATTTTGGTGCCCTTTTCCACAGAATTGCAATTTCTAGAAAATTTGAGCCTTTTGGTACATGACTAATCTTCCTCGAAGACATGAATCTTTTGCAAAATCTTTCACAATTTTCGTGAAGATTCATGAAAAAATAAAGTATCCAAAAATTTTTGATGTGTCCTACTCCAAGCAAAATATTGGTGATTCCCCTAAATAAGAGGCGTAAAAATGGTCCTGCTTTATCGTTTGCAACCAAGCATTAGTGTCGAGCTGCATGTTATCTAAATGTAGAGGCAATTTGTTTTGAAATTGGGTGAAGCCGACGCAACCCGCTGATTTAATATTCTTAGCCTCGACGTTATTGATGGGAATCATGCGATTCTAATATAATTTGACTGTAGGTGCATCACTTCGGTTTAGTTTGCTCTTTTTCTGGCTGCGTTTGAGCCACGACTAAGCAACATGCGTGCAGCCAAAGGCTTCAGGTCGCACAAAAATACATATAGCTACAAAAAATCGTAAGCAGAAGTCCTAATACATAAAAACTTTATCCTGAAAATACATACCAATCACCTTGGAGCCCTTCCACAGCTTTGCTGTGCTTTCAAGCACTTGGTGAATTTAATGGACGAAAGTATGTAAAGTTTAACCCTTTAAGGATTATAAGATTCTAATTAATAAAATTTGAAACAATTCCATAACTGTTGGTAACAATGGGAAAAAATGGATTTCAGAAAAGTGGTTATTAAATCACAATCACACAACAATCAACAATTGTGGGACATATATGACCCAGTATCCGTCACAGGGTTAAGGATGCTCACGTTAAAACAGGGCAAAAAAAACGTTGTCAAGTGCTCAAGTTGGGAGTCATGTAGTGGCTATGCGCATCCAAAAAAGTGTTTTTTAATCAATTAGATTTCGAAAAACGGTAGTATTGTTTCGGCACACGATTTGGCTATGTTAAAAACATTAACTTTTTGTTGCTATTTTTACAATCATCCATTAGGAAAAGCCGACACGGCTGGCGGAACCGATATTCTTGACATTACGCAGGTGGTCCTCCGGACAATGCCGGCATAGCTGGCTGGTCACTTATGTATAGTAAGGTATATCATTAGACATAGTGATTCAGTAATTGCTTAGTATTGGCTACAAGTATACTACTTTTTAACGTCAATGGAAACATAGCAACAAAACAACAGTTTCCTTTTTACAAACAATTTTGCATTTTCTTACCGCAACTGGCATTACGACTGGTATATATTGAAACGTATAATACGACAATCCATAACGACAGCATCCTTCGCAAGGACAGGCAAAAAGCTCAGTAGTATAGATCCGATCCACAGGAGTACAACTATCATTATTGCTTCTCTGGTGGACACGATGTCGCCTATGCGGTACTGCACAGGCCACATCACAGACAGAAAGCTGTCCACTGATATGAAAAGCAAACTGCAAACAAAATAAATTTTTTGATTTGTTGTTGACGCATCTTATTTAAACCAAAGCCGTATTAATACAATGAAAACTGCTATGAGCCTACAAACACTTGACATTTTCAGTTTCTTTGCGAGCTGAACTTAACACAATATTCTTGACATCTGAAGCAAATGTTTAACAGATCGCTTTAGTTTTGCTACAGCAGGGGTTCCCAACCAGGGGTGCGAGGCAGCATCTTAGGAAGTGCGAGATGGTCATTCAGATTTTTGTGTTGCATTTTTGTCCTGTCATGCTCAGTTCATCATGTGCTAATAGTTCTGCAAAATCAGTGTCTAATGACAGCATGCCTAATGCGCGGCCTTCAATTCAGCCCGAAACGATGCTGATCTCCAGAAAAAAAGGTCAACACACGCAATTTCAGCCTAGACTTCAAATTGGGGATGACCTTTTTTTTGTTTTGGAGATCACCCCTGCAATAATGGTGAGAAAACTGCGGAATTTGCCTGCTTCAGCCTGAAATGATACCGATCTCCAAAAATGGCGGCGTGTATTCACGACGCACAGTTTGGGAAACACTGGTGTAGGCTAGAATTATACTTATGACGTTATTAAAAATGTTTGACTTTTTTTTCAACATCATTTGGCTTTTTTTGATCACTGGGATCTGGCAACCCTGATCTTGACCCGGGACGTGTTAAAATATTTTAGGGGTGCAATAACATATTAAGACATTTTAGGGGTGTGGGCCATTACAAAGGTTGGGAACCACTGTGCTACAGGCTTCACTGTACTGTGTTCCTTAGTCGAGTTTCGTTATGCTAAAAGCTACAATTTGTGCTACATCAAACTTCTGTCGTCCTTTGCTGTGTAAGCTCAATCCAACAGATTACGTCGCAATCAAGTAATTATGACGCTATCTTGCAGCTAGTGGAAGATACAAAACGTAAAAAGAGGAGGCCATGTTTAAAGTGAAAGTAGGAACCTTGTGAGCATTGTGATGAAGTAATCAAGTCCTTCGCCGCGTAAGCATAAAACCGGAGTTTGAATCCTGAATGTGTCAAAATTTTAAAAAACGGTACGCCACTCGCACGAAGGAACAAAGTTATAAGTAAAAGTAGGAAAAAAGAAAAGTTCATCAACGGTGAGAGACAAAGTTATGGTTGTCGCAAAAAAAACAGCTTTTTGATAACAACATAAAAATAAATTAAAGAACACAAAAACACATAGATTTTTAACTAACTGGAAAGCTAATTAACATCTCGTGGAATACAAAGAAATAAGTAATAAAAATCAAGAGAGCTGCTACGGCAAAGTAAATCTTTTCGAAACTGAGAAAATTTTTCTGTAACATAAAGATCATTTTTTTAAATTTGCCATATTTATCCTCCATTAACGAGAAAGCGAATCGTATCGCTATATTTTGGACAGGACGTCCGCACTCGCTTGGAAGTTGCCATTTTTGAGATGTCTGGGCCACCTGTCTTTTACATATAGGCGGAGGCGTCCCGTTAAGTGCCTTGCCCAAAGTCACAACAAGCGAGCTTGCCGGCTTGTTCTCCACAACCTCACCAAAATGCCGAGCGCCAAGCAGGGAAGCTGTGGATACCATTTTTGTTAATACTTTTGCAAAAGCTGTAGATACATTGCAGATGATTATAATCGCAGAGAGAAGAATGCCAATAACTGCAATGAATACCACTATAGGATGGTCGCACGTAAATATCCAGTAATTGTCAAAGAACGCGTGAGCCTTGCATGCAGGGTAGAATCCACACTGAGTAAAATCCACATGCGATGTCACGTTTCTGAATCTAAACATTTATGTTTAGGAATGAGGAAGCCTCTCTTCAAAGGTTTGGGGAAAGCAGAATGGGCCACCATACATTGTCTACTTGACATACATGTATCTTTTTTTTCAAAAACCTGATTTATTTGGTAAGGGCCGGATTATTTTTTTGCGTGAAACATTAAAAATGCTGTAATGCTTTATAATTTAGCACGTAATGGTTATTTTTGAGAGTAACGGCTGATATTTATTGGGCATACATGTCGGTGTAGCGTAAAATTTTTTCTTTATCTGTTAAAATTTACATACGGAATGTTTTTGCCGGAAAATAATTTTAAATACAAGAATTTTTGCGTTACCCAGGTAATTTATGCCAATGAAAACCTATCCTAAAGCTACATCAATCTTGTTTTAGCTTCATTCTTACGTTTTGGCTCAGTTAAACTTTAGCTGTCCTAAATTTAATTACGGAAACGACTAAACGCTTACAATTACGGAAACGACTAAACACTAAACGACCGAAGCGATGGTGAAATGGTTGGAGTTGGCGCTCTGCATAAAAAAGGGATCGTGTTGAGAGCAAGCCTGCAAGCTTGCTTGTTGTGTCCTTGGGCAAAGCACCCAACGGGACGCCTTCACCTTTACGTGGCAGACAGGTGGCCTACCCTTACTACACCGGGTGACAATTGTGAAGTTGCTAACCCAGCATGTCGTAAAAAGCGACTCTTGGGTATCCACCAGTGGCAGTCACCTTGTTGGTGGTGGGACTACCAGTCACTCATGACTGGTTCGAAATGGGCTGCCATCTTTCCCCTAGCCTAATTTCAATTATGTTGACGGCATGAACCTGAATTGCCGTTTGGGCCGTACCTCCATCCCGAGGAAGTGGAGAGGTAATTACAACAATAACTATACGCTTATCAATGCACATGGCTAAACAAGCTAAGATATTTTGTCTAGCCTCAAAACTAAAGCAAAAATATTAATTTTATTTTTGCTTGTAAGTGAACTTGAAAAAATAATATACCCAAACTCAAAGTTTTGATGCAATTTATCTGACTTCTAGGTCTTTACTTCAGTTTGATATAATGCTGAGTGCCCTGTAAACATACGTCCACACTGGATTGATATTTAATGATTGTTCCCCCCCCCACCTTTTTCAAAAATCTTAGGCAAACCATTGGGTAAATGCACTCGCTTCAAAAAGAAAAGTTTCTTAGAGAACTTATTGATAGAGTAGGCAATTTGAAACTAGCAAAAACATAAAAAGCACTAAGCAATTGCTAAAACTGCAATTTGCGTGTAGAATTTTCCGAGATTTAAAAATGTTAGAACACAAAAAATATTTTAGGCTGATTTCAGAAAACAAAGGAAAAGATCTCCAACTCAAAAAATTCTATTAAATTTTCTTCCTTTACCACAAAAAAAGGTCATTTGCTAAATAAATGCCACAAATTCTTCGACGTTTGTCTAAATTCTTTGATTTCAGGTTGAACACCGAAAGGAAGTCTTTGCCCAAAACGGAAAAATGCAAAATTAGATCTCAAATCTTCCGGATTTTTCCCAATACTATTTATAAAGCAAAATTCCCAAATCGTTTGAAAATTTCCTGATCTTGGGTTAAACTTCCAAGGTTGGCAACTATGCATGTTGATTTGCAAACAACATTTTGCTTGTCGGAAAATCAGCAAGCCTTGATGGTAACGAACCTGTTTTGGAGATAATCCTAACTTGCAACACTAACGTATAGTAAAGCAGTACTTCATAAAATATAACAATTCTTACTTAAACCATTTTCGCCATTTCAAAATAACGATGGAAACGAACCTCTCAGCTGATTGATTATTAAATTGCAATCTACTTTCTGAAACTGTGTGAAAATAATAAAAAATTCGAGACTAACCAGCATGTAATGCAGTGGCGATACTCAAACGCGGCGGTATGAGCACACATTTTCCAGATTTAAAAGGTAAAACTGCCACTTACCCAGTCATGTCGTGAGCGACAACCATCAAGCACACACCAGTGACAAAAAGTCTTGTTGGTTGTAAAGAATCAGTACACTTACTAGTATGCTACTTACACCAATGACATATCTCACCGTTCATTGTAGGCCATCAGTACTTGAACTAGTTTTCATTAATTAATACCGTAAAATAAGAGAGTATTAAAGGAATATAAATTAAGTATAACAGCTTCGAAGACTTACATTTTCAAGATTAACATCTCCAAAGAAAAAATCTGTGAAACACTTCAAAGATCTTGTTCGAAAACAAGTTTCACGGATCTTCTGAAAAGCAGAGTTGTTTCCATCGTTAAACATGGCGAGCTGAATCAAAGTATCATTTATGTTGTCAAAGGAAGCATCCGAAAACTGAATCAAACACACAACAGTAGCAATAGTAACAAAAGTATTTTTGTTTAAGTAAGAAATGGTGAAAATGGTTTAAGTAAGAATTGTTATATTTTATGAAGTACGTCTGAAAGTAAAAACAATAGGTTATTTGGTTGTTTATACAAATGGCAAGCAATTCACCAACAAAAGCCATCAATAGCGGTGATCAGTCCTAATTGGTCGAAACACAATGCACTGTCTTGCAGTTTTGTGTACAATAATTTCCAATTACAAGAAATCCGTTTTGGACAAAAAGAACTCGTCTTCAAGTTCTCTTTGAAGAATTTAACATACTTTTTAGATTTTTGATCTTTAGCAAAACAAGGATTTTTACTTTTATCCACAGTAGACTAACGTCGGAAAAAAGGCAAACCAAAACAACATATGAAAAAGAAAATGACAGCAAAACAGTCAGCATTATAACATGGCTGTCGTTTCACATAAGAAATAGCCATTCATCTAGGCCTTACTTACAACAGCAGCAACGTTAGCAAAAAGCTTTCAACTTTACAAATGTTCATGTGCGCTTACTCTCTCAACATATAGCAAAATATTGTAGGTGTCGCAACCAGATGGAGGCGCAATTGTTAAGACCCGATAAATACTTTGAATAATACCTCGCGTCAAGTTGTTTTCGAGTTAAATGAATAACAAACTTATAGTGCTTTGTGGTGCAATTACATGTGAGTTGGCTGTTCTTAAGATTTCGCTTGTAATTGTAAATGTTATCAAATTTTTTCGTGAGCGATAGCGATCAGACAAGAAACGTTCAGTGAATAGAAGTGCCCTTCATGGCTGCAATAACTGGGGGTTAGGAACTCACGATAGCTACGTTGTCATAGTTTTGGGTAGTAAACTTATCAACAATTTTACTTGCTTGGGTAGAAATGCATTGTAAACGGTAAAAAATGGTGAACTCAACGCAAACCTTGCAGCTGAAAAGATGTTATACGTTGCAGTCAAAGTTATTGTTTCATGCAACTAGAAATATAAAGAAATACCACAAACACTTTCGAAACGAATTCAAGTCATGAAAACCGGAGGAATTTTGTGATCACCGAGTACCGTTGGTAGTTGTGGCTACCGTTGCAAGTACTGGAGCTGCTACTAACCATTGCAGTCAATGCAGTTCTTAAGGCAGAGTACCTTCACCGCTTCAGAGCTTAAGCATAGGTTGTTTGTAACTATGACTGGATGAATTTTTCATAGTTATATATTATATTTTTGACATAGGTCTCACCGCGGATTGCCAAGTCATTGGAGCCAATGCTCTGCCTCGGCAAAAAGATGAACTTTATTAAATTGGTGCATTTCACGTTTCCTTTCACGTTATTGTTTTCAAACGAAGTAACAATTTTAGCATCTATTATCAGTAGTTCTCAATCAAAACCAACTTGACATTCCAAAGGAGGAATTGTTTTTCAGGGGAGAAAATTTGGTCTAGGGAAGAATTGGGGAAGGAAAAACCTTCCTGCCCAATTTGAATATACACTTGAACGTTTCAACATGAGCTTGTATATAAACCTCTTGAATGTCAAAAAAAAGAGGCGCGAAATCCAAATCGGTAAATGGAGTCGTCATAAACATCGATCACCAAACAAAAACGGTCACCACGATGGTTTGAGAGCGATAATGCTTCACGTAGGATATTGAGAATATCAATATCCAGAAAAACGAACCCCACCTAAAAATTGTGGTAGGGGGTAAAAGAATGAATCTGATATTTGTAAGAGAGAAACGCAGAAAAAAATCTGAGATCCACCAATCTACACTATATAGCAAACTTCATTCTGCACGTGCGTAAGTGCGTGCATTCGCTTTAACTTCTCTAAGACTACCCAACACAAACATGAAACTTGCCACGATTGATTTTTCTCACGAAGTGAATGTCATAAAAACATTCGTGATGTCATGATGACGTCATAAATACGGATCATTATTTTAATTTGCATTGATTGATTGAGGAAAAGATTTCTTTGCTCAAACCAAAGCCAGTCCCCAATTTACCAACTTCCAAAAGCTTTATTTCTTGATAGTGTAATATGACGTAAAAATTAACGCTTGATCAAAAAGACTGTGTGGCCTCGTGATGCGGCCTACTACCATTTTAGTGAAAACAACAGCAGGCAGCAGCTTGATATTCACTTTTATTATCAATGCTGTTTCTACGATGTTTTAGATTATGAAAAAATATGTATTTCTGTTAAGGGCAATTGAACTTCATTGATCAGTTATCATTGGAGCTGGTTTAGTGTTAAGAAACAAGCCTTTTGTGTATAAGAATGTTTTAACTTTATGAGAAGATAGGTCGACATTTAGACATTTTGACACCCACACACAACACTTGCAATTAATTTTAAAACATTCACAGAAAAATTTTGAGAATTCGTCGAGTTCTGTTTGAAACCACGTGATCAAAATGCCATTAGCTTCATACAGGAAGCAACGGATTTTTCGGATAAGTTAAAAAATGTCTCGAAATGGCACAACAAAACTATGCTGGTGACTTTTGAGGTCTGTTCTCTTTACGCTTCAACATTACACATTGTAATGGCTTATCGGCCTCAAAGAACAGGTTGCCAAATAACCAAACTACATCAGTTATATTTCAGCTCATGAAATTCATTCTAAAATATAGCTACTTCAAATTTCGCAATGAATGTTATCTTCAGAGACGAGGAAACGCAATGGGCACTCACATCGCACCTTAATACGTAAATGTTCCATTCTTCCAGTTTTTAACAAGTCAAAGATTTTAATGAATCAAACAGTACGCACAAATACAAGTATATCAAACATATACCAAGTAAGAACTAACGGCACTACACTACAAACTGCTCCCGTGAAGGTACGAAAAGCTTCGGTGTCTTTTTTTGTAGAGATTACTTTTATTATGTTGAACAAACCTTTTATAACGTCCAAAAATAACTCAAGCGCCGATTCTACCGAATAAGGGAGACGGCTTAGCCTCAACAGTAGACTACGCTGATCTCTGGATCAATACAGCACAGCAGCAGATAAGACATAAATGAAAATTCTATTGACACTAATTTTCATATATACAGTAACAGGCCGACAAGACCAGCACAAGCTAAACGGTTGAAGGCAATGTGTGCGTAACCTATAACAAAACAACATTGCATTAACATACACAAGCTGGACCGATTAAGCCAATCCAGCAAGATAGATCAGGTCTAAACATACACTAATATACTAATATAAACTGCGGGCCGCTAACTGTACTTGCAGTGGTGGCAGCAATAACACACCATACTCGTAAAGCGCACTCAAGGACTAACTAGCGAACAATTAAAACCATTAACATAAAACTCAACTCCAGCCACCGCAATAAGTAAACTGAGACTAATATTAACATGCAATAGTAAGGTGGCCCGCCAGACACTATACGCAATTAAAAGAGGAAACCAATGTCACTAAGATTAATCGTTACAGCGAAAACTAAATAAAACGTCTCAAAGGATTATCGTCAAAGAGAAAAACGCACAATGGCGGCAAGGACTAATCACTAATCGGTAACGAACAAAACGTGATTAATTATCACAAAGGCCGAGAAATAATAGATCTCTCACCGTAACACCTTTCTTTGTGCTTATGGTTTGATTTGTCATCTAAAACATTTAAAATTAAAGTTTGTTTAAATAAACTGTTAACTGTATAACTCAATAGCTTGACAATGACTCTATATTCATGCTGTCTAAAATAATGTAATAGCTGTGGGGCAAATTATATAGCCTGTTTACATCTGTTGCTGCGTTTACACGGGGCACCACTACATCTTTATTACAGCAAAGTCGGTTGAAAACTGTTTTAAAATTGTGAAACGAACCAGTTCACCCTATTCGTCCCAATCGGGGCAATAATTGCCCGAGCAATTTCCTCATCATCCTATTAGGACCGGGCTTTTTTTTTGCTTTCTATGTCTGGGGGAAGGGGTCGATTCGACCCGACACTTTGGCAGCTAATAACTTTTAAACCGCTTACAATAGCAATTCCGTATTTGTCAGATAAATGCAGAATTTATTTTTCAATCTAATTATATACTTTTGGTTATGATTGGAATAATAGCGTTTAAGTTATTGCAAATAAAATGCACAGCATTAGTTTTTAGTTTTTGACTGTAGTTTAAAATGAAGAAACGGTCGGCGAATTTTCTTTTATCGTAGCGTTCACTCTTCGACGTTGTGGTTTTGCGATCGCCTAAGCGCAGTTTATCAATGTCAGCTACCAGGTAGAAAGTTCAACAACTCATCATCAATTTGCCATTTTGCTTTTTACGAAAAATTTACCATCCGCAATGTTTGTATAACATTTCTTATGTTGGACTACATGCCATATGCCAAGGGTCTACTCTCTAGCTAGATTTTTGTAATTTGAATTGACTGTTTGTAAATGTGAAGCAGGGTGTGAAATGGCATTTTGAGGACAAAAATTTCTTAACTTTATAAAATTATTACTTTTTTCATTTAGACAAAAAATGCAAGCTACGCTTGTTCATCACGAATAAACATTTTTATTAATCAAAACACAAATCTCATTCAAATTAAGGAATGCTCACGAATGATATGACTCTTTTATTTTTTCCTCTCCCTTATGCGACGCAATAGGACGTTTTTGTAAGCCACTCCATGCTTGTGTGCAGACTTGGACGATTAGAATTTTTTTAGCATTTTCAAATTAAATTAAATTTGGAATTAGAGCATTAATGCTTTTCTCAAGTTGGAGTAGAATAAACTTATAGCATTTCTGATTATCACCAATTAAAGTAGAATTGGAATTAGACTTAGAGCTTTAATATAGCTTTGAAAAAAGCTGTTTGAGCCATAATCTTTTCGTGACGCTCTCATCAGTGGCGGTATCGCGTCAAAAGGGAAGATCTAGAGTGAATAAGTCTTTTATGTGAATGATTTGGAAGTTACGCAATCAAGACAAGCCAATGATAGCATTGGTATTGCAAAGCGCGCGAAAGAAAGATTTCGCAATTGCGAAAGTTAGAGAAGGCGCAGCAGGAGGCCAAATGCCACGATTATCGAAAGAGTTTGAGAGTGTAAACAAACTCTTTCTGTCTGCATAACACCGGGCGTCGGGTCTTGATATAAGTAGCCTCTAAAAGATTAAGATGGAAAGAGCTGCGCGCTGCGGCAAGGATTGAAAACCGCTTATCATCATAGTTTAATGCGCATCGATCATTATCTAAAAGATGCTGACCAATGGCGGAGTCACAATCCGGTTTGGTGTCGGTTCGTTTGCACGATCTGTGTGGTTGAGATCGGCGTGGACGAGTCAATTGCTGTCTTAACCATTGCGGAACATGTTGCTTGATGCGATCCTGTAGTCGTTGAGATGTTCGCCCTACGTACCGACTATCACAGTGGCACTTGTATTCATATATGGCACTTGTATTCATATATACAAAACTTTTCTGAATGGCAGGTAGAACATCCTTGCAGGCCACTGGCAGCATGCGCTTAGACGTAAAGACCAGGCGGGTGCTGACGGAACCATAGCAGCTTTCCACGGCGGTTTTGACTTCTTTTTCTAAGTTTGTAGATGGCTTACCTATCCAAGGGACCCTCAAGTACACAGGACACTTTTCAGGGCCAAATCTCTTAAGGGTGGTGAACTAAGCAATTTTCTTGGTGATCTGAGTGTTGATGATGTTTTTAGGATAGCCATTGTCCAGTAATATTTTCTTGATCTGTTCTATTTCTTCATTGAGTCTACGCTTGGTGCAAATCATTAGAGCTCGATGCACCAATGTAGATATTAGACTTATTTTGCGTTTGAGAGGACTAAAGGACTCCCAACGCAAATACTGGCCAGTGAAAGTGGGTTTACGGTATACACTGGTCTCCAAGCCAACATCTGTTCTTTCGACGTAGACATCAAGAAACGGTAGACATTTCCCTTTCTCTTTTTCAAAGGTAAACTTGAGGGATGGATGAAGGCAGTTAAGTTTGGTCAGAAATCCATCTGCTTCAGCTTCGTGATCGAAGATGGCAAACGTGTCGTCAACATATCTGAAGTATGTTGGAGGCTTATGCGTTTGAGAAAATAACTTTTCTTCATAATATCCAACGAAGATGTTAGCCAAAGCCGGACCAAGTGGTGATCCCATAGCTACTCCGTCTGTTTGCTTGTACATGATGTTATTGAAGCTGAACTCAACTGAGGATGTAGCGCTCTTCATCAATTCAACAAACACGTCCTTTGGAATGACTGGTCGGGAATTAGACTGGTCGTAGAGGGCTTCCGAACAGATTTTGATGGTTTCATCAAGGGGAACGTTGGTGAACAAGCTGGATACATCAAAAGAACACATAAAGACATTAGGATCGATGTCAAGATTTTGCATGGTCTTAGCAAACGTAAACGAATCTGATATGCAGTGTGACGAAAACCGCTCCAACACAGGTTGTAATAGGCTAGCCAACCACTTGCCAAGTTCATGATGGGACGAACCTGTCATAGACAGCATTGGGCGAAGTGGAGTGCCTTCTTTGTGTGTTTTCGGCAAACCATATATTCGAGGTCTTTGCGATCCAGTTGGTCGTATTGCGTCATATATCCACTTCGGCATGTGATCGGCTTTGACTAAGTCAAGCAACCGCTTCTGAAGGCGCGATTCAATGCTAGCTGTGTTGTCATTGCTGGAGACCGGATCAAGTCTTCTAAATTTCGATTGATCATCAAGTATCTTGTTCATTTTATCGACGTGGTCGCTTTTGTTTAAAAGGACATCGCCGGAGCCTTTGTCGGGTTTGGTGGCAATGATATCATCATTCTTTCGTAACCGGTTGATTGCACGAAAGCACTCTTTGTGCATTGTGAAGTCACGTGAGTCTATCGTGCTATCACTGTACAAATGAGCAAGGTCGGCGATTCGGGCTTTCAAAGCAGTGCGTTGTTCAACAGAACTGGCACTGTGATGTAAAAGCTGTGCCCACAGTGACTCAAATTCGGCGAAGATTTCTTCTTTGCACAGATGCCTGGGTGGCAACCCAAAGTTAAGACCATGCGACAGCACGAAACTTTCAGTGTCAGACAAGACATAATCTGAAAGATTCATAACATGCCTAGTAGTATCACCGAGAGCATTGCCGAAACGGTCACGTCTGAGTAAAGCAAGCAATCGCTCGTTTTTGTTCTTCCATTTTGATTTCGTTCTTTCATCAAGTAGTGCCAGGTATCTGCAGAATCTGATTGTGTCGAAGAATGTTAGAAATTCGCTGGCCGCCCGCCAATGTGATTGGTTAATTGTTTGAAGTTTTCTTGATTGCTCTGGTAGCTTTTCAACATCATCTGTTAGAAAAGCGCGTTCCATCTCTGGGCTGTACCTGGCTCGTGATCATTCAATGCGAGCCACGATGAACTTAGGGGCAACTCTTTTAGAAATGCAAGCCTTGAGAAAGGCTGCAGAGAACTTAAGAGTTCTGATTTTGGCTTGGAGACCAGTGTATACCGTAAACCCACTTTCACTGGCCAGTATTTGCGTTGGGAGTCCTTTAGTCCTCTCAAACGCAAAATAAGTCTAATATCTACATTGGTGCATCGAGCTCTAATGATTTGCACCAAGCGTAGACTCAATGAAGAAATAGAACAGATCAAGAAAATATTACTGGACAATGGCTATCCTAAAAACATCATCAACACTCAGATCACCAAGAAAATTGCTTAGTTCACCACCCTTAAGAGATTTGGCCCTGAAAAGTGTCCTGTGTACTTGAGGGTCCCTTGGATAGGTAAGCCATCTACAAACTTAGAAAAAGAAGTCAAAACCGCCGTGGAAAGCTGCTATGGTTCCGTCAGCACCCGCCTGGTCTTTACGTCTAAGCGCATGCTGCCAGTGGCCTGCAAGGATGTTCTACCTGCCATTCAGAAAAGTTTTGTATATATGAATACAAGTGCCATATATGAATACAAGTGCCACTGTGATAGTCGGTACGTAGGGCGAACATCTCAACGACTACAGGATCGCATCAAGCAACATGTTCCGCAATGGTTAAGACAGCAATTGACTCGTCCACGCCGATCTCAACCACACAGATCGTGCAAACGAACCGACACCAAACCGGATTGTGACTCCGCCATTGGTCAGCATCTTTTAGATAATGATCGATGCGCATTAAACTATGATGATAAGCGGTTTTCAATCCTTGCCGCAGCGCGCAGCTCTTTCCATCTTAATCTTTTAGAGGCTACTTATATCAAGACCCGACGCCCGGTGTTATGCAGACAGAAAGAGTTTGTTTACACTCTCAAACTCTTTCGATAATCGTGGCATTTGGCCTCCTGCTGCGCCTTCTCTAACTTTCGCAATTGCGAAATCTTTCTTTCGCGCGCTTTGCAATACCAATGCTATCATTGGCTTGTCTTGATTGCGTAACTTCCAAATCATTCACATAAAAGACTTATTCACTCTAGATCTTCCCTTTTGACGCGATACCGCCACTGATGAGAGCGTCACGAAAAGATTATGGCTCAAACAGCTTTTTTCAAAGCTATATTAACCCTTTACTGTCTGAATTTTATTTTTTTAGTATAAAAATCTACTTTGCTGTTTTATAGATGATTTGCTGTTAGACAATGTACAATATACAAAAAAATATTAATTTTATGTTTTTTTTGTAACTTTATTTTTTTGTTGATTAAAAGCAACATTCGTCACCAAAAGCTGATTTTTTTTGATAAATAGCAGAAAATAATGAAAAATCGTAACACAATTTAACATGAATGAAACAATAAAAAGCAATTGTTTTTTGCTGTAAAGCAAAGGTTGATTTTGCATTTCATGCAAGAGATTTTTGTAATTCCCTTACATCCTGGCATCTTGCATCTTCCTTTTTTCCCAAATTCAGGAAAATGACCAATTTGATCTTTTCTCACCGGAGCACTTGGAATTGGTTTGACAGGGCCTTTTTTCGCTTTTTTTGCAAATTTTTGTTCGACAAAGCTGGTGGAAGGTCTTCCCTTTGTCTTCAGCACCATCTTTCCTTGTTTGCAGAATGCTTCTGCAACTTCGGTTTTGAAAGCAAAAAGAGATTTGACTTCTCTTTTTTCAACTCCAAGGATGTTACAGCATTGTTTGTACTCCTGCCAGGCACTTGCACACATCATATCTATTAAATGGTAAAAAATTTTGTGATAGAACTTTTTCGAACAGGAATTACCCTCCTGTACAGGGCAATCAAGTGGTCTAAACGATCAACCCCTCCCATGTGCTTGTTGTATAAAGAAGCAATGGTAGGCACTGGTATCTTCTTTCTTTGTTTGCTGTCATATTTTAGTTTTTCTATGATCGGTTCCACGCTGGCATAAGTCGTTTCAAACATTACTGGCATTTTATCAAAATATTTCACTGCTCGTACTTCCACTCCGCTCACTGATGTGACTCGTTGTTCATAATTTTTTCTTCCTTTTTTTTTTATTTGGCATGGAAATATTTGGGAGACGATTTGGCCGTACAGTTCCCAGACATTGTAACCCGATTTTTGCCAGCTCATGTAATAGAGGAATACTTGTGAACTAATTGTCACAAAATAACTAGTAATTTTTCATTTTTGGCACAATTTGGGCCAACTGCAACACAATGTTACCACTAGCTTCTATGTCTGGAAACCCATTGACTGGCTTTAATGCACCACAACAAACGTCAAAGTTGTACACAATGCCTTTGTTGTCAGTCAATACAAAAATTTTAAAACTCCATTTCTTAGGTTTTTTAGGAATGTACTACTGTTCCCTCTAAGATTTTTGTAAGTGCGTAACCGCCGGCGCGAGTGCGAAATCGCTAGCAAATGTACGAAAACCGCCGGACAAGTTTTGGCGGACATTGCTGAACAAACGGTTACACCAGTCTTAGTAACATATTTTGAAAGAGTAAAAACAGATGCTTGCAGTAGCCTACTGCTGTTTAGTCACTGTATACGCTAAGCTAACTTTGCATAGCTTACAGTTTGCCGATAGTCTTGTTTGGCGTACAACAAATCCTTCATTTTCCCCTCCTACGTACTTCGATGAGGAGACTTTTTATTTAGTTCAGTGCTTTTCAACCATTTTTGGCATTTGGCCCATTTTCGAAATGCACAGAGGCACGTGACCCGGTTATAGATTTTTCTCGTTTTTGGCATTTTGCCCATTTTCGAAATGCACAGAGGCATGTGGCCCGGTTATAGATTTTTTTCGTTTTTGTGAACGTTTTTGGCATTTTGCCCATTTTGGAAATGCACAGAGGCATGTGGCCCGGTTATACATTTTCTCGTTTTCATGAGCGTTTTTGGCATTTGGCTCATTTTCGAAATACAAAGAGGCATGTTGCCCGACTATATTTTTTCTCGTTTTCATGAGCATTTTTTGCATTTGTTGGTTTGAAATTGTTTTTGGCATTTTGCCCATTTTCGAAATGCACAAAAGCACGCGATCCGGTCATACATTTTTCTCGTTTTCACAAACGTTTTTGGCATTTTGCCCATTTTTGAAATGCACAGAGGCATGTGGTCTGGTCATATTTTTTCTCGTTTTCATGCGCGACCTCAAAAAAGTTATCAAAGTAAATTTCAGAAGTGTTGACCAACCAAAATAAAAAAACAAGTCAAGACAAAGTCTTCCTTTCCAGCAATTGAAAAAAGGCTGGACTTGAACAAAAAACCTGTTTAACTCTGCTCTGGTACCATGGGGTCAATATGATCCCAGGCGAATTTGATAGGCTAAATATTCCAAACTTAGAGGTTACAAAGTTTCATCTCGCTTGGTATTTTCTTTACAGGTTCTTGTCAACTGTTTCTGTTTATTCAATCTTACTTTCGATGTTGTTTTTAGTGTAAATTTTACATTTTATTATTTGAGGTCATATTGACCCCATGAAAAAACTATTCATATCGTTGATTGTTCCTCTAGCTAAGCGCAGATTGGTGATCCCGCAAACATCTCAGGTTATGACACAAATCATTTGCAGCTTTGGAATTTTACCAGAAGCACCTCTGGTAAACATCACCCAGCATTGTCCACCAGGGCGCAAGAGATGCTTTCTTTGTCCGAGATTGAAGGACAAAAAGCACAGACCCACCTGCAGCAGATGTCATAGCACCACTTGCGAAGAACACAGCAAGATGGTCTGTAACCAGTGTCAGAAGTAAAATATTCGTGCATTGTGCACTCCACTACATTTTTCAAGCAATAAACACAGACTGATAACAATCTGAGTTTTTCTACTGGTGGCAAAATATATTTTTAGTAATGGGCTCATATTGACCCCAAGGAACTGCTAACGTGATTTTTTTCATGGTACCAAAGCAGGGTTAAAGAAATTGAAACTGCATTTGATATTTTTTCTTCTCGTTTCAAGGCTTATTTCAATCATGGCTGGCAAATTACCACAGCGAATGGCTGTCAGCTGCATTTTATTTAAAAAAAGATTTTGGAGGGGATTTAAAACTAAAATTGGTTAGAAATCGTACTCTTTTTTTACTTTTAGTTTTTATAAATAGCAAGTGAGAGGTTATTTATTTCTGATTTACAAAATGGCGTTTTGTACGCTAAAGTGAAACCGAGAGCTATGCGCTTTTTGATATTAACAAGCACGATTGAAATTAGCGTTGAAACGTAGAGAAAACATAAGTTCAGCAATTCCAGTTTCAAACTTCCCTCGAAAACTTATGTTTTGAGTTGAAGTGAAGTTTGATAGCTACTCGCTATTACTGCTCTTTAGCTACGATAGAAATTGACCTGTTTACTTTATGTTACTAGCTTTGGGGTTGATTTGTGATACAAAAGAAGTTTGGTAACGGCATGCGCGATATTTTTAAGACGCCGTCACTCGTTGTTGTGTCATAGCCAGGCGATGTTTACGCGAGACGTTGCATTGCCATAAAAAAGCGGCTGTCCAACCTTTTATTCCCATTTACTGTCTCCCACGCATTTACAAATCGCAAAAATTTTAACAAACGGAAAAAGTTACCAAAAACCGCCGGACTTTTTTACGCACTGCTGAATTTTAACTGCGAATCCGCTGGACTTAATTTCGCAAATTCGCACTTTTTCGCGTTTAAAGGGAACAATGGAATGTACTGTTTGGAGCTATGATTTCCTTTGTAAGGCATAATCTGTTCATCCACTGATAGGAATTCAGAGCTTGGCACTCTGTATACTTTGCTTTGGAGATGGTCGATTAGTGGCCTTATTTTGAACATTCTATCAAAATTTGAAGCTTCAGAAGAAGGCTGTTGTCATTAAAATGTAAATTTCTTTTTATTTCTTCCCATCTGTCCCTTGACATTTGCAATGTTATCGTTCCTGTACACTTTATTCCAGTAAAGACGAGAGTTTGGTAATGTTGCACATGCCATGTACAAAACAACACCAATATATTGTTCCAATTCCCATCGAGTTAGTCTCAATGGTTTATTGGAATTTTGCTGGATGGAATACAAGTTTGATTGAAAAACAGTTTGGTCAAGAAGGGTTTCATTAAAATAATATCTAAAATATTCAACAGGGGATTTGATGATATCAATTTCCATTGGTTGTGACTGTTCCCATGCAAATGATTGTTTCCCCTGCTTTCTGATGACACATCACTATTGAATGGTAACGGAATGCATCAATTTTTGCCATAAAATAATGAAGGTCTCATTATAAAGAAAGTGTTTAATAGGCTATAGAGCTAATAAATATTAAATATAATCTAAATGTGAATATTTTAATCTAAGCTACTTTTCAACTAGAGACTACTGTACCTACAAACACACTCCAATAAACTGATATTAAAAATAATAAAAAAATTAGGGTACTATTTTTCTACAAAACTACTTGTTGAAGAGATAAAAATCATACTGTCATTACGAGTTGAGAAACTACTAAAGTAAAAATGCTGCCAATATAAACATCCAAACATAGTTAAAAAATTACAAGGAACAATTGGAAGTAATTTAATTATATTTAATTTAGGCTGATTTGAGATAACTTAGTGTAAACTGGGCCGAATGTTACTTTAAAGCAACAAATAAAAAAAACCTCCCCAAGACTTATTGAGTTATATCATTTTCTAAAATAACATTTTTGAACATATTTTTCTCACTGCTGTTTCTGTGATTTTTTTCAGAAATCAAAAACTTAATTTTTTCTAATTTTGGTGTGAAGCAAATTCATGACCATGCCGAAAGGTCATACACATCAAAAATTAAAAAAAAAGATTTTCTAAAATACTTATAAAATCCAAAACTTCAAAATTCTTTTAGATATCGGGAAAGACCTATGTGTTTTGATATTAACATTTGTCATTGGCAACTTCAAAATCAATAAGTTGAAATAAACGGAGCATTTTTAGTTAGTTGCTTCAAATTAACACCGGACGTTAAAGGGTTAAAATTCTGTACCACAAACAAGATTTTTGTGTACTTAGAGCTTTCCAGTTTTTCTGAAATTAGTTTGAAATTTTGATTACCAAGCGAATTTTGATGCCATTTGAACATCTTTGCAAAACCAGTTTGTATTTGAGACAATTCTAACCCTTTTTCATTTTTGTCACCAAATTATTGTGAAGACCTTTGTTCTTTTTGGAATCACCTAATTTTGATTTTGATTTTCGGCCAAACTTTTCGCAAATGCAGGTGATCCCTAACAAAAAAAGGTCTTGTCATTTTTCAGATTCGACTCTTCGGTCAGAAATTTTTCTAAAATTAGATTAGAATTGGAATTAGGGATTTATTAAATTACACTAAAATAAAAGACTTTTAGTTTTTTTCAAATCAGATTAGAATTAGCTACTTTTGCTGTAATGCACAAAATTTGCCAGCTAGAATTAATCAGTTGTCCAAGTCTGCGTATGTGACGAGTTGCATGAAAAAAAGTATTCAACCAAACTTAAGTTTTGAATTTGCTACAAAAATCTGTGAAAACGAACGATTGTAAACTTTGATTCTTTTTAATAGCAAGTTTGTCCAACAAGGGTATGTCTATGTAGCCTATCTATTATCCCTCCCACCATAATAACACCAGTACGGCAGTTTTGTTTCCTTATGGAGGTGTCATATGATATTTTTACGGTCCTTACAGTTTTTATATTCAACCGGAATCAATCATAATGTCACCAATTTGAGCTTTATCATCGTAACTTGTGCTTTGAGGCGTTAGTGAATTTGGAGCTATTAATAAAAAAAATCACTTGCAAATAGCAAAATACATTACAACTATAAAACAAAATAAGCTATTTCTGGACTAGCTGGTGTATTGCAATCATACGCCATGTTGTTTCTGCTTATAATTTATTGTCTAATATGAAAATATGGGAACACTACAGTAAATTTACGGGTAATATCAACAATACATATATCATCAACAAAAGCAGCAATACGCCGTATGTTTCAAAAACAACTAAGGCAATGCAATTTTATCCGTAAGTCTAAGCCTAACAGCAGTTTAGTCTTGCAAGCAAAAATCTCAAATGCTAATAAGATGCTTATTACACAAAGGCTTTGCGCATTTTTGGCACTGGCTCAATTGCTTAGAAATTTTGTTTTCTTTTCTCTTGCTCCTTTTCCTTTAACCTTACTGATACATGCATCGCATCACCTTCGTTTTTCACTTTGTTTAGGAAAAAAGCCACTTGACGTTTTTACATGTTTGGAGGATATTTTTTTCGCCAGTACTATCTCAATTTTGCAAACCACAGAAGAATTTATGCCAATTAACCTTGGTCGTTCTATATGTGGGCGAATCAAAGACATAACCAGTTCAAATCCGAAATCTACAGATTTTTTGTTTTGAGGCTGGAGATCATTGTTCATTGCATATATCGTGCTAGCGTTCACTCCACATGTGTAGGAATTCCTCAGCAAATGCACAACTTGAAAGCTAATTGTAATATATATTTACACAAATCTTAACAAACTACAACAAAACCTTATTTAAATAGAATCGTTAGCGAGAAAAACACTCAATCTGGCTACAGTTTTGTAGGCTTAGACCTTACTTGTCTTTACAACTAATCGAACTCAAATGCACATGTGAAATTGTGGACGGCGGAGCATGACGCTCCTAAAGGATTTAGTATAACGTGTAGTGTTTGGATACCAAATCACTACACATGTGTCCAAAATGTACGAAAATGCATTCATAGTTCAGCGCTTTGATTTCGATTTACAGTTATAGAACCCCATTTTTTAATCAATAATGTCTGTTCCGCCTTTTGAAAAGTCGTATAGTTTGTAAATAGCAGGCTTGCTTTTGTTGTCATCTTTTGTAGTCGCAAGAAGCAGTGGCACTGTTAACAATAACAAAACATTTCGGTTTCCTGAACTTTTGGTTTTAGCACATACGAGTGCAGATTTAATATGCCCTTGTCCTTTTCCCAATAAATCTCGTATGAGTTTGTTTCTCGGTCTTTGATTTCTTTAATTTCGGCTGGAATTCCTTTTCTATTTGATAGTTCCTACAGAAGTTATTCCGCGGTCAAGCAGCCACTGTGCCGTTGGTATTAATTATACAATCTGTCATATGATATGTTTCTTGCCACTAAATTTGTGTGGCAATCCAAATTTTGAATTAGGTATTTTACTGTTTTTGATTTCCCTGGAGAATAGTAAGATGTCAACTCTGCTTTTGGCTGAGCAGGATACACAGCAGTTGAAAAGGTAAATGGATAGCGGCAAGCGTTTATTGATTCATACTGCATTCCATACTTGGCTGGTTTGCTCGAATTAAATTGTTTGAAACTGATTTGCGTTCTCGTTGGATGAAGAGTTTCATCCAACGACATATAATTATCACAAACTAGAAATTTCCCACAATTTTTGTTAAATTTTTCAAAATTTTGCGAAAAGCTGCAAATCTATCGTGTTGCCAATGAGTAGGATGCGTTATATGGCCATCCAACAATACGTGGGCAATCAAAAATTTAAAACTGTTCCTGAATTTAGTTGCACTAAAAGCTGGATTGCCAAATATTTCATGGAACATTGCATTAGTGCTTTGATGCGCTTGTCCTAGTAAGCCTCGCATGTAAATCATTCCAATCAGTGCCAATACTTCCGAAGATGGTTCTGATCTTTAATAAAAAAGGTCTTCTTATTTTTCAGACCCGACTCTTCGGTTAGGAACTTTTCCAATATCAGATTAGAATTGGAATTAGGAATTTTTCTAATTAGATTAGGATTAGAGACTTAGTTTTTCAAATTAGATTAGAATTAGCAACTTTTTGCTGCAATTCACCGAATTAGCCAACTAGAATTACGCATATTTAGTTGTCCACGTCTGCGTATGTGTGTGACGAGTCATATGAAAAAAGTAATCAAGCAAACTTAAGTTTTGGATTTGCCACGAAAACCTGTTATATCAAACGATTGCAAACTTTGATTCTTTTTATTATCGAGTTTGTGCAACAACAATAAGCCTATGTAGCCTATCTTTTATCCTCTCCCCCATAACAACACCATTATGGCAGTTTTGTTTCCCTCTTGCGAGCCGCATGAGGCTTGCCAGAGCATTTTGTGCGGCCCCCAAACTTATAGAAACTTCCATGAATTTAATTCAATAGAACAGGGTTGGCCGCACTTGCCGTACTGAAGAAGCAAAAACGATAGAAGCCATCATTGAAATAGCCGCTACGCAATTCTTAGTTTGAACTGATGCATTTTCCGTTTAAATAAAGGGTGATGATTTTTGTTTTTAGGTGCCATCATTATCAAAGCCCTGTAATACGTCTTTATAAGAAGTTATTGCAAGATTTTAAGCTATTGCAAGCTCTTGCATTGCATACTGCTATTGCAAGATTTTAAGCACTGGCCCTCGGCAAATTCTTGAATGGTCGATGCGGCCCTCGGCCAACTCGGGAATGGTCAATGCCGCCCTCCGACTAAAAAGTTTGCCCATCTCTGGTTTAGAAGATTGGAAATGACAAGACGATATTTGAGTCAGCACTCAACCTTATAATGTTGTGGTAGTTGACGCAAGCTGTAGTTTAAACATGAAACATCAGCTTCAATGCAAATGCCGTTTTGCTCGGCCACGCAGCAGGCAACGTAACGCTTTTATCAGAGGCGTCTTTAAAAAAGTGGATAAAAGAACCAGGAAAAAAATCTTCATTTGCTTTTGAAAGAGTGTAGATGTAGAATACAAACACATTGCTTTTGCCACGCGGTCAACAGAAAAAAATTTTGGTGTTGCCACAAACAAAGGAGATGTTCCACAGCTCCTCACCCCTTAAAAAAAATTAAATTTTGTGATTCACGATTGGCTTCTTGCGTTTTGGATTTGTATTTGCTGATAAAATTCGGTATTTGATTAATTACTAACAGCTTACTCGTAAAGCAACGGAAATCAGGTTTTATAAAACTCCTAAATTAAATTTTGCTGTCTGTCGCCCTTGCGTCCCTTAATCTATCACTACATATTTTCCATCCAACGATAATTGCAAGTGCGCTTTTTGCTCTCCCATTAACCAATCTCCAATTTTAACTGGTAAAAACATTACAAATCATTATGATAAGCGTAAACTATATTATCACGCCGCCAAACTTATTTTCTGGCTTTGCGCTTGGAAGCAATTCTTTTTGCTTTGTTGCATTTGTCAAGTATCAAAATTACGAAATATTTTTTTGCATTACTTTATCCGTAGGTTATGGCTCAGCGTCAAGAAGATATTATTTATTTAACCAAAAGTTACACAATAGCTGTGAATCCGAAAACACTTTGATGTTTTTGACTTGTCAAGTTAAGAGTTGCTATTCACAGCGAAAAGGTTCTGAGAAGAAAGATTTCTGAGAAACCGCACAGCTTTACAGGCATTGCGTCACTTCAAACAAGTTCTCTGGTTTATATAGCTCGTCACGGTTTTGCGTGTGCGCTCTTTCTCCTTTTTTTCTTTATTATATAAAAGCAATCGATAAAGAAATTTGTCCGAGTAGGTTTCGAAATTGCTGTGTTTAAATGAAAACTACAAAGAATATCTGTGTCAGTTCATGACCAACCAAAAGCCAGATAAATTTTAGGAAAAGTCAAAAAATTTCAAACATTTATCTCAAGTAATCGCCAAGTTACAACAGTTTTACTTTGCTGTGGGTCGAATAGACCTTCCACCCCCCCCCCCTCCCCGGTCCTAATTGGGTCAAGTACAGCTTTGCCCACGATAGCCCTACAATATCACGATTTTATGACTTTTTCTAAAAATAATTCACTTTATTTTTGACAAAATTTGAGTTGACTGTTGGTCGTAGATCGAAAATTATTAGCAAATATATACACAGGACTGCTAAAACATGCACACATATAGCTAAAAAATAAAAAAGATAGTAACCTCACACTGCGCTCGTTGTAGCAGCCTGAGAGCGAAACGGGCAGTCGTCAATAAGATGTAACTAAAGTCACAAAAAGTATTTAGGGTTAATTGCCATATATAGTATGTGCATTCCCGAGAGAAAGTAAGTTATTGCTTTGGCTGTGACTTGAGAAAATAGATGAAACGCATTTTTTGCGAACAGACAACGCATTTGTCCTTGAATTGCATCACAAGCAAAGTGACTGTTGATGAGTGAAGAGCAATATCACTTTTCCATCGCATTGCCAACTTTATAGAGTAAATCTTTGTCATACATATTACAATTCCATAACACGTGTTGTCATCGGTACTGTTTCTACCGCGCAGCTAGACAGACAAAAAAGTATGGTTGTTTTTATATAGTTTTCTATGGGGCGCCATTTGTTCACCGCTGATTACACATGTTTTAGGACAACATTTATGACTAAATCAAATGCATTTGTTTAAATGCACAAATACATTTAACATTTGTTTAAATGTTTATAACATTTGTTTAAATGTTAACATTTGTTTAAATGTTTTTAACATTTGTTTAAATGTTAACATTTGTTTAAATGTTTTTAACATTTGTTTAAATGTACAAATACATATGTCACTCAGCCGTATCATTCACATATGTCACTCAACCGTATCGTATCGTTCTTTAAAGGGAATGTACTGCGAATAACGCTTTTCCGATAGATTTGGTCATTGGACCATCACGTGATAGGTTTGCGACAGACTCGTTTGAAATGGGCGACAGGCGCGACATAGTTAACATTCTTGAAACATGTGGTCTGCAGCAAATTAAACCCCCAACCGCAAAAGTCCGAGTCTCTTACTACAAGATGTCTGCTGGATAGGATATAGGATGACTGCTGGAAGCAAAAGTGCAACATAGGCTGTATGGATTTATGCTGTTAGTCAATGAACTCAGTCTGCCAGTTTCTTGCAGAAAATAATGATACTTATGAAAGACTATGTATGTATATATATACATCATAGGTAGGCTGGCCATTTTTCGAAATGCAAAACCGGGACGCTTATTGCAGACTGCTATTATGACTAGGTAGGGTGGCCATACGTTCCGATTTAGGCGGGACAGACCTCCAATTGAGCGTCCCGTTTTTGCATGAGCAAATAACGGGACAGTGGATGGCCGCCTTTCACGAAGCCAAATAGTTGGGCTTACTATAGACTCTAGATCAAAATCGGGACGCTCAAGACCGCGGTCGTGCCTACGGTGGGGTGGATCTCCAAAAAAAAAAGGTCACCACCTATTTCGCTGCCCGTTTGTTGTCATTTTCGGCCGGAATCATCATTCAGGTAGGGTTTGCTGCCAACATGCCCTAGTTTATCACGGCTAACTTTGGCATACCCTAGGTCAAGCTGTGCTGCATGACTGAGCGAAAACACCAGACATTCCATAATTTAACTGGGACAGGCCTGAAAAAGCGGGACTGTCCCGCCTAAAACGGGACGTATGGCCACCCTAATCATAGGATAAAACATTAAAAAACCTTTTTAATTTTATATCCTATGATGTATATTTTCTTTATTATCTTGTTTAATCAATTTACTGTAAATGCCGACTCGTTTCGGCCATGCTACATGCAATGTAACTATAAATGCTAAACTCGCAGTCTTTTTATGAATATAAGTTACAACATCTTTGAGCGATTTATCATTCGCCAAATTTTTCCTCTGCTTTTCCTCGCCCATTTCAAGAATTTTAACTACCGTATTTACTCGTTTTACCGCCCGGTCTTGATTAAGGGCCCGTTTGAATAGCCGCCCGTGTGAACAGAACATAAAAATAAATAAGGGCCCGTGCTTGAATAGCCGCCCGATGTAAAAGCTGATTTTTCAGTGGTAGAGAACAATAGGAAATAAGAAGCAGCTAAGAAGCGCTTGTGTCACAACTGTTAATAATATTAACTAATATGAGGGAATTACTCTTAAGACGTGAATAATTTGCGTTTGACGTGAATAAATTGATATGGAAAAAGGATTAATGTCGTGAAATATTTGTCTTCAACGATAATTTTTGTGCATAATTTTACTTTGAAAATAACAAGCGCCCGTGCTTGAATAAGGGCCCGTTTGAATAAGGGCCCGGTAGTGAGTTTGGTTGAAAAAAATAAGGGCCCGGGCTACAAAACGAGTAAATACGGTATGTCGCGCCTATCGCCCATTTCAAACGAGTCTGTCGCAAACCTATCACGTGATGGTCCAATGACCAAATCTATCGGAAAAGCGTTATTCGCAGTACATTCCCTTTAAAGAACAATACGATACGGTTGAGTGACATATGTGAATGATACGGCTGAGTGACATATGTATTTGTACATTTAAACAAATGTTAAAAACATTTAAACAAATGTTAACATTTAAACAAATGTTAAAAACATTTAAACAAATGTTAACATTTAAACAAATGTTATAAACATTTAAACAAATGTTAAATGTATTTGTGCATTTAAACAAATGCATTTGATTTAGTCATAAATGTTGTCCTAAAACATGTGTAATCAGCGGTGAACAAATGGCGCCCCATAGTTTTCAGGTAAAACGTCACGTAGTAATGGATTGTCGAATATTCGAAAACCCGTTTTGCGGGACGCTTCTAACAATTAATGCCCGCGTGAAAATATACACAGTAGCAAAGGCAATAAATAAGAAAAAAGCCTGTTCGGTATTTTGAAACCATAACAAAAGTTTTCAAATTGTGACCTACATTTGTGGCTCCAGAAAATTTTCCCGGACTTGAATTAAGAAATAATATTTAAAGGATTAAAAAAGCGGAGAATATTTTTCAGAAAACTTTCTCTAGATCACAGAAATGTTAGTAGGCAATTTTGGCTTAATTATCATAAAATATCATTTTGCAAGTAATATTTATTGCTAAAATGTTTCATGGAAAAAAAATAAGAAAATTTAGAAAGAAGCTTGAATCGCAAATTCACCAGCCATTTTCAATGTTTCAGAGATATTCAGAATTGACATTTTGTCAAATGAAATAAAATTTCGCGATGAATAGCCAACGCAGCTCAAGGTCGCACTCGTGCTCTTGCCGACAATCATATTTGCTCGCTGTCAACATAGCGCTTCGTGATTTTTTTGCACTGTGTTATCCTATTTACTAATCTCATTGACTCAGCACTCAGTCAGGTAGTTCGTTTTGTTTTTAAATGCAAATATGTTGTCAAAAAGTTATTTTATTTTAGTATTGCATGAGCATTGGCCATCATGGATTGAATTATACAGTACAAGTAGTTTGCTTAAAAATGGTATAACGCCAAATGCGTATCCAAGTATGCCAAATGCAGCAGCTTATGCTAACAGCAAGCAGCTGAAAAACGAGGCTCAATAAAAACGTAACACACACCGCATTTCTTCTATTATGAATGGCAAACAAAAATCGGCGTTTCTCTAGCAAACTAGATATACCTTCCGCTAGAGCCCACTTGATACAAATCACCAGCGCAACTACACCCAACGATCAAACACTCTGCATATAAACAGGTTGCAGATTGGAAACTAAGCTAACTAATTAACTACGGGAAACTTTCTCGTGTTGGTCAATATTCAATTTTTTGTTTTGATCATCCTTCCATGCGCATGAGCTCTGTATATGACACTCTATATTCTAGTCTACAAGTAAGGTTGCGAATTTTCTCAAGTAAAAATATAGGACAAACAATATTGATAAAATATGCTTGTAAAATACGAGTATAGGAGGGTTGCCAGCTTGCCGAGAGCGGGGGGCCCAAGCCAAAATCGGGGGGCTAATGTAAACAGTTAGATTTGTATTCACGTAAGTTTGCATGCCTGGTGATGCCTCAGTACATTTGCCAATCTGGATCATAAATGTTTTCTCATCCCCAAAAAAAGATTATCACTTTTCAGACTTAAAAATTAATGGCTTTCTTTTCAATCTGCTATAATTTTCTAAACTTTTTAGTGCGATCTCTAAAATAAGTCATCACTTTTCCACACGCACAAATTTTCATCTCTAAGAATTCCTAAAATTCGTGGGACCGATTTTAAAATAAAGAATAAAAAGAACAATGGCAAGGACAGAATTGAAAAATAAAGGACGGTTGCTATCCTATCTACAAGGCTTTCAAAATTATTTCTAAAATAGCACAAAAAGCAAAAATTATTTGTAAAACAATGTTTTGCTGGCTGACCTGTATCCTTAACTTTTTTTCGCAAAGAAGAGAAGGCAGAACTAATTTGATTCATCATCACTATCATAAAACGATCTCTTTGATTCAGCGGGTGAAACTGCCGCCTACGTACTTATTTTCTGTACGCATGTTTTAGTGACTCTGTTATTGGCGAGTGGTTGACAGATTTTCGCGAAAAATGTTTCTGTCAAATGCTACAAGCTTCAAATATCTAATTTTTACTTCGTAAATGAAAAAATGTGGCAGTGACCGCGTTACATGAACTGGCGATTCTGCTCTTGAGAAAACAACTTGTTAAACTTTTCCCTCTGATAACTTTGTATTTAAAAGTAGTTTTCTTGTAAAAATTGATCTTTGGTATGCATGTAAATTGGGTATTACTAATTTGCTTTTTTGGTAACAAATCGCTGTCTATCGACATATCGATTCCACATTTGGCGCAAAATTTGTTTAGAGCGCCGTTGAGGCCTTAGCTATTTTATAGATTGTAAAAAGTTGCATTATTTTAGAAAATTGATGCAGCTCGTAGCCAAGCAATAAATAAAAGCACGCTATGCAAATAGAAAGAATTTTTAAGGTTCACAATAGATCATGGAATTCGGGAATTCGTAGAATTGCGTGATGGAAAATGTTTGACCAACTACAGCTTTAGTTCAATGGATCAACTTGTTGTTGTTTTTACCCGACCCCTTCCAAGGGATGGGGCATGGCGGAAGACCATGGAGCTTCAGAAGCCGGGCAACTACCCAAGGTCTGGAACAGAAATTGTATAGAGACAGAGAATCGCCAGAGAGCGAGTGCCACAAAGATTCTGTAGCTGGACAATGCAGAATGAGATGAGAGGTGTCCTGGGACGATGTCCGCAGGCGCTGCAGGAAAGATTCTAGATTCTGCCAATTCAAGAGAGATAAAAGCTTAACGGTAGGCTGTGTCCGTTGCTGCGAGGACGAGCGAGAACACAACGAGCTTGACGAGGGAGCATAAGTTCCTCAGTGGAAGACCAGGATACCTGTGTGTCGAAAAATTTAGATGAGACAGTACGCCTCCAGTCCGAGAAAAGACAAGATTGGATACTACTGATAAGAGAAGAGGGACTACAAGGGATTACAGAGGGCTCGAGTAGCACTCTTCGTCTGGCCAGCTCATCAGTCGTGTCATTCCCGGGGAGATACAAGCATCCGGGGACACATGGTAGCCTGATAATACAGGAGAAGAGAGAAGACAGTTCCTGCCAGATCTATCACAAAGATTGAGGTAAAAGGAAAGATGGAGAAGAGGACAGAGCGAGACTCAGATAGGAGGAGAAGAGAAGTGGCAGACTTGTTGGTGCTACCGAGACCAGCTAAGAGCGTGCAGAATGGCGCAAGCTTCAGCGGAAAAACTTCAGCATACTGGGCCTGCTGAAAAGGAAAGAGTGACCTCAGTGCAAGAGAGCAGTTGGCAAGTACGCCAGAGCCGCCTTTGCCGAAAGGAAAAGGAACGGGGCCGTCTGTCCAAAGTGCCAGATTGTAAGGTGGGAGAGAGTCAAGGTGAGCAAGAGCTGCATCTTGGCGAGAGAGAGAGGAATCAGAGCGAAAGTTTGGAGAGGCAAGGATAAATTCCACAATAAAAGAAGGTAGGTTCCAAGCAGGAAAGGAAGGGCAAGCAAGAAGATCCTTTCTAGGGGAAGTAGAAAGAAGCATGAGTTGTGTGAGTGGACGCAAAAGCTCTCCAGAACGATCTGCAGAGTCTTGGTTTCGCTTCGAGTCTGGCCAAACCTGAAATGGGAAAGGAGGTTGGGAGACGAAGAGTCCGCTCATAAGATGACAGAGCGAAATGAGTCAGGTGACTCTCGTAGGGGGGGTAAAGCAGCCTCAGAGAGGAGAACTGGAATAGGGGAGGACGAGAGGCAGCCGGAGATGGGGCGACTAGTCACTCGGTGGAGGCGTTCCAATTTGGTGATATTGATAACGCTTAGAAAAAAAACCATCCGGGTGAAGCATATGTGAGATGGGGCCGAAGAAAAGCTTTGTACAAAAGAGAGAGGGACTCCTTATAGGGGCCCCATTAGGAAGCACAGATAGAGCGTAAGGCCTTGAGACGAGGAAAAAATTTAGCTTTCAGCGAAGATACATGTTTAGAAAAGGAAAGAAAGGCGGTTAAAGGTGACCCCAAGAAAAGTTGGAGTGGGATTGAAACGGACGCTGGAGTTGAATAAGGAGAAGTTAGGCTGGAGGTTAGCTTGATAGGGATCCACTGAGATGAAAGAGGCCTCATATTTTCTGGGATTGAGAGGAAGGCACCAGTACTTAAACCAGCGCTCCAATCGAATCAGAGCTCCTTGTCTTCCATCTTTCACTAACCGCATCTACCACTTCAGCGGACAACCAGACTTTAGGATGGCGTTTGATGCGGCCAAAAAGAATGGAAGAATTGGCCTCATTTAGTGCCAGAGAAGTAAAGAAAGCAGCAGCAGAGGAAAGAGACGAGTATTCCTCTGAAGAAGGACAGTGAAAGTCAAAATAAAAAGTCATTCCAACGAGCTTTCTGAAAATTGAAGGAAGGATGACGTTCGTTGGGGCGGAATAGCAAAGAAAGAGGGACAGTCAGTAGAATTAGTAGGTGATCAGAACCCAGGTCCTAAAGCACCTCACAAGAGCAAGAGAGGGTGAGAAAGGAAGGAGCAAAGAAGATATCAGGGGAGTAGCGACTGCCAGAGAAGCGACGGGTAGAGTAGGTATGTCAGGGTTATTGAGAGGAAGGAGGTCAAAAAAGATGACCCAATTGAATACTTCCTCCCTGCGGGGGTCGGAACTACCTTTTGAGTCCCAGAAGGGTGATGGCAATTGACGTTTCCCAGAATAAAGAGATTTCTGGAGGAGTAAAGGATTGAGGGAGAAAAGGAATCGGTTCTGCTATTCGTCGGAGAAGAGCGAATAGCTGGAGCATAAACACTATGGAATGAGAGCGAGGAATTTTGAAATAGCTGAGCACAGCAGTTTGATGTTGTTGACTTCAAACAAGCGGAGGAATTTTCGCTCCTTCTATGGTGTCGCAAATATGTGCTACGTAAATTGCGCCAAATCCGTTTCTTGATAACAAAATATCTTCGTGTGAAAAAGATATTAATCCTTTCAGTCCTGACGGGTACTGTAGATCCCACCAACTCTTACTTAACATTATGGCGCATTCGCAACAAAAAGTCAAACCAAAAACCTACTTGGCTCATTGAGATTCTTTACTCTAGCAATGTCATTTTTTTAGGTCTTACGATTTGTTAGATTGTCATGATTCATAAATGAATAACAGATCAGGTAATATTTTTGACTTTTTTTTATTTCTTTTTTCATATAAACTTGACTTTTTTCTGTTAGTTTGCTGACCAAAGTTTTTCGTGGACTTTTTAAGAGTATTTTACGAAAACTTTTTTGATGTGTATTTTGCCAATTCAAATTCACATTGAGAGGAGTAGGAAGCTGCTACTTTCCTGGGACTCATAGTTCCCGTCAGGACTGTAGTATACTCTGTCAGAAAATAATTTTCAAAATTTTGGCAATTTTCTTGCATCAAAAAGCAACTAACTTTGACAATTTTTTGATAAAGGTAATATAATCGCGAATCGGTGTGATGTTAATTTAGAGTTGCAGTTTGAACTTTGAAATCCAACTTGAAGTAGGCTACAAAATTGTATTGTTAATGAAAAATAAAACACTTTAGTGCAGAAGAGCTGTGGAAGTAGGATAGGTTTTTCCAAGCCAAGTATCGTTAGACCTAGCTAGTCAAAGTAGTCTACTTTCGCATGCAGTTTACTCTTATTTCAGTTACGGGTATATTACTTGTAGTCTAAGCAATAGTTCGTAGCACTTTTTCTTTTGGGTATAAATAAAGTGCATGGTAAGCAAGGTTGATTCTTCTGAGGTAGCCAGCTGGTCTAGTACGTTTACAAGTCATAGTAGCAGTGTTGCTTTTAAACGCGAAAAACGTGCGAATTTGCGAAAACATGTCCGGCAGATTCGCAGTTTTAATTCAACGACGCGCGAAAAAATTCGGCGATATTTGGTAATTTTTTTCAGCTGGTTAAAATTTTTGCATTTGTTAACAAAGTTTTCAACCAACCGTTTAATATGTGGGAAACGGGGAATAGGAATCCAAGATTGGACAATCGCTTTTTTAGGGCAGTGCAACGTCTCACGTAAACAGCACGTGGCTGTGACGCAACAGTGAGCAATAGCGGCTTAAATATCACTTGTATAACAAACTGTCTCTCAAGCAATTATAATACAGTAAATCAAAAAGATGCTTTTACTTTTGCCGGCCAATTTTAATTGTATCTAAAGAGCAATAATTACAGTAAAAAGAGCTCTCGAACTTTAGCTTCACACAAGGAGACAAGACATCATTTGTCGAGGAAAGTTGGAAACCGGAAGTGGTCAAAAAGTTTATTTTTTCTTTACCCTTCAACTCCAATTTCAATCCAGCTTCATAAAATAATATAAAGCACATAGATCTCGGTTTCAGTTTGGCACGAAAAACACCATTTTTTGAGGGAATGGTTCAGTTTTTATTAATTACAAATAAATAACCTTCTCACGTTTGCCAGTTATGAAAACTGTAAGTAAAAAGGAATACGACTTCTAACCAATTTTAGTTTTAAATGCCACCCCAAAATGCTGTTTTTTTAAATGAAATGTAGCTGACAGCTATGTGCGATGATAGCTTACCAATCATAATTGAAATAAGCTCTGTAACTTAAAGACAAAAATGTGGATTCTAGTCTCGATCTCTTTGAAAACTTTTATATAAAATGTAGCCTATTTATATCAATTGCTTGAAAGGTAATGTGTCATGCAGTAAAATTTACCAATAACTATAGTGTATTGTAAAAAATTATCGTTTGCAATTGACCATTCCAAAACAGTTTTATGATTCAAGATTAAAGTGTTTCATCTAATCATGTTTACCAGTGTAAGGAAAAGTCAGTAAATACTCAAAACTCACAGAAAGTTGTGCACTGCTCAAAGAAACCTTTCGTAATGCGCGCGCGCGGCTATTGCAATGTTTCAGATCTGCCTGTAGTCAGTGGCACCAGCTAAAGTAGATTTGTTCCCCCGAAAGTTTTTCCGGAAGGGCAGCCCCCTTGCAAATGCTGCAAAACTATGTGGTTTTAAATGAAGAATAGAATAGTTTTTTTCACAAAGTGCCTACAAATGAGACCATGTAGTTTTATGCGTTGCTACAAATATCAGCTTTTCAATTTTTTGCTCAACTTAAAAGCTGCGTTTACCAAACTCGCGGATATTCGCGTTCATGAATTTCCCTGTTTCCTTGACTTCGGTCAAGTTTCGAATGCTTTTCAACAAAAACACAACTTCAGGTCAAGTTTCAAATGCTTTTCACAAAAATAGAGTTTCATCTATCAAATATTTGCGATCTCTTTTCTCACATTCGTTCAATGGTTAATTAAATCATAGAAATAAGTTGATTTTATTTACCTGCACTGTTGATTTGATATTCTGAAATGTTTACGAATTCTGTTGCTCAGGTCGCAGAGCTTGAGTGATCAAATGTAACTTATTAAACAGAAATAACCAGGTATTTCGTCGCAGCCGATTAGTAACCGATAGGTTACTTGTTTGTAAACCTTTTTGGGAACCGATGTAATCACGTGAATTATTACAACACCGAAGCGCATTGTCACAGTTTTGTCTCTTTTTTCCAGCAGAAATTTTGAAAGCTGCTTTTACGCCCACAGAATTGTTGTTCGGACTTGTTTTTATTTCATCTTTAACCCTTTCGCTGTCCCGTGCACAACATGTGGTGCATGGGACATTTGACTCGGACGTCCGTGAACCATGTGTAGTGCACAGAAGCATACTTTTTCAAATGGCAATAAAATTTAAGACGTTTAAGAGTATAGAGCATTATATTTGATGGGACGATCCAGGAAAGGTTCAATATAATGTGTGTGCATCATATGTGACCACAGTACGTCTGACTGATGATGTAGGACTTCGAATGAAAATGACAGAAATTTTCACTTTATTTAGTAATTGCAAAGTTACAATAAAAAAAACAATAGTATTATTACTTGCAAAATGGCGCTACTAGTAAAGCTAATTTATAATCAATTGCAAAATTTCTCTTAATTGAAAAATTAAATGCGTTATATCTTAAATGGGCACAATCAATGGAGATAATATCTGTCTAGTTTATATGAATGATTACAAGCTTACAACCAAATAAGCATAAAAATGGTATGATTAATAAAACTAACTGATTTTCACTAGACACAAACAAAAACTAAAAAAGAGGCAATAGCAAAATAAAAGAAACTCTTGAAAATAAAAGCAAAAAATTTAATTTGATTTTTTGGAGTGAGTTTGATTGATAAAGGGTTATACAATTATTAGATACTGAAAAAAGTATATAATTTATAAGCAATGAGTGATCATACAAATTAAATAAAAAATTTCTGATCAAAATCGGCGTTTTCATGAGTATTAGCTGCAGTAATGCAGACTAACTTTTTTGGCAAATAAAATGTAATGATCTAAAGTATTTTACTCAACAAAAACCTGTGAACCACAAGTGACCCCTTGGAGCGTGTTGTAAATAAGTTATGCTTCATACGCTCCGTGGGCCACATATGGTGCACAGGTTTTTATTGTGTCAAAGTCTTTATATCATCCTACTCTACTTGCCACATAGTTTTTTTTGTCATAAGATAATTATAAGTTTAAAAACAGACATGAGAGTTTGAGTAAAAACCGTAAAAGCCCGTTGGACAGTGAAAGGGTTAAAGACTTCGACACACAGTTAACTCCAGCTTCTGCTTCGAAAGAAGTGGCACAGTGAACAAGCTACAGCTCGCAAGCTGGCGTCTTAATCGAATTAAAAAATAAAGATCATTAGTGAGAGATGATGATGGGCCAGATCAGATATTTTTAGTACGCGGACCACAGTCTTCACGGGGCTACTACTTCATTATCCTTTACATAGAGTGTAATTGAAAAAAAATTCCTGACAATTTGTTTATATATTTTCTTGGGACAACATCCCTGAAATTTACTATGATAACGTTTTGAGGTCGCCTGTGAAATTAGAAAAAAATATGTAATTGAGCCACGTGCCACTGTGCGTTTTGAAAATGGGCCACATGCAAAAAACAGTTGAAAAGCACTGAACTAAGTTAAAAATGCCATAATCAAAAAATACATTTGAAGGAGAACAAAGAGTGTGGTTATACGCAACAAATGTCATTGGCAAACTTTAAAGTATCTGAAATATTGGATATCTGCCAGGACTGAGAAAACGGTAATTTAGTTGTTGTAGACAAGTTGACGTCATAAATAAAGCCTTTGAACTATTTCTACTGCACAATAAATGCGTGGAAATAGTACGTGTAAACTTGCAAATCGCTGTTACGTTGCTGTCACGTTATGTCAGACGCTTAGCTGCCTTCGAAGAAATTTTGAACGAGGAGCCAAGATGTCAATCGGGATCACATCTTTTTTATCGCCTTTATATGGAAGACAGGTGGTCCAGACGCCTCGGAAATGGCCACTCCCAAGAGAGTACAGACGTCCCGTCCAAAATTCGCTTTCTCTAGAATGGACAATAGGAAGATAAAGATGGTCAATAAAAAAAAGCTTAGCGTATACGCTGAACTTAGTAGGATACCAAAAACAACTTTGTTTACAACTTTACCATACGGTACTTTGGTTGGAGTAGCGGTTTATTCAGCAATGTCCGCAAAAATTGTCCTGGGGTTTTTGTACATTTGCTAGCAATTTCGCACTTGCGCCGGCGACTAAGCACTGACTGAAATCTAGAGGAAACACTGCATAGTAGTTTAGGAAACCTTGTCACTATACACTTAGTTATAGTTTACCATGTATTTGTATTGACGTAGATGAGAGGTTTTCCTGAAATAGTGTGCAGGCAGTTGTCAAATCTGCTCCTTTCTTGATGTTTGTTATGAATTCTGCACCTTGGCAAGCAATTGGCGTATAGGTTGTCTACTGGTACTACAAAGCTAATAAGGAATCGATAATTCACTAACTACACCTCTATTGTATTGCAAGCAGCAGGAAAGCTCATGATATATGCATTTATTTTAACATGTCGCCAGGTTGTTGATTTTCATCAATTTTTGAAAATGCTAACAAAGCTACGTTTGAATAAATCTAATGTCCTTGCTTTGCTAGAAGTGATACCATGTCATTATGACTCTGATACCAATGTTGATGAAAATTTTGATAAAGACTTAGACATCACATAAAAAACGGATCCACTTTCATGTTTACAAGGTGATGATGAAATAGAAAGTCAATCATCTACAAACCACAATAAAGCCACTTTATGTACAGATGCTAAAAATGGTAATGATGCTACTAGGGCTAGTAGTAACAATACACAAAATCGATGCTGAAGAAAAAAATCAATAACAATCAATCCCTTTAATTTTACGTCTCATTGCACAAGTGAAACTTTTACAGCAACCCCTATTCATGCATTTTAAATTTTTTTGATGATAAGATGATAGAAAGCTTGCATTTCCAAACAAACTTATATTGCACCCAAAAAGGCAGAGCGGGAAGCATTGCAAAAGATAAAGTTTATGCATTTTTGAGATAAATATTTTGATGTCATATCATAAACTCCCAACGCTGAAGTGGTATTGGATAAAAGCTAATGACATGGGTATTTCTCTCATCTAGGAAGCGATGACTCATGACTGTTTTTTTACACATTGAGCAATCTTCACCTCAACGACAATAGCAAAATTGATTCATCGCAAAGCGACAAAATTTTAAAATTCGTCCTGTGGTGCAGCGACTAAATCATCTTTTTGTACAAAAACATTCACCAAGTGAACATGTCAGTGTTGATGAATCAATAATTCGCTTCAAGGAAAGGAGCTCACTAAAACAGTACAATCCTATGAAACCATTTGGGAGTGAATATAAACTGTGGTGCGTTGCAGACAATGATGGCTATGTTTACAAATTTGAAGTGTTTAGGCCTACAGGTAAAATATTTCGGAAGAAAGCTCTGCTCAAAATCTTAATTTGACAGGCAATGTTGTTATCAGTTAACCGATTGGTTGGAAGGAAAATACCACAAAGTTATTTTTGATATTTTCTTCTCATCAGTTCCTTTATTAAAAGAACTAAAAAGAAAAAATACTTTGGCTTATGAAACTATACGACCAAATAGGAAAGATTTATCGGTTATAGCTGATGAAAAGTCACTCGAAAAAGGTGACTTTGACTTTAAGTGCACTTCAGATAGACTCAGTCTCTATAAATGAAAAGACAGCAAACCAGTGCACTTCATATCAAATTATCACATAATTGAAACTGCTGCAGTGCAAAAAAATCAGAAAGTCGGGGCAAAGGTAACTATCACCTGCCCCCAGGTTGTAAAAGACTACAATCTGAACATGGGTGGGGTGGACAAATACATGCTACGCCAGCTTTATGAAATAAACAGGAAAAACATGAAGTGGTCGCATAGACTTCTTTTTGGTTCGCTTGACATGGCAGTTTTTTGTTTTTTGTTTTATTTGCCATATTTATCCTCCATTCACGAGAAAGCGAATTGTATCGCTATACTTTGGACGGGAAGTCCGCACTCGCTTGGGAGTTGCCTTTTTCGAGGTTTATGGGCCAGCTGTCTTCCACACAAAGGCGGGGCGTCCCGTTAAGTGCCTTGCCCAAGGACACAACAAGCGAACTTGCCGGCTTGTTCTCCACAACCTCCCATAAATGCCGAGCGCCAAGCAGGGAAGCTGCGGATGCCATTTTTTAAAGTCTTTTGGTATGACTCGACAAGGGGAATGAACCCCAGGTCTACCGACTGCGAAGCGGGCGCTCTAACCACTACGCCATCGCGTCGGTCGAGTTGATACTTATGTTGTTCACAATGCAAGCAAGGAGCAACAACTTTTATTCCTAGAGTTTCGAAGAGGCCTTGCAATGGGACTGCTTACTCGTACATTTGCTAGAGGCTGCAGATCTTCTGGTGTTCCAAAAAAGTGTAAAATAGCATAGAGTGTCTCACCTTCAGTAAGGCTGTGTAACGTTGTGGTTCGCCTGCCTCAATTCATACACAAAAAAGGCAGATATGAAGTGTGTTCGGAAAAAGGAGTTGAAGCTAGACCTTCTTGCATTTGTGCTAATTGCAACGTCCATCTTTGCTGCAACGCTTCAAAAAACTGCTTTGTTGAGTATCACTCGTAAGAGCTATTGTTGAAAGTGAAGTGTAACATTGTTGCATAAATTAATAATGCCTATTGGTTTTATTAAAGATTGTTATTAGATTAGCGTAAAAAAATTTTAAAGCAAAATTTATTTTTTTGACCAGTGAGATTATCTCCTACGATTCTGACCGGATGTGAGAATCCCATCTCCCCAAAATCTACTCCCCTAAAGAGCACAAAAAATTTTTTGGTATTTTTGTGATTACGGTAGTCTAACCAAACAAAATATACCACTGAAAATACTTTTTCAAAGAATTTTTTTAATTTAGTAGTGAAAGGGTTAAACTTAGTTCTAAAAAATTGATACGGCCCGCGTCGAAATTTAAAATTTCGTATTTGGTATACCAGTGATTAATGTTACAGATGCCTACTATAATGTTATAAACTGTTCAGTGGCGATCTATTGTTGGGTTTCATAGGTTACTAAAGTTCGCTGACCTTACATGACTCAGCCAAGCGCAACTGGGCTAAGTAGTCGATTTGTCTTGCTGTCAAGAGTGGAGAAGTGAATGAGAAATATTTGTTTCTTTTAAATGAGAACCAACGGCATCTATCAAAATTTGACTTGCCTTCATATTAATTGTTTTCTCTTCTACAAGCAATAATTTCAGAAACATGTTAAACACAAATACAAAACAACATAAAATCTTCTTCCGTTTGCAGATTTAATCGTTCTTTTTACGTGGTGTAGTTCAAAAGACATAATGCTTTAAACTTTCGGGGCAAAAACTACCCCACATTGGACTTAGCACGACGCGAATCTCTTGGGCCAAATAGGGTTGAGGTGACGAATTACGCAAATTCTACAATTGTTAAAAAGTAAAAATTCCAGCTTGTTATTTTAAAATACAGGAATTCCGAAAAAAAGCTTAGATTGTTCACCTGTTGAAGTAGAGACAAGGGGAAGCCAACCAAGAAGGGCCTAAGCTACACAAGTTGGACCCCTGACCTCATGGGACTATCTCTCTATTCAGAGCAGAAACTTTTAACCTACAGTAGGTACCAGTATTTTTAAAATATGCATACCATACAGCAAACACGAGCTCTTTTATTATTTTTGATGATGCTTATTTTATTTCAATTCCTGCATTCACACTATACTGTTGTGATTAATCATGTCACTTTTTACTTTGTGATGGCAGTGTTTCCATAAGTGTTGCGTTATTGACAGAGTTGTAACGAGCCCAGCCATTGAAGAACTTGAGTTTAAGTTTGAGTTGAGTGCGAGTTTAACAATCTTTGAGTGAGAGTCCAATTGAACCGTAAATCGAGCAAAGTGTGAGTCCCTTTCTATGATGCTCGAGTCGAGTTTAAGTTCCAGTTCACTAAACCTCATATCTTTCGGAGTCAAAGTCCACCAAATCTCGAGTACTTTGGAGTTTGAGTCCGAAAAAACTCGAATTTAGAAAAAGTTTGTCTAAATTCAATTTGTTTCCCTGTTGCATATAGGCCTACTAAGTTACTGCACGCAAAAATACTTATGGTCTATACTCGCAGTATTATTTTTTATTTGTATTAGGAACAGTGCCGGGTGAACAATGTACGAATTACAACAATCCGGCACATAGTTTAGGCCTTGGGGAGGCCCATTATAGCTTGCACTGCTGAACAAGAGACAAACACAAACATAAAAAACACAAGTACTGGCGCGAGAAGACAGTCTGGCATAAAACCGACAGACCAATGAACCAAAGCACAATACCACCATTAGACATCAATCGCAAATGATAAACTCCACACTGTCATTCGACATCAAACTGGCCTACGAAACCCACGCATCCCAGATGTTTTATCAAAGGACTGAATTTGCAAATACCGTACTCTGCACGATCAATTGACATTAGATACAAAGCCCACAATTTACAAAGTTCTCATTACGGACAAAACTCACAAACTCAGAGTCCCATAACTTCAAAGACATCAGATACAAAACCCATAAATCTTAAGTGCCCCCATCGGGAACTAAAATTGCGAATTCCCAGTTTTACACCATCAGTCAACATCAGATTCAAAACACACGAATTCCGAACGTTTCTCCAGGGACTAAACTCGTGAATTTCAAGTTCTACACCATTAGTTGGCATCAGATACAAAACATGCCAAATCCAAGCGGTGCCATTAGGAACGAAACCTGTGAATCCAGAGCCCCACACCATTAGTCGACATCAAGTATAGAACACGAAAATCCCGAGTGATCCTGTGATGAACAAACTTTACCAAGTAAAAGTCCTACACCATCAGTCAATATTGAATACTGAACACAAGAACTTCAAGTTTTCATGTCACGGACTAAGCCTGAGAAATCAGAGAATCAAATCATCATTTGATATTAAACACAGAACACGCGAATCCCGAGCACCCCCACCATACAAAAAACGCATGACTTTGCAACCACCGGTCCACTGTGTTACCCCAAGACTTTCTCTACCTGCATGGTTACCCATTAGTTGCCTTTTACGACTCGCTGAGTGTAAGGTTTCAACTATTCTAACCCGATTGAAGCACTAGTTGATGACAGTAACTGTAGACCGCTTTGCTCCTGCCTACAAACCATTAATTCTTTCGAAACAGTGGTAGGCTATTCAGAAAATAAAATAGACAAATGACTGATCGCTAAATGTCCCTGATGCGCTTCTCTGGAAGAGTCCGCCATCACCGACAGTTGCCATCAGCGACTAAATGTCAAACACATTTTAATACAAATACCTACAGTGGACAAAATTAAAAGCAGCCGTTTTGATTTCACTAACACAAAACCACATCGAAAAAAGTCGCTCATCCTTTGAACTATAGGCTTAAAATTTTTCTTTAGTTAGACGCTGTTTTGCTTGACATTTAAATGTATTAATAATACAATTCAAACTGGGTTTTACATTTGTAAATGGGGTTCAGCAAAATAAATTATTGATTTATTGACTCGAGTCATTTTTTAACTGGACCCAAGTCGAGTTTGAACCACTAATTGCTGTGAGGACTCAAGTCGAGTCCAGGTCCTTTGTAGTGAAGACTCGAGTTGAGTCCGATCCTAAGATATTTACAAGTTGACTTGGGTTTTTTGAAAACTGAACTCGAGTGTGGGCTTGAGTTATCACATTTCTGGTTGTTGAAGCTATGTAATTAAGTTAATCTTTGAAATTTTAGGCGCAATGCAAGTTTTCTAGAATAGTGAAAAAAATATTTTATTTCTAAATGATTCTCAAGAGAAAAGTATGTAAGGACATTAGGGAAGAAATTTTCTTTGAAATGAGGAAACAAGAGGAAATCGTTTCCTGAAGTGGTGAAAATAAAATAATTATTTGTGAAAGCACTGTATTAAGGAGAGATAGTATTGTGGTCACATTGAAAACTATTTCGTTTGCTTGACTCACTTCGCTGTGCACACGGATCATGAAAGGTGTCAAAATTACACAAGCAAATGAATCATTATCATTTAACTTTTTGATTTCTGTTTTTCCTGGAACAGTTTTAGCATATGCTAAAATAGCTTCTAACATTTCACTTCCAGTGTAATTACCAAAATTATTTGTTTTCCACAAGTTCCACTGGTAATGAAGAGAAGACCGCTTTGGATAGTAATGTTTGTTTGCCGTTGATGTCAGATCTCCAGTAACCATATCCACTTGTAACCATTTATGGACTTGGCCAGCTGATAGACCACTATCAAAGTACTTGTGAAAAGTGGCTTGACAGTTTTTGGTAAGCTTCAGCTGTGCAAGTGCTTCTGCTGACCTTAGTGAATGATTGTGTTGCCTTTGAAAGTTAACAACACAGGGATACTGATCTACCAATTTGTCTTTTTTCTTGTTGACCGTGTGACCAATTTGATTGTTACATGTAGTTGAGCTGGGCACCTAAAATTCACATTACGGTCGCACCTTACGTTTCTACGTAATTTTACAAGTTAATAAGTTCGTCCCACCATTAAGCGATGAAAATACAATTAACACCAGTAATAGTAACATTAAATCGTTTCTACAATACAGCAAGTAGGCTAAGCATTTCGGACGAGTTTCTTTAAATAAGAAGATTATGAACTTAATCATAAATTTATACGATTTGGTTAAATCAAGCCCAAGGTTTTATTTGAATGTATTTTTTACTTGCTAGCAAAGCAAATTTGTTTATGCCCTTTTCAGTTTTGATAGATATGGTCTAGCAACAAACCATTATCAATCAATTGGCTAGACCTACATAATGAAATTAAAACTATTTTTCTCTTAACCCTTTGAGGGACACTGGGTCATGTGACCCATAAAAATTTTTTTCGATTGAAATCCAGCTAGGTAAAATTTTTAGCAGTTTATTTTTTGGATGAAATCTAAAAGGTTCTCTCTTTATAATAAAAAAATTTTCGGCCACTTTCGAAGCTCTTGGTCATATTTTTTCGGAGAAAGAACTAGTGATTTTTCGTTACTCTGAATGGTGTGGTGTTGGGCTGTTTTGGTGAAAGAAAATGATTGATTTTCAAAGTTTTTAGAGTTCAGTTTATATAATTTCGTGTCTGACATTCATTTTATATCTTTACCAAGCTATTTTATTGACCTTATTCTCAGAACAAAGGTCAAAATCACAATGGGTCATATATGACCCAGTGTCCCTCAAAGGTAAATGATGATGATGGTAGTGAGGTTGGCTATCACTACAAATTGGAAGGCATTAGCAACCTGGTAGAAAAAACAGCTAACAGCCTACTTGTACTGTAGACTCCCTGGAAAATATGTAATCGGTACAATAGCACACGTTTGCTAAGTATTGGTACATATATGTACCATGAGGTGCATTATTGATAGACAAAGTGGTACATATGTGTACCACTGCATATTGGGTTTGGTATAGATTTGGCCCAACACGTGTACCAACAATGAGTTGTTATGTGGGTAATGGGACGTACACATTTGTCCTACGCATTTTATCATTTGTACAAATTGCTTAGAAGTGTACAGAGCTGCTCACCTGCTACCGTGTCTGTGGCACGTGCCACACCGATGCAGTGGCGGATTATTGCAGTTGTCCCTCAGGAAAAACCACTAAACTAGCAACCGTAGTGAACGTGTTGATTGATTGCAAAAATAGCGGATAAGTAACAGCAGGACAGCAGAAAAGCTTTACTTACATAAGACAAGTGGATGTACCAAAGAGGCCATCAAAGCCACAAATTTAAGCCCTACACATGAAACACAACTCACCATGCATAATAACATGAGCATCGGCTAAATAAGCATTTTAGTTCTCAGTATTAGTGCTTTTTTGTTCATTTTTGGTTTTCACTCTGTCATCTTTTTTTTTCTTTACATTACGCTGTGTCTATTCTATTGTTATATTTCAACCCACCATCACTGTATTGTAATATACATAGAACAGTATTCACACCTTATCATATTTGTTGATATGGAGTTGTTTTCACCTTTTCAGGAATAAGTCAGAATACAGTACTTCAAGATGTGGTGCAGGTGCGATTCCAAGACCAGATATCTCTTTGAATTCGATTTGTACAATGGGAAGAAGCATGGTGGTGTGAAGTGTGGCTTGAGAGAAGCAGTGCTGCTATCACACACAGAAAAATTAGAAGGCCTCCAGTGTCAAGTATACTTTGACAACTATTTTAATTCTCCCCAGTTACAGGTCACTCTTTATCTCAAAAAGATTTTTAGTGCTGAAACTGTACACATAAATCGAAAAATAATCCCAAGCAAGAACTAATTCCAGCAGACAAAGAAATGGAAAGAGGTGATGCAATATGTTTGGAGAGCAATCAGATTTTTTCACAAAGTGGTTAGACAATCGGCCGGTCCACATGATTTGAAATTTTTTTTACTGTCGACCCAAAACATGAAGAGAAAAAGGTTTCAAGGCTTCTATGAAAAGATAGCAATCTCTTGTCCTATTGCCATTCAGAAATACAACAAATATATGGGGAGGGGGGCGGTTGATATAATGGATCAAAGGAAAGTGAATTATCAGTTTGATAACAGGTCAAAGATCAAGTACTACATCAGACTGGTATTTGATCTTATTGATATTGCAGTCAACAGTTCTAGAATTGCCTTCAACAAGTCGTGTGAAGACTAACCAGCGATGAAAAAGCTGGATATAAAGTCATATCGTCGAGTTGCTTGATCGGGAGTTTCAGTAGCAAAAAACGGAATGTACCAATAAGTTCAGTTCACTGAAGTCCCGATGCAGCCAAGTATTCGAAATCATCTACTGGTTCCAAGCACACAATGCAAAAAAGATCAAAAAGAAATTGTTGCAAGTTCTGCACCAGCAATAAAAAGATTTTAAAACAAACAATATTTGTGTAGAATGCAAGGTTCTCTATTTCTTGCTGCATACCATATATATGGCCAATAGATATTGCTAATAAATAAAGGCCAACCTACTATTATACTTTGCGACCTTTGAATATTTTGTGTCAGTTTTGACTTATTTTTTGATTAAGAAATCATCAAAGCAATTTGCAGGTGAAGTGAAGTCATACTAAGTAACAACTAAATTTCAGTGCGACTGACTACTTCTACCGTTAAGGGACACTGGGTCATATATGACCCATGCTGTGTTTTAAAAAACAAACAAACAAATTCAAATTTTGTTGCGTTAATGTCTTTTTTGGAAACCTAATAACACAATTAAAATGTTTATTGAAACAGTTCTATCCTGTAGAAACTTATGTCCTTTAAAGGGTTAAACATGTCATTTCTGCATCAAGGATATTCCTTATACTTTATTGTAACTTATCACAAGTTGTGCCGTTTACAATACGCCTAGATAAAACTCGGTTCTAGCGTCACGTGACATGCTTCTCAGACGATGGTCAAAACTTAATGGCTGTAGATGGCTTTTGTAAAACAAGAAAAAAAGTAGGAACCGCTGTTTCGTTTTGTCACGTGATTTCAACCACCAATTAAAACGCTTCATTGTTTAGATGGAGCCGAACTCGCTAACATTTTCAAATAATGCGCCCGGATGTTCTCCTTTTACAGCGACTTGTCCAACGCGAAGACCACTTCAAGTGGTGGATATTCAAAATTGGGGGCCTGAGGCAAAATTCTAATAAGGGGCCCCAAAAAATTGATGTAGCAATAAGAAATTGCGATCAAACAACGCTACCTTTTACAACGCTACAGGGCTGGCTATAGATTGTTGCAAAAAAATTGATGCACATACATTAGGATATATTCATAATCAAAATCATACGATAGAAATGTTGAAAAGCTTTTTTGTAGTAACTAGTTGCCGCATTTCACACAGTTAATCACGCTTCAAAAAAATTGGAGTAATTTGCTGTCGAAAGCATTACAATAACAGCACAATTGGAGGAAATATTTAAATGATTTGCTGCGACACGAGTGCCTTAAAAACTTGGTGTGACTTAATTGTCATGAAACACACCGAAAAACGGAATTGTGCAGAATATTCAGATCTTATGCTGCAACATAGGCTATTTTTTTTTGTTAGAACATCTGAAACCACATAGGTCTGTTGTACAGTGATCATATGGAGTACAACTTCACAAACAAATATCCCAATAAATGCATCAAAAACTAACAATTTTTACAATGCCACAGCCTACTGTGAGATAAGGGCTGACAATATGCTTAGCGAGTGTGCTGCTAAGACAAAACTTAAACTTCCTAAAAATATGAGTCTTCACATGCTTATAAACGTTATGCTTGTAAAAAAACCATTAAATTTAATCATAATGCGTTGAGATAGGAGTTATCTAAAATTGTAAATGTTGGCCCTGGTTAATTGTATTAGGTCTATTGAAAAAAACCCGGAACAGTTGCAATGACTGTTGCTTTGTTTTTTGCTGAGCACAGGTCAGCAACCAATTCACCAATAACAATATCCTGTACATTATTATCTTTGAACTCACTGACACTTGATTACATAGGGCTACTGGTATCATTTTCTGTTTCATCAACAAACATAACTTGGATGCTTGAAAATGCACTTTTTATCTCTCAGTTCTGTATAAATATTATTATTATTAGTAGTAGTAGGGCTGTTTATTACAATAAATCAATCCATTAGACTTTTGCGTCATTAATGTTCCCACTTTCTTCCTTTCGCTTTGATTTTGATGCAAAACTTTCATACTCTCTATTCAACCAATGCACTAAAACTGTCTTGTATGAGGTAAGATATACAGCAAATCAAAAACTACTATCTTAATTGAACTGATAATTTACAAATGAATCTGAATAATCAAACCTTTTTGATAAACATGATTGTAGTAGACTTCATATTTGGATGAGTCACCAGACAAGTAAAGCATTAACCACTTGACAGCGAAGGACGTATGTATACCCAAATTTCAATGTAGATCTATAAGCGGATGACGCATATGTACGCCTATTTATTAACAAAGAGCCCTGGGTGTTTTCTGTTGTTTTTGTCACCGTTTAGCAATTTAGTGCTATTTCTCTAAACAACGTTAAACACCATCGCTCTTTAACTCTTTTGCTCCCGCGAAAATAGCGAAAAAAATGTCCGTAAGGTGGCAGTGCGAAAAACTGTCATAATCAATCATAATTATGTACCTCAAGTTTGTTTGTAAATCATTACTCAGCTGTTTACTTCTACATTAAGTGTGATATATCGTTGAAATCTACATTTCTTGAGGATTTCAAATAGAGAAAAAAAACATTTTTTTTTAATATGCAAATTAACCCCCACAACTGGGGGTAGTTGTCTTCAAAATTAAAGTAGTACCCTCACCTCAAAGATCACTACAGATTTTATTTTCTACCAATTTTTTTAGAAATGGTCGCAAGATGATGCTAAGGAAATAAGCTTTCAAGGTACATCAATCAAAACTTACCTAAAAGCCTAGGTTTTCTACAATTTGCAATTTTCTGAGGCACATGACCTTTTTTTTGACCGGTACCGACCGGTACCAAATTTTGGTAGTTAAATTTAGTACCTAAAATATGATCAGTCATTATCTGCTACAGGTTAGCCTAAACCATGTAACATCAAGTATTTTTGAACAGGAATTTGTTCAAGATTCAGAAAATATCAAGTTTAAATAGAATATGCTGTCACTGACAATGAAACAGCAGCTTGTTTACACTCTTTCCATTTCTTGAAAAAAAAGGGGGATACAGCAAACTTTGATTTAGAGAAGACAAACTTCTGCTAGCTTTTAAACTTGTATTTCGCTTCTTATCTCCTTGGAAACTTGATACAAAATGACAACTTTAGTGGTGAAATATTTGCAATTTATTTTATGTTTTTAAAGGGTGTAGTTTTTCTAAAAATTATAATTTAGTGAAGGTAAGTCAAAAAATTTTGGGGGTTTTGAACTGATATGATTTACAGTACTCATTTTTGATCAGTAAATATCATATACCACTTAGTCTAAACTATTTAAAGTTATATATTGCTGGAAAGCAAATTTCCTAAGCTTTCAAATGTAACCGGTATTCAGCAACATATCATATTTTTTACGCACTAAATTTACTTTTATCCACTTACCATTCAAATTTGTTTGGGGGGGTTTTGAGACCCCTAAAAAATTTGGAAATTCAAAAAAGTAAAATTTATCATTATTGCTTGAAATTTTGTCAAATGATGCCCCAAAAGAGTAGTTTTCAGACTGTGTTGATGATAAAGGGTTTGGTTTTGTGGTAAAGATGTAATCTCAATTTGATTTTAGTGTAGTTGGCACGTGCTGGGAATTTGGCAGATTTTGTCGTCTGAAACTGGGTTCTTGGTCTTTTTAACCCTTTTTGGGTATAAAAATTCAAGAATTAGGGCACAAATTATACATCTTCCGATGTGTTAGGAAATAAGTGTGATCGCTTGAAAATTTTGTCCGTACAACGCCAACCAAGTTAAATCCAGTATTCCAACAATAGCAGCAACAGTTAAATCCACCAATCTTATTACACTAATCACCAATTTAGGCCTACGAACCTTATTCAAATAGAATCAATTATTTTAAAGAAAATACAAAACAAGTAACCTATAACATAAAACCATCCTATTCTAACAATCTCCAACACAAAACCAATCTATTCCAACTACCCCTTACTACAACAGACTACTTGACTATACTAGCCAACACAACAACTAGCACATGTAAAAGGTTAACGGAAGACTCACTCCTATGCGGAGCTAGTCACTCCGCTAACTACACTACACAATTTTATGAAAATCGGATCAAAAATAAAGTTACAAATCGATTTTTTAGTAAACTAATTTTGTAACTCAATTAAAAAAAATTTGGGGGAACACTGAAAACACGAGATCATCAATCGATGATCGCGGGAGCAAAAGAGTTAACCACGTGACAGCAAACCCAGCTAGCAGAACATAAATATGCTTTTAAAAATTCGCTGTTGAGTGGTTAAAGCCACTAAAATTTTTTGTTTTACTATCATAACAAAAGATAGTGGCATATACCAATCACGAATAATGACTCAACTAATTCTCCTTTTACAAATTTCTCTAAAAAGCTAAATATAGGAATGCAGCAAATTTGCCATTGAATCATTGGCTCTTAGCAGAGCACAGCAAGTACAAAGATGCCAAACAATTAAAACTTAATGTTTTTCAATCTTGCAAAAACCTTTTGTGCTTGCATATTTCTGATACTATTTCGCACCACTAACACAACTGACTGATTATTCTTTCAAAGCAAATTTATTTCTGCTTTCACCAGTATCTCACTAACATCAATAAACAGCTCATAAAAAGATGAATTAATTAATTCACGTTTTGATACAACTGAAAACTGGACCGATTTCATAGATAAATTATCACAGGTCACAGGCAAAGTCTGCTTTGCTCAAACAACCAAAATTATAAGTTGTTCTGATCACATCAGCAAAATGAGGTTCCACCCTAAAAAATATGTTGAACCCACATTGTCACAACAGTTTCTGTCAAAAGAACTGGAAAGCCTTCAGCCCAAAACAGTAATAGAAAAATTAATTTTAGTTTTTGGTTTTTATTTAGGCAGTGTCTATTTTGCCGTCAATGACATTTACCCCTGCACTCTATTTTCCGTTGAGTGTTTGTTTGGTCAATATCAGTGACATAACAAAAACGTGACTAGTCGTTGGTGATCAGTCAATCTCTATAATGCATTTAAATTGACAAAAAGTGACAAAAAAGTGATTTGACACAAATGGAGCTGTTAGCTTACACTCCCACTTATATCCACAAACTGCCATTCCCTCCTTAATGTATCCTGTCTCTGATCAAGTACCCTGCCTGCAAAGATTCGAACTTCTAAAGATTTTATTTGTAGTTTGTATCACTATTCAGACAATGCTATGAGCAGGCCAAAACAAGACTATGAGCACTGCAGCAAATAAGCCAATTTTGAAGACACACAAACTTTGAACGGCAAAATAGATTGCAAGGGTAAAATGTCGTCAAAGGCAAAATAGCCACTTTTACTTAGCACCTCCACAGTTGCTGAGACCAAGGACCTATTTTAAAATGCCACAAAATATCCTAAAACTACACATGCCATTTATAAAAGGGGGTGCCCCTCGATAACTCCAAAAAGGGGGGGCCTGAGGCGGCTGCCTCATTCGCCTCACCCAATATCCACCACTGACCACTTGCTCTATCTTTAATGTCAGATTTGAAAAACGACTGCGAATAATCCGAGTACATCATGTTTAGTTTATGAAATAACAGAATATAGAATTCTTTGTGCAACGTCTGTAATTATCTTAGTTGAAAAACTTTCCCCTCATAATGCCATTTTTTTGATGAGGATTTTTACGCCAAATTCTCTTCGACAACTCTTTCTCTGACTAAGATCTCTGGTACAAGTTGCAGAGAGTTGCTCAGACCATGGGGCTCCAATAGTTGTATGGATTGCTAGAATGTCGAATCAATCAACTACTGGTTTTGAGTTGCTTCATTTGGTGACGCAGAAGATACAGCTTAAATGTGTGTGCAAGAAAACTGTGATATGACTTTCGTAAATATTTAGTTGTTTTTTTAACATGCAAATAGGTTGATAACGTGTTAATCAGTAATATCGTTTAACATCGAGATGAAATGCACTTTATCCGTTAATTAAGACGCTTTTTATAATTTCCTCACGCTGTGTTTGGCTTTAAACGTCAGTCACGTAAAAGCGCTTTTTAACTGGTACGCTTCATAAATTTAAGCCAGTCTCTGCCTGACGATGCTGCAATAGCAGTGTTGTCCTAAATAAACGCAGTCAAACATGTAAAGAGCAAAATGATATGCCCCGCACCTATTCTTGACAATGTAGACAATATTGTCATTGTCAAGTTATTGAGTTATGCAGTTGCCAGTTTACTATAATAAAAAAGCTTGTTTTGAGTTAGTTTTAGATGATAGTTACAATACACTAAGCGGCGCAATAGCAAGCAGCTGTAGAGTCCGCTTCGCCGTGGTCGAAGACCCGTAAGCGATTGTCTTTGGCGAGTCAAGGTTAAATCTGGTACTTATTCACAGATCTTCTGCTTCGCGCTGTGTAGTTAAAGTAGACTTTAATGTAGAGAATAAAACTGCAAAACATACCAAGTTATCTTGAATTAAATTCTAACTAAAATCCATTTTCGTTTCATAATTCAACCGAGAATTTCAAGTTAAGTCCACAGCTTTAATATCCATGATTATATAAAACAATCAGCCGACATCTATTAAGGTCTAGTAAATTTGCTTCAATGTAGCGGCCCAATATATTTTATTCAAATTGATGAATTATTTGTGTAGAAAAATAATGTAAAGTTGTGGTTTCGGTACAGTGTGAGGAAAGTAAGATTTGCTGAGCACAGTAAAGTTAAAAAGTCTTCTAAAATCTAAACAGATATGTGTATAAAGCATATTTACAAAAACTCCATAACCACTAATAGTTTTTTATAAAAATCCTCTTATTTAAATATTTATCTTTCAAGTTTGCAATGGATTTTAATTTATAACGAATTTTTCACGCGACCGAAATTGCCTTATGTATAAGATGATTTGAGTTACTACAACAGACAAGTTGTGGAAAGCACAGATACTTGAAACCAATCATAAAAGTGTGTTAAACACTTGCATAACATTGTTTTGAACACTTGTTTTCTGATTTTTATTCTTGGCAAACAACGAATTTAATTTTACTGAAAATGTTGTAATTTTGTCAGTGGTGCACTCAGGGTTTCCTGATATGGGAGGCCAAGGTTTATTTGAACAATACAGCTCAGACGAAGCGCGCAACTTCGTACATCTCGCTTCTCTACACTGCGTTGCTTTGTCTCAAAACAATATTAAAGTTGAAGATCTTTTCTTTAGCAAAATTTTTTGATAATTTTAGTATCAAACTAAAGTCAAGGTCTTTTTGTCGGCGATCAAGTTTGTAAAGCCACAGGTGACCCCACCAAAAGTGCAGGTGACAATTTTAACTGAGACCAAACAGGAAAGGCATGGCAAAGAGCCCTTACTGAGTGTTCTTCCCAGTCAAAGAACTTTGTTTAAAAAATAGAATTTATTGCTTCAACACAGCAAAACTTTATTGAACTTTTACTCCCTTTTTGTTGTGCCTATAATATTTTTTCATTTTTTATGTTAGACTAGATTATACCCTCGTAAATACTTTAGGGTCTAAGTTGCACAAAAAATAATACGAAGCCTATCTAGCTCTGTAAAAACTTCAGTGTAGCGGTAATTTTGCTTGAAATTTAGTTGATTAATAAATACAACCACGAAATGAAATAAAGAAATTGTTTCCATTTGATATCGTAAATAGCAACCTTTTGGCTTTTTTAGCGAAGATTAGTGCTTTACATGATTCAACACAAGTAAGGTATTGAAGGATGCAAAATTGAAGTTCAATAATATTGCTTCCTTCTGCGAGTTGTTCCTCTCGGGAATAAAGATATGGTAGTTTTACAATTACGTCATTTTTAGGAAAAGGTCCTTCGTCGTCATCGTTTTTTGCAAATACATTTTTTCCAAGAATTCGTCACACTCATTTTTCATTAAAAATCTACCACCATAGTCTTTTTCATCACAGCCATCTATCACCTGTTTCATTGGCTCAAGAAGTAACATGCTCAATGAAGCGAATCCTTCTCCATAGCAATTATAGAGAAAATGTCTCTTACCTCAACCTCTCTATATTTTCTCCTTAAATTCTGCATCAACAATAAGTCAAAGTCAACCCCACCCTACCCATATCGGAACAGTTCAAGTATCACACGACACCCCCAGGGAGGGGGGAGGAGCATAAGAGATATCGCCATATGACAAACTTGCTATTATATTGAAAGAACAAATTGCCAATAGTTTGATTAAACATGGTTTTGGTGGCAAAACGGAATAATTGAAGTATTCTTTAGCACGTTTTCTAAGTGACGCCTGATTTGAGCGAGCAGGGGTTTACAAAAAGGTCTTGTTACTTCATATGTGGGCGGGGTTAAAATCGAACAAAAAGTGTCTTATGTTTTGTAAACAGCCCCCAATTACCACCTTAAAGCGATGCTCATTTTTAGCAGTTTAGTACATTATGAATTTTGGCTAAAAATTAACTACAGAAACTGAAAATATTACTTTTTTTTAATAATATATGTCAAAAATGTTATCTATGTCTTGTGAAGCCAGCAGTTACACAATAAAATGGGCCAATGATTTATTTGGTAAAACAAGTAGCTGGTTCGATCATAAATGTTGGAAATACATGGAGGCAATCAATTTAAACATTTGCTCAGATTTTCTGCTGTTCCAGTTCCACTAGTGACACCCTACGCAAAATATTACCAGAACGTATCATGAACAGTAAAATCCACTTAAAATTTTTCCCGAAATCAAAATTGCTTTCTAAAAAAGTATTCAGCTGAAATTTATTCTAATTTCATCCAACGTGCAAGAAAAACTGTTTCCATAAACGTCAGAGCGATTTCCCTCCCTCAAAACACCATGCAGCAGTTGTCCTCAACTATGCTTTTAAAATTTTGCGTCCGCCTTCTTATTGAATTATCCGCTTCAGGAGTGTACCTTGGCTCATTCAAATATTTTTCTTCTTTCAGGAAATGCTTCCCGAACAACCTATTCCTCCTTCCATAAGGGACTTTAAAACAGCCCTGAGTGGGATCGCTGAAAAAGCCGTCACCTCAGATGCATCTGTTTCTGCAGAATAAAAACTTTGTCCTCTCTTCTGAAATTTTCACACTGCACATCGAGCCAGGCGAAAAACGTTGCTGCCGTAAATCGGCAAAACTCGCATCACATCTTTAACCTATTTGCAAAAACTTAAACTCAATGGATTCTTCAACATACGCAGGGGTGTCAAACTCATTCAGTGATGTGATCCGCATTTACATACCTAGATTTTATACGGGCCAGACTCTGTTGAAAAAAAATTTAAGCAAGCAAGACTGCATATCAGTGTACCCCGAACTTTTTTGTCTGCCGGCACAGGAAACCAGTGGATCGAATTTCGCGGCACACTAGCCACGCAAATCTATTTCTATTGATGGCGAGTTGCATTATTTGGAGATCACCATTTCTCCGGGCAACGATCTCCGAAAATCGTGTGATGCAGCCCGAAATGGTGCAACCTGTAATGCTACCTGCGACTTGTAGCAGTTGTCGACCATTACCTCAAGACAGCATTTTCTCAATTTTCAAAGAAAATTTGTATTGATATAAAGCACTTTAAAAAGATTCGGCGCGGCACATCTGCAAACCTTCCGCGACACACAGTTTGAGAAACATTGCTGTATGTATTTCTTGTTTGGGGACTAATGCTTTCAATGGGGATTTTCTCGCATTTTCACTTAAAAGTTACTTGAAAATTTCTTTTTGAAAATAAATATTCTCTTCACGGCGATGGTCGCTATTTTCATGTAATTTCAACTTAAAAGATTTTTTTCTTTTGGAGAACAATTTTTCGAAGACCGATGCATTCGCACTGCGCCACAAAATTCTTACCCGGGCAACAAAATACGAGGTCGCGGGCCATATTTGGCCCGGGGGGTCGCCAGTTTGACACCCCTGACATATACCAACACCTTTGCTGATTTACTGCTAAAATGCGTGGACCCATATTACTTCAGTCGAGACACTTTAACTTTTGCATAATCAAGAGCTTTTAATGTTTTGGTGTTGTCAAGGGCATGAAATACAGCTTGAAAATCAGATTGTTTTGTCCGAAGTGAAAGATATATCGTGCTGAATCTACAACATTTAATTTTCTGTTTGCTTTATTTTTAGACTCGTTCAAATAAATGATCATGAAAATAAACACATGTATTTGTATCGCTGTTGCCGTAATTTTTTGTCTTACTCAATCTTCGGATGCATTTACGGACAACCCAAATGACATTCTGCTTCAGTTCGCCATCTTCAGTGGTGGAAATAACTCCGCTCTCCAAGCGGTTTATAAAGCTTGTAAAGAAAAACGTAATCAAATTAATTGTTTCAAAGACTATTTCTACGACGAACAACCATTTAATGTTTCTGAACTTTACCCTGCAATGGATAACAATGAAGATGTATGTGCTTGAAGTTTTACAAATTAGTTGTAATATCAGGCCTGTTGTACTATCTTTAACCAACCACAGTACAAAGAGCCTACCAGTTTTCAGTTTCATACGTAGGCTAAATATTTATTAACAAAATCAATTTTGTCTCGTTGAGACATCATCAGTTGCTGAGGTTATCTCAAACAAAATTTGTTTATGAATACGGCGGTACATTTGAAAATGTTTTTTATGCTTGATAGTTTATCAAAGTTTTTCAAATTTATTGGATCTGAACCAGAGTCTAGAATGAAAAATATATCATTTTGTACTTTCTTTGTTAATATTAAAGCATTTTTCCTATAAATAACTACAATCTATCGTTTTATTCAATTCACGGCCGTGCCACGTAATGCCACGACAACTTCAAATTTTAATTCTAATAGCTGCGAACATAAAAGATTTACTGGGATTTGACCATCCACCAACGAAAACTTTAAAGCAGAGACACATGCTAAAAGAAGGGATAAAGGCAATGTAACAACAGATAAATCCCTCAAAGCAAACTAAACCAACTCGTCTCGCATATGTCAGAGTCAAGGTCACATATGTTCTAATACTTTCCATTAGACCTGGGATCTCACGGATTAGTGCGGCACAAAAAGCTTTTAACAAAGCATTTTTTCAAATTTCACAATAATGTTGCATCTTTAATACAGTGTATTTATAAGCTGTGGCTTTACTAATGTAGTGTTTTTACTGTCGTTGTTGCTACTTCACCTTAGATATCATGTCACTTTAACTCTCTTTCAGGCTAGTGACCGATTTTTAATAATCAATCAGCTGAGGAACGTATTATTTCCTGCACAGTTTTCCAATGGCAAAAATGGTTCCAGTAAGTATTCTTTTACAGTATGAAATGACTGTGGCTGTTAATGCTCTAGTCTATACCATGTTGGTGCAATCTCTAAACAACCATTTTTCTTCAGCGACTTGGTGATTTGCTTAAAAATGGTGACTTGCATGTATATCGGAAAGCTTTTAGGTGTTTTGATAAAATAAACCCAGCGCAGCTGAAATTTAATTAAGTCAAAAAGACAAAATTGTCCCACATATTTTTCTAGCTTCCCTCTAAAAAATTGTCTTTACCATGGTAAAAATATACATTGTCTTCGATTGTTTTACAGCTTAGCCTATTCAGGTTCTTGGGCAGTAAGTCAAGTTTTTTTAAAAACTAAAATATGCCTTTCAAATAGACTGGCCCGATCTGATTCCCGTTACACCCAGAACCATTCGGCTTCCTCGTTTTTAACTTGCATATTGTTTAGATTCCAACAACGTGACAGTGACTATAGATTTCACTCAGTGTGGATTTTACCCTGCTTGTACGGCTCACACGTCCTTTGGCGATAACTGGATATTTACGTGCGACTATGCTATTGTGGTATTCATTGCTGTTGTTGGCATCCTTCTCTCTGCCATTATAATCATCTGCAACATTCTTATCATCTCCGTCACGGCAACAACAAAATCTCTCCGAAAACCGCATGGATATTTCAAAATGTCACTCGCCGTTGCAGGTAAGCATTGTTTACCGCAATTTTTAGAGCCGTGTTTAGTTCCAGGAGTGTATCCAAGCAACTCTCCTCTCAACAAATACGCTGTGATAAAAATCATTTTAAAAATAATGCAAGCAACTTTGTTACTGATATCGGATGATGAATTCATTTGATTATTTTCGATTTATTTCAGATTTAATTGCTGGAATCTTTATTTTGCCATCGATGGTTCACAACACACTTAATAACGAGATTGACTACAGTAAGAGACTTTACTCCGCTTCTGATCTCGCTATATTTGCCTCTGTAGATGAGACCCAATCGGGAGCTGCTGTATTCTTTGGTGTCATGGGTGTTCTGTCAACAATGACATCAGTTTTCAGGTAAGATTTGGTTTCCTTAAGTAGTAGTGCCCACTTGTAAAAAGACAGTTTTCAAAGTTTCACTGATATACAGTATTGAAAATAGTTGGTTGAAGCAACTTTACCACCAAGAAAGATAGTATTTGTGAATAACAAGGTTCAAAAAATTTCTTAGAACAGCTAGATAGTATGGTCACAGTGGTTTAATCTTTCTTCATTTACTTAGATAAAATCTCCATTCGTTAGTGTATTCCTTCTTATTCTTCTTTTTCTTTCGGCTTATTCGCGATTAGGGGTCGCCGCAGCAGATATCTGCATTTTTATGACATGGCATTTGTTTTACGGTCGGATGCCCTTCCTGCCACCATTCCACTCTTCAGAGGGAAAGCTGGGCCACCTGTTTTCCACATAAAGGTGGGGGCGTCCCGTTGTCTTGCCCAAGGACACAATTAGCGAACTTGCCGGCTTGTTCTCCACAACCTCCACTAAATACTGAGCGCCAAGCAGGGAAGCTGTGAATACCATTCTTTTAAAGTTTTTTGGTATGACTCGACAAGAGGAATGAACCCTAAATCTGCCGATTGCGAAGCGGACGCTCTAACCACTGCACCATTCACTAGTGTATTTCATTTGCACAGAATTAAGTTGTAATAGTTAATTGTGAGGTGCCTACTTGGATTGAGCTTAAAAACACAAAAAAACACGAATTTGATGCTATACAAGTTGTAGCTTTTGGCATAATAAAACTCAGTAGCTGGTGGCTGACAACGGACCAGTGGCAAAGCTAAAGCGGTATCTTGAACATTTGCTTCAGGAGCCCGGAATGTTTTCTAAGAAAATAAACTCTAACAAAAATTGGAAAAGTCAAGCATGTAAATGCAGATGGCAGTTGTCGCTTCATAAATACGGCTTTGATTTAACAAAGATGCATCGGCAACTAACCAAATCAAATAATTTTGTTTTGTTTGCAGTTTGCTTTTTATATCCGTGGACAGCTTTCTGTCTGTGATGTGGCCTATGCAGTACCGCATAGGCGACATCGTGTCTACCAAAAAAGCGATAACAATGGTTGTACTCCTGTGGATCGGTACTATACTGCTAAGCTTTTTGCCTGTCCTTGCAAATGACGTTGTCGTCTATGGATTGTCGTATTATACGTTCCAGTACATACCAGTCGTAATACCAATTGCGGTAAGAAGATGTGAAATTGCAAAAAGAAACAAATGCTTTTCAACCGTGCTCCCATTGTTCATTGTTTAGAGTTTATGGAAAATAATTGTGATTTAGTAAACTCTGAGCAAGTCATGTCATAACGCCTGATCTATAATGCTTTACATGACAAGAGTTTATGATAACGCTGATGAAATCGCAGTAACTCTAAGGTTCCCAGTGACCAAAGAAAAGAGACATCACTTTTCAAACAATCTTTGAGCTGGAAATGACATCATCCGGCATTGGGCGTTTTTAACTACAACCGTTTTTTAACGCATTTGCTTTTGGAAAATGGCTGTATTGGAAATGGAGGCTACTTACAGATAACCTTAAACTACCGCAACAATTTTTTAAAAAACCGTTATGAAGTTAGTCAGAGATTCAACTTTCGGCTGCTAAATGATGCAAATAAAAATTTTCCAAATTTTTCATGGTTGCGCCTCTGAAAAAAATCGAAGACTGACATAAATCTATATTTTTCTTTCTAGGGGGCTTCAAGTTTGCCTGATTAACTTGAACAATGGCATTTTTTTGAAGAAGTAAACAACAGACCACTTATACCTTAATACCAAAGGCCAGCGATGCACTTCAGGGCAGGGCGTAACTGCAGACACTGCGCATAGTTTCGATCTATCAGGTCTCACTACTATACTGGGTGACCAACAATTGGCCTGCGACATTAAAATAAACACAAATCTGCAACCAACTGAAAATTGTCGGTCACCAATATCTCTGATGAGACTGATAGGTCAAAACAATGTGCACTGTATGCAGTTACAACTTATTTTTGTGCTTGACCGTCTTTTAAATTTGTTCAAAATTTAATTTTTTGTTTGTTTTAGGGAACCAAAGATGGTGATGCTGCAGTGAAAAGGTAAGAGCATATTAGTTTTAATTCGCAAAAGATCCCAACGTGATCTCTATAACTGAACAGCGATTTGAAATTCGGATGTTTCTGTTCTTAAAATATAGAATATGTAGAAAAACGCTAATCATTAATTTGTGACACGGCGGTTATAAGCACTACATAACGTCATTGCTTTGTCACAACTCAAATGGTAAATTAATTGCGTGGCATTTTAAAAATCTAACTAAATTAAATGATGAATACAGTACATAAAAACAGCGGCAACATTGTGATTACTAATTTAAAGATATTTGTTGTTTTGATGAGGCACTGCAAATTTTTTTCTGAGATTCAAACGCTTTGAAAGGCCTTTGCTTTTTGTGGATAAGGAAACTAATTTTTTGTAGTATGTTTTTGTCATCCGTTCTCGCAGGACAACGTGAAATACATTGAACGGTAGCTTCATAGACACAACTTTTTATATTTCACGTCATACATTGATTAATAGAAAACATCCGGCACGGTTAGAATTTTTTAGGAATGACTATAATTACCGCAACAGACTATTGAGTAAGTTACTGGTATATTTCGAAAGCGACAAACAAACTTATACTCGTAGGGTTAATTATTACTAATGTCTGTCTATACTAAGACAATGATTGTCTAATAGACACAATTAAAGAACATTTGTGGCAATCATTTTTAAAATAGTACCGCGACAATTGTCTATGACTTTCGCGTCGTTACACCTTTTAGAAAGACATAGCACAGCAACTTTGCTTTGTTGAAGGTGATAGAAATGCATTGTGCTAGCGGCATTGGTAGCATCGAAATATGTTTCAAAGCAAACTTTTTTATGTTATGTGGTTGTTGTTGTTGTTGATGTTGTTGTTTACCCGACCCCTTCCAAGGGATGGGGGCATGGCGAAAGACCATGGAGCCCCAGATGCTATCTGGTCGTCATCATGACTATTGTTAATGATCTTGTTACAGAACACGATGACCTTTCAGAACAAAAACTTCTGGTCTGCTTTGTATACATTGGCATTTAACGACAGTCATGGCTCTAGACAGCAGGTTAACTGGATGCATTAGGCTGTTTATGCAATGCCACACAAATTTGACATTATGTAAAAAGGCTTGCATGTTATGATTACAAAATAGCCTGTCAATAACAGGATTAATATCCTTGGTTAAGTCAAGTTGTTACAGTCTAGAAATGCACATCCTTTTCGCTTTTGCCGGCGGCATTACGAACTTTGTGTTTGATCAGTTTGATATAGCCCTGGGATGCGCAACATTTTCGCTATTGCCGCCCGCATAGCAGATTTTTTTTACAAACCACCTCCAAGTCAGTACAAGTTAGTTGCTATGAATAACCCATTATAAAGAAATTTAAAAATATCCTTTTACTCGTGCCTGAAGTGTTATGAAATGTGAAACTTTTTACTGAATTTATTCAAGCACATGACTCTAACTACCTTTTATGACGTCACTATCCAGACTGTGACGCTTACGCCTGTTTTTTGCATTGCTCCCCACTCTGATCCCAGCCTATATTCATCTAACAATCTTATATACCTGAAAAGAAAGCTGTACTTTTAACACATTGCTGGATGGTTTTTTCATTTTCAACTAAGTAAATTTTCTTTGTCACTTCATTCAGTTATTAAATTGATTAAATCTGATTTAGGTAATCTTCTACCAAAACGGAGTAAATTTTGCACGGTTTTGTATTTTGTTTTTCACACTTCTACTATTTACAACATTGTTCACCACGCAGGTTAACAAGCAAACATGCTAGATGTCAATTTAGAAACTTTTTCCCATCTAAAATACTTAATTTAATCTCTTCATCTTCACTAATAAATCAAATTATTTTACTTTTTTATTTGCAGATACCCCCACGCTCTTGCTTATTTCATTATTGTTTGGGCGATTCCATTTATCATTACTTGGATTCTTACCGTTTTTACGTCTTGCCGAAGCAGACTGATGCTTAAGAACATAAAAGAAGCAAGAAAAAGAAGCGCTCGATCGGAAAAAGATTTGAATAAAGTTGATCGAGATTTGGTCCGTACCGTTGTTATCATTCTGACCGTTTTTACCATTACCATCTTACCAGTATTCGGTGTTGGTATGGCAATATCTTTGCACCCAACAGGTGTTTGTTACAATCAAAGCATATCCTTGGCTTTCTTTTTCTGCACTTACATTTTCATCTGTGGCCGATTTTTGAACGTAATAATGTACAACGCTTTTAACAAGGAGTTCAGAAGTGCTTGCAATAGCTTACTTGCTCGTCTGTGTTGTCAAGACGAGCTTAGCTCTTCGAGCCAGAGTACAACTGGAAAATTGTCCGGATTTTTAAAATCCAAAAACATACCAGAGTCTATTTCTGAAAAATCCCACACCAAAGAAACGGAAATGACCAGCCGAACAGCCAGTGGGTCTATATCTAGTTACCAAGGAATGCCAAGCAGCCCTACGGCATCAAATGGTGAATCAGAAAACGGCAAAAAACTGTATGAAAAGAAAGCCTGCACAATCAATGAAAATGAAGAAAAATGAATAAAAACACGATTTTTGAGTTTGCATTTAATCAAACTTTAAGAGTCTATAAATAAACGATCGAAATGTAACATCGAGTTGAGCGCATTTTGTTGGTAAGTCAACTGCTAATATGCAGCGTCATAGTGGAAGATTCGAATTCGATTTTAGCTTTTTGCATTATTCTCCGTTTAGATGTCATCAACAGTTTTTACTTCGTTTCTAGTTACTGTTATAGCAACAATGCTATCACAGCGTTTTAACAATTTAATAGTGTTTTTGATTGTCCGTGTTACTACGTCATTTTCGCACTTTTTCTTGATTGTACTAGTTAGATTTGGTCATTACGTACATTTTATGTCAGCTCATCAAGCATTTTGAGCAAATTCGTCACCCAACGCCTTGCATTGTATTGAAGTGATTTATGACGTTTATCGGCTGACCTATGGATATTTTTTCTTTGAAAAACGTGTTGGTTTGTTGGTTTACCCCTCCTCTTCTTTGGGATGGAGGTATGGCACAAACAGCAATCCAGGTTCACGCCATCAACCTAATTAAGTCAGGCTAGGGAAAAAGTGGCAGCCCATTTCGAATCAGTCGTGAATGCAAATTGCCGACTGGTAGCCCCACCACCAACAAGGCGGACTGCCATTGGTGGGTACCCAAAAGTCGCCTCTTACGACATGCTAGATTAGCAGCTTCACTATTCTAACCCGGTGAAACACGGGTTCGAAAAACGTGTCGCAAATTTTGCTGTGCAAACATGAGTATTGCTACAATCTCAATCGTAGATTGGAGCTAACTATAGTGTAATAGCACAGTTTATTTAGTCATTATCAGGCGACACTGTTTCGCTTATACGGTATGCCTTAAAAAAATTCAGATTAGCACAAAAACTTTTAAAAATGCTTGTCTCATCTTTTTCAGACTGTTTTCTTTATCTTAGGCATTATTATTTCTTTCAGTTAGAACTTAAGCGACATTTGAACGTCTAACTATTACAGCTTTTCTTAGATAATTTGATATTTCGTTTTTATCTCAAATCACTCTTAAGCATAACAATCACTTGAATAATAATTCTTATGGTTTCACAATACATTTTAGTGCAGTACATCATAGTGCAGGGGTGGGCAAACTACTACCCGCCAACACTTATAGAAACTTTTATATTTCTAATGTAATATGACAGAGGTGGCAACACTTGTTGCACTTAAGAGGCAAAGCAATAAAAGCTATCACTGAAAGAGCCGTTACGCAATCAAGTCTTGGTTTGAATTGACCCATTTATGTTCAAATCTTTTTTTCGGGGATCCTCATTTTCAAAGCCCGAAATTATTGCAAGATTTTAAGCACTGGTCCTCGGCCGACTTTTGAATCGTCAATGCGTCCCTCCGGCTAAAACGTTTGTCCATCCCTGTTATAGCGTATTTGTCGTGTGCTCTTTTGCTGGCGCCAGCTTTAACTGCACATTAGGCATTATTTTAAGGTATTTTTTTTTACAAAAATTTAAAACTCTCTTAGAAAAATATGAATGCAAGATATAGATATAATATATTGCCAGTTCCAAGTGGTTACGATTGATAGAGAGCGTCTTATAAGCGAGAAACAAAACAACAAAATGATATGTAGATGTAGCTTGGGAGGCCACAAGGATCATGGCCCCCAAATTTTTTGAACAAAATTATTTTTTGACCAAATTGTCTTATGAAGGCATAAGGCAATTTGGTCCAAAAATAAATCGCGTTCAAAAAGTTTATCTCGAGCAATGTCTTCATCTTCGCTTAGGGCCAAAACTAATTGTTTTCTAAAAGTTGATTCCCAAAAAGGATCATCAACAAATCTTATATATTTGGCCCGCTCTTTTTCGAAATTTGGTTCTGATTAAGATATGTACCGCAAACTTTTTCACGTACAGTTTTGACTAATATTTGATTATGTACTTTAAATACGTTTGATTCGACTACTTTCTGTCTTCACAGCTGACATCAATCGCTCTTGCCCTCGTAATGGTTTTGTAATCATATTGGCCTACATACATTAAAAATATTCCAGTGTAGATCAGTTAGTCAGCCAGTAAAATTTAGAATCTCATTGTTTTAATTTTAATCAGCGTACTGTATTTTTATAGCAAAACGTCTAAAAATTTGTGGCTTTAATATCAATCGAACTTGGTGACCGTAATCAGCCTGTTTATTTCTAGAGCATATAAAACTTGCGCCCCCAACTCCTTAATATGTGAAGATCTTTTAATTTTTTGAATGACGCCCAGATTTTTGGTAATTATCTCGTATTTGCTCTCGCAACAATCCTGAATATGATTTTTTTTTGAGATCGACTACGTTAGAGCCCCGTTTTCTCAAATTGTTTGATTATTTTAAGGATGTCAATGGAGTGGTGGCCTCACGCTCCCCTGGCGAAGTCCCACGCCTCCAGTTTGAAAACCTCTGCTCTGCAGGAAAATATGGAACAAAAAAATTTAGGAATCTTTTAGGCTGGTTTAGTTAAGCGTAAATTTTCCGCGTAGCGTAAAAATATTTTATCTCTATAAAGTTGAAAAGCTATTTTGCGGACAAACCCACTCCAAGCACAAAATTAAACAGATAAACAGAAAATTTTTCACGCCAATTCATGCACAATGAAAACTAGCCTTAGAGTTTATTTTCTTGGTTTCTTCAGAAAGTACTGAGCGCAGAGACCTGAATAAAAGCTTTTACTCAAGGTAGTAAAAAGGCTGCTTGAGATAAAAAAAAATTCTTTCACCGCGATTTGTTTTATCACGCGCTACCGTACATTTGTAAAACAAGTGTTTAGCAAGTTTTTTTCTTTACAACAATGAAAAATCTGTAGTTGTTGCAATGGAATAATTTTTTTTTAGTATTATGTGAGCGACTATCAATTTTAAAACGAGATCTTGTTGATAAGGAAGCAAACTAAAGCGTTCTACTATGACTGTAGTGTGTAAGCCACAGACTTGCAGTGTATCGAGGGATACCAATCAGGCATCTCCAGTTCAGGGACTATAGAGTTAAGAATTAACGGCCTTTAGTGGGAAACAGAGCGCGCAAATAAAGCTGTTCAAGAGGGATAGCCAGGAGGACAAACAGGGTTTCATTTAATGAGTGGGGTGTTTTATAATATAAAACAATAGAATTCCTTTACCAAGCATTTTCTAAATGTAACAGACAAAATTATGTGAAATAAAATATTATTTGAGAGAAAGAACTTACGCAGGATATTTTTGGCTATTGATCTTAAAATGAGGGAACGGGGAAGTCGGAGCCAAAGCTCATACGTGAGGCCAGAGTGGGGTAAATGCTATGCCCCTCACTAAAAGTTTTGAAGAGGCATAGCATTTTTTAAAATCTCGTTGTTAAAACATTTTTGAATGGCACAGCGAACATTTCAAGGAATAGTTTTTTTACAAAGTTTTTACTTTAGATTTCACTTGCTTTTCGTAATATAATTGCGTATTGTAAGTTAAAAGTTGCAGTTCAAGTTTGTAACATAAAATTTATTTGAAAAATTATATGAGGTAAATAAAACAATATGTAATTTATTTGCAATTTTTAGTAAAAAGAATAAAGCCAATTGAGTTCTCGTAGAATATAGGAAAGTTTTGATAAAAATGCTTAGATGCTCATTGCTCTTATTGTTTCTACTAAAGATATAGCCAAAATTTTTTGTTGGCAATATAAAATATATGTAGAAAAATATACCTCTTTCAAACTTTCTAATGGCTCGGCAATTGTCAAGAGACAGTAAAGTGATAAAATTTCCTTTAATCCATTTAGAAAAGGCTTTGCTCCCGAACTTGGTTGGAGATACATGTGGATAGATCTTTTATTTGGAGTATCAGCGAGTAAACTCTTCGCGAATCTTGCAAATAACCCAGCACTGGTAATTAGAGGTAAAATCAGCGGTGGAATTTAAGCAATTCTCACCAGCTCGAGCGAACTTGTCTTTGAAACTAAGGAAGTCATATTTCTCAATTTTTACAGTTTCGAATGCCAAGATTTTAAACTATTTACTCTAATTTGGAAAAAGATAGGTTATTTTAGTCCTTCGAAGTTGCAGTAATCTCTAAAAAAAAGGTCATCGCCCCAATTTGAAACAAAGACAGGTTAAGTCAGGTTTTCATCATGATGAGTAATATTCTCACGCTATTCCATCGAGCGCGCGCTTGTTGCTGAAACAAGATACATTTGTTTTATAATTACAAAGGAAGCTCGGCTGGCCGGATTAATAACTTGGCGAGCCGTACTGTGAAGACCCCTGGTTTAGATAAAGGAATTATCTGCATCAAAAAACCTCCAATAATTTTAAATGACTCTTCGTATTTGCTTTCACAACTCTTCCATCAGTGAAGCAGTGGCAGCCAGCTGGAACGTTCTTCTTTATTTCAACCTAACTGACAAAGGTTTTGTTATTTTATTCAAACATAGATAGACATAGAAATCGAATCCCAGAATTTTTGAAAGAGGGATACCCTCTTTCTGACTATGCCTAAGGCAGTGTCTCCGTTGCAGCTGAGTAATCGGAAAAGCAATAATTGAATTTAGATTGATTTCAAAGTTGTATATTTAGCTGCTATTTATAATTAAAAAAAAAGTAATTGAAAAAAAGGCAGCTGTTCCTTCCCGAGCTATGCCACTGATATCGGGAGATCAATTCTTCATTTTTGTTTCGTATTGGTCATAGCATGTCACTTTCTGAAACTGTATTTAAAGTGCGTCAAAAAAGAGTCAAAAGTCAATAAACTACTGCATAAACATATAATGGTACGCCTTCGTCAAAGTAAGAGCAGATTTCATTGGTGTTTGATTTCATTTTCTATACTTTCATTCCGATTTTTTTAGCGTATTGCAAAATACAAACCGAACTTTCATCAAAAAGACAAGCCACTGCCTTACAACTGAAAAGAGACTGGAATTAATTGGAGACCTTACAATAACGCTAATTTATTCATTCTTTACAGTTAAAGCTTAATGAATGTAAAAATTACTTTCATAAAGGCTGGTTTCCATTAGGCGTAGATTGCAGGCGTAGCGCGAAAAATTCTTTGTTTCTCTATTTTGTTTTATGCGCGGAGCGCGCTCGCTTGTTGAGCAATAAAAAGCTGTGTAAATACTTTATGAACGGAAGCGTTTCCTAGCAACCAAACCTTCAAGGAGCGGTAGGGAAAAGTTTGGGAAACACTGATTTAGAGAAAACAACTCATCGTATTGTTGCCAATGAAACTTGGAGCAAAAGTTACCTCAGCAGTTAGATGCGCGCTTGTGTGACTGAATCGCATGTAAATTACCATCAATGGAAAACATGGATTAGAAAAACAAACCACTGGCTCCTGAAACTGAAATGCTGTACACATCACTGGCCGGGTTTCACTAATTCATGCACATGAGTTGATGCTCTGTTTGCTAGTCTTTTGTCAGACTGGACTATCACCATGGGTAGACTGCCTGGCCCCACCACCTGTCTGGCACATAAATTTTGGAGTGTCCCGTAAAGTGCCTAACCAAGGATACAACAAACAAACTTCCCAACATTTTTTCCACCCTATCACTTTTGCGCTAAGCGTCAAGCATGAAGCTGTAAATTTGTTTTCGAAAGCCTTTGGTTTGACCTAACAAAGGAATTGAGGCCAGGTCTACCTACAGCGAAGAGGCATTTTAACCACTACAACACGGCCAAATGTGATAAGAGACCACAGTCATAGTCATAGTTAGTCATAGTTTATTGTTGTTTGCCCAATACACTCAATAGACGTCAACATAGAACAGTAAAAAGATAAAATAGTACATTCATGCATGGGAGAGGAGACACTGAAATAACCCAAAGGTTTTCTGGTCAGTGCCTCCTAATAATAAAAAAACAACAAATAAATTACCAGCAATAAATAAAAACTTGATAGAGACTGGAAAGAAGAAGTAAAAGAGAAAAAAAGAAAGAGAGGAAGTTAAATTTTGTATAAAAGAGCATAACGTGAAAGCTACGTATTTAATGCATCAGCAATTTTTATGAAATAAATCTAGAATTAAAGCAAAACTTTCAATTTAATAATTTCTAATCATTCTTTTTTTTAATATTTTCTGAAGACTGGTAACGGTTTCGTTTTTATAGAATTGTCTAGAGTTGGGAACCACCTCCGCCTTGGGAAACCATTAAACCCGATCACGTGCTAGCTTTTTCGAAAGTCTTAGTGTGCGACGCCCGCAAAAAAGCTACGACTTTAACATCCTTGTAACTTTGTTAATTTAAGTCGTGCCGCTGTGATGATTTCACTTTGAAAAGAGCATTTCTATACAATTCACAAAGATGTCTTTATGTTTTGGTGACTGCATTGCCTTTGTCAATATAATTGATTTGTTTGACACGGTGCAAAAACATAAAAACTCAGGCATTTTACAATAAAGAAACGAAACTTTTTTTTGCAACTCACTCCTGTAAAAAGTGATTGTTTTCTGACCCTTAGGTCACATAGTGTGTTCGCTCGCGTTTGATTCATAAAACTTTGTGGTTTAGTTTCATCAATCATCACTTTACACTTTGTTGAAGGCTTTAGTGCAGAGGTTCTCAAACTTTTGTTGCTGTGTACCACTTATGGAGTTATTCTGTAGCTGCGTACTACCTAACTTTGACGATTAATTTTGTCCATAAAACAACCGCACACAAAGGTTAACAGCAGAGACGTAGCAGCCGCCCCCCAAACCCCCCAATTGGGGGGGGCCCAGGCCAACTTTGGGGGCCCAAGTTAGTCTGAAATTGCTTTTTGGCTACGTCACTATTTTCAGTTCAGCAGACTTGTTTACAACCGATTTAAACTGTAGGAAGAAATTGGCTTGTGACATCATAAGTGAATGCAACGTCATTTTATCTCGCAGAATCTAGAATATTTCGATTGATTTTCTGGTAGAATCTTGAATATTCGATTGACGTAACAATGCCGTTGTTACGCAACAATCATAGAATGGTCTGGAATTCTGTTTGGCTATAAATACCGCGACAATATATATATACACTGCAGAGTGCAGATAAAGTATTTTATTGACATTGTATAGAATGAAACGTTCAAAAAGTGGTGCTCAAAAGAGAAAAGAAGCAGCCACTGCTCGAGATGCTGTAGCGAAATTGCCCAAGATGACAGATTTTTTCAAGATTACTGAGCAGAGTAGACCTGGCACTAGTACCGAGAGGGATGAAGAAAACTATAGTGTACAAGAAAAAGAAGACTATGACGATCAGCATCAAAGTGATTGTGAATTTCCAGAAAATGTAAGTTGTGATTTACCTGCCAATACGCAACCTTCAATATCAAAAATATCTGAATCTCAATTTACCCCTATCCCTGATGACCCATGTAAATGGCCTGAAAGTATTTCTGATGCTCAACGATGTGATATAGTAAAGCGTGGACCACATCAACTAATAATGAATTTTCCATATAATAACACAACTCCAAGGCGACGTTTTTCCTCCAACCATTATAAACGTGTGTTACCTAATGGTGAAAGTGTTTCACGGTCGTGGCTAGTTTATTCTGGGGAATCAGATCAAGTTTTTTGCTTTTGTTGTAAGCTATTTGGAAAAACACTAAGCCCCTTTTGTAGTGGTATAAATACATGGGAGGGTTTTTCGAAAAAACTGAAAGACCATGAAAACGGCATTTCCCACCAAGAATGCTGCAGTCAATGGATGTTGCTAGCTGAAGGGATAAGAAATTCATCCACTATCGACAAACGCGAGATGAATATTTTTTTCAATGAAAGACGTTTTTGGAGAAATGTTTTAGAGAGACTTATCGACATTGCCTTGTTTCTATCGGAAAGGAATCTTGCTTTTAGAGGATCTGAAGAAGTCTTAGGATCTCCTCACAATGGAAATTTTCTGGGTATATTTGAGCTTTTGGCAAGAAGAGATCCGATCCTAAAAGAGCTTCAAGACAGAATCAAGAATAAAAACACTAAAGATCACTATTTGAGTCCTACCATACAAAATGAACTAATTGAATTGCTAGCGACAGAAGTTGAAAAAGAAAATTTACAGCAATTGAAATTGGCAAAATATTTTTTTATAATTTTGGACTGCACTCCAGATATGTCACATCATGAACAAATGTCTGTCATTCTCCGTTATGTACTATGTAATGAAGAAGCTGCTGTTGTTAAAGAAACATTTTTTGGCTACTTGAGAATAAGTGACAGTACTGGGAAAGGCTTGTTGGGCGCTTTCTTAAAAAAAGCGACCGAACTGCAACTCGAATTGTCTAATTGTCGAGGTCAGTCATATGATAATGGTGCTAACATGAAAGGAAAACATTCTGGGGTCCAAGCAAGAATGCTAGACATCAATCCCAAAGCTGTTTACGTGCCCTGTGCAAACCATACCCTTAACTTAGTTGTTGTTGACAGTGCTAATTCATCGACGGAAGCATTGACATTTTTTGGAGTACTTACAAGGTTGTATGTGCTGTTTTCTTCCTCTGCTCAGCGTTGGGAAATTTTGAAGAAACATGTGGAGCTGTCCATAAAGTCACAATCTGATACTCGTTGGGAAAGCAGAATTAAATGCATCAAACCTCTTCGATACAATTTAAAAGAGGTGTTGCTGGCACTGAAAGACTTGGAAGCCATTTCCATAGAAAGAAAAGATGGAAGAGCTGCCTCAGAAACAAAATCGTTGATAGCTCATTTATCAAAATGGAGTTTTCTTTTGTCGGTGTTTATTTAGTATGATATCCTATTCCAAGTCAATAAAGCAAGCAAGATTCTTCAATCGTATGGAGTCTCCCTTCATACAATGGAAACGGAAATCCAGGCAACTGAAAAGTTTTTGCAAAACTATCGCACAACGGGTTATGACAGTGCCGCAACATCTGCTGTTGAAATAGCACAGGAATTGGATATTGATCCTTCTTTTCCTCCGTCAAGAAGTGGAAAGAAAAGAAGATTGTTTGATTACCAAGGTGAAGAGGAACAACGAGCTACTCCTGAACTGAAATTTAAAAGCAACTTTTTCTATCCATTAGTAGACCAGGCTATTATGTCAATAAAGGAGCGCTTTAATTTGTTACGTGAGGTTTCTTCCGCCTTTTCGTTTTTGTACACACGAGACAAACTTTTGCTTGTGCGACAAGAAAATGCTCTTCTTACTTGCTGTAAAGAGTTCCAAAAAAAGTTCGGTGACATTGATTCTGATGAAATGAGCGCTGAGCTACAGCGGTTTGTTTTAATTTTACAAAAAAACGCAATCTCAATACGGCTCAAGACTTTCTGAACTATCTTCTAAAGACTCATTTATTTGAATTGTATCCGAACGTGTACATCGCACTTCGAATCTTACTAACTTGCCCCGTGACTGTTGCCAGCGCTGAAAGAAGCTTCAGCAAATTGAAACTGATCAAAAGTTTTAATAGAACGTCATGACAGACAGTAGACTATCTTCATTAGCTATGTTGTCAATCGAAAATGACTGCGCCCGATCTCTTGATTATGACAATGTCATAACAGCATTTGCGAACAAAAAGGTTCGCTCCAGACTATTTAAATGATACTGTGTTTTTATAACTTTTTCATGTTTTTCAGTGTCATTGCTTTCGTTTCGCAGTGTCTGCATAAATGTCCTACTGAACTCTGGCATCGGTGCCGAATTTTTTATGACTTGCACCTTCGGTATCGGCATGCTTTATTCTGACATTAGCCTGTTTACTTATGTACAAATTGTGGTGTATTTTCTTAATGCAGCTTTTCAATTTTACACCTCTAAAGTGATATGACCTGTGCGCAGCGGCTCTTGCGCTTACTTTGGGGGGGGCCCGAAGTTGGAGTGCTACGGGACTGGTTAACAGACAAATTAGCATACAAATATAATACAAGTAAAGTTATAAAACAACCAGATTCCAACCGCAAAGAAAAATAAAGTCAGGTAGCACAGCAGATAAAAATATAGCTTGCTAGGACAGCAAAATTTTATTCCAAAATTCACAAAGCTTCTATCAGTCTATCACTGAAAGAACTCCCGTCATGCCAATAAACAAAAATATGACGCACAAGCGATCGTATTTATACTGACGAAAAAACTTTAGAGACGGTTCTTTAGTTATAAACCAGTCACATTTCTTTTTAACAAATCTGTATGAATCAGTTCTTCCTCCGTGTGTTACATCATGATAAGCATTAACCAGTCGTGAGCGCGTTGCTGGAGATATTGCATAACACGCTAACTAGAATATTCGTTGGTGTTGCAGCTTGCTGCTGCTGCTGCTGCTGCTGCAGATACGCTACAGAAAGAATAAAAGCGCCAAGCAAGCTAGCAGCCATGTCACATTATGCAACGTTGTACAATGTGTACAAATTTACATGTGCTACAGTTGAGAAGCAAAAGAAAATAAACTGAAACCAAATTCACATTACTGCATTTCTCTGCGTGGGAGTTTCTGCGAAAACAAATACTTTTTTTGCATTTTTGGAAAACATCTTGCGTATCACTTGGAAAGCTTTCGCGTACGACCAGTGGTATGCGTACCACAGATTGGGAACCCCTGCTTTAGTGCTATAAAGCTGAGATAACTTTTATTGAGTTTAATTTCCAGTTACTTTTTATATCATGCTCTTACCTACTAGATCTAATCATAAATTGTAATCATGTCATTCGCTCAAACACTCTAAACCAGTGTGATTCTCACAGTGAGTTCCGCAAAGCCCTTGCGTTCCACGAACCAAGATCAGAGGTTCCGTAAAGCTACATTCGTAAAACATTCCGTAATGAATTCCGAACATAGCAGCCAATTTTGCGAATACATCCCAAGATTGCTTGTTCCGTTATATTACCAATAATGCCAAAGGATTTCATTGCAAAAAAGTTTGGCAACCACTGCTCTAAACAAAGCGGAAAGGTATGTTTGCCACACAGCAACTATTTGCACGTTTGGCATTAATTTAATTGCCTCAATAAATTTTTTTCTTTTGGGTCGAATTTCTTATTGAGTTTTCTGTACGACATTGTCTGTGATAATTTTGCTTTTCATCATGCGAAGAATAGCCGATTGATCTCAAAACAGGTGCATATGGAATAGTACTGCGACATCGTAAAATTTAACGAATACCAATTTGCTGTTTTTTAGAAAATCGTCTTTTTTGTCACTTAGTATTGTATAACGAGGGACTTATTGAACTATGTTCTTTGAGCATTGCCTTTAAGCTGTTTGCTGTATCAACAATGATTGTTTGTTTGCGTTTGCTAATCACTTGGTTCACATAAATGCAAAAATTGATAAGGTTGTTTGCGAAATCAAAAGAGTAGTTGCAAGGTTTTACAGTACAATATCATGACAGGATAGCCAGTTTCACTAGCCAAAAGCTGCTCTTTGAGTAGAATGTTGTAAACCTACCATTGTTCGTGATTAAAGTCGAGGTAGAATTCGATTTATTGCCCATTTCCATTGGAATTAAAATGCGTATTATTTTTTCGGGTAGATTTCTTGGTTTATCGCTTACACTGTTGTACCTTACAGCGTCTCAGTTTTGCTTTGTATTAGTAGTTACCTATTTTTGATCCACAACCTTTGTAACACACTTTGCATAATAATCACAAAACTTATAAATGGCTGGCTACTTTTTACTGTTTTTTGTGACATCAAGCATAGGAGAAATGGATGTTAGAAGTAAGATATCGCTTTTTCCATAGCTGCTGGGGTGGCAGTGATATATGAATATAAACTCCTTCTGACGACTTCCAATGTACCTCATATGATTGACTTTCACGCTGTGATACTGAAATTATTTCTTCGGGAATGCCCTTCCAATCGACCCTAAAAGTTCCAGCTGAAGTTATGCTTTTTGTCAGCAGCCACTTTGCCAATGCCACAGATCTGAATAACCGGTCATTGGACAAATATCCTCCCTGATGATCCTTTTGTGATTTTAATAATTGAATCATAAACTTGACTGTTTTTTCAGTCTTACGTGCGTAATGCATGATTAAATCTTGTTTTTGTTTTCCTGCATAGACTGTGGCAGTAAAAGAAAACAGATATCCACTAGCTTCAATAGATCTAAACAATGTACCAGATTTGGCAAATTTTGGTTGTGAAATCGTCATATCTGACCTGAGATACTAAATAGTCAGGGCACTTTGGCGAGAGGGCAACGCCAAATACAGGATTTCCTTGTAGTTCATGAAATGATATCGAAACAACATGATTGGACATTCCCTACATAACCGCAGGTACATCAGCGCTTTTTTCTCGGTTTCGTGTGTCTTCACAATAGTTTGAAAGTTTCTATACGACCATGCCACCAGAAATTGTTTGCCTTAAAGAAAAGTTTTCCGGCTGATTTCCATTACTACCATATCTAACATAGTTTTGTTAAAATGTAGTTCCCATGATTGAAGTGGAGTAGGCGCTCTTTTTCCAGTGCCTGTTAATCCAATCAGATCAATAATTACATTTGCTATGCTTTGTCGTTGAACGGCATGTGTCAGATTTTGCTATTACACGAAGTTATTTTTGGAGTGTTGTTTATAGTAGCTGTGTATATGCTAAGCTATCATTGGATAGCTGTGTATGGGTTTATTTGTTTCGTCTAATGTTGATTCGATGTCGCGAATTAAGTTCGTTTTGTAAACTGCAGATCTGTTCTTTGATAGGCAACATTCACTATCGTTGTCTTGTGTCTATGCATTTTTAATTTCCGAAAACTTTTCATTGGGACAATTACAGTTTACTCTTTACCAATATTATTTGAATCAACTGTATCTAAGTTGTTGCTTTCACATCAAAATCATCTATTTTGCGTTGTAATAGTTTGTCACGAATAAGGAAATTTGTCTTGTATGAATAGTTTTCATCTATGTGTATGGTGCAGTATTATTTGTTCGCTCGGCTACTGATTGGAAAAAAAAGATCTTTTTTCCTCGCAATTGGATTTGCTGTAGTACGCCTTTATTACGTCACAATCGTTTATGACACAATAAAATTCCAGATTGATCTAGTGATTCTAGCTTCTTCGAAGAATTTCGTTCGCCGATTACATAACTAATAGGGCTTTTTTTCTTTTTCACGTGATTTTGTTCTAGAGTTTTCTGGATTGTTTTTTTCGATTTATATATAAGACGACAGGATTTTTTTAGAGTAGTAGTAGAAAAGTGTGTAGTGGGGAGAGAGAGATTGATTGATGGAGTAAAGAATGGCTATTGTTTTTTTTTGTGATAATTTATTGTGGATTCTGTGGATGTGGCGAGTATTGAACAGTTATTGGTAAAATTAATTTTGGCGTCTTCCTGATTGTTTAGTAAAGTGATTAATTCTGAGATCGTCGAGCAAAGAAACGTGAAGTGGTGAAGTATTATTTCTGTGAATACATTATTCTGTTCTTAACGTGGTTTAAGGTGTTTTCAGTGGAAGCCAATCTTTTCCAAGTTTCATTAAGTTGCAGTCAGACCTAATTATCCGAGCGATTATCATACGTCGCCTCAATTGTAAAAGAAATTTAAGATTGAGATAGAACCGAAAATTCTATTATATAATTAAAACGCGACATACGAGGTGCATTCAATAAGTTTCCAGACTTTTTTTGTACAGGCATTTATAATTGCCGTAAACTCGAGATATTTCAGTATGTTGTTACTATACTCCTTATGAGATGATTGACCAATTTTTTCTTGTTTAGGTGCAAATTTATAGCTACAGTAGGAATTAGAGTACACCTTACTAAATCCTGATTGTCACAGCTGGTGAATTTCAATTTCAAAAATGCAATCTGGACGAAGTTCGTCCCAAGAGTGCTCCGGGAAGATCAGAGGGAAAGACGTTGCAATGACAGCAAGGAGATGGTCGAGCTCATTAATTCAGATCCCCAAGTTCTTGATGCCCTGGTAACCTGCGATGAAAGCTGGATCTATTGTTATGACCCAGAGACCAAGAGACAGAGTTCCCAGTGGAAGCATGCTGGATCTCCCAGACCCAAGAAGGCCAGACAGAGCAAGTCCACCCAGAAACTCATGATGATCCCTTTTTTTGACAGCATGGGCATAATCTACATTCATTGGGTTCCCACTGGAATCACAGTCAACAAGGAGTACTATATTGAAGTTTTAAGGGAGTTCAGGAAGAGATTCCGTCGGAAGAGGCCAGAACTCTTCGAATCAGGTCAGTGGCATTTCCATCAGGACAATGCCCCAGTCTACAACTCCATCCTCGTCACAGACTATTTGACCCAGATGGGCATCAAGACGGTTCCCCATCCTCCCTACAGACCGGACCTTGCTCCCTGCAACTTTTGGCTATTCCCAAAGCTCAAGGAAAACCTCAGAGGCAATCGTTATTCCACAATTGAGGACATGAAAGAGGCTGTGACGAGGGTCCTAAACACGCTCACACAAGAAGACTTCCAGGGGGCTTTCCAGAAGTTGTTGGAACGGTACAACAAGTGCATTGATGTCGGAGGAGAATACTTTGAAGGGGACTAGAGTTTTTTGTGTGTACGGTTAATAAAAGTGTCCATACCAAAAACGTCTGGAAACTTATTGAATACACCTCGTAGTTCTATAGGAGACAAGTGTAAACTAGCCATAATCTTATGTTACCAAATTAATCACCGCTAGTAAACATACTTCAGAATTATGCCAACGTAATGAACGGCAATACAGTATAATTACAAAGTAAGATCTAAAGCAGGGGTGTAGCCTTTAACGCAGATAAACTAAAAACATTCAGCCAGATTAGACGAGATGCCACACGTGAGTTTCTTACTATCTAATTTTTGTAGTTTTGGGATGAAATTAAGTTGAAAGCCTTTTCGAAAGGTCATTCAAAATATTTTTATAAGTGATCGTTTTAGAATCAAAAATTAAAATGAAAAACAGTTTGTAAATGTTTGAGGTGTTTTCCAAAAATTCCAAGTTATTTTCATTTTAAAAAATTTGACCATGATGGCATTTCGCTGCCACAAAACTCCGGTCAGTGTGTCGTAGGTTACCACCCTTGGTCAAAAGTCTAAATCAAAAAATGTTACCATATTAAACAAACTCATACTGGATTGGTGTAATCAAAAAGGTTTTGTTTTTAATTGCATGCTTTTAGGGGGATAAAGCCTGCACCTTAGCAAAAACAACTATACCTGGAAAATTGAGTAAAGATATGTAATTGGTTTCTATGGACACTTAAAACATGCTCCTAGATCCTCAAAAAGATCTTTTCTCCCCATAGAAACAATTTATAAAATAAGCCTCCTCGATCGTCTCAAAAACCCTGTGGCTTTTTTGTAAAGACAATTTTTAGCTTAAAATTGCTTGTTGACTCACGGAATTCAACTTGAAATTACGCGCCTGCGTTATTCATCTAAGCACAACTTGAACTGCAGTTTCACCTCGCTAACTCGAACAGCTGGGGGGAAGGGTGTCCGTGTTAGCCGATTGTTCGACTTAACCGACGGCCTAGGGGTCATAGCCTATAAACATGCCTAGGGTAACGAAGTTTAGTTAAAAATGCCGTTATTATATAGGCTATTTTGTTTTACTGCATTTACCTTCATAACATGTAAAAAAGCAGAGTTATGCATTTATATATTTATTTATTTTTGTTTATTCAAGTAAATCACCTGACGAAGGCCACGTTGGGCTAGCCTAGCCTAGCAATAACCCTGTACTGATATCGACTGTTATTATGAGCTATTACCAAGGTTATTTTCTGAAAACTGCTGCTACAATTTGCATTGAAGAAAACGGTCGATTTTAGGCCAAATATTTTTAAAATTTTCAAACATTTTGTTTCTCAATCTTGAAATGTTTTCCCATTTTTTTCTCGGTCATGGCTCGCGTTAACCGATATCCGGCTTAACAGGGTCCGTGTTAACGAGGTGAAACTGTATTACCAATTAAATTATCAGGCGATCATTCAATTAGACGATCAGGCAGTTTTCTACAAAAGACAGATAAGAAAAGCACGAACAGCAAAACGCCACGAAAGTATATAGAGCTAGCACGCACCGTATTGTTGACTTCCATCTAAGAACCAAGCATCGCAGGAGCTCGAGCCAGCCGTCCAAAAGTATAATTATTAAAATTCTTAGCTACCTACAAATAGAATAATCGATATCATAAAACTAACTCACAACTAGCTGTAGGTACAACATCTACCAGCAAGTAAAAAAGGCATGACTGAGCACAGGCAAATAAGTGGCTACGTTTATCTCGTAACAATAACGATGGTGTCGAAAAAGGAAAACATAACATTGCGTTTAGTATGAGTTTTCAGTTCATACAATTCGTAGAGATGCGGATTTACTTCAGAAAATGTCGTTATCACGATTTCACAGTTACACTTACGAATCTCATCCAGGGATGCTGATCAATATTGTAAAATTCAATTTTCTATAGTTAGAACTTCCAATGGAAATGGGATATTAGAGACTTTAACACACAATGCTTTCTTGAAGTTTTTCGGAAAAGTTCACGTTCTCCATTAAATGGACAAAAGTGATATTATATGTCCCATATCTCCATTAAATGGGCAATTTTTGACATCCGTTTACACCATTTAATGGAAAAAACACAAATCAATAGAGTGCTAATGCAGTGGCTCTGTGTCCAGTTATTTTTATGAAAAACGTCGCAAAGTAAGCAAATCTATTCTCAGTGAAGAACAAAATTATGAGTTAGAATCTGTGAGGAAAGATCGCAACATAATTTTTACTAAGCCTGTCAGAGACAGTGCTCTAGTTTTTTCAATTGCGATGATCATGTTATCACAATGCATGAAATTTTAAATAATCGCGCTAAACTTTGGCTTGCAAACGAGACACAAACTCATAAAATTTAACCAAATTTCAACCAAACTACACAACCCTGGAATTCTTCTCAGACCAATTTTTTCCTCAATCGAATTTTTTAATCACGAATGTGCCAGATGGTTATCAAAATCTCTAACCGGCGCGATGGCGTAGTGGTTAGAGCGTCCGCTTCGCAGTCGGTAGACCTCGGGTTCATTTCCCAAGTCGAGTCATATCAAAAGACTTTAAAAAATAGTATTCACAGTTTCCTGCTTGGCGCTCAGCACAATAGGGAAAGTGTCTAGAACAAGCCAGCAAGCTTGCTTGTTGTATCCTTGAGCAAGGCACTCAACGGGATACCTTCATTTTCATGTGGCAGACAGGTGGTGGGGCCAAGCAGTCTACCCGTCGTGGTGGCCCAGTCTAACTGAAGACTCGCAAACCGAGCATGAGTGCACACGCAGTGTATGTACATTTTTCTGCATAATCCTCAGAACGAATAGCTCAAACGACAAAGAAGAAGATCGAAATCTCTCGCAAACCTTAGACATCGTCCCGCCAACATTCCACACGCCTTCATCTTTTTTTCCAAAATCTCTTATTTTAATTTTGCCAACCAAACTACGGTCTCTTTTGACGTCAAAAGTCTTTTAGCAACATTCTTATTTCATCCACCTGAAAACTCATACTCAACTCCATTGGACGTTAACAATAGTACAAGGTGGAATGGCCTTAACAAAAGCAGACTATTGAAGCTATTGAACTGGTCAACGAAGACACAACTTTTCCATTTAACTATACATTCTATTAAACAGCTATAGTTGATCTGGGGGGTCTCCCATTGGACCTTTAATGGCTGACGTCATGATAAATTATGTAATCGATAAGGCAATCGAAAGCATGCCCTTGGACCATCAACCAAATTTCTTTTGTCGCTATGTTGACAATGGTTTTGCTACTTTTGCTAATACTTCCTCTATTGATACACAGCATTTCTTCTCAATCTTTACAGCGTGCACAATCAAATTCAATGTACCAAGAAAGTAGAATTGCACAACTCTATTGCTTTTCTTAATGTTTTTATCGTAAAAAATATAAAAGCAATTAAAACTAGCAACTATAACAAACCCACACGCACTGAGCAGCCCAAAAAATTTTGTAGCATTTCCTATTCGTTACAAGCAAAATTTAGTGAGCTCCCTTCATCGCTTCTGTACCATCTGCAACTCTTATTGTCATATAGATACAGAGTTTCGTTTCATCAAATACACATTGATTAGGAATAAATATCCATGTGACTTCATCAATTTGTGCATCAGGCAATTTCTCAACACAAATTTTGCTGATCGGACTCTCTTGGTTTAAAAAGTTCTTTAAATATTTTTATTCAGATTATCTTACCTAGGTAATATCTCTGATCACGTTGAGAAAAAACTAAAATAATTTGTTTACAAGAACTTACTAGACACCATGTTTATATTTATCCATGTCACCAAAACCCCCAAACAAAATTTTCGCGTTAAAGACCCCCAGTTTCCCGGAAAACTGTTCGTGTGGTTCCCTCTACATTGGCAAACTCGCAGGAGTCTAGTGAAACGCCTAAATGAGTACCAGACCAGTCACAACTCGAAAGTGTGTAACCACTTACAATCCAATCCAAACCAATGAGTTATATTCAACAATCCACATATTTTTGCCAGTTCTAACAAATTCCTCCATCAGGAATCTCTTTACATTTAGTAATTGAAACCTGGTTAAAATTTAGACTCCAAATTCTTTCCTCTTCGCTTACTTGACACATGATCATCGCTTCTTCTTGTGCGTTTATTTTTTTGGTGTCAGTATGACGTAGATGGTAGTCAGTCTCTTTGCTGTACATTATTTGCGTTCAAAAAGACACCAATTGTGGGCTAAAATCTTCGCAGTGTGTTTTTGACAAGTTTTTTGAGTGATTATAGGGATAAAGGTGTTGGTTTTTCCCAATTATATCGTAGACTCTTGCTTGTTTTGGGATCCTATATTTCTGGACACTGTACCAGTTGTGTACGTGCTCGAACGGCTAAACTCGTCTTGACAACACAGACGAGCAAGGAAGCTATTGCAAGCAATTCGGAACTCTTTTTTCAAAACGTTGTAGATTATTACGTTCAAAAATCGGCCACAGATGAAAATGTAAGTGCAGAAAAAAAAGCCAAGGATATACTTTGATTGTAACAAACACCAGTTGGGTGCAAAGATATTGCCATACCTACACCAAATATCGGTAAGGTGGTAATGGTAAAAACGGTCAAAATGATAACAACGGTACGAATGAGGTTTCGATCAACTTCATTCAAAGTTTTTTTCAACTGAACTCTGGATTTTCTTACTTCTTTCATCTTTTTAAACTCCAGTCTGTACCGGAAAAAAAGAAATAAGTGTGAGAATCCAAGTGATGACAAATGGAACTGCCCAAAAAATAGCGAAATACGCAAGAGCGTGGGGGTATCTGCAAATAAAATGTAATTGATATATTTGAGTCGTAAGTGGAGATGAAGGGTCTAAATTAATATTTTGGAGGTGGGACAAATTCTATAAATTACCAGTTTTTATGTTAATCTACGCCAAGGACACTGTGCCAAATGAGGATTTGCTCCACTGAGTGTTGCCGGTAGGCCTGGGCTCAGTTCTTTTTGGAATCACAAAACACCTGAAAAATATCACTCACAGATCTCTTGCTTGACAGGGACACTCAGGAATAGGAGAAATGTGAAACTCAAATATGGAACTATGCAAAATAAACGAGTTTGGGACATCTTGAGCGAATGAATATTGAGAGTAAATGCAAGTGTGGAAAATATGAGAAGTGGAAGGCCTAAGAAAACTTGGAAGGAGGCGGTGAAGGATGACATGAATAGAAGAAATTTGAAAATGAAGATCTTCAGGGTAGAGATATGTGGAGATGTGGCTGAGGTAACTGTTTGATTTTGACAATGTATAATGATAGCCAGGCCTTGAGGATCATAAGACTAATTCATAAAATTTGAGACAATTCCTTAATTGTTTTGTAACAACAAAATTACAATGAATTTCACAAAAATGGTTATTATGTCATAATGACATAACAATCAACATTCATGTAACATATGTGTTACATTATCCCTCAAAGGGTTAAAAAACAAATTGAAAATGGTTGAATAAATATGCTATACAAAATACACTAATGCATATAAAAAAATACTCTTTTTTCTCTACGGTGCTTCCAATTATCAGTTGAGTGAATGCATTGATGAGCAAATTGCAATCTTGAAAAGCTATATTTTTTAATAGGAAATTGCGAGATGTTTTGACATAATATTTAAGCGATTTTCAGGAAAAGTTAAATGATACACTTTGCAATGTAATACTTTGTAAATAACTATAACTGTTTTTGGAATACAATTGTACTTGTTTCACTGTATGTTAGTGCCGAATGCATTTAGTTTTGCCAGAAGATGTGTAATGCTAAGTCAAACCTTGTTGTGAGTTTGCTCATACCATAAGATTTTATAAAAAAAACTGTATCTGCTCCAGCATGGTTAAGTTTGTGCAACTGATTTTAAATACCACTTTACACCCAAAAACTTGTTACCAAATTTTCTTGAAATAGCATCGGTGATTTGTGATAAATTGAAAACATTCTGATCAATTCCACACATTTAGACCAGGAGTTCTCAAGCGGGGGCTGCACTGATGACTTTATGGGGATGCATGAAAGATTTCATTAAAATGTATTGCATATAAGCTTTGCGGTTATGTCACGAAACAACCAACAGATGCGAGAAAACATCGAAGACGTTCGGCATTGGGAACTTTTTTTCTGATAATTTCGAACCACCAAGTCCAGTTATTGAGTTTGCAGTCCACCACATCAGTCAAGTTTTAAAAAAGGGTCCACGTTATTGAAAAGAAAGAGAACCTCAAAACTATGTTCTTCTGTATGACTGGATAGACTAATTTAATAAGTTAAACTTTTGGCATATGTTAAAATCATAATATTAAAAGCATTCAACTTTAAAATGGCTCTATAGTTACTTAGACGACGATGGAATCAATTAGAGAATAAAAACTAGCATCAATTATCTCTTACCTTTCTACAGCAGAATCACCATCATTTGTTTCCTAAACCCAAAACAACTAAGCACGTTAATAATTCAAAACGAATAAATTGTACAAATTTGAAATTTTTTCATTACTTAATGTTGAAGTGGTCGGAAAACGAAGACGAGTGCGTCGGAAGATGACAAGAGAAAGCTGGTTAACCCTTAAACGCCCAAGTGATTCGCCAACCACTATTACCTATGTGGGTCGTTAGCGACCCGGCGTATTGAAATATCTTTGCTCAAGCTTTCAGTTTGTTCATCTTCCTAAAACATGGTCATGAAACTAATCAACATATTTCAAGTTCACTATTATTTACAGCTAAGTATAATGCTTCAAAAAAAACGATAAAATTTGCAAAAATTGCAAGTGTAATATTTTCCATTTTGTACAAAAAGTGACCTATCAAAAGTTAAGATGAACACTGCATACTATCAACAACAAACAATTATGGAAATAACGTGTAACATCAAAATTTAACACAAAAGGAATGAAAAACAATAAAACTATTGCAGTTGGTTGGCCTCTAACGCAATAGGTATGATACGCCAACACAAAAATCATGCGGCACAATAGGAACATAAAACCGTGACCTGTATGTGATCAATGCAAGATTGCTCATACGTTCTTCGAACGTGTCAGTTGTTTTGCGATCCAGAGAAGATGGACAGATGTAGCACTGTCTCTTTTGCGCTTTTAACCCTAATATGCAGCTGATTGAAAAGTGCCAATGCCAATTTTGTACTCACATTTTCGTAATGATAGTTTAGTATCTCTTGGAAGTTGCTTGACTCGCACTCGTCGCTGTAGCCGTGGATGAAGCAAACTCATGCCTAAGCTTTCTAAAAATATTTGGCGTCGATAATTGACTTTTTTCTCTCTGTGGAAGTTTTGCTCGGAAAATCACCACGCTATTAATGCCTGCAATATTGAGGCAGTTGAAGAAGTATGCAAGTGGTTAGGGCTTGGTCCTTTTCTGGACATTGTAATTATGGCAAAGTCGGTCAACTCGGTCAACAGCTGCTTTGTAAGCATTGTAGTATAGTGTTATTGTAGACAAACTTGAATCTTCATCAATTTTGTGGTCATTGTGCGTAGTTGAAAAGCAAAACCTCAGCTTTGTTTTTCCTGGGTACATTCGATACTAACGTTTGCCTGTCACTAAAGCTAACCAGCTTGATCCAATCCTTTTTACCTTCCGTGTTGCAAATTTAATGGGAAGTTTTTCTTAGTTTTTCTCATCGCTCCCAGCAAAGTGATTGGTTTCTGGAGTAAGTCCGCAGCAACCTGGGAACTGGTGAATCAATTATCAGTTGTTACATTGACTCCAGAAAAATGCAGTAATGTCAAGAAGAATTTCACAACATCGGATGACAACCCAACGTTTCTCTGATTTCCTTGACATTCAATATACAGTATGCCATTGAATGTGTAGCCAACGAGACAGTTACACAACAAAGAACTTCTGCTCGCACTTGTCTAGCTTGCTGAGCATATACTGGAACGAAACTACTAACGACCTAGAAATGACCTTAGTTGTTCATACACAGTTACATATGCGCTGACAGCATAATGTTTTCTGTAATTCTCAAAAAACTGTTCCAAAATTTGTCGAAATGGAGCAGACTTATTATCCGTGTTACGATCTTCACAACTGTCAAAACCTAGGTTTGCTATAAGTTGCTCAAATCGACTACGGTCAAAAGAAGCGAAAAATATAGCTCTTACTGATGGGCCAGGTGACCACAACGAATGAAGGGATTCGTGCTGACAACAATACACACCAATGAGGTACAGAACATCAACAATGTCTTTCATTTCACACAAGTCAAAGGGCATCCTTTCATCTAGATTTTTGCTTCTTTTTCTGAGGTCACTTCTTGCACGCTTGCTAAGCGTTAGTGTGTTTGATAACATGCTTAAGCATATTTTCATCAATAAAGTAAGCAAAAGGACCAACTTTATTTTGGATGGTTTTTGCAGCCCCAATTGGTCTTCGTTGGTGTGTCTAAGATTACATGCATGTGTTCTTGATGGTGGGGGACACGTGGCAAACCACAAACGGCCCTTTTTTCCTGCAAACGAGCTTCTAGCCGTAAGATCATTACTGTCATGCTCAGAGGAGTCTTCGCTATCATCTTCTTCCACACTACCGACACTCACTTCATCGTCTGTACTTGTGGTCTGGTTTCTGACAATAGAAGAAGCGTCATCACATCTCTCAGGCGATGATTGGCCATCCACAGAATCTTCTCTCTCAATTATTTCTTCATCATCAGAGTTGTCTGCTAAATTAGACCAACTCGTACCACTTTTCCAGCGGCTGTTGCTGCATCCAGTAGCCTTCTTTCAATCGCTGTTTAGATTCTTTTGGGATCTTATACCGATTTGCAATCAACTCTTCGATGTTGCTTTCTTTCTTCTGAAACTTCTAATCTTTTGTCATAAACGTTTTTATTTTAAATTACCCAGCATGAAAAATGCGATGATTAACTATTTCTTATATTGTTCGATTTAATTTGATGTTTGTGGCACTTTACAATTAACTAATAGCTATATAAGTTGCAATTCAAAAAAAAGTTACACTATTACCTAACATGGGTCTCCAGAGACCCTATAGATTTTTTCTTTTAACCCTTTGAGGATCATAAGATTCTAATTCATAAAGTTTGAGACAATTCCTTAATTGTTAGGTAACAAAAAAATTACAATGAATTTAAAAAAAAATGGTTATTACGTCATAATGACATAACAATTACAATCACGTAACATATGTGTTACATTATCCCTCAAAGGGTTAAATCCTTAATAACTATTTTATCAGTGTAGTATTTTTGAAATTATAAATGTGAAATGGAAGAAGAATAAAAGCTTTGGGAATACTTGAAGTCTCACAGAACGTAGCCGGCCATTTCAAGAGATGTGAGGAAAAAACAAAAGGCTCGGGTCGCTAGCGACCCACTTAGGCGTTTAAGGGTTAAAGAAAAAGGAATCAGCTATCAACAGCAAAATTGGGTAATGCTGTTTGTGAAATTTCGAAAAAGGTGAGGTGATCCTGCCGCTACTGTTAATGGAAGCAAAAGCGGATTGTAAAGATTGTATTTTTCTTTCTTTATTAAAAAACAAGTCGTTGTAGTACGTTAAATTGCATCAGAGTGATCATGAGACTGAGTAATTTGGTTAAGATTCGCTCTCTATTTAAATGTCAAGTCATCCCAAAGGTATAAAACATCGAATTTTTATATCTTTTAATTCGCACTCAGCAACAGTAGTAGGCAAATGGGGAAACCAAAATAGAATACCGTGTTTACTAAGTTATTGTCAAGATATATCCTGGCCATAGACGTAGCCAGGGGGGCCAAAGGCCCCATGCCCCCCTGAATTTTAAGTCAAATTACAAAACAGTATCAAAAATATAAAAACATAAATTTTTTGCACCTCTGCAGGTACATCAGAGTTTATTGTTGACTTTTAGCAAGGGGGTGGGTCGGGCGTAACTTTTTAAGTTTTTAAACTTTCAAATGTTATCAAACAAGATGTGCACGTTTTACACAGTAGACATAGCCGAAATTTTTCTTCTATGTCGCAGTCGAGTGATGAATTGATAATCCAAGTTATGGTAATTGCAAGAAACCAGCGTCTCGCTGAGCGCTTTTTTGTTTTATTGCAATGCGGACTACTACAAAGACGTCGCTTCTTTTATCAGAACGTTCAACCTACCAGTGGAAGTGGTTTTCTTGAAATTCCTTAAATAGTGCGTTATACGTCACAATTGAAGTTGAACTATTAAAGCCGTTCTTGATAAAACTACATTAGATCAGTGAATTCGCATTCGCACTTTCTCAGTTTGTACAGCAATTTTTATAGTAGCGACGAGCGTAGTTCACGAAAGGCAAAATGCCGTTATAGGTAAATGACGTCACATTAAAAGTTGCAAAATTTGGCCCCCTCTCAATTCTTTTCTGGCTATGCCCTTGATCCTGGCTCCTAGACATCGTTGCAAGAAAGTGCAAAAAACTTAAAAATTTCATTTTATATTCTTGGGTCAGTGGAAAAATTTTATTTGCTGAGTTTTTTCCCACTTTCACTGAGGCTAAAAACAATTGTGATGTAACACATGATAATATAGGCTTTATATTATCAGGTATATGATATTACAAGTACATTAAGTAAATACTGAGCCATAAATAGTCGAAACACATAACCGCATCAATTGATCTGATCATTGGATCTACTTCTACCACAGGGATGTGGAAGCGAAAGCGGAAGCTGGAAGCGGAAGCGGTGGAAGCGGAAGCGCAAAAAATCTACCGCTACCGCTTCCTCGATAGGTTATTTGACTTGAAGAGTAACTAGGCAAAAATGTTTTGCCTGTTTTCCGATGTGGATTAAGCGGTGAAGTTGCACTATAAGTCTGACTAAATGTGCGATATCAGTAGCGCGAGAGAACGAGAAAAACTAGCATCACATTTTATATCGATTACGGGTAAGAAAAAGGTAGTTTGGACAATAAAATGATGATTTGATTAAAGTTAACTGACCTTGGTTGGGGGATTGAAAACGTTGAAAAGCAAATTACTCACGACGGAAACATTTTCATCATTCTACATCAGTGCTCGTCAATAGGGGTTCCACAAAACGGGTAATTGTGTTCTGTGAGGTCAAAGGGTTCCGGGAGGGGACCGCGAAGGTTCTTTGTTTATTAATAGTGTTTATTTTTTATTTCAGTATATTGATTTCTTATATGTAGTGGTGTATATGAATAGTTAGTAATGGAATCTTTCGACAGCAAGTTGTAGATTGTGATGTAATCCTATTTTCAACTTTAAGAACGTCTTAATTTGCTAACTCCCTTTGTTACGTAATAGTGCGTCTGTAAGTTTAATTTTGCTTGCCTTATATGAATATGTGACTGGAAAAACTAAATCAGCTCGAAACTTTATTTAAACATTAATACGCTAAGACAAATGCATTTCGCTATAAAGCATCATCAGTGCTGTAAAAGAACAATAAAAGCAACTAAATCTAACGTTTCAAGCAATAGCTCTACTGACAAATCTACACTCATCACATAAGTAATTATATATCCAGCGTATCAAAACAAACAATTTCATATTATGGTATTGAAGTATTACCCACAAGGCAGCAGACCATTATGACGAAAAAAATACGATTAAAACGCAGGCTGATTGTAGACTAAATTTAAAGTAGTAAAAATATTAAAGCACAGTGAGAAATAATACTAGGTTATATGCGAGGTAAAATCATTTCATTAATATTTATTTTTGCATTAAGTATGCGATACCATTTGGCTTCATAAAAGTTTAAATTTTCAAAATCAGGTTTTATAATAAATATAACAAAAAAACATTGCGCTATATCAGGTTTACCGGTAAATATTTCCTTATGATGTTTATCATAATGTCTAAGTAGGGCCGAATTATCATTATTTTCAGAGTAGTGAAATTTGTTCCATAGTACTCGATGTTTTGTCCAACGTTGTGAAAAAGATGTCATTGTTTGACCAACATAGTAATTGTCACAGTTTTTGCAACATGCCGCGTAAATACTGACATGACCTGCAACCAATTGGTACGCGCCGCGTTTTTCTGTTCTTTAAACTACATGTGCTTTGAATCATTGCCTTGGGCTGCGCAATTAACTTTAACCCTCTGTCTACCAAAAAAATTCCATGCAAATAGTACCGTTGGGGTCCAAAGGACCCCAGATTTCAAAAAAGCATTTGGCCGTTAACATCTCACACAAATCAACAAATTAACATTAAAAACTGTAAAAAACGAACAATTTAAACACAAAAACCAGTAATAAATGCAATAAAAAAACCAAAAATGCGGTATTTAGGCCTTATCGTATGTATTTAGTTACACAGCCAGTCAAAAGATTAGATGATGCACTGCAATTACCTGATACACTTTTTCCCGGCGTTTGTGCAATGATTTGCATGTTTATTAAGTTTTGTTACTGCTTATTCCCAATCATCATTTTCGTCAAAAAGTCCAACAACATAGAAGTTCAGATAGCTAATATCAACAAGAAGCAATATCAACAAAAGCGAGGCCGATTTAGTAAGCGCAATGGTTGGTTGCACAAAAGCCAAAACGCACAATTTTTCAATACTGCAAACCAATGCACACAGTTACAAAGCGTTTAGAATACTGCAAATGCTGACTACCAACACTATTAGTTTTAGCCTATTAGTGATTGCATTGCATGTAAATAACTTGCAAATGTTCTTGACGAATGTTGTTATTGCAGGTGCTGCATGCTTGTCTGCATTTTCGATCTTTTCTTCTTTCACAAAGATAGCATCTGACTTTTTTTACCATTGTTGTCTGGTTTTCAGTTGCAGCAGTCCTTTTTCTGTTGCTTTGAGGCTGAATTGCACGCCTTTTTTGCATTAACAAAGCACTTGACATTCCAGCAAGCTCTTTTCCTAAGTGAATCAAAAACTTTCTTCTTTTCTTGCTAAAATTCCTGTTATTTTCACCATGCAATTGCTGCCATACTATGTAAGCATTGACAGCGCTAACGTCGATCATGATGTACAATAAGGCTACTGATCATCTTCTAGTCATCCTTCTGCAGGTGTACGTTCGAACCATCCTATCCAAAATGTCCATCCCACTTTTGGTGCGGTTGTAATACAAGATTACTTCAGGCTTCTTTTCAGCATAATTTGAACCTATTTCAGGAAGTAAGTGCATCGTCGAAAGCATATTAACACAGTCTTTTTTGGGGCGATACGATGCGATCATAGCATCATTCTGAAATCCAAAAATTGAAGAAGTAATGTCACAACCTTTAGCAACTGTGAATTGCGGAAGCAATTTTGGTTTGTTCTTCCAAATAGTTCCCACCAGAGTAAGCTTCTTTTTCAGCAGATCTCGAGCAAGCGGGATGGAGTACAAAAATTATTGTAAGGATAATTTCTCTCAGAATGTTCAATTTTTTGACCAAATCTTTGACAACTCTTGCTCCCTGGTTTACTTCTCTCCCAACTTCAGAATTTTTTCCGGTATAAACTTGCATCTTCCATGCATAAGATGTGTTGGCTTCGCATATTGCCTAAATTTTTATTCCATACTTTCAGGTTTTGAAGCAATATACTGCCGAAATGAGCATCTTCCTCTGAAACAAACTAATTGTTCATTAACAATCATGTGGGGACCTGGAATGTAGGCATCGCGTAAATTCAAATCCCATTACTGAAAGAAATTTCTGATAGACTGGAATTTGTCTTCAGATCTGTTTCTTCTTCGTGAACTAGCGTCATCAAACCGAAGCACTCGTAGAATCTGTTGATATCGATTTCGGCTCATGAGTTTATTGAAAATAGGTCTGCCGTCCTCTTTACTTCAAAACTGAGCAACATTTTCGTTGTTTAATTTATAAACACCGATAGGAATTACTACACCCCAAAATTTATCGAATTCGAGTTGATTTATAGCAACCCACTTGTCTTTGTAAACAAGTAATCCTTCAGCATTTGTCCAATTACGAACTTTTTCAATCAACTTGTCTCTAAAAAATAATCTGAATGAACCAGGCATTAAATCACATTGCAATTTTGCAAAGCGTGAAGGGCCTGGTCTGTGGTGATATATGTTACAGGAAGCAGTTCGGCCAATGCTATTTGTGTGGGAGTAGCTGACTAATTTTCTTTCTTATTTCGGGAAATAAAGATGGTAGAAGTATCTTGATCTTCATTATCTGAGATATCATAGGAAGACAATTCTTCCACACTTAGATGATCGATTTCTCCATCGTCATCCTACGACGCAATCTGTCCTTCTTCGCTCCATCTTTCATCATCTTCACTCTATTCCAGAAGCTTTAGAATCTCGTCATCTTCTGAGTAGCTAACCATTCTTTTTAGTGGTTTATTTTCTAACCTGATTGTCATTTGCAGTTATAAATGATATTTATACCACCTAATATTTTTTTATTTGTGGTACCAAACAATAGATTAGTTGTTTCAAAACAAAATGGCTGTATCAAAAAAAGTTCAGCCAGTTTAAACTAAACAATGCAGGTTACCTATTGCCTTGGGGTCCAATGGACCCCATGGTATGCGATGCTGTTTTTATTTTTTATGCCATATTGGTTTACCTGAGATTTGTGATATTCTACCTCGTTGAAGATCAACTAAACTTAGGAAAAGTCAGGTAATATGGAAGTCGTGTTTGCTATGTGTTCTTAGTAATGAATGATCAAATTTTATTTTGGGGTCCATTGGACCCCATGGTAGACAGAGGGTTAAGCAGTTCGCTGGTCCAACGCTTTAGTAGCTATGCACTCGTTGTGGTGTGTTGCATGCATTGTAACTGTAGTTTTGCATTAACAGCTCATATGTCAGGATTTGTGTTTTTTTACAGCTGTAATTTGTTATTGCGTTGCTGAGTTTTAAGTGAATAAAAGCCTAAGTTTGGTTGTTACAATAATTTTATTCACTTAAAAATACACCTATGGATCGTTTACTCAAACCAGAAAAGTTCGATACCTTGCCGGAAGATTCAGAATCAACGAAAATTTTTAATTACTGGCTTCGCACCTTCGAAGGATTTATAGCGACTGTAGCAGCTAACGCTGGTGAAAATGAAGAGATAAACAAACTTGCGCTGCTGACAAACTTCTTGACCCATAAAACCTATTCATTTATTGCGGAAGCTGCCACCTACGACGAAGCCAAGACCACTCTCACTAGGGCTTACCACAAGCAAAAGAATGTTGTTTTCACCCGACATTTATTGATGACCAGGACTCAGCGTCCAGGCGAAAGCATCGCGGAATACGTCCACTCTCTTCGGGAGCTAGCCAGAGATTGCGATTTTGTTCAAGTCACAGCTAAGCAGTACAGAGACGAACTTACACGAGACGCCTTTATTAATGGGCTTGCTTCGTCTAGCATCCGACAACGCTTACTTGAAGTTGATGGTATAGATTTCAGAACAGCAATTGAGCGTGCCGAAATACTTGATCGGGCTCAGCATCAATCAGTATTTTACTCCGCTACTAGTAATTATTCCGCTACTGCAACAAAACAAGATTCGGAACCTGACTCATCGCATCCATCCTCTCCTGCCTTGGCTCGTCTTACAACAAGGAAAAAGCGTATACGCCAATGCTATTTTTGTGGTGATGCTCTTCATACAGATGGGAGAAAGCAATGCCCAGCAAAAGATGAGCGCTGTCATGAATGCGGAAAAGTAGGTCATTTCCAAAAAGTATGTCAGAGCAAAGAGCAAAAACGTTTTGCTGCATTAGCGTCGACTTCACTCTCGCTTGATAAGCAGGGAACTTTATCGACCGACCAAACTCCGTTTTTACTTTCTATTTTGGCCGGAGCCCCCTCTAGTTTAAAAGGGAGTGTCGTCCCTTGTTCACTAAATGGCTTATTGTTCGATAGTCTACTAGACACTGGAGCTTCCGATAATTTTGTCGATAAAAAAGTTGCAGAATCTCTGGGTTTAAAACCCCAAGGTGGTACTTCAGTTGTATCCATTGCTTCTGGAAAACTAAATGCTCCAATTCTTGGACAAATTTCAGGCAATCTTGAGATACAAGGAAGAAATTACTTTGATGTAACGCTTGGTGTTGTACCTGACCTTTGTTCCGATATCGTTCTCGGACAATCCTTTATGAACAAGCACAAAGAAATTACTTTCAAATTAAGTGGAACACAAGAAGGACTTGTAATTCAAAATCCTGTTCGTTGTGGGGTTGCGACCTCTAATGTAAAGAGTCCCCGACTATTTAACAATCTCGATCCGAATGTGAAATCAATTGTCACTAAGAACAGACGATTCAACGAAGCAGATCAATTCTTTATTAAAGAAGAGGTAAGAAAGTTACTTGCTGAAGGTATCATTGAACCCTGGTATTCTCCTTGGCGTGCTCAAGTCCTTGTGACGAAAGATGAGCGACATAAACGCCGAATGATTGTGGACTATTCGCAAACTGTTAACCGATACACTCTACTTGATGCATACCCTTTGCCTAACATAGACGAGCAAGTGGCCAAAATTGCTAAATGTTTTGTGTTCAGTACTCTCGATTTAAAATCGGCTTATTACCAGGTACCTTTATCGGTCGAAGATCGACCTTATACCGCCTTTGAAGCAGAAGGTAAATTATATCAATATACGCGATTACCCTTTGGTGTTACCAATGGTGTTTCATTTTTTCAACGTATTATTGACAATATTATTGCTAAGTATAATTTACGTGATACTTATGCTTATTTAGACAACATAACGGTTTGTGGTAAAACTATGAAAGATCACGAACATAACCTCAAAGCGTTGTTTTCCGCTGCTAAGTCAGAAAACTTAACGTTTAACAACAGTAAATGTGTTTTTGCTCGTTCTGAAATTGACTTGTTAGGATACAGAATTTCTCATAATCTAATCCAACCTGATCCTGAGCGATTACGACCTTTGCTTGAGTTACCTCTTCCTCAAAAAAAAGCTGAGCTCCAAAGAGTCATTGGTATGTTTTCATACTACGCTAAATGGGTTCCTGAATTCTCTACCAAAATACGACCCTTAGTGCAAGCTAACATTACTTCTTCATTTCCTCTTTCTTCTGAAGCTGCCAATGCCTTTGAAACCTTACGTTCGCAATTCACCTCAGCATGCTTGGCTAGCATTAGAGAAGGAATTCCGCTTACTGTTGAATGTGACGCCTCTGAGCACAGTCTTGGGGCAACGCTCAGTCAAAATGTTTCGCCTGTCGCTTTTCATTCTCGCACTTTTACTGCCACTGAAAAACGTTATTCTGTCATTGAAAAAGAAGCTGCAGCTATAATGGATGCTGTGAGAAAATGGAATCACCTTCTCTACGGACATCGATTTACCCTTGTAACTGATCAACGAGCTGTAAGTTTCATGCTTGACCCCAAACGATTAGGCAAAATCAAAAACACCAAACTACAGCTCTGGCGTGCCGAATTGGGCAATTTTGGTTATCAAATCGAGCACCGACCAGGCAAAATAAATGTTGTAGCTGATGCCCTATCACGAGTCCCTTCCATTGCCTCTTTCTATTTAGATCTTGCCAAAATCCACCAACAGCTTGGTCACCCTGGCGTATCGAGACTGTCTCATTTTGTAAGATCTAAGAATCTTCCGTTTTCTACAGAAGATGTAAAAAAAGTCTGTCAAGCATGTAAAACCTGTGCTGAACTTAAACCAAAGTTTTTTTCAAAAGCCCCTGAACAATTAATAAAAGCTTGCATTCTTGGGATCAAGTCAGTATTGGCTTCAAAGGTCCATTAGAAGGAAGAAACAAATATATCCTTTTTGCAATTGATGAGTACAGCCGTTTCCCCTTCGCTTTTCCTTGCCGTGACATGACTACTTCTACAGTGATCAAATGCTTGAGTAATTTATTCTGTCTCTTCGGACTTCCATCATACGTTCACAGTGATCGAGGTTCTGCTTTTCTGTCTAGTGAACTTAAGAAGTACTTGACTTAAAGAGGAATTGCAACAAGTAAGAGCACTCCATATCATCCTACCGGGAACAGTCAATGCGAACGAATGAACCAAACTGTTTGGAAAACAGTGCAACTTATTTTAAAAACGAAGCAACTTCCTAATAGCTCCTGGGAGGCGGTACTTCCAGAAGCATTACATGCCGTACGCTCACTCTTATGCACTTCAATTAACGCCACTCCGCATGAGCGATTCCTTTCCTTTCCTCATCGGAGTATGATTGGCAAAAGCTTGCCATGTTGGCTGATACAACCTGGCCCGGTTCTTCTACGGCGTTTCGTGAGAAACAAAAATTAACCTTTGGTCGACGAAGTCGATCTCATGGAAGCAAATCCTAACTTTGCTCACATTCGCTTCCCAGATGGCAGGGAGTCCACAGTATCAGTTACTGATCTGGCTCCGTGCCCTTCCAAAACAACTACCTTTCCGGAATCTAATACTTATCATGATGAAATTACGGATGATGAGCAGCCAACCACTATCTCTGATAGTTCTCCTCTTCATAACTGTCAGAGACATGGATCTATTTCATCGGACACAGTTGATAATTCTCTCCCTACTGTTACCACATCCACAGACCACTCTACTAGACCTAACTCTTCTGACTCTTTACTTTCTCAGCCTCTTGTCCCACGCCGATCTTCTAGAAATACCCGCCCCCCTAATAGGTTTGGAAACAATATATATGATATTTAACAATAGCGAAATTAATGTTTAGGAGGGAAGAATGACATGACCTGCAACCAATTGTTACGCGCCGCGTTTTTCTGTTCTTTAAACTACATGTGCTTTGAATCATTGCCTTGAGCTGCGCAATTAACTTTAAGCAGTTCGCTGGTCCAACGCTTTAGTAGCTATGCACTCGTTGTGGTGTGTTGCATGCCTTGTAACTGTAGTTTTGCATTAACAGCTCATATGTCAGGATTTGTGTTTTTTTACAGCTGTAATTTGTTATTGCGTTGCTGAGTTTTAAGTGAATAAAAGCCTAAGTTTGGTTGTTACAATAAATACCATAATCTTTGCAGTTTAGTTTTTGGGTCAAAGGACGTACTCCATTACGTATTCGTATATGTTTCATCAGTGGGACCATAGAATTATGTGAGCCATGATTGCCACATAGTGCACATTTACCACAGGGCCCAGATATGCCCCCATCCTTACCCTCAAGAGGACCAAATGAAAGCTTTTTATAGCAAGCGACAAAATTGCCTAGTGTCTGTGGGCGCTTGTATGCAAGCATTACGTTTGATTGCAGACGTTTTTCCATCTGGCTAAACCGCAGTAGTTTTGGAAACTGGGCAACCCATACGATTTTTTTCTGCTTATTTTTCTTTAATTTGCTGTTGTTAATAGGATGAAATCTATCCACCCAAGACTTGGCCTGCTCAATTATCTTGGATGTGAAAGTTTTAGGAAATTTGGATTTGAAACATTTGTTTTTTAGATATTCCAGACTAGTATCATGGTCAGTTTTGTCTTCGCATATACGCCGCATGCGCATTGCTTCAGATACTACAATAGATTGAAATACCCATAAGGGGTGATACGAAGCACCATTTGTGAAAGTCCTGTCAAGGGCAGTTTTTTTGGCATAATTACTCGTGACAAATTTAAATGGTGAGTCCAATGAGTGCTTGTGGTGAACGTCTAAAAATTCGACTTGTTGGTCTGAGCATTTGGTATTAAACAATTTAGTGGTTATTTGAAGTCCAACTTTTCCAAGACTATTTTCTATTGCTTTGATTATATTTTGCGTTGAGTTTTCCCCAATAGCAATAAAAATAATGTCGTCGATAAATCTTTTATAAATAACCGCTTTTTTTAGAATAGGGAATGCTGGAGTTGTAGCAAAATGCATAGCTATGTTAGCAAGCGAGACTGAATGGTTGTCACCAGTAATTATGCCATTAGATTGTTTATAAAAGTGCGGTCCATGCTGTATAATAACCGATTCTAGGGTAAGCATAATTAATTCAACAAAATGCCTTTGACCCAGTGCACAAAATTGCGATTGTAAATTGAGGGCTGTAGTGAGGCATCTCTAAGCGTATTTTTGTTGATGTTGGGGTAGAGTGCAATAACATCTGCCGCCACAATAAACAGATCTTCTTTAATGAGCTTGTTTTGAATATTCAGGTTGTTTGATTTCCATTGATCTAATTCGAGTAGATAATGGATGCTATCTCTGCAATATTCATTGATCCCATCCTGACAATATTTCACTGCAATAGGATGCAAGATGTATTCAATCATTGCAGTAAATCTTGATGTAGGAATGTGTCCCGTCGATTGCAATAATCTAACTGATATGTCAGTAATTCGAGCATTCAATAGGTGATCGGGTTGGAGCTTGTGAGTCTTGAAAAGGGGTACGCATACGCTGGGCTAAAGCATGCAAAATATTTAGCCAACTCTCCAGTTACCTTTTGATAACAATTTTCTTTAACTCTGTATCCTGTGCTATGATAAAGCAAATCTTTTGATATGACTCCTTTTTCAAATAACGAGATAATAAGGTTTTTGCATTTGCGTTTATTAACTTCAAATTGTTTATGCATAATCTGTAGAGTGAATTGTAGAACGTCAAATTTGTTTAGTTCTTTTCCATAATTTCATGGTAATCAGAATCAGGGCCGGATTAAGGCGGGGGCTGATGGGGCTGCAGCCCCAGGCCCACCCAAAAATAGGCCCATCACTATACCAAGTCAATAAAGTCATTAAAGTTACTGATACGATCACTTTCAAAAAATAGTGAAGGTTTAATTTAGAAGTATTATGGGCAAGGCGTTCTCCATTAGAGGCCTCGTCATCGTGCAAAGCGCAAGCGAAACTGTGTCATAGTGCAGGGGTCGGCAACCTTTTGGACGCGGGGTGCCAGTTTTCGAATAATATCAAAATGTGAGCAACTTCGCGTGCCAAACTTTTTATGTGTTTGGTTTGCACAGTCAACTACCTGATTTGAATAGATAACGAATAAGACACAAATTTATTTAATTGACTTCATTGGATAAAGTCAAATAGAATCAAAAGAGTAGCTTTTTAAAAAGATTCTTGTTTTTGCTCAGCTCTATAACATTGGGACTAAATTTGGACACTTTCAGTTAAACACATATGCTTCCGTATGATCTTTCGTAAGTCGGCTGCGATGGGGATTGAGAATAAACTTTATGTGTGAAAATATTTGTTCACGCAAGCAAGTGGATCCAAATGCACACAGTCAAGCTATTGCCATCTTCTTCAGACAGCTAAATTTCTCCGGCAAAGATTCCCAACTGTTAAAATGCTGTTTGCTTGTTTTCAATCGTTTCCAGCGATTTCCGCTCATCAACAAATTTCGATGTCAACAATAAAGATGCTTTAAAATCGATCAGCAGCATCTGGAAGTCTTCAATATCGATTCATTCAAATTCAGATAATTTCAGGTCTTTGCTGCTCTCGGGCTTGATGAGAAAAGAAAACAATGAATCAAAATGCTGAAAATCTTGAAATCTATTGCAAAATTGAGACATTTGATCCTTTATGTACATGTCAATTACAACTGCATTAACATAGTGATCCACTGAAAAAGCCTTCAGATATTAAAGATGCAAAAAGTTGCAGTTTGGATGGCCTGTGTGTAGACATCTAGTTTAGACACAAATCCTTTCCATACCTCAAAAACACACATCACTGTTTGTTCTGTACCCTGCAAACGAAGATAAAGTTCGTTAGGATGCATGGTGATATCCGCAAGAAACGTCAATTTTACTAGCCACTTTTCATCCTCCAGTTCAGGGTCAGCCTTTCCTTGTCCTATTAAAAAGGCCCTTATCTTAACTAGACATTCGACAAACGTCAAATTCCCCTACAAGTCACCCTGATTCATTTTACTCTTTCATCTTATGAGCGGGTTCTTCGTCTCCCAACCTCCTTTCCCATTTCAGGTTTGGCCAGACTTGGAGTGAAACCAAGACTTTGCAGATCTTCCTGGAGAGCCTTTGCGTCCACTCACCCGCTTACGCTTCCTTCTACTTCCCCCAGGGAAGTAGAAGGATGCCCTAGGGAGGCTTTTCTTGCTTGCCCTGCTTTTCCTCCTTGGAACCCCCCCTTCTTTCACTGTGGAGTTCACCATCTTCTTTTTATACCCTCGCTCTGATTTCCCTCGTTCTCGCCAAGGTGTGGCTCTCACTTACCTTGGCTCTCTCCCCCATTACGATCTGGTGCTTTGGACTAACGGCTCTGTTCCTTTCCCTTTTGGCAAGGGCGGCTCCGACGTGCTTGCCAGCTGCTCTCTCTTTGTGGCACCGAGGTCACTCTTTCCTTCTCAGCAGGCCCAGTATGCTCAAGCTTCTCTGATAAAGCCTGCGCCATTGTGCAAACTCTTTGCTGGTTTCGGCAGCACCAACAAGTCTACCACTTCCCTTCTCTTCTCCTCCTATCTGACTCTCGTTTTTTCCTCACCACCCTATCCTCTCCTCCATCTTTTCTTTCACCTCAATCTCTCTGGCAGATCTGGCAGGAACTGACTTTTCTAGGAACTGTCTCTCCTCCTGTTCTATCAGGCTACAATGGGTCCGGGACGTTCGTTTCTCCCGGGAACAACGCGGCAAGACGGGGAGCGCTGGTTGCGCCCTCTGCAATCACTTGTAGTCTCTTTCCTCTTATCTCTCGTATACACTTATCTCTATTTTCTCAGACTGGAGTGCTCCCTCGTCACTCTCGCTGTGTTCCCCCTCGTCTACGCTGCAACAAACACAGCCTTCTGTTAAGTTTTTATTTCTTCAGGATTGGCAGAATTGAGAATCTTTCCTGCAGCGCTTTCGGACACTCGTCCCAGGACACCTCTCATCTCATTCTGCACTGTCCAGCTACAGACTATTTGCGCCGCTCACTCTTTGACGACTGTCTCTCTCTCTCTCTCTCTCTCTCTCTCTCTCTCTCTCTCTCTCTCTCTCTCTCTCTCTCTCTCTCTCTCTCTCTCTCTCTTTACAATCTCCGGTCCAGGCCTTGGGGAGTTGCGCGGCTTCTGGGGCTCCATGGTCTTCCACCATGCCCCCATCCCTCGGAATGGGTCGGATAACAATAACAACAACAACAACAACAACCGTCAAGAGAACCTTACCTCGACTTAACCACCCAACACTGCAGTGCAGAAGCATATCATGTTGTGCACTTTCCATCTTCTCAAGCAAAGATCAAAACTGTTTGTGTGAGGTAGCAGAGTGTGCGACAAGGAAACTCTCTATTTTTGTTACAGTTGACATTACGTCATGAAGAGCAGAATTTTTATCTCTTTGCACAAATACTTTTTTGATGAATAATACAGTGCAACTTCATAACAGGGTTCCCAATCTTTTGCTCAGCCATAGTAACAAATCCAAGGTGCTGCCAATCATAACAGGTCCGCCGTCTGTTGTAACTGAGAATATCTCGCTTATATGAATCTCTCTTTCCTCGAAGTTCTTAGTGAAAAGTCAAGTATATCTTTTCTTTTAGTAGCGCCATACATAGGTTTCAAGCAACAAAGCTCTTCATGTACTTCTCCGTTACTGCAGTATCTAGCTACAACTGCTAAACGTGGATTATTGTTTATATCTATGCTTTTGTCAAGGAGCTATGCTGAAAACATTCGCTGCTTTTAACGCAGCAGTTTGTTGCTCAGTTACATTGGTACCCATATCCGTGATACGTCTCTCTACTGTCCGAGGAGAAACAGAAATATCCTTGATCCTCGAAATTAGTGTGCATTTGTTTGGCGAATCATCAAACAACACTTCAGCACAACTGATAAAAGCCTCCTTCACAAACAATTTATCAATAAATGGTTTTCGATGTTTAGCAATGCCCTCTGCGATTTTGTAGCTATCTTTGATTGTTCGATTCGTGCTACAAATCACTTTCTTGAAAATGCCGCTTTGCTTTTCATAGTGTGAAAAGCAAAGCTTTTCATAGCCTTTTTTAAAAATTCGATCTTCTCTGCATAGTCCTTACTTCTTATGCTTCGTTTCAAAATGTCGTTTTATGCTAGATGTTTGGCAAACGACACTTTGACAAGAAAGAGCACACACAGCTTTGTCGTCTCGAGAAACAAATCTGAAATCTGTCGTGCAGAATTCTTGGAAAGATCTCACATCTAAATTGAGATTCTTAGAAAGCCTAAATTCGTAATTTTTTTAGGTAAAGAGGCTGCTTTTGAAATCAATTAAAAAAAAGCAATAAGCAAGCAAATATTTTATTAAAAACTATTCAAACGCTATCGGTCAAACATTCAGCCCTCATCAGGAATATGCGGTACATAACTAACACAACTGTTCAGCAACAACAGTAGATATAACGAGCATTGCTTTAATTATTGTTGCAATACCATACCAAAAAAATTATGGCGTGTCTTCACCACAATTTTATTCATTCTTGCGCCGTCGCTCCCGCACATTTTTGTTTATTCTAATTTGTTTGTGTTCATGGGAGCTCACATGACTGGCATGTCTTGAGCCAATTTTTTTCGCTCTCACAAGGAGCTAGTTGTGAGTGTGACTGGCAGAGCCAGAACAGACATCTCCGACATAGAAATTGTCTCGTGAATTGCATGCTTGACTAATTTGAAGACTGTTGATTTCGTGCAGTGTAGACAGTTTGAGCTTGTGATTGCGCCGCGAAATCTTAAGTGTAGATTTCACATGCGCGTCAAATCACTTGGCGTGCCATGAAATATCCTCTCGCGTGCCACAAGTGGCACGCGTGCCAGGGGTTGCCGACCCCTGTCATAGTGGGAAGTACTATCAATATTTTAATTGTGTTTTCTTTGGATAAAACATTGTAAACAAAATGTGAACACATTTTAAAATCATAATACGAAATATATCATTATTCCGTAACAATGGCTTTTTCTAAGGCTCTGACAAGTTCAATTGTTGCCAGTTATTTCGAAGTTTTAAAAAAAAATCAGACAGGTTTGTGCTGAGTAAGAAAAGTGAGGCTACAAAAAGTTTAAATTAAAGCAAGTATATTTTCTATAGTCCGGTATTTCAAGAAGGAAGCAGATGAAATTTTACCAAATAGTTTAGACCAAAAGGAAGCAGATGAAATAGTTGAGTGAAATCTCAATTCAAGGAAATTTTTTCCTTAAAATATGAAATAAAAAATTGCTTCTAAATTAATTTACAATGGCTAAATAAAATTTATATTGATTCCACAAGACATTTTCTTTCAATATTAAAGACATAAAAGAAAATATTTTTTTTTCTCTTTTGTTATTGAAAAATATATCGATATTGATATAAAAGGGGGGCACATTTAGAAAGGATTATTTGCAAATATTAGCTTTTTTTAATTTAAATATTTTTAATATTTTTGCATTTTAAATAATGAAAATGTATTAGATAGAATTTCTTGGTATTTTTTGGTTAAATAGTGCACCGCAAGTATTTATAACTTTTCAAGGGCGCCTTCAATAATTAGTTTTGGAAACTACTGCTTAAGAAAAAATTATATTAGAAAAGTACTGTATATTCAAGGGGCAAATTACCTTGAATTGGGATTTTACTCAAAACTAAATTTTAAGTGTATAAATTCAGATCCTTTTTGAGTAAACGAAGGTCTAAATTTTACAACAGAAATTTATTAGAGGATTCCTGTGTATTGAAATCAAAAAGATCTGAAATGGCTGTTTTGAAATCGATAGAGAATAGCCACTTTAGGGGAGATAGCCAACTACACTTTTACCAATATCAACTAATCTAAACGTTTCTAATCTTAAAACTTTAGTCAATTTAAAAATAAAAATGGAGAAGTATAAAAGCGGTTAGAAAAAGGAGAAATGTAGAAGAGAAGCAGAAGATAAACTGAAAAAAGTTGTAGCAAAATCAAAAAAAGTGACTGATTTTTTTCATATAAGCGAAAGCAAGATTGTAGAAACGACGTCCAGTAATGCAACTGCTTTGTGTTGATCTTCTAGTGACTGTATTGCAGAGCCAGAACCAAATACAAAAATTGTTTCATGGCAACAAATTTACAAACCAAGTTATCTAATGTTGCTGAGGATGAAGCGCATAGGGTAAAAGAAACTATTTAACACGACATGGATGATGGATGCTGGGGTGTAATTTCTGACCATCTAAGAGATTACTGCGGCCAAGTAGGAAGTTTAAAGTTTCAACATCTTGATGCAGATTTTTCTACTTCAGAGGCAGGTTTTACTGGCGATAAATTCAAAAGACGTTGTTCTAAATCGCTATTTTGGCGAGAACAATTGAATTGAACATCGAAAAAGTAAAACGCGAATGGTTGTGCTATTCACCTTCATCAAAATACTTTACTGCTTTATTTGTAAAGTTTTTGCGTTTGATTCTGAAAAAATCATGCTGGCATCAGTTGGTTATGGCGGCTGGAAGCATGCACCACGCGACCTGGCCAGGCATGAATCTTCTAACAAACACTTAAGTTATTTTTCAACATATATCTCTCGAAGAGCAAAAAGAATCTGACAGAAAATATTCGTACAAAGTATTGGCTCGAGTTTTAGGTGTGATAAAATTCCTATTATCGAGAGGGCTGGCCTTCCGCGAAAGTAGTGAGTTGGTTGGTTCTTTACAAAACGATAACTTCCTCGGAATTTTGGAGTTGTTGGCAGAATACGATACTTTCCTTGCTGAGCATGTTCAAAAGAGAGTGAACAAAGACAAGAGACATGTTTCGTATTTCTCATCAACTGTATGCGAGGAATTCATTGACGTAATTGCAACAAAAGTGTTAGATATTATTATTTCTGAAATAAAAAAGCAATGTATTATTCAGTGTCCGTGGACTCAACACCTGACATTACAAATGTTGACCATTTAACAATAATTTTTCGGTATGTTTTATCTGATCGTCCCGTGGAACGATTTGTCAAGTTTATACCCGCCCGTGGACACACTGGTCACCAATTGGCTGATTTTCTTTTCGAGTTTATAGATGACAATGGGATCAGTTTGAAAGATCTCGGAGGGCAATCTTATGACAACCCTTCCCACATGAGCGGAAAATATAAAGATATGCAAGCTATAATAAAAGAACGCAACCACCAAGCGGAATATATTCCTTGTGTAGCACATTCCTTTAATCTTGTGGGAAAATGTGCTGCTGAGTGTTGCCAATCCGTGGTCCGTTTTTTCATGTTTTTTCAAGGACTCTATGTGTTCTTTTCAGCTTTAACACACAGGTGGAATCTTCTTACTGATGCCCTGAAACCACTTCAATGTCCAACAATTAAGCCTTAGTTTGATACATGTTGCGAGGCGCGATATGATGCTCTACATGCACTAGGAAAAAGTTACCAAGCGGTTCTTCTAGTCTTGAAGGCAATGTGTAATGACAATGATGAAAAACATCAAACTAAAGAAACAGCCAGAGGTTTTATTTCATCAACGGAAAAGCTTGTAACTGGTATTTTACTCGAGGTATGGGCGTGCATAATGGAACGGTTTCATAAGACCATTCAGGCTCTGCAGGACAGCAAAATGACTTTGAATAGGACAACAAATTTGCTTCAGGGTCTACATGACTTTATTCAACTTCCAAGACTCCAATTTCAAATATTCGAAGGAAGAGGTCAAGTATTGAGTGGCTGTCATTATAACACTGAAGAAATTTCAAGAAAGAAAAGAAGAAAAGTAAGGTTGGATAGCGAAGGTGAATCTGAAAACACATCACTTGATCCATCCAGCAGATTCGCAGTAGACTCATATTTGCCGATCATTGACCAAATTCTTTCGTCTATGAAAATCCGAATAGAAGCTTACAACTATCTTCAAAGAAAATTTTCGTTTCTGATGAAATTGAACACCATGTCTAACTGCAAAATTGAAGCAAGTGCGAAAACGTTACTTCCATATTATCCAGATGATCTGGAGTAGTTATTGCCTGAGGAGATGATTCATTTCTCTACACTGATAAAACAACACCATTTTAAAAGCGAATGCAAAAAAATTCAGATGTTTAGGTTCATAAATAAAAATGAATTCATGCATGCGTTTTCTAACGTATCTGTTGTTTTCAGGCAGTAGCCTATCTTTGTCTGATGATTTCTAATTGCTCGGGCGAGCGCTCATTTTCAGTTCTAAAAAGGGAAAAGAATTAACTGCTTTCGTCTATGGGTCAGAAAAGGTTGAATTCTTTAGCTCTACTCTGCATTGAAAACGAGCCTTTGGAAAAAATAGACACCGATGACATTATTAAGAGCTTTGCATTGTCTAAATCCAGAAAATGTGTCAATTGGATATTTGCACACTAAGTAAATACTTTGCTTAAGTATTTGTTTTTCGTTTCAATTGTGGTCAGTTTTTAGTACAACGAATAGAATAAAAAATAGGCCTCTGATTATCATAGAGCCCCAGGCCCATTAAAAGCTTAATCCGTCACTGATCAGAATAGTTAACAATAAGGATTTTTCCATCCTTGTCTGTTCGACACACCACAACCTTTTGTTCAGAGATTAACATTTTTATAGTTTTAAGTGCTAGTTTTAGACGAAATGGAAGGTTATTGTTGTGCAGATATTGCTTTTCAACCTTAGGACCTAAGTTTTGTAATTTGGTTTCAACTAATTTTTTGTAGGTTGCGACCTCTTCAGTGAGTGATTCAGTTGGTGGTCGAGAAAATTTGGGGATTATAAGTTTAGTAGGTAGGCACTCTTCATTTTGCGTATTTTCATTGTTTTTGAATATATCAGCCCACTCCACTCTTCGCGTATGTTCAGTTAAAAAGTACCACTCTTGGTCACAAATGTTTTCATTCCATTTGGGTGTGGGCACAAAGTTTAATCCTTTCGCCAGAAGTTCTTTTACGTCATTCGACAGATCAATACTGGATTTATTGAGAACAATTGAATTAACTTGGGCCAGATTAAGGGCTTTATTTTTTTCTTTGCGTCTCTTTCTATATCTCAATCTACTGCGCCTGTTACGCCGAGTTTTATTCCGGTTAATGGTAAAATTAGTCGGGAGTGACTAACCTTATATGAATACAACCGAAATTTCGCACGTCGCTATTCAGAAGGATTAAACTCTACATTCAACACGAGTTCAAAGATGTAAGAAAAGACAAGCACAGAGTAGTTGGGAACAATAAGTTTAACCCTATTAAGGCCGGGCTTTTTTTTGCTTTCTAAGTCCGGGGGGGGGGTCGATTCGACCCGAGCACTTTGGCAGCTAATAACTTTTAAACTGCTCACACTAGAGATTCCGTGTTTGCTCAGATAGATGAAGAATTTATTTTTCAATTTAATTATATACTTTTCGTTATGATCAGATTAATAGCGTTCAAGTTATTGCAAATTAAATGCGCAGCATTAGATTTTAGATTTTTGACTATAATTTAAAATAAAGAAACGGCCGGCGAATTTTCTTTTTTCGTCGTGTTTACTCTTCGACGTTGTGCTTTTGCGATCGGCTAAGCGCAGTTTATCATTGTCAGCTACCAGGTAAAAAGTTCAACACTTCATCATCAATTTGCCTTTTATGAGGAATTTACCAGCCGTGATGTTTGTATAACATTTCTTGTGTTGGACTAGACCAGAGGTGCCCATTGCGTCGATCGCGAAGGCATTGTGGGTAGATCGCAAGGCATTTAAAAAAATTAAATTTGAAAGAATATTAAAAAAAGTATCCGGACTATGCATCACTGGCTGATTCCATAAAGTGCAAGGCATGAGAGTAAGGCAGCAGTTCTCAAACTTTATACAGTCTGGGCGCACTTTCAATACTACAAATAACAGCAGGCTCACCATATAGCCCAGCGCCTCTGAAATAATGCACATTACAAAACTTCGTCACAACTGTTAGACATCACAACTCGGCTTCACTTGGCAAATACCAATCAAATTGGTGGCGTTCTCCAAAAAAAAAAAGGTCATCACGTACTGAACAATTACTATTTATTAATAATATGTTTTGCATTTTTAGTAGGTGGTAGATCTCTTTGACTTGGTCATGTCATAAGTAGCTCTCAGGCTGGAAAAGTGTGGGAACCCCTGGACTAGACCAAGTGTCTACTCTCTAGATAGATTTTTGTAATTTGAATTGATTGTTAGTAAATGTGAAACAGGCTGTAAAATTGCTTTTCAACGACAAAAATTTCTTAACTTTATGAAATTATTACTCTTTTCGTTATGCAAGCTATGCTTGTTCATCACGGATAAATATTTTTATTGATCAAAACATAAATTTCATTCAAATTAAGGAATGCTCACGAATCATATGACTCGTTCATTCTTTTTTCTACCTTGTGCGACGCAATACGACGTTTTTGTAAGCCTCTCCATCCTTGTGTGCAAACTTGGACGATTAGAATTTTTTTAGCATTTTCAAATTAGATAACACTTAGAATTAGAGCATTAATGCTTTTCTCAAATTAAAGTAAAATAAAATTAAAGCATTTCTGATTACCACAAATTAAAGTAGAATTGGAATTCGAGCTTTCCAGTTTTTCTAAAATTAGTTTGAAATTTTTACTACCCAGCGAATTTTGATGCCATTTGAACATCTTCGCAAAACCACTTTGTATTTGCGACAATTCTAAGACTCTTTCATTTTTGCCACCAAATTATTGTGAAGGCCTTTTTTCATTTTAGAGATCACCTAATTTCGATTTTGATTTTCGGCCTAACTTTTCGAAAATCCAGGTGATCCCTAATAAAAAAGGTCTTGGCCATTTTTCAGATTCGACTCTTCGGTCAGGAACTTTTCCGAAATTAGATTATAATTGGAATTAGGGATTTTTCAAATTACACTAAAATAAGAAACTTTTAGTTTTTTCAAATTAGATTACAATTAGCGTCTTTTTGCTGTAATTCACCGAATTAACCAGCTAGAATTAATCAGTTGTCCAAGTCTGCATATGTGACGAGTTAAATGAAAAAAGTACTCCAACAAGCTTGAGTTCAAAGTTTTGAATTTGCAACAAAAACCTGTGTCAAACGATTGTAAACTTTGATTCTTTTTAATAGCAAGCTTGTCCTACAACGATTGGTCTATGTAGCCTATCTTTTATCCCTCCCACCATATTAACACCAATACGGCAGTTTTGTTTCCTTCTGGAGGTGTCATATGATATTTAAACGGTCCTTACAGTTTTTATATTCAATCAGGATTAATTATGATGTCATCAATTTGAGCTTTATCTTCGTTACCAGTGCTTTGAGGCGTTAGCGAATTTAGAGCTATTATTTAAAAAATCACTTGCAAGTAACAGAATACATTTCAAATGTGAAACAAAATAGGCTATTTCTGGATTAGCTAGTACGCAGTCATGCTGTTTCTGCTTATAATTTATCGTCTAATATGAAAATACGGGAACGCTACATTAAATTTACGGGTAATATCAACAATACATATATCATCGACAAAGCAGCAATACGCTCGTATGTTTCAAAAACAACTAAGGCAATGCAATTTTATCCTTAAGTGTAAGTCTAACAACAGTTTAGTCTCGCAAGCAAGAACCACAAATGCGAATAAGATCCTTATTACACAAAGGCTTTGCGCATTTTTGGCACTGGCTCAATTGCTTAGAAATTTTGTTTTTCTTTTCTCTTGCTCCTTCTCCTTTAATCTTACAGATACATGCATCGCATCGCCTTCGTTTTTCACTTTGATGAGGAAAAAAGCCACTTGATGTTTTGACATGTTTGGAGGATATTTTTTCCCCAGTACTATCTCAATTTTGCGAACTACAGAAGAATTTATGCCAATTAAACTTGGTTGTGCTATATGTGGGCGAATCAAAGACATAGCTAGATTAAATCCGAAATCTACGGATTTTATGTTTTGAGGCTGCAGATCATTGTTCATTGCATATATCGTGCTAGCGTTCACTCGACATGTATTCAAAACGTATCAAAATGCATTCATAGTCCAGCGCTTTGATTTTGATGTACAGCTGGAGACCCCATTTTTTGGTCAATGATGTCTGTTTCGCCTTTTGAAAAGTCGTATAGTTTGTAAATAGCGGGCTTACTTTTGTTGTCATCTTTTGTAGTTGCAAGAAGCGGTGGTACTGTTCACAATAATAAAGCATTTCGCTTTCCTAAACTTTTTGTTTTTACTACATACGAGTGCAGATTTAATATGCCGTCATTCTTTTCCCAATAAATCTCGGTCTTTGATTTCTCTAATTTCGGCTGGAATTGCTTTTCTATTTGATTGTAAAGTTCCTACAGAAGTTTTTTCGCGGTCAAGCAGCCACTGCGCCATTGGTATTGAAGTATACAATCTGTCATATAATATTTTCTTGCCACTAAATTTGTGTGGCATTCCAAATTTTGAATTAGGTATTTTACTGTTTGTGACGTCCCAGGAGTGTAGTAAAATCTCGGCTCTACTTTTGGCTTAGCAGAATACACAGCAAGTGAAAAGATAAATGGATAGCGAAAAGCATTGATTGATTTTTGTAGGCGAAGATATGAAAATTGTAAACCTTGCACCTAATGCTGCACCTAGTAGGCTGCTTTGCCAATTTGGTGCAAGGTTTACAATTGATTGATTTATACAGCATTCCATACTTGGCTGGTTTGCTCGGATTAAATTGTTTGAAACTGATTTGCGTTTTCGTAGGATAAAGAGTATCATCCAGCGACAAATAATCATTAGGAACTAGAAATTTCCCACAGTTTTTGTTAAATTCTTCAAAAATTTTAAGAAAAGCTGCAAATCTATCGTATTGCTAAGAAGTAGGACGCGTTGTATGATCATCAAGTGATATGTGAGCAATCAAAAAATTTAAATCTATTCCTTGACTTAGCTGCACTAAAAACTGGATTGCCAAATATTTCATGGAACATCGCATTAGTGCTTTGATGTGCTTGTCCTAGTAAGCCTCGCATGTAAATCATTCCAATCAGTGCCAATACTTCCGAAGGTGGTTCTGATCCCTAACATAAAAGATCTTTTTATTTTTCACACCCGACTCTTCGGTCAGGAACTTTTTCGAAATGAGATTAGAATTGGAATTAAGAATTTTTCAAATTAGATTAGAATTAGAGACTTAGTTTTTCAAATTAGACTAGAATTAGCGACTTTTGGCTGCACTTCACTGAATTAGCCAACTAGAATTACGCATCTTTTGTTGTCCAAGTCTGCGTGTGTATATGAAGAGTCATATGAAAAAGTCCTCAAGCAAACTTCAGTTTTGTATTTGCTACAAAAAGCCTGTTATATCAAACGATTGTAAACTTTAATTTGTTTTATTATCAAGTTTGTGCTACAACAATAGACCTACGTAGCCTATTTTTTATCCTCTCCCCCATAATAACACCAATACTCCCCCATAATAACCCGCCAGAGCATTTTGTGCGGCCCTCCAAACTTATACAAACTTCCATGAATTCAATTCAATAAGAAAGGGTTGGCCGCACTTGCCGTATTGAAGAGCCAAAAACGATAGAAGCCACCATTGAAAGAGCCCTACGCAATTCTTAGTTTGGACTGACGCATTTTCCGTCCAAATAAAGAGTGATGATCTTTGTTTTTGGACGCCATCATTATCAAAGCCCTGTAATACGTCTTTACAAGAAGTTATTGCAAGATTTTAAGCTATTGCAAGCTCTTGCATTGCATACAGCTATTACAAGATTTTACGCATTGGCCCCCGGCTAACTCGGGAATGGTCAATGCTACCCTCCGACTAAAAAGTTTGCCCATCTCTGGTTTAGAAGAATGAAAATGACAAGGCGATATTTGAGTCAGCATTCAATCTTATAATGTTGTGATAGTTGACGCAAGCTGTAGTTTGAACTTGAAATGTCAACTTCAATGGAATTGCCTTTCTGCTCGGCCATGCAGCAGGAAACGTACCGGTAATGCTTATAAAAGTGGACAAAAGAACACGGAAAAAATCTTCATTTGCTTTTGAAAGTGTGTAGAGATGTAGAATACAAACACATTGCTTTTGTCACGCGGTCAACAGAAAAAAATTTTGGTGTTGATCACAAACTCAGGAGATGTTCCACAGCTCCTTCTCCCCTTAAAAAAAATTAAATTTTGTGATTCACGATTGGCTTCTTGCGTTTTGGATTTGTATTTGCTGATAACAATTCGGTATTTGATTAAGTACTAACAGCTTACTCGTAAAGCAACGGAAATCAAGTTTTATAAAACTCCTAAATTAAATTTTGCTGTCTGTCGCCCCTGCGTCCTTAATCTACCACTGCATATTTTCCATCTAATAAAAATTGCAAGTGCGCTTGTTGCTCTCCCACCAACCAATCCCCAATTTTAATTGGTAACAACATTACAAATCATTATGAAAAGCGCAAACAATATTATCACGCCGCCAAATTTATTTTCTGGCTTTTACGCTTGAAAACAATTCTTTTTGCTTTGTTGCATTTGTCAAGTATCAAAATTACAAAATATTTTCTAGCATTACTTTATTGATAGGTTAAGGCCTAGCGTCAAGAAGGTAAAATTTATTTAACTACAAGTTACAAAATAGCCGTGTATCTAAAAGCACTTTGATGTTTTTGGCTTGTCAAATTAAGAGTTGCTATTCACAGCGAAAAGGTTTTAAGAAGAAAGATTTCTGAGAAATGTACAGCTTTACAGTCAGTGCTTCACTTCAAACAAGTTCTGCGGTTTACGTAGCTCGTCACGGTTTTGCGTGTGCGCTCTTTCTCCTTTTTTTCTTTATTATACAAAAGCAGTCGATAAAGAAATTTGCCCGAGTGGGTTTCGAAATTGCTATGTTTAAGTCAAAACTACAAAGAATATCTTCGTCAGTTTATAACCAACCAAAAGCCAGATAAATTTTAGGAAAAGTCAAAAAATTTCAAACATTTATCTCAAGCGGTCGCTAAGTTACAACAGTTTTAATTTGCTGTGGGTCGAATCGACCCCCCCCCCCCGGGCCAAATAGGGTTAAGCGAAGTAGATAAAGTAAGAGCAATATATGGATAGGTTTTTGTTTCCTCAAAATGATAAAGTGTTGGAGATGGCAGGCTCCAGACCCAAAAAAGTTGTTTTAAGTTTTTGAAAATTGCTGTAAAAATAAAATGCAGTCTTCAATTTACCCCAACAGAGCAAAGACTTACAAAAGTATGACGATGCTGGTGTAACGTGAACTGACAAATAACAACATAAAAAGGAGAAAATCCTGAATTGTGAACAAGCGATAAGGGCAATTTACAATTGATTTATTACTGACATAGATCTTAACTGAGTTTTTTCGATTTCAATTTCTTTTACTGAGTTGCTTGCAATAAAGAAATTTTATTTAGTCGTGTTGAAGAAGGAGCAAAGACCCTGGAGTTCCTCCCGAGTACTTAAGCACAAATCTTCGTTGACTGAAGATTTGTAACAACTATTAAAAAGAACCTCTTTTTGTTTAAGATAAGGGGAATGAAGGAAAATTAAGAAGCCTAGTAACTGCTCGTAAAACAGGTTGTAAAAAGAGAATGAGATGCCAAAGAAAGTGTGGCGTAAAAATTTCGTAGCACGACTCGACGAATGAGATGAGAGGTGACCTGGGTCGCGTGTCGCCAGTCGCTGCACGAAGGGTTTCAATTTTTGTGAGATTAACAGTCGAAAGCAGGCTGTGTCCGAGAAAGGGCACAGCGAGAATGACGAGGAACCACAAGTTATTTAGAGAAGACTGAACGGCCTATTTGTGACAAAAAATGTTGACAAAACAGTGTACCTCCAGTCAGAAAGTAGATAAATAAACAAAAAAAGTGAGAGGAGAGAAACTTGAGCTGAAACGGCCAAAGTATTCCACTCCATCTGGATAGTTTATCCGCCGTATTGTTGCCCCACAAAATGAGTGACTAGAGATTATTGCAGCCTGAAAAAAAGTGAATGAGGAGCGATTAATAGTTTCTGCGAGATATTCTACAGAGTCTGAGAAGAAATGGCGGTAAAAAAACTAACAACAAAGCGAAGCAAGAGTTTGAGAAATTGAAAAGAGATTAGGTAGACTTGTTGATGATGTCGACCTGTAGTGTGCATGGAGAATATCATAGGCTTTAGGGTAAGAATACAGTAATCTAAACCCTGCTAAATAGTAATTAGTGATTTCAGTGTCACAATGAATAAAGTTGCCTAAACCCCTTTATCTAAAAGGAAAAAGAGCAAAGACCTTAATTCAAGTAACAACACCGTGCTATGAATGATAATGAAGGCGAGCAGCTTCTTTACCAGAAACAAATGCCAAGTTCAAAACATAAAATGTGAAAAGAAAGAGCTTCATGCTGAAAAAAAAGGGACTGTAGAAAAAAGAAGAGAGGCAAGCAAGTAGAGCCTCCAGAAAGTAACAAGAATGTAGAATGAGTAGTGAGTGAGTAAAAAGCTTTTTCCCAAACTTTTGACAAATCTTGATCTCTTTAGTCGAATCGACTCCGAAATAAGAAAAAATAAAAGCAAAGAAAGAGTTTGTTTATTGGAGGAATTACTAAAAAAGTTGCTGTGATCGGCAGGTGTAACAGAGATGCCTCAAGAAGAAGAAGAAAAGGTGTAAGCAAGGTCGAGAAGAAACCGTGGATGGCGTGGCCAATAATTTATTTTTCATCAATCAAAAGCTGTCTTAACGTGATGCTGCAGTTTCTGAACTCGTGGAGCCGAGTCGAAATGTCTTCTCCAAAAGTCTCAGAAACCTTGAGCACTCTCGGACCACAAGATCCGGCAGATATTTTGTTTTTGCATCTAAAGCGGTGCTTCAAATTTATTTGAGTTGATGGACACTTCAGGAAATTTTAGTGGAAAACACTCTTTTTAAAAACTTTGTCAAGTCAACATAAAATCACACGCGATCAATTAGTTGACCACCCCTGTGTTACATCATAGTGCACTTTCGATGACGAAATTGACTCTGATATTGATGATGATGATGATGATGATGAAGCAGCTGCTCTTTTAATTTGTAAGGTAAAAATATTACTTGGCAGTTTAGCTGCATGGAATATTATAGAATCGTCAAATTACGCTATCATCAAAGAAGTACTTTACGCTACTCACACTTTACAATTAGCTGTTGACGATGCTTTGAAGCAAACAGCATCAAAATAAAGCATTGTAAAGTTCGAAGTGTTTATAAAATTTTAAGAAATCCGTTTACTATGGTAATTAAAAAAAAAACTAAACGAAGAAAACCGATTTTGGATTGAGTCACTCGCTAGCATTTTACATGTGATATGCTCCAGTAATTACCTTCTTTAAAAGACTTCTCTCAAGAAATGGCTGCTTCAAATCCTGAGCAATTTATAACTAAGTCACAATGGAGTTTGATTCTTGAGATAGTTTCAGCTTTGGAGCCTGCACGAAAAGCAACAGAAGCACCTTACCTTCGGAGATTTTATGGAATATGGTTGAAGTGCAAATTAGAAATTACAGACATGACTTCGGCGGAATTTGAAAAGTTGCTTTTAGTTTGTTTAAATAAGCGCGACTTAGCTTTGCAAGAGCATGATGTTTTTCGGCTGGTATATTTCTTGATCCTCGATACAAATACTGCTGTCAGAAAAAGAAAAGAAAGCAGCAAAAACCCAAGGAAACGTGGAAGACTTTGCAGGTGCTGGAAACAAAGAGTGCTGCTGATCCAACTTCATCACATCGATGGTCTTTCGAAGCATGTAGCAGTAGCAATGATGATGATTTAGTTTAGAGAAAATGCTAAAAGCTCATAACTCAGAAATCGGAAAATCAAAAGGTATTGATAAATTTTTTGTTACCATTAACACGTTGACTGCCACGTGACACGCCGGCGCGTCACGCTGCATTTTCAACTAGGTGCCGTGTGACCCGCCGGCGTGTCACAGTGACTATATTTTTAAACGTTGTCAGCGAGCTATATGCTTTTGGACAAGGCTCTGTTTTCAGAGGTTTGGCACCTCAGTTATGGCAAACCACTATCAGAATACTTTGGATTCGAAAATCACATTATAAAACTGAATAAAAGCGAGAAAAAAGCAACGTGGCAAAACGAATCACGAAAACGAAATAGAACCAAAAATAAAAGTCAAGTTGCACTCAAAAATAAAGTCTAATGATGTTTTGCAAAGCATTCAAGGCAATAAGCAGGCTGGCCATCACAGTCTTTGCAGAATGTTGATACTCTCTTGGCTTTTTTGCTAGCTTCTTCTCGATTTGTGCTCTTTTTCAATTCTTCGTAGCATTTGCAGCACCTTTTCCTTTTTCGGCGATTCCTGTTGTTCCTCTCCATGGATTCCTCCAGCCGATGGACGGACACATTTGGTGGTCGTACTGGTCGTGTTGATATTGCAGGGGCAAGTCCTCTAGTTTCGGCTTCGTCGACATTGGCAAGCGAGTATATGAGATCGTGCCTAAACTGTGCAATCTTTACATTATGGCCTTTTATTTCCTGGTAAATTATCAGAGCATTGATTACAGCAGTGTTGAGAAGATATTCGAAAGCAATTTTGTGGTACCATCTAAGTGTTTTTCGAAGAGGGGTGAAGTAGCTGGCCATTTGGTCTGAGATATCTATTCCTTGTTTTGCTTTGTTGTAAAATATTATTATCTCTGGTTTCATTATGTCTTCATTGAGCTTGTTCTTTTTTCCAGTGGCAACTATCTCCAAATCATGTTTGGTTGAAAGCATAAGGACATCCCGTTTACTCCGCCACTTTGCCACCACAACTCCATCAACATTTTCCTTGCCGACAATTTCTCCTTTATCCAGCCTTGCTTCAGTTACATCTTTAGGATTTCCTACCCGATTTTTTCGAAGTGTTCCAACTAGGTGTGTCTCGTTCTCTAATAAAATGTTTGCCAAAGCCAACAATGTGTAGAAATTATCAGTAGTCACCGTTCTTCCACTGTTTAGGTATTTTTCTGCTAAATCCAATACGATTTGTGTGCTGTGGGAGGTAGTTGCAGTAGGCTGACCTCTGTGTGCCAGTGCATTTTTGCCAATATACACGCTGCTGGTATATGTGTAGCCCTGTGGGTCGCACAACTTGTATATTTTTACTCCATACTTGTGTGCTTTACCAGGGTTATATTGCCTAAAAACCAAACGACCACGCCAAGGCACCATCGTTTCATCGACAGCAATAGTATTCCCAGGGGTTTTGCTTTTGGTGAAGTTTTCCTCCAGAATTTCAAGCAGTTTCCGTAGTTTCAATAGTCGATCTTCATTTGTCTGGTCTCGGTTCTCAGCAAAATGCATAAATCTTAACAATAGCTGGAATCTGTTGCGACTCATTAGTGGTGGAACAAAGTTGTTTTTGTAGAAAGGATCCCGACTCCAATATAAGTCTATGCTTGGGTACTTCACAACACCCATGTACATGACTATCGAAAAAAACTTTTTGATCTCTTCTTCATCTGTATCTTTCCAACTTTTCAAACGGGATTTGCGGCTAATTCGTCGATTCATTATAACTTGCTGTGCATTTATATTAGTTTGTTCAACAACAAGGTTATACACATCATCATTTACAAGAATAGAATAGACATCTATGGGTTTGATATTTGATGCTGAAATTCCATTCAGTCCATGGATTCCGGAACTTCAGAAAACACGAACTGCTTCCGATGAGTTCCATCGACAGGAAACCACGATGCTCTGAGCCCATTAATGCTTTGCTCATCATCGCTATCACTGCTAGTATCTCTATCAGGTGCATTATCAATATCTGATTCACTGGATTCACTAGATGAAGAGTGTGACGGCCTGTAAGAACCATCGGATTCACTAGTGGATATATCTTCTTCAGAATCGCTACCTGAATGCTCTCCTCCAGCTGCTGCGCCATAAAATCTTCTGGGGTTTAACATTATGCACTTATACTAATAAATTTAGCAAAAATAAGTCACTAACTTCTAAAACAAAAACAAAAAATATTGTTATAAACGTGACACGCCGGCGTGTCACGCGGCACCTTAGTAACCTTGCATTAGTAGAGTGCCGCGTGACACGCCGGTGGTCACAAGGTTTAGAGAAAAAAAAGTTACGACATTACGTCATAATTACCCTAGCAGTAACAATACGACAGTTATTGAGAAAGGAAACTGTCTCAGTACCAATGGCACATGAGAGATGGACGCAAAGTAGGCAAAAATGTACGTTGGCAGTCAACGTGTTAAAATTTATTTCTGTGTATTATTGTGATGTTACATTTGGGCTGCTAACTTAGTAAGTTATATTAAGAAGTGATAAAGGCTTGCACCAAGCTCAGCTAGATATACCGCTAAACGCGGCTGTAACAAATAGGAATTAACAATTATGCACTATGCATTGTTGCATCATTGATTACGTTATGATTAATTTATTATCACTAGTTTTGTTTGCCTTTAGCTATTAATGTGTAAACGGCCTAAATCTGTGTTGCTAAACGCCAAACGAATTTTTACACCACACATTTCTTCAGCATCTTTATATTATTTTAAGGATATTTCTTGCTTGTTTATTTTTTTGCCGTCAAGAAGACTTACATATTTAAAGCCTGCGTGCGCTGGTAAAAACTCAGGACACTTTTATGTTTTGTTGTTCGTGCTGTTTTCACTTTCACATCGTAGCCACTATCATCAGAAATGACAATATATTGGCAGCACGGTCGAGCGGGTCGGAACACCGTTTTTACTGCGACGATGTGCTTTCGGTTCAACTTTCACCTTGGAAACCTTGTGACTATGCGCTTGCATAAGGCACTTAGCAACCACGTATTTGCTTGGTGGTTTGAACAAGCAGCAAATTCAATTGGTAAGATCGGCTTTTTCCTCCTCACTATCTCTTTTGTGCTGAGCGTGCAACACGTAAGTTGAGAATAACGTTTTTAAAGTCTTCGGCATGAATCGACATGGGAATTGAAGCCAGGCCTACCGACTGCAAAGCGGCAGCTCTAACCTCCTCATCACCACGCTGGTATTGGAATTGTAATAGGTTGTGGCACTGAGCATTTGGTCATAATATTATGCCGTTTAGTTAGTTTTGAAATAAACTGTTAGGGAAAGTTGGGTATTATATTTATACTCCTAACAAAAAAAAGTCTGTAGCTTGTATAGTGTAAAAATTACATTGTCGTTAGGATGCATTGTCAATTACCGTAACTTACAGACTTTCTATCATGCAAATACGGACTCGACAAATTTTTTGATGTTACGGTGAGAAAATCATTGTTATCAAAGGATTTGTATTACATGTCTAACTAGCAATATGATCCCCCATAGAAAATAACATATTCCATAACACTCTGCAAAAGCTAAAACTTTTTTCCTTCGGTTTTTAATATTTTGCGAAGTTTTGCCATCACTTGTTTGAATAATCACTCAACTGAAAAAAATCAAGAAAGTTGAAAGAAAAATATCGAAAAATACGATTTTGAAAAATAAGCTAAGTAACCACAATTTTATTTCGGGTTAGAGCAAGAAAGCAAAAAAGTGAAATTTTGCTGGTAAGACTTTTGTTATCGGCATTTGAGTGTTTTCATGTAACTATATAATTTGTTTTTAAATCTTATGACTGATTATGAAAATCGGGGTGGGACGATTTATGTTATCCTACTCTCTCTCCTGCACTCGCGCTTTTATGCATAACTCAAGCTGCGTAAGTCACTATAAAAATACGAGCTTTTATGCAAGTCTGTAAAATGTATTTCTTGTTTGTTGGTATAATCAATTAAGTGTTGACAAATCTTCTGTAATTTGAATAAAACCGTCTTGAAATAGTGCTATACGTCTGAATCTATTGCATTGTGAGGCAATTGAATATTATCCTACTTTTGGCGGCATCAACCCAGTCTGTTGTGTCTGTTTGTTGGTCAGTCTGTTCTGATGAGCTCGTTGGGTTATTTTTCGGCCAACTAAATTTTTAGCAATATTCGTTTATAAAAACTGTACAATGCACAAAAAAAAGGAAACGCAACAAATACCGTTGAAATGTGCAATTAAAACAGGAAAAAATCGAACCGAAGCCTAGTTTCAAGTTGTTGTTATTCTTGAACCAAAACTTTAAAAATTTGAGAGTGGTGAACCCGAAACGACCTGGACCACAGCTTTTGTTAACCAGTAAACCTGAACCGGTAAAAATAAATATAGGTAAACCCGAACCCAAACCCGAGCAATATTTGTAACGGTTCGAGGCTCTGATCTATATTTTTTGTTTTTATACTAAAAATATTGATATTTATAACCTGTTGTGTAACTTTTTACCCCCTCCTAAGAAACAATGATAAGCTGAGTAAAAACAGATCGGTGTAATAAATGAACATCATGATAAAGTACCAACAAGTAATGTCGTTTGAAAGCTGAGAAAATTTACTTTTTAGAACCATGTGATTACAATCAGTTAGGGCTAAGGATTAGTTTAGAATGGCTAATCAAAAATTGGTTGCTACACATCATGTTCCGTTTTTATCAAAAAGTTTTCCTACTAAACCTAAGAAACTTGCTCTATTTGGAAAAAGTTCTTTGAGTCCTTTTGACTGTGTTTTTCTCGAAAGCATGATTCTTTCTGAAAAGACTTTTAAAATGTAGCCTACCGGTCAAAAGCACTCAAAATTTTGGTGCCCTTTTCCACAGAATTGCAATTTCTAGAAAATTTGAGCCTTTTGGTACATGACTAATCTTCCTCGAAGACATGAATCTTTTGCAAAATCTTTCACAATTTTCGTGAAGATTCATGAAAAAATAAAGTATCCAAAAATTTTTGATGTGTCCTACTCCAAGCAAAATATTGGTGATTCCCCTAAATAAGAGGCGTAAAAATGGTCCTGCTTTATCGTTTGCAACCAAGCATTAGTGTCGAGCTGCATGTTATCTAAATGTAGAGGCAATTTGTTTTGAAATTGGGTGAAGCCGACGCAACCCGCTGATTTAATATTCTTAGCCTCGACGTTATTGATGGGAATCATGCGATTCTAATATAATTTGACTGTAGGTGCATCACTTCGGTTTAGTTTGCTCTTTTTCTGGCTGCGTTTGAGCCACGACTAAGCAACATGCGTGCAGCCAAAGGCTTCAGGTCGCACAAAAATACATATAGCTACAAAAAATCGTAAGCAGAAGTCCTAATACATAAAAACTTTATCCTGAAAATACATACCAATCACCTTGGAGCCCTTCCACAGCTTTGCTGTGCTTTCAAGCACTTGGTGAATTTAATGGACGAAAGTATGTAAAGTTTAACCCTTTAAGGATTATAAGATTCTAATTAATAAAATTTGAAACAATTCCATAACTGTTGGTAACAATGGGAAAAAATGGATTTCAGAAAAGTGGTTATTAAATCACAATCACACAACAATCAACAATTGTGGGACATATATGACCCAGTATCCGTCACAGGGTTAAGGATGCTCACGTTAAAACAGGGCAAAAAAAACGTTGTCAAGTGCTCAAGTTGGGAGTCATGTAGTGGCTATGCGCATCCAAAAAAGTGTTTTTTAATCAATTAGATTTCGAAAAACGGTAGTATTGTTTCGGCACACGATTTGGCTATGTTAAAAACATTAACTTTTTGTTGCTATTTTTACAATCATCCATTAGGAAAAGCCGACACGGCTGGCGGAACCGATATTCTTGACATTACGCAGGTGGTCCTCCGGACAATGCCGGCATAGCTGGCTGGTCACTTATGTATAGTAAGGTATATCATTAGACATAGTGATTCAGTAATTGCTTAGTATTGGCTACAAGTATACTACTTTTTAACGTCAATGGAAACATAGCAACAAAACAACAGTTTCCTTTTTACAAACAATTTTGCATTTTCTTACCGCAACTGGCATTACGACTGGTATATATTGAAACGTATAATACGACAATCCATAACGACAGCATCCTTCGCAAGGACAGGCAAAAAGCTCAGTAGTATAGATCCGATCCACAGGAGTACAACTATCATTATTGCTTCTCTGGTGGACACGATGTCGCCTATGCGGTACTGCACAGGCCCCATCACAGACAGAAAGCTGTCCACTGATATGAAAAGCAAACTGCAAACAAAATAAATTTTTTGATTTGTTGTTGACGCATCTTATTTAAACCAAAGCCGTATTAATACAATGAAAACTGCTATGAGCCTACAAACACTTGACATTTTCAGTTTCTTTGCGAGCTGAACTTAACACAATATTCTTGACATCTGAAGCAAATGTTTAACAGATCGCTTTAGTTTTGCTACAGCAGGGGTTCCCAACCAGGGGTGCGAGGCAGCATCTTAGGAAGTGCGAGATGGTCATTCAGATTTTTGTGTTGCATTTTTGTCCTGTCATGCTCAGTTCATCATGTGCTAATAGTTCTGCAAAATCAGTGTCTAATGACAGCATGCCTAATGCGCGGCCTTCAATTCAGCCCGAAACGATGCTGATCTCCAGAAAAAAAGGTCAACACACGCAATTTCAGCCTAGACTTCAAATTGGGGATGACCTTTTTTTTGTTTTGGAGATCACCCCTGCAATAATGGTGAGAAAACTGCGGAATTTGCCTGCTTCAGCCTGAAATGATACCGATCTCCAAAAATGGCGGCGTGTATTCACGACGCACAGTTTGGGAAACACTGGTGTAGGCTAGAATTATACTTATGACGTTATTAAAAATGTTTGACTTTTTTTTCAACATCATTTGGCTTTTTTTGATCACTGGGATCTGGCAACCCTGATCTTGACCCGGGACGTGTTAAAATATTTTAGGGGTGCAATAACATATTAAGACATTTTAGGGGTGTGGGCCATTACAAAGGTTGGGAACCACTGTGCTACAGGCTTCACTGTACTGTGTTCCTTAGTCGAGTTTCGTTATGCTAAAAGCTACAATTTGTGCTACATCAAACTTCTGTCGTCCTTTGCTGTGTAAGCTCAATCCAACAGATTACGTCGCAATCAAGTAATTATGACGCTATCTTGCAGCTAGTGGAAGATACAAAACGTAAAAAGAGGAGGCCATGTTTAAAGTGAAAGTAGGAACCTTGTGAGCATTGTGATGAAGTAATCAAGTCCTTCGCCGCGTAAGCATAAAACCGGAGTTTGAATCCTGAATGTGTCAAAATTTTAAAAAACGGTACGCCACTCGCACGAAGGAACAAAGTTATAAGTAAAAGTAGGAAAAAAGAAAAGTTCATCAACGGTGAGAGACAAAGTTATGGTTGTCGCAAAAAAAACAGCTTTTTGATAACAACATAAAAATAAATTAAAGAACACAAAAACACATAGATTTTTAACTAACTGGAAAGCTAATTAACATCTCGTGGAATACAAAGAAATAAGTAAAAAAAATCAAGAGAGCTGCTACGGCAAAGTAAATCTTTTCGAAACTGAGAAAATTTTTCTGTAACATAAAGATCATTTTTTTAAATTTGCCATATTTATCCTCCATTAACGAGAAAGCGAATCGTATCGCTATATTTTGGACAGGACGTCCGCACTCGCTTGGAAGTTGCCATTTTTGAGATGTCTGGGCCACCTGTCTTTTACATATAGGCGGAGGCGTCCCGTTAAGTGCCTTGCCCAAAGTCACAACAAGCGAGCTTGCCGGCTTGTTCTCCACAACCTCACCAAAATGCCGAGCGCCAAGCAGGGAAGCTGTGGATACCATTTTTGTTAATACTTTTGCAAAAGCTGTAGATACATTGCAGATGATTATAATCGCAGAGAGAAGAATGCCAATAACTGCAATGAATACCACTATAGGATGGTCGCACGTAAATATCCAGTAATTGTCAAAGAACGCGTGAGCCTTGCATGCAGGGTAGAATCCACACTGAGTAAAATCCACATGCGATGTCACGTTTCTGAATCTAAACATTTATGTTTAGGAATGAGGAAGCCTCTCTTCAAAGGTTTGGGGAAAGCAGAATGGGCCACCATACATTGTCTACTTGACATACATGTATCTTTTTTTTCAAAAACCTGATTTATTTGGTAAGGGCCGGATTATTTTTTTGCGTGAAACATTAAAAATGCTGTAATGCTTTATAATTTAGCACGTAATGGTTATTTTTGAGAGTAACGGCTGATATTTATTGGGCATACATGTCGGTGTAGCGTAAAATTTTTTCTTTATCTGTTAAAATTTACATACGGAATGTTTTTGCCGGAAAATAATTTTAAATACAAGAATTTTTGCGTTACCCAGGTAATTTATGCCAATGAAAACCTATCCTAAAGCTACATCAATCTTGTTTTAGCTTCATTCTTACGTTTTGGCTCAGTTAAACTTTAGCTGTCCTAAATTTAATTACGGAAACGACTAAACGCTTACAATTACGGAAACGACTAAACACTAAACGACCGAAGCGATGGTGAAATGGTTGGAGTTGGCGCTCTGCATAAAAAAGGGATCGTGTTGAGAGCAAGCCTGCAAGCTTGCTTGTTGTGTCCTTGGGCAAAGCACCCAACGGGACGCCTTCACCTTTACGTGGCAGACAGGTGGCCTACCCTTACTACACCGGGTGACAATTGTGAAGTTGCTAACCCAGCATGTCGTAAAAAGCGACTCTTGGGTATCCACCAGTGGCAGTCACCTTGTTGGTGGTGGGACTACCAGTCACTCATGACTGGTTCGAAATGGGCTGCCATCTTTCCCCTAGCCTAATTTCAATTATGTTGACGGCATGAACCTGAATTGCCGTTTGGGCCGTACCTCCATCCCGAGGAAGTGGAGAGGTAATTACAACAATAACTATACGCTTATCAATGCACATGGCTAAACAAGCTAAGATATTTTGTCTAGCCTCAAAACTAAAGCAAAAATATTAATTTTATTTTTGCTTGTAAGTGAACTTGAAAAAATAATATACCCAAACTCAAAGTTTTGATGCAATTTATCTGACTTCTAGGTCTTTACTTCAGTTTGATATAATGCTGAGTGCCCTGTAAACATACGTCCACACTGGATTGATATTTAATGATTGTTCCCCCCCCCACCTTTTTCAAAAATCTTAGGCAAACCATTGGGTAAATGCACTCGCTTCAAAAAGAAAAGTTTCTTAGAGAACTTATTGATAGAGTAGGCAATTTGAAACTAGCAAAAACATAAAAAGCACTAAGCAATTGCTAAAACTGCAATTTGCGTGTAGAATTTTCCGAGATTTAAAAATGTTAGAACACAAAAAATATTTTAGGCTGATTTCAGAAAACAAAGGAAAAGATCTCCAACTCAAAAAATTCTATTAAATTTTCTTCCTTTACCACAAAAAAAGGTCATTTGCTAAATAAATGCCACAAATTCTTCGACGTTTGTCTAAATTCTTTGATTTCAGGTTGAACACCGAAAGGAAGTCTTTGCCCAAAACGGAAAAATGCAAAATTAGATCTCAAATCTTCCGGATTTTTCCCAATACTATTTATAAAGCAAAATTCCCAAATCGTTTGAAAATTTCCTGATCTTGGGTTAAACTTCCAAGGTTGGCAACTATGCATGTTGATTTGCAAACAACATTTTGCTTGTCGGAAAATCAGCAAGCCTTGATGGTAACGAACCTGTTTTGGAGATAATCCTAACTTGCAACACTAACGTATAGTAAAGCAGTACTTCATAAAATATAACAATTCTTACTTAAACCATTTTCGCCATTTCAAAATAACGATGGAAACGAACCTCTCAGCTGATTGATTATTAAATTGCAATCTACTTTCTGAAACTGTGTGAAAATAATAAAAAATTCGAGACTAACCAGCATGTAATGCAGTGGCGATACTCAAACGCGGCGGTATGAGCACACATTTTCCAGATTTAAAAGGTAAAACTGCCACTTACCCAGTCATGTCGTGAGCGACAACCATCAAGCACACACCAGTGACAAAAAGTCTTGTTGGTTGTAAAGAATCAGTACACTTACTAGTATGCTACTTACACCAATGACATATCTCACCGTTCATTGTAGGCCATCAGTACTTGAACTAGTTTTCATTAATTAATACCGTAAAATAAGAGAGTATTAAAGGAATATAAATTAAGTATAACAGCTTCAAAGACTTACATTTTCAAGATTAACATCTCCAAAGAAAAAATCTGTGAAACACTTCAAAGATCTTGTTCGAAAACAAGTTTCACGGATCTTCTGAAAAGCAGAGTTGTTTCCATCGTTAAACATGGCGAGCTGAATCAAAGTATCATTTATGTTGTCAAAGGAAGCATCCGAAAACTGAATCAAACACACAACAGTAGCAATAGTAACAAAAGTATTTTTGTTTAAGTAAGAAATGGTGAAAATGGTTTAAGTAAGAATTGTTATATTTTATGAAGTACGTCTGAAAGTAAAAACAATAGGTTATTTGGTTGTTTATACAAATGGCAAGCAATTCACCAACAAAAGCCATCAATAGCGGTGATCAGTCCTAATTGGTCGAAACACAATGCACTGTCTTGCAGTTTTGTGTACAATAATTTCCAATTACAAGAAATCCGTTTTGGACAAAAAGAACTCGTCTTCAAGTTCTCTTTGAAGAATTTAACATACTTTTTAGATTTTTGATCTTTAGCAAAACAAGGATTTTTACTTTTATCCACAGTAGACTAACGTCGGAAAAAAGGCAAACCAAAACAACATATGAAAAAGAAAATGACAGCAAAACAGTCAGCATTATAACATGGCTGTCGTTTCACATAAGAAATAGCCATTCATCTAGGCCTTACTTACAACAGCAGCAACGTTAGCAAAAAGCTTTCAACTTTACAAATGTTCATGTGCGCTTACTCTCTCAACATATAGCAAAATATTGTAGGTGTCGCAACCAGATGGAGGCGCAATTGTTAAGACCCGATAAATACTTTGAATAATACCTCGCGTCAAGTTGTTTTCGAGTTAAATGAATAACAAACTTATAGTGCTTTGTGGTGCAATTACATGTGAGTTGGCTGTTCTTAAGATTTCGCTTGTAATTGTAAATGTTATCAAATTTTTTCGTGAGCGATAGCGATCAGACAAGAAACGTTCAGTGAATAGAAGTGCCCTTCATGGCTGCAATAACTGGGGGTTAGGAACTCACGATAGCTACGTTGTCATAGTTTTGGGTAGTAAACTTATCAACAATTTTACTTGCTTGGGTAGAAATGCATTGTAAACGGTAAAAAATGGTGAACTCAACGCAAACCTTGCAGCTGAAAAGATGTTATACGTTGCAGTCAAAGTTATTGTTTCATGCAACTAGAAATATAAAGAAATACCACAAACACTTTCGAAACGAATTCAAGTCATGAAAACCGGAGGAATTTTGTGATCACCGAGTACCGTTGGTAGTTGTGGCTACCGTTGCAAGTACTGGAGCTGCTACTAACCATTGCAGTCAATGCAGTTCTTAAGGCAGAGTACCTTCACCGCTTCAGAGCTTAAGCATAGGTTGTTTGTAACTATGACTGGATGAATTTTTCATAGTTATATATTATATTTTTGACATAGGTCTCACCGCGGATTGCCAAGTCATTGGAGCCAATGCTCTGCCTCGGCAAAAAGATGAACTTTATTAAATTGGTGCATTTCACGTTTCCTTTCACGTTATTGTTTTCAAACGAAGTAACAATTTTAGCATCTATTATCAGTAGTTCTCAATCAAAACCAACTTGACATTCCAAAGGAGGAATTGTTTTTCAGGGGAGAAAATTTGGTCTAGGGAAGAATTGGGGAAGGAAAAACCTTCCTGCCCAATTTGAATATACACTTGAACGTTTCAACATGAGCTTGTATATAAACCTCTTGAATGTCAAAAAAAAGAGGCGCGAAATCCAAATCGGTAAATGGAGTCGTCATAAACATCGATCACCAAACAAAAACGGTCACCACGATGGTTTGAGAGCGATAATGCTTCACGTAGGATATTGAGAATATCAATATCCAGAAAAACGAACCCCACCTAAAAATTGTGGTAGGGGGTAAAAGAATGAATCTGATATTTGTAAGAGAGAAACGCAGAAAAAAATCTGAGATCCACCAATCTACACTATATAGCAAACTTCATTCTGCACGTGCGTAAGTGCGTGCATTCGCTTTAACTTCTCTAAGACTACCCAACACAAACATGAAACTTGCCACGATTGATTTTTCTCACGAAGTGAATGTCATAAAAACATTCGTGATGTCATGATGACGTCATAAATACGGATCATTATTTTAATTTGCATTGATTGATTGAGGAAAAGATTTCTTTGCTCAAACCAAAGCCAGTCCCCAATTTACCAACTTCCAAAAGCTTTATTTCTTGATAGTGTAATATGACGTAAAAATTAACGCTTGATCAAAAAGACTGTGTGGCCTCGTGATGCGGCCTACTACCATTTTAGTGAAAACAACAGCAGGCAGCAGCTTGATATTCACTTTTATTATCAATGCTGTTTCTACGATGTTTTAGATTATGAAAAAATATGTATTTCTGTTAAGGGCAATTGAACTTCATTGATCAGTTATCATTGGAGCTGGTTTAGTGTTAAGAAACAAGCCTTTTGTGTATAAGAATGTTTTAACTTTATGAGAAGATAGGTCGACATTTAGACATTTTGACACCCACACACAACACTTGCAATTAATTTTAAAACATTCACAGAAAAATTTTGAGAATTCGTCGAGTTCTGTTTGAAACCACGTGATCAAAATGCCATTAGCTTCATACAGGAAGCAACGGATTTTTCGGATAAGTTAAAAAATGTCTCGAAATGGCACAACAAAACTATGCTGGTGACTTTTGAGGTCTGTTCTCTTTACGCTTCAACATTACACATTGTAATGGCTTATCGGCCTCAAAGAACAGGTTGCCAAATAACCAAACTACATCAGTTATATTTCAGCTCATGAAATTCATTCTAAAATATAGCTACTTCAAATTTCGCAATGAATGTTATCTTCAGAGACGAGGAAACGCAATGGGCACTCACATCGCACCTTAATACGTAAATGTTCCATTCTTCCAGTTTTTAACAAGTCAAAGATTTTAATGAATCAAACAGTACGCACAAATACAAGTATATCAAACATATACCAAGTAAGAACTAACGGCACTACACTACAAACTGCTCCCGTGAAGGTACGAAAAGCTTCGGTGTCTTTTTTTGTAGAGATTACTTTTATTATGTTGAACAAACCTTTTATAACGTCCAAAAATAACTCAAGCGCCGATTCTACCGAATAAGGGAGACGGCTTAGCCTCAACAGTAGACTACGCTGATCTCTGGATCAATACAGCACAGCAGCAGATAAGACATAAATGAAAATTCTATTGACACTAATTTTCATATATACAGTAACAGGCCGACAAGACCAGCACAAGCTAAACGGTTGAAGGCAATGTGTGCGTAACCTATAACAAAACAACATTGCATTAACATACACAAGCTGGACCGATTAAGCCAATCCAGCAAGATAGATCAGGTCTAAACATACACTAATATACTAATATAAACTGCGGGCCGCTAACTGTACTTGCAGTGGTGGCAGCAATAACACACCATACTCGTAAAGCGCACTCAAGGACTAACTAGCGAACAATTAAAACCATTAACATAAAACTCAACTCCAGCCACCGCAATAAGTAAACTGAGACTAATATTAACATGCAATAGTAAGGTGGCCCGCCAGACACTATACGCAATTAAAAGAGGAAACCAATGTCACTAAGATTAATCGTTACAGCGAAAACTAAATAAAACGTCTCAAAGGATTATCGTCAAAGAGAAAAACGCACAATGGCGGCAAGGACTAATCACTAATCGGTAACGAACAAAACGTGATTAATTATCACAAAGGCCGAGAAATAATAGATCTCTCACCGTAACACCTTTCTTTGTGCTTATGGTTTGATTTGTCATCTAAAACATTTAAAATTAAAGTTTGTTTAAATAAACTGTTAACTGTATAACTCAATAGCTTGACAATGACTCTATATTCATGCTGTCTAAAATAATGTAATAGCTGTGGGGCAAATTATATAGCCTGTTTACATCTGTTGCTGCGTTTACACGGGGCACCACTACATCTTTATTACAGCAAAGTCGGTTGAAAACTGTTTTAAAATTGTGAAACGAACCAGTTCACCCTATTCGTCCCAATCGGGGCAATAATTGCCCGAGCAATTTCCTCATCATCCTATTAGGACCGGGCTTTTTTTTTGCTTTCTATGTCTGGGGGAAGGGGTCGATTCGACCCGACACTTTGGCAGCTAATAACTTTTAAACCGCTTACAATAGCAATTCCGTATTTGTCAGATAAATGCAGAATTTATTTTTCAATCTAATTATATACTTTTGGTTATGATTGGAATAATAGCGTTTAAGTTATTGCAAATAAAATGCACAGCATTAGTTTTTAGTTTTTGACTGTAGTTTAAAATGAAGAAACGGTCGGCGAATTTTCTTTTATCGTAGCGTTCACTCTTCGACGTTGTGGTTTTGCGATCGCCTAAGCGCAGTTTATCAATGTCAGCTACCAGGTAGAAAGTTCAACAACTCATCATCAATTTGCCATTTTGCTTTTTACGAAAAATTTACCATCCGCAATGTTTGTATAACATTTCTTATGTTGGACTACATGCCATATGCCAAGGGTCTACTCTCTAGCTAGATTTTTGTAATTTGAATTGACTGTTTGTAAATGTGAAGCAGGGTGTGAAATGGCATTTTGAGGACAAAAATTTCTTAACTTTATAAAATTATTACTTTTTTCATTTAGACAAAAAATGCAAGCTACGCTTGTTCATCACGAATAAACATTTTTATTAATCAAAACACAAATCTCATTCAAATTAAGGAATGCTCACGAATGATATGACTCTTTTATTTTTTCCTCTCCCTTATGCGACGCAATAGGACGTTTTTGTAAGCCACTCCATGCTTGTGTGCAGACTTGGACGATTAGAATTTTTTTAGCATTTTCAAATTAAATTAAATTTGGAATTAGAGCATTAATGCTTTTCTCAAGTTGGAGTAGAATAAACTTATAGCATTTCTGATTATCACCAATTAAAGTAGAATTGGAATTAGACTTAGAGCTTTAATATAGCTTTGAAAAAAGCTGTTTGAGCCATAATCTTTTCGTGACGCTCTCATCAGTGGCGGTATCGCGTCAAAAGGGAAGATCTAGAGTGAATAAGTCTTTTATGTGAATGATTTGGAAGTTACGCAATCAAGACAAGCCAATGATAGCATTGGTATTGCAAAGCGCGCGAAAGAAAGATTTCGCAATTGCGAAAGTTAGAGAAGGCGCAGCAGGAGGCCAAATGCCACGATTATCGAAAGAGTTTGAGAGTGTAAACAAACTCTTTCTGTCTGCATAACACCGGGCGTCGGGTCTTGATATAAGTAGCCTCTAAAAGATTAAGATGGAAAGAGCTGCGCGCTGCGGCAAGGATTGAAAACCGCTTATCATCATAGTTTAATGCGCATCGATCATTATCTAAAAGATGCTGACCAATGGCGGAGTCACAATCCGGTTTGGTGTCGGTTCGTTTGCACGATCTGTGTGGTTGAGATCGGCGTGGACGAGTCAATTGCTGTCTTAACCATTGCGGAACATGTTGCTTGATGCGATCCTGTAGTCGTTGAGATGTTCGCCCTACGTACCGACTATCACAGTGGCACTTGTATTCATATATGGCACTTGTATTCATATATACAAAACTTTTCTGAATGGCAGGTAGAACATCCTTGCAGGCCACTGGCAGCATGCGCTTAGACGTAAAGACCAGGCGGGTGCTGACGGAACCATAGCAGCTTTCCACGGCGGTTTTGACTTCTTTTTCTAAGTTTGTAGATGGCTTACCTATCCAAGGGACCCTCAAGTACACATGACACTTTTCAGGGCCAAATCTCTTAAGGGTGGTGAACTAAGCAATTTTCTTGGTGATCTGAGTGTTGATGATGTTTTTAGGATAGCCATTGTCCAGTAATATTTTCTTGATCTGTTCTATTTCTTCATTGAGTCTACGCTTGGTGCAAATCATTAGAGCTCGATGCACCAATGTAGATATTAGACTTATTTTGCGTTTGAGAGGACTAAAGGACTCCCAACGCAAATACTGGCCAGTGAAAGTGGGTTTACGGTATACACTGGTCTCCAAGCCAACATCTGTTCTTTCGACGTAGACATCAAGAAACGGTAGACATTTCCCTTTCTCTTTTTCAAAGGTAAACTTGAGGGATGGATGAAGGCAGTTAAGTTTGGTCAGAAATCCATCTGCTTCAGCTTCGTGATCGAAGATGGCAAACGTGTCGTCAACATATCTGAAGTATGTTGGAGGCTTATGCGTTTGAGAAAATAACTTTTCTTCATAATATCCAACGAAGATGTTAGCCAAAGCCGGACCAAGTGGTGATCCCATAGCTACTCCGTCTGTTTGCTTGTACATGATGTTATTGAAGCTGAACTCAACTGAGGATGTAGCGCTCTTCATCAATTCAACAAACACGTCCTTTGGAATGACTGGTCGGGAATTAGACTGGTCGTAGAGGGCTTCCGAACAGATTTTGATGGTTTCATCAAGGGGAACGTTGGTGAACAAGCTGGATACATCAAAAGAACACATAAAGACATTAGGATCGATGTCAAGATTTTGCATGGTCTTAGCAAACGTAAACGAATCTGATATGCAGTGTGACGAAAACCGCTCCAACACAGGTTGTAATAGGCTAGCCAACCACTTGCCAAGTTCATGATGGGACGAACCTGTCATAGACAGCATTGGGCGAAGTGGAGTGCCTTCTTTGTGTGTTTTCGGCAAACCATATATTCGAGGTCTTTGCGATCCAGTTGGTCGTATTGCGTCATATATCCACTTCGGCATGTGATCGGCTTTGACTAAGTCAAGCAACCGCTTCTGAAGGCGCGATTCAATGCTAGCTGTGTTGTCATTGCTGGAGACCGGATCAAGTCTTCTAAATTTCGATTGATCATCAAGTATCTTGTTCATTTTATCGACGTGGTCGCTTTTGTTTAAAAGGACATCGCCGGAGCCTTTGTCGGGTTTGGTGGCAATGATATCATCATTCTTTCGTAACCGGTTGATTGCACGAAAGCACTCTTTGTGCATTGTGAAGTCACGTGAGTCTATCGTGCTATCACTGTACAAATGAGCAAGGTCGGCGATTCGGGCTTTCAAAGCAGTGCGTTGTTCAACAGAACTGGCACTGTGATGTAAAAGCTGTGCCCACAGTGACTCAAATTCGGCGAAGATTTCTTCTTTGCACAGATGCCTGGGTGGCAACCCAAAGTTAAGACCATGCGACAGCACGAAACTTTCAGTGTCAGACAAGACATAATCTGAAAGATTCATAACATGCCTAGTAGTATCACCGAGAGCATTGCCGAAACGGTCACGTCTGAGTAAAGCAAGCAATCGCTCGTTTCTGTTCTTCCATTTTGATTTCGTTCTTTTATCAAGTAGTGCCAGGTATCTGCAGAATCTGATTGTGTCGAAGAATGTTAGAAATTCGCTGGCCGCCCGCCAATGTGATTGGTTAATTGTTTGAAGTTTTCTTGATTGCTCTGGTAGCTTTTCAACATCATCTGTTAGAAAAGCGCGTTCCATCTCTGGGCTGTACCTGGCTCGTGATCATTCAATGCGAGCCACGATGAACTTAGGGGCAACTCTTTTAGAAATGTCTACCGTTTCTTGATGTCTACGTCGAAAGAACAGATGTTGGCTTGGAGACCAGTGTATACCGTAAACCCACTTTCACTGGCCAGTATTTGCGTTGGGAGTCCTTTAGTCCTCTCAAACGCAAAATAAGTCTAATATCTACATTGGTGCATCGAGCTCTAATGATTTGCACCAAGCGTAGACTCAATGAAGAAATAGAACAGATCAAGAAAATATTACTGGACAATGGCTATCCTAAAAACATCATCAACACTCAGATCACCAAGAAAATTGCTTAGTTCACCACCCTTAAGCGATTTGGCCCTGAAAAGTGTCCTGTGTACTTGAGGGTCCCTTGGATAGGTAAGCCATCTACAAACTTAGAAAAAGAAGTCAAAACCGCCGTGGAAAGCTGCTATGGTTCCGTCAGCACCCGCCTGGTCTTTACGTCTAAGCGCATGCTGCCAGTGGCCTGCAAGGATGTTCTACCTGCCATTCAGAAAAGTTTTGTATATATGAATACAAGTGCCATATATGAATACAAGTGCCACTGTGATAGTCGGTACGTAGGGCGAACATCTCAACGACTACAGGATCGCATCAAGCAACATGTTCCGCAATGGTTAAGACAGCAATTGACTCGTCCACGCCGATCTCAACCACACAGATCGTGCAAACGAACCGACACCAAACCGGATTGTGACTCCGCCATTGGTCAGCATCTTTTAGATAATGATCGATGCGCATTAAACTATGATGATAAGCGGTTTTCAATCCTTGCCGCAGCGCGCAGCTCTTTCCATCTTAATCTTTTAGAGGCTACTTATATCAAGACCCGACGCCCGGTGTTATGCAGACAGAAAGAGTTTGTTTACACTCTCAAACTCTTTCGATAATCGTGGCATTTGGCCTCCTGCTGCGCCTTCTCTAACTTTCGCAATTGCGAAATCTTTCTTTCGCGCGCTTTGCAATACCAATGCTATCATTGGCTTGTCTTGATTGCGTAACTTCCAAATCATTCACATAAAAGACTTATTCACTCTAGATCTTCCCTTTTGACGCGATACCGCCACTGATGAGAGCGTCACGAAAAGATTATGGCTCAAACAGCTTTTTTCAAAGCTATATTAACCCTTTACTGTCTGAATTTTATTTTTTTAGTATAAAAATCTACTTTGCTGTTTTATAGATGATTTGCTGTTAGACAATGTACAATATACAAAAAAATATTAATTTTATGTTTTTTTTGTAACTTTATTTTTTTGTTGATTAAAAGCAACATTCGTCACCAAAAGCTGATTTTTTTTGATAAATAGCAGAAAATAATGGAAAATCGTAACACAATTTAACATGAATGAAACAATAAAAAGCAATTGTTTTTTGCTGTAAAGCAAAGGTTGATTTTGCATTTCATGCAAGAGATTTTTGTAATTCCCTTACATCCTGGCATCTTGCATCTTCCTTTTTTCCCAAATTCAGGAAAATGACCAATTTGATCTTTTCTCACCGGAGCACTTGGAATTGGTTTGACAGGGCCTTTTTTCGCTTTTTTTGCAAATTTTTGTTCGACAAAGCTGGTGGAAGGTCTTCCCTTTGTCTTCAGCACCATCTTTCCTTGTTTGCAGAATGCTTCTGCAACTTCGGTTTTGAAAGCAAAAAGAGATTTGACTTCTCTTTTTTCAACTCCAAGGATGTTACAGCATTGTTTGTACTCCTGCCAGGCACTTGCACACATCATATCTATTAAATGGTAAAAAATTTTGTGATAGAACTTTTTCGAACAGGAATTACCCTCCTGTACAGGGCAATCAAGTGGTCTAAACGATCAACCCCTCCCATGTGCTTGTTGTATAAAGAAGCAATGGTAGGCACTGGTATCTTCTTTCTTTGTTTGCTGTCATATTTTAGTTTTTCTATGATCGGTTCCACGCTGGCATAAGTCGTTTCAAACATTACTGGCATTTTATCAAAATATTTCACTGCTCGTACTTCCACTCCGCTCACTGATGTGACTCGTTGTTCATAATTTTTTCTTCCTTTTTTTTTTATTTGGCATGGAAATATTTGGAAGACGATTTGGCCGTACAGTTCCCAGACATTGTATCCCGATTTTTGCCAGCTCATGTAATAGAGGAATACTTGTGAACTAATTGTCACAAAATAACTAGTAATTTTTCATTTTTGGCACAATTTGGGCCAACTGCAACACAATGTTACCACTAGCTTCTATGTCTGGAAACCCATTGACTGGCTTTAATGCACCACAACAAACGTCAAAGTTGTACACAATGCCTTTGTTGTCAGTCAATACAAAAATTTTAAAACTCCATTTCTTAGGTTTTTTAGGAATGTACTACTGTTCCCTCTAAGATTTTTGTAAGTGCGTAACCGCCGGCGCGAGTGCGAAATCGCTAGCAAATGTACGAAAACCGCCGGACAAGTTTTGGCGGACATTGCTGAACAAACGGTTACACCAGTCTTAGTAACATATTTTGAAAGAGTAAAAACAGATGCTTGCAGTAGCCTACTGCTGTTTAGTCACTGTATACGCTAAGCTAACTTTGCATAGCTTACAGTTTGCCGATAGTCTTGGTTGGCGTACAACAAATCCTTCATTTTCCCCTCCTACGTACTTCGATGAGGAGACTTTTTATTTAGTTCAGTGCTTTTCAACCATTTTTGGCATTTGGCCCATTTTCGAAATGCACAGAGGCACGTGACCCGGTTATAGATTTTTCTCGTTTTTGGCATTTTGCCCATTTTCGAAATGCACAGAGGCATGTGGCCCGGTTATAGATTTTTTTCGTTTTTGTGAACGTTTTTGGCATTTTGCCCATTTTGGAAATGCACAGAGGCATGTGGCCCGGTTATACATTTTCTCGTTTTCATGAGCGTTTTTGGCATTTGGCTCATTTTCGAAATACAAAGAGGCATGTTGCCCGACTATATTTTTTCTCGTTTTCATGAGCATTTTTTGCATTTGTTGATTTGAAATTGTTTTTGGCATTTTGCCCATTTTCGAAATGCACAAAAGCACGCGATCCGGTCATACATTTTTCTCGTTTTCACAAACGTTTTTGGCATTTTGCCCATTTTTGAAATGCACAGAGGCATGTGGTCTGGTCATATTTTTTCTCGTTTTCATGCGCGACCTCAAAAAAGTTATCAAAGTAAATTTCAGAAGTGTTGACCAACCAAAATAAAAAAACAAGTCAAGACAAAGTCTTCCTTTCCAGCAATTGAAAAAAGGCTGGACTTGAACAAAAAACCTGTTTAACTCTGCTCTGGTACCATGGGGTCAATATGATCCCAGGCGAATTTGATAGGCTAAATATTCCAAACTTAGAGGTTACAAAGTTTCATCTCGCTTGGTATTTTCTTTACAGGTTCTTGTCAACTGTTTCTATTTATTCAATCTTACTTTCGATGTTGTTTTTAGTGTCAATTTTACATTTTATTATTTGAGGTCATATTGACCCCATGAAAAAACTATTCATATCGTTGATTGTTCCTCTAGCTAAGCGCAGATTGGTGATCCCGCAAACATCTCAGGTTATGACACAAATCATTTGCAGCTTTGGAATTTTACCAGAAGCACCTCTGGTAAACATCACCCAGCATTGTCCACCAGGGCGCAAGAGATGCTTTCTTTGTCCGAGATTGAAGGACAAAAAGCACAGACCCACCTGCAGCAGATGTCATAGCACCACTTGCGAAGAACACAGCAAGATGGTCTGTAACCAGTGTCAGAAGTAAAATATTCGTGCATTGTGCACTCCACTACATTTTTCAAGCAATAAACACAGACTGATAACAATCTGAGTTTTTCTACTGGTGGCAAAATATATTTTTAGTAATGGGCTCATATTGACCCCAAGGAACTGCTAACGTGATTTTTTTCATGGTACCAAAGCAGGGTTAAAGAAATTGAAACTGCATTTGATATTTTTTCTTCTCGTTTCAAGGCTTATTTCAATCATGGCTGGCAAATTACCACAGCGAATGGCTGTCAGCTGCATTTTATTTAAAAAAAGATTTTGGAGGGGATTTAAAACTAAAATTGGTTAGAAATCGTACTCTTTTTTTACTTTTAGTTTTTATAAGTAGCAAGTGAGAGGTTATTTATTTCTGATTTACAAAATGGCGTTTTGTACGCTAAAGTGAAACCGAGAGCTATGCGCTTTTTGATATTAACAAGCACGATTGAAATTAGCGTTGAAACGTAGAGAAAACATAAGTTCAGCAATTCCAGTTTCAAACTTCCCTCGAAAACTTATGTTTTGAGTTGAAGTGAAGTTTGATAGCTACTCGCTATTACTGCTCTTTAGCTACGATAGAAATTGACCTGTTTACTTTATGTTACTAGCTTTGGGGTTGATTTGTGATACAAAAGAAGTTTGGTAACGGCATGCGCGATATTTTTAAGACGCCGTCACTCGTTGTTGTGTCATAGCCAGGCGATGTTTACGCGAGACGTTGCATTGCCATAAAAAAGCGGCTGTCCAACCTTTTATTCCCATTTACTGTCTCCCACGCATTTACAAATCGCAAAAATTTTAACAAACGGAAAAAGTTACCAAAAACCGCCGGACTTTTTTACGCACTGCTGAATTTTAACTGCGAATCCGCTGGACTTAATTTCGCAAATTCGCACTTTTTCGCGTTTAAAGGGAACAATGGAATGTACTGTTTGGAGCTATGATTTCCTTTGTAAGGCATAATCTGTTCATCCACTGATAGGAATTCAGAGCTTGGCACTCTGTATACTTTGCTTTGGAGATGGTCGATTAGTGGCCTTATTTTGAACATTCTATCAAAATTTGAAGCTTCAGAAGAAGGCTTTTGTCATTAAAATGTAAATTTCTTTTTATTTCTTCCCATCTGTCCCTTGACATTTGCAATGTTATCGTTCCTGTACACTTTACTCCAGTAAAGACGAGAGTTTGGTAATGTTGCACATGCCATGTACAAAACAACACCAATATATTGTTCCAATTCCCATCGAGTTAGTCTCAATGGTTTATTGGAATTTTGCTGAATGGAATACAAGTTTGATTGAAAAACAGTTTGGTCAAGAAGGGTTTCATTAAAATAATATCTAAAATATTCAACAGGGGATTTGATGATATCAATTTCCATTGGTTGTGACTGTTCCCATGCAAATGATTGTTTCCCCTGCTTTCTGATGACACATCACTATTGAATGGTAACGGAATGCATCAATTTTTGCCATAAAATAATGAAGGTCTCATTATAAAGAAAGTGTTTAATAGGCTATAGAGCTAATAAATATTAAATATAATCTAAATGTGAATATTTTAATCTAAGCTACTTTTCAACTAGAGACTACTGTACCTACAAACACACTCCAATAAACTGATATTAAAAATAATAAAAAAATTAGGGTACTATTTTTGTACAAAACTACTTGTTGAAGAGATAAAAACCATACTGTCATTACGAGTTGAGAAACTACTAAAGTAAAAATGCTGCCAATATAAACATCCAAACATAGTTAAAAAATTACAAGGAACAATTGGAAGTAATTTAATTATATTTAATTTAGGCTGATTTGAGATAACTTAGTGTAAACTGGGCCGAATGTTACTTTAAAGCAACAAATAAAAAAAAACCTCCCCAAGACTTATTGAGTTATATCATTTTCTAAAATAACATTTTTGAACATATTTTTCTCACTGCTGTTTCTGTGATTTTTTTCAGAAATCAAAAACTTAATTTTTTCTAATTTTGGTGTGAAGCAAATTCATGACCATGCCGAAAGGTCATACACACCAAAAATTAAAAAAAAAGATTTTCTAAAATACTTATAAAATCCAAAACTTCAAAATTCTTTTAGATATCGGGAAAGACCTATGTGTTTTGATATTAACATTTGTCATTGGCAACTTCAAAATCAATAAGTTGAAATAAACGGAGCATTTTTAGTTAGTTGCTTCAAATTAACACCGGACGTTAAAGGGTTAAAATTCTGTACCACAAACAAGATTTTTGTGTACTTAGAGCTTTCCAGTTTTTCTGAAATTAGTTTGAAATTTTGATTACCAAGCGAATTTTGATGCCATTTGAACATCTTTGCAAAACCAGTTTGTATTTGAGACAATTCTAACACTTTTTCATTTTTGTCACCAAATTATTGTGAAGACCTTTGTTCTTTTTGGAATCACCTAATTTTGATTTTGATTTTCGGCCAAACTTTTCGCAAATGCAGGTGATCCCTAACAAAAAAAGGTCTTGTCATTTTTCAGATTCGACTCTTCGGTCAGAAACTTTTCTAAAATTAGATTAGAATTGGAATTAGGGATTTATTAAATTACACTAAAATAAAAGACTTTTAGTTTTTTTCAAATCAGATTAGAATTAGCTATTTTTGCTGTAATGCACAAAATTTGCCAGCTAGAATTAATCAGTTGTCAAAGTCTGCGTATGTGACGAGTTGCATGAAAAAAGTATTCAACCAAACTTAAGCTTTGAATTTGCTACAAAAATCTGTGAAAACGAACGATTGTAAACTTTGATTCTTTTTAATAGCAAGTTTGTCCAACAAGGGTATGTCTATGTAGCCTATCTATTATCCCTCCCACCATAATAACACCAGTACGGCAGTTTTGTTTCCTTATGGAGGAGTCATATGATATTTTTACGGTCCTTACAGTTTTTATATTCAACCGGAATCAATCATAATGTCACCAATTTGAGCTTTATCATCGTAACTTGTGCTTTGAGGCGTTAGTGAATTTGGAGCTATTAATAAAAAAAATCACTTGCAAATAGCAAAATACATTACAACTATAAAACAAAATAAGCTATTTCTGGACTAGCTGGTGTATTGCAATCATACGCCATGTTGTTTCTGCTTATAATTTATTGTCTAATATGAAAATATGGGAACACTACAGTAAATTTACGGGTAATATCAACAATACATATATCATCAACAAAAGCAGCAATACGCCGTATGTTTCAAAAACAACTAAGGCAATGCAATTTTATCCGTAAGTCTAAGCCTAACAGCAGTTTAGTCTTGCAAGCAAAAATCTCAAATGCTAATAAGATGCTTATTACACAAAGGCTTTGCGCATTTTTGGCACTGGCTCAATTGCTTAGAAATTTTGTTTTCTTTTCTTTTGCTCCTTTTCCTTTAACCTTACTGATACATGCATCGCATCACCTTCGTTTTTCACTTTGTTTAGGAAAAAAGCCACTTGACGTTTTTACATGTTTGGAGGATATTTTTTTCGCCAGTACTATCTCAATTTTGCAAACCACAGAAGAATTTATGCCAATTAACCTTGGTCGTTCTATATGTGGGCGAATCAAAGACATAACCAGTTCAAATCCGAAATCTACAGATTTTTTGTTTTGAGGCTGGAGATCATTGTTCATTGCATATATCGTGCTAGCGTTCACTCCACATGTGTAGGAATTCCTCAGCAAATGCACAACTTGAAAGCTAATTGTAATATATATTTACACAAATCTTAACAAACTACAACAAAACCTTATTTAAATAGAATCGTTAGCGAGAAAAACACTCAATCTGGCTACAGTTTTGTAGGCTTAGACCTTACTTGTCTTTACAACTAATCGAACTCAAATGCACATGTGAAATTGTGGACGGCGGAGCATGACGCTCCTAAAGGATTTAGTATAACGTGTAGTGTTTGGATACCAAATCACTACACATGTGTCCAAAATGTACGAAAATGCATTCATAGTTCAGCGCTTTGATTTCGATTTACAGTTATAGAACCCCATTTTTTAATCAATAATGTCTGTTCCGCCTTTTGAAAAGTCGTATAGTTTGTAAATAGCAGGCTTGCTTTTGTTGTCATCTTTTGTAGTCGCAAGAAGCAGTGGCACTGTTAACAATAACAAAACATTTCGGTTTCCTGAACTTTTGGTTTTAGCACATACGAGTGCAGATTTAATATGCCCTTGTCCTTTTCCCAATAAATCTCGTATGAGTTTGTTTCTCCGTCTTTGATTTCTTTAATTTCGGCTGGACTTCCTTTTCTATTTGATAGTAAAGTTCCTACAGAAGTTATTCCGCGGTCAAGCAGCCACTGTGCCGTTGGTATTAATTATACAATCTGTCATATGATATGTTTCTTGCCACTAAATTTGTGTGGCAATCCAAATTTTGAATTAGGTATTTTACTGTTTTTGATTTCCCTGGAGAATAGTAAGATGTCGACTCTGCTTTTGGCTGAGCAGGATACACAGCAGTTGAAAAGGTAAATGGATAGCGGCAAGCGTTTATTGATTCATACTGCATTCCATACTTGGCTGGTTTGCTCGGATTAAATTGTTTGAAACTGATTTGCGTTCTCGTTGGATAAAGAGTTTCATCCAACGACAAATAATTATCACAAACTAGAAATTTCCCACAATTTTTGTTAAATTTTTCAAAATTTTGCGAAAAGCTGCAAATCTATCGTGTTGCCAATGAGTAGGATGCGTTATATGGCCATCCAACAATACGTGGGCAATCAAAAATTTAAAACTGTTCCTGAATTTAGTTGCATTAAAAGCTGGATTGCCAAATATTTCATGGAACATTGCATTAGTGCTTTGATGCGCTTGTCCTAGTAAGCCTCGCATGTAAATCATTCCAATCAGTGCCAATACTTCCGAAGATGGTTCTGATCTTTAATAAAAAAGGTCTTCTTATTTTTCAGACCCGACTCTTCGATTAGGAACTTCTCCAATATCAGATTAGAATTGGAATTAGGAATTTTTCTAATTAGATTAGGATTAGAGACTTAGTTTTTCAAATTAGATTAGAATTAGCAACTTTTTGCTGCATTTCACCGAATTAGCCAACTAGAATTACGCATATTTAGTTGTCCACGTCTGCGTATGTGTGTGACGAGTCATATGAAAAAAGTAATCAAGCAAACTTAAGTTTTGGATTTGCCACAAAAACCTGTTATATCAAACGATTGCAAACTTTGATTCTTTTTATTATCGAGTTTGTGCAACAACAATAAGCCTATGTAGCCTATCTTTTATCCTCTCCCCCATAACAACACCATTATGGCAGTTTTGTTTCCCTCTTGCGAGCCGCATGAGGCTTGCCAGAGCATTTTGTGCGGCCCCCAAACTTATAGAAACTTCCATGAATTTAATTCAATAGAACAGGGTTGGCCGCACTTGCCGTACTGAAGAAGCAAAAACGATAGAAGCCATCATTGAAATAGCCGCTACGCAATTCTTAGTTTGAACTGATGCATTTTCCGTTTAAATAAAGGATGATGATTTTTGTTTTTAGGTGCCATCATTATCAAAGCCCTGTAATACGTCTTTATAAGAAGTTATTGCAAGATTTTAAGCTATTGCAAGCTCTTGCATTGCATGCTGCTATTGCAAGATTTTAAGCACTGGCCCTCGGCAAATTCTTGAATGGTCGATGCGGCCCTCGGCCAACTCGGGAATGGTCAATGCCGCCCTCCGACTAAAAAGTTTGCCCATCTCTGGTTTAGAAGATTGGAAATGACAAGACGATATTTGAGTCAGCACTCAACCTTATAATGTTGTGGTAGTTGATGCAAGCTGTAGTTTAAACATGAAACATCAGCTTCAATGCAAATGCCGTTTTGCTCGGCCATGCAGCAGGCAACGTAACGCTTTTATCAGAGGCGTCTTTAAAAAAGTGGATAAAAAAACCAGGAAAAAAATCTTCATTTGCTTTTGAAAGTGTGTAGATGTAGAATACAAACACATTGCTTTTGCCACGCGGTCAACAGAAAAAAATTTTTCACCCCTTAAAAAAATTAAATTTTGTGATTCACGATTGGCTTCTTGCGTTTTGGATTTGTATTTGCTGATAAAATTCGGTATTTAATTAATTACTAACAGCTTACTCGTAAAGCAACGGAAATCAGGTTTTATAAAACTCCTAAATTAAATTTTGCTGTCTGTCGCCCTTGCGTCCCTTAATCTATCACTACATATTTTCCATCCAACGAAAATTGCAAGTGCGCTTTTTGCTCTCCCATTAACCAATCTCCAATTTTAACTGGTAAAAACATTACAAATCATTATGATAAGCGTAAACTATATTATCACGCCGCCAAACTTATTTTCTGGCTTTGCGCTTGGAAGCAATTCTTTTTGCTTTGTTGCATTTGTCAAGTATCAAAATTACGAAATATTTTTTTGCATTACTTTATCCGTAGGTTATGGCTCAGCGTCAAGAAGATATTATTTATTTAACCAAAAGTTACACAATAGCTGTGAATCCGAAAACACTTTGATGTTTTTGACTTGTCAAGTTAAGAGTTGCTATTCACAGCGAAAAGGTTCTGAGAAGAAAGATTTTTGAGAAACCGCACAGCTTTACAGGCATTGCGTCACTTCAAACAAGTTCTCTGGTTTATATAGCTCGTCACGGTTTTGCGTGTGCGCTCTTTCTCCTTTTTTTCTTTATTATATAAAAGCAATCGATAAAGAAATTTGTCCGAGTAGGTTTCGAAATTGCTGTGTTTAAATGAAAACTACAAAGAATATCTGTGTCAGTTCATGACCAACCAAAAGCCAGATAAATTTTAGGAAAAGTCAAAAAATTTCAAACATTTATCTCAAGTAATCGCCAAGTTACAACAGTTTTACTTTGCTGTGGGTCGAATAGACCTTCCCCCCGGTCCTAATTGGGTCAAGTACAGCTTTGCCCACGATAGCCCTACAATATCACGATTTTATGACTTTTTCTAAAAATAATTCACTTTATTTTTGACAAAATTTGAGTTGACTGTTGGTCGTAGATCGAAAATTATTAGCAAATATATACACACGACTGCTAAAACATGCACACATATAGCTAAAAAATAAAAAAGATAGTAACCTCACACTGCGCTCGTTGTAGCAGCCTGAGAGCGAAACGGGCAGTCGTCAATAAGATGTAACTAAAGTCACAAAAAGTATTTAGGGTTAATTGCCATATATAGTATGTGCATTCCCGAGAGAAAGTAAGTTATTGCTTTGGCTGTGACTTGAGAAAATAGATGAAACGCATTTTTTGCGAACAGACAACGCATTTGTCCTTGAATTGTATCACAAGCAAAGTGACTGTTGATGAGTGAAGAGCAATATCACTTTTCCATCGCATTGCCAACTTTATAGAGTAAATCTTTGTCATACATATTACAATTCCATAACACTTGTTGTCATCGGTACTGTTTCTACCGCGCAGCTAGACAGACAAAAAAGTATGGTTGTTTTTATATAGTTTTCAGGTAAAACGTCACGTAGTAATGGATTGTCGAATATTCGAAAACCCGTTTTGCGGGACGCTTCTAACAATTAATGCCCGCGTGAAAATATACACAGTAGCAAAGGCAATAAATAAGAAAAAAGCCTGTTCGGTATTTTGAAACCATAACAAAAGTTTTCAAATTGTGACCTACATTTGTGGCTCCAGAAAATTTTCCCGGACTTGAATTAAGAAATAATATTTAAAGGATTAAAAAAGCGGAGAATATTTTTCAGAAAACTTTCTCTAGATCACAGAAATGTTAGTAGGCAATTTTGGCTTAATTATCATAAAATATCATTTTGCAAGTAATATTTATTGCTAAAATGTTTCATGGAAAAAAAATAAGAAAATTTAGAAAGAAGCTTGAATCGCAAATTCACCAGCCATTTTCAATGTTTCAGAGATATTCAGAATTGACATTTTGTCAAATGAAATAAAATTTCGCGATGAATAGCCAACGCAGCTCAAGGTCGCACTCGCGCTCTTGCCGACAATCATATTTGCTCGCTGTCAACATAGCGCTTCGTGATTTTTTTGCACTGTGTTATCCTATTTACTAATCTCATTGACTCAGCACTCAGTCAGGTAGTTCGTTTTGTTTTTAAATGCAAATATGTTGTCAAAAAGTTATTTTATTTTAGTATTGCATGAGCATTGGCCATCATGGATTGAATTATACAGTACAAGTAGTTTGCTTAAAAATGGTATAACGCCAAATGCGTATCCAAGTATGCCAAATGCAGCAGCTTATGCTAACAGCAAGCAGCTGAAAAACGAGGCTCAATAAAAACGTAACACACACCGCATTTCTTCTATTATGAATGGCAAACAAAAATCGGCGTTTCTCTAGCAAACTAGATATACCTTCCGCTAGAGCCCACTTGATACAAATCACCAGCGCAACTACACCCAACGATCAAACACTCTGCATATAAACAGGTTGCAGATTGGAAACTAAGCTAACTAATTAACTACGGGAAACTTTCTCGTGTTGGTCAATATTCAATTTTTTGTTTTGATCATCCTTCCATGCGCATGAGCTCTGTATATGACACTCTATATTCTAGTCTACAAGTAAGGTTGCGAATTTTCTCAAGTAAAAATATAGGACAAACAATATTGATAAAATATGCTTGTAAAATACGAGTATAGGAGGGTTGCCAGCTTGCCGAGAGCGGGGGGCCCCAGCCAAAATCGGGGGGCTAATGTAAACAGTTAGATTTGCATTCACGTAAGTTTGCATGCCTGGTGATGCCTCAGTACATTTGCCAATCTGGATCATAAATGTTTTCTCATCCCCAAAAAAAGATTATCACTTTTCAGACTTAAAAATTAATGGCTTTCTTTTGAATCTGCTATAATTTTCTAAACTTTTTAGTGCGATCTCTAAAATAAGTCATCACTTTTCCACACGCACAAATTTTCATCTCTAAGAATTCCTAAAACTCGTGGGACCGATTTTAAAATAAAGAATAAAAAGAACAATGGCAAGGACAGAATTGAAAAATAAAGGACGGTTGCTATCCTATCTACAAGGCTTTCAAAATTATTTCTAAAATAACACAAAAAGCAAAAATTATTTGTAAAACAATGTTTTGCTGGCTGACCTGTATCCTTAACTTTTTTTCGCAAAGAAGAGAAGGCAGAACTAATTTGATTCATCATCACTATCATAAAACGATCTCTTTGATTCAGCGGGTGAAACTGCCGCCTACGTACTTATTTTCTGTACGCATGTTTTAGTGACTCTGTTATTGGCGAGTGGTTGACAGATTTTCGCGAAAAATGTTTCTATCAAATGCTACAAGCTTCAAATATCTAATTTTTACTTCAAAATGTCAATTGCGTTTCTCCGTAAAGGAAAAAATGTGGCAGTGACCGCGTTACATGAACTGGCGATTCTGCTCTTGAGAAAACAACTTGTTAAACTTTTCCCTCTGATAACTTTGTATTTAAAAGTAGTTTTCTTGTAAAAATTGATCTTTGGTATGCATGTAAATTGGGTATTACTAATTTGCTTTTTTGGTAACAAATCGCTGTCTATCGACATATCGATTCCACATTTGGCGCAAAATTTGTTTAGAGCGCCGTTGAGGCCTTAGCTATTTTATAGATTGTAAAAAGTTGCATTATTTTAGAAAATTGATGCAGCTCGTAGCCAAGCAATAAATAAAAGCACGCTATGCAAATAGAAAGAATTTTTAAGGTTCACAATAGATCATGGAATTCGGGAATTCGTAGAATTGCGTGATGGAAAATGTTTGACCAACTACAGCTTTAGTTCAATGGATCAACTTGTTGTTGTTTTTACCCGACCCCTTCCAAGGGATGGGGCATGGCGGAAGACCATGGAGCTTCAGAAGCCGGGCAACTACCCAAGGTCTGGAACAGAAATTGTATAGAGACAGAGAATCGCCAGAGAGCGAGTGCCACAAAGATTCTGTAGCTGGACAATGCAGAATGAGATGAGAGGTGTCCTGGGACGATGTCCGCAGGCGCTGCAGGAAAGATTCTAGATTCTGCCAATTCAAGAGAGATAAAAGCTTAACGGTAGGCTGTGTCCGTTGCTGCGAGGACGAGCGAGAACACAACGAGCTTGACGAGGGAGCATAAGTTCCTCAGTGGAAGACCAGGATACCTGTGTGTCGAAAAATTTAGATGAGACAGTACGCCTCCAGTCCGAGAAAAGACAAGATTGGATACTACTGATAAGAGAAGAGGGACTACAAGGGATTACAGAGGGCTCGAGTAGCACTCTTCGTCTGGCTAGCTCATCAGTCGTGTCATTCCCGGGAAGATACAAGCATCCGGGGACACATGGTAGCCTGATAATACAGGAGAAGAGAGAAGACAGTTCCTGCCAGATCTATCACAAAGATTGAGGTAAAAGGAAAGATGGAGAAGAGGACAGAGCGAGATTCAGATAGGAGGAGAAGAGAAGTGGCAGACTTGTTGGTGCTACCGAGACCAGCTAAGAGCGTGCAGAATGGCGCAGGCTTCAGCGGAAAAACTTGAGCATACTGGGCCTGCTGAAAAGGAAAGAGTGGCCTCAGTGCAAGAGAGCAGTTGGCAAGTACGCCAGAGCCGCTTTTGCCGAAAGGAAAAGGAACGGGGCCGTCTGTCCAAAGTGCCAGATTGTAAGGTGGGAGAGAGTCAAGGTGAGCAAGAGCTGCATCTTGGCGAGAGAGAGAGAGGAATCAGAGCGAAAGTTTGGAGAGGCAAGGATAAATTCCACAATAAAAGAAGGTAGGTTCCAAGCAGGAAAGGAAGGGCAAGCAAGAAGATCCTTTCTAGGGGAAGTAGAAAGAAGCATGAGTTGTGTGAGTGGACGCAAAAGCTCTCCAGAACGATCTGCAGAGTCTTGGTTTCGCTTCGAGTCTGGCCAAACCTGAAATGGGAAAGGAGGTTGGGAGACGAAGAGTCCGCTCATAAGATGACAGAGCGAAATGAGTCAGGTGACTCTCGTAGGGGGGGTAAAGCAGCCTCAGAGAGGAGAACTGGAATAGGGGAGGACGAGAGGCAGCCGGAGATGGGGCGACTAGTCACTCGGTGGAGGCGTTCCAATTTGGTGATATTGATAACGCTTAGAAAAAAAACCATCCGGGTGAAGCATATGTGAGATGGGGCCGAAAAAAAGCTTTGTACAAAAGAGAGAGGGACTCCTTATAGGGGCCCCATTAGGAAGCACAGATACAGCGTAAGGCCTTGAGACGAGGAAAAAATTTAGCTTTCAGCGAAGATACATGTTTAGAAAAGGAAAGAAAGGCGGTTAAAGGTGACCCCAAGAAAAGTTGGAGTGGGATTGAAACGGACGCTGGAGTTGAATAAGGAGAAGTTAGGCTGGAGGTTAGCTTGATAGGGATCCACTGAGATGAAAGAGGCCTCATATTTTCTGGGATTGAGAGGAAGACACCAGTACTTAAACCAGCGCTCCAATCGAATCAGAGCTCCTTGTCTTCCATCTTTCACTAACCGCATCTACCACTTCAGCGGACAACCAGACTTTAGGATGGCGTTTGATGCGGCCGAAAAGAATGGAAGAATTGGCCTCATTTAGTGCCAGAGAAGTAAAGAAAGCAGCAGCAGAAGAAAGAGACAAGTATTCCTCTGAAGAAGGACAGTGAAAGTCAAAATAAAAAGTCATTCCAACGAGCTTTCTGAAAATTGAAGGAAGGATGACGTTCGTTGGGGCGGAATAGCAAAGAAAGAGGGACAGTCAGTAGAATTAGTAGGTGATCAGAACCCAGGTCCTAAAGCACCTCACAAGAGCAAGAGAGGGTGAGAAAGGAAGGAGCAAAGAAGATATCAGGGGAGTAGCGACTGCCAGAGAAGCGACGGGTAGAGTAGGTATATCAGGGTTATTGAGAGAAAAGAGGTCAAAAAAGATGACCCAATTGAATACTTCCTCCCTGCGGGGGTCGGAACTACCTTTTGAGTCCCAAAAGGGTGATGGCAATTGACGTTTCCCAGAATATAGAGATTTCTGGAGGAGTAAAGGATTGAGGGAGAAAAGGAATCGGTTCTGCTATTCGTCGGAGAAGAGCGAATAGCTGGAGCATAAACACTAAGGAATGAGAGCGAGGAATTTTGAAATAGCTGAGCACAGCAGTTTGATGTTGTTGACTTCAAACAAGCGGAGGAATTTTCGCTCCTTCTATGGTGTCGCAAATATGTGCTACGTAAATTGCGCCAAATCCGTTTCTTGATAACAAAATATCTTCGTGTGAAAAAGATATTAATCCTTTCAGTACTGACGGGTACTGTAGATCCCACCAACTCTTACTTAACATTATGGCGCATTCGCAACAAAAATTCAAACCAAAAACCTACTTGGCTCATTGAGATTCTTTACTCTAGCAATGTCATTTTTGTTTTAGGTCTTACGATTTGTTAGATTGTCATGATTCATAAATGAATAATAGATCAGGTAATATTTTTGACTTTTTTTTATTTCTTTTTTCATATAAACTTGACTTTTTTCTGTTAGTTTGCTGACCAAAGTTTTTCGTGGACTTTTTAAGAGTATTTTACGAAAACTTTTTTGATGTGTATTTTGCCAATTCAAATTCACATTGGGAGGAGTAGGAAGCTGCTACTTTCCTGGGACTCATAGTTCCCGTCAGGACTGTAGTATACTCTGTCAGAAAATAATTTTCAAAATTTTGGCAATTTTCTTGCATCAAAAAGCAACTAACTTTGACAATTTTTTGATAAAGATAATATAATCGCGAATCGGTGTGATGTTAATTTAGAGTTGCAGTTTGAACTTTGAAATCCAACTTGAAGTAGGCTACAAAATTGTATTGTTAATGAAAAATAAAACACTTTAGTGCAGAAGAGCTGTGGAAGTAGGATAGGTTTTTCCAAGCCAAGTATCGTTAGACCTAGCTAGTCAAAGTAGTCTACTTTCGCATGCAGTTTACTCTTATTTCAGTTACGGGTATATTACTTGTAGTCTAAGCAATAGTTCATAGCACTTTTTCTTTTGGGTATAAATAAAGTGCATGGTAAGCAAGGTTGATTCTTCTGAGGTAGCCAGCTGGTCTAGTACGTTTACAAGTCATAGTAGCAGTGTTGCTTTTAAACGCGAAAAACGTGCGAATTTGCGAAAACATGTCCGGCAGATTCGCAGTTTTAATTCAACGACGCGCGAAAAAATTCGGCGATATTTGGTAATTTTTTTCAGTTGGTTAAAATTTTTGCATTTGTTAACAAAGTTTTCAACCAACCGTTTAATATGTGGGAAACGGGGAATAGGAATCCAAGATTGGACCATCGCTTTTTTAGGGCAGTGCAACGTCTCACGTAATCAGCACGTGGCTGTGACGCAACAGTGAGCAATAGCGGCTTAAATATCACTTGTATAACAAACTGTCTCTCAAGCAATTATAATACAGTAAATCAAAAAGATGCTTTTACTTTTGCCGGCCAATTTTAATTGTATCTAAAGAGCAATAATTACAGTAAAAAGAGCTCTCGAACTTTAGCTTCACACAAGGAGACAAGATATCATTTGTCGAGGAAAGTTGGAAACCGGAAGTGGTCAAAAAGTTTATTTTTTCTTTACCCTTCAACTCCAATTTCAATCCAGCTTCATAAAATAATATAAAGCACATAGATCTCGGTTTCAGTTTGGCACGAAAAACACCATTTTTTGAGGGAATGGTTCAGTTTTTATTAATTACAAATAAATAACCTTCTCACGTTTGCCAGTTATGAAAACTGTAAGTAAAAAGGAATACGACTTCTAACCAATTTTAGTTTTAAATACCACCCCAAAATGCTGTTTTTTTAAATGAAATGTAGCTGACAGCTATGTGCGATGATAGCTTACCAATCATAATTGAAATAAGCTCTGTAACTTAAAGACAAAAATGTGGATTCTAGTCTCGATCTCTTTGAAAACTTTTATATAAAATGTAGCCTATTTATATCAATTACTTGAAAGGTAATGTGTCATGCAGTAAAATTTACCAATAACTATAGTGTATTGTAAAAAATTATCGTTTGCAATTGACCATTCCAAAACAGTTTTATGATTCAAGATTAAAGTGTTTCATCTAATCATGTTTACCAGTGTAAGGAAAAGTCAGTAAATACTCAAAACTCACAGAAAGTTGTGCACTGCTCAAAGAAACCTTTCCTTTAATGCGCGCGCGCGGCTATTGCAGTGTTTCAGATCTGCCTGTAGTCAGTGGCACCAGCTAAAGTAGATTTGTTCCCCCGAAAGTTTTTCCGGAAGGGCAGCCCCCTTGCAAATGCTGCAAAACTATGTGGTTTTAAATGAAGAATAGAATAGTTTTTTTCACAAAGTGCCTACAAATGAGACCATGTAGTTTTATGCGTTGCTACAAATATCAGCTTTTCAATTTTTTGCTCAACTTAAAAGCTGCGTTTACCAAACTCGCGGATATTCGCGTTCATGAATTTCCCTGTTTCCTTGACTTCGGTCAAGTTTCGAATGCTTTTCAACAAAAACACAACTTCAGGTCAAGTTTCAAATGCTTTTCACAAAAATAGAGTTTCATCCATCAAATATTTGCGATCTCTTTTCTCACATTCGTTCAATGGTTAATTAAATCATAGAAATAAGTTGATTTTATTTACTTGCACTGTTGATTTGATATTCTGAAATGTTTACGAATTCTGTTGCTCAGGTCGCAGAGCTTGAGTGATCAAATGTAACTTATTAAACAGAAATAACCAGGTATTTCGTCGCGGCCGATTAGTAACCGATAGGTTACTTGTTTGTAAACCTTTTTGGGAACCGATGTAATCACGTGAATTATTACAACACCGAAGCGCATTGTCACAGTTTTGTCTCTTTTTTCCAGCAGAAATTTTGAAAGCTGCTTTTACGCCCACAGAATTGTTGTTCGGACTTGTTTTTATTTCATCTTTAACCCTTTCGCTGTCCCGTGCACAACATGTGGTGCATGGGACATTTGACTCGGACGTCCGTGAACCATGTGTAGTGCACAGAAGCATACTTTTTCAAATGGCAATAAAATTTAAGACGTTTAAGAGTATAGAGCATTATATTTGATGGGACGATCCAGGAAAGGTTCAATATAATGTGTGTGCATCATATGTGACCACAGTACGTCTGACTGATGATGTAGGACTTCGAATGAAAATGACAGAAATTTTCACTTTATTTAGTAATTGCAAAGTTACAATAAAAAAAACAATAGTATTATTACTTGCAAAATGGCGCTACTAGTAAAGCTAATTTATATTCAATTGCAAAATTTCTCTTAATTGAAAAATTAAATGCGTTATATCTTAAATGGGCACAATCAATGGAGATAATATCTGTCCAGTTTATATGAATGATTACAAGCTTACAACCAAATAAGCATAAAAATGGTATGATTAATAAAACTAACTGATTTTCACTAGACACAAACAAAAACTAAAAAAGAGGCAATAGCAAAATAAAAGAAACTCTTGAAAATAAAAGCAAAAAATTTAATTTGATTTTTTGGAGTGAGTTTGATTGATAAAGGGTTATACAATTATTAGATACTGAAAAAAGTATATAATTTATAAGCAATGAGTGATCATACAAATTAAATAAAAAATTTCTGATCAAAATCGGCGTTTTCTTGAGTATTAGCTGCAGTAATGCAGACTAACTTTTTTGGCAAATAAAATGTAATGATCTAAAGTATTTTACTCAACAAAAACCTGTGAACCACAAGTGACCCCTTGGAGCGTGTTGTAAATAAGTTATGCTTCATACGCTCCGTGGGCCACATATGGTGCACAGGTTTTTATTGTGTCAAAGTCTTTATATCATCCTACTCTACTTGCCACATAGTTTTTTTTGTCATAATATAATTATAAGTTTAAAAACAGACATGAGAGTTTGAGTAAAAACCGTAAAAGCCCGTTGGACAGTGAAAGGGTTAAAGACTTCGACACACAGTTAACTCCAGCTTCTGCTTCGAAAGAAGTGGCACAGTGAACAAGCTACAGCTCGCAAGCTGGCGTCTTAATCGAATTAAAAAATAAAGATCATTAGTGAGAGATGATGATGGGCCAGATCAGATATTTTTAGTACGCGGACCACAGTCTTCACGGGGCTACTACTTCAATATCCTTCACATAGAGTGTAATTGAAAAAAAATTCCTGACAATTTGTTTATATATTTTCTTGGGACAACATCCCTGAAATTTACTATGATAACTTTTTTGAGGTCGCCTGTGAAATTAGAAAAAAATATGTAATTGAGCCACGTGCCACCGTGCGTTTTGAAAATGGGCCACATGCAAAAAACAGTTAAAAAGCACTGAACTAAGTTAAAAATGCCATAATCAAAAAATACATTTGAAGGAGAACAAAGAGTGTGGTTATACGCAACAAATGTCATTGGCAAACTTTAAAGTATCTGAAATATTGGATATCTGCCAGGACTGAGAAAACGGTAATTTAGTTGTTGTAGACAAGTTGACGTCATAAATAAAGCCTTTGAACTATTTCTACTGCACAATAAATGCGTGGAAATAGTACGTGTAAACTTGCAAAGCGCTGTTACGTTGCTGTCACGTTATGTCAGACGCTTAGCTGCCTTCGAAGAAATTTTGAACGAGGAGCCAAGATGTCAATCGGGATCACATCTTTTTTATCGCCTTTATATGGAAGACAGGTGGTCCAGACGTCTCGGAAATGGCCACTCCCAAGAGAGTACAGACGTCCCGTCCAAAATTCGCTTTCTCTAGAATGGACAATAGGAAGATAAAGATGGTCAATAAAAAAAAGCTTAGCGTATACGCTGAACTTAGTAGGATACCAAAAACAACTTTGTTTACAACTTTACCATACGGTACTTTGGTTGGAGTAGCGGTTTGTTCAGCAATGTCTGCCAAAATTGTCCTGGGGTTTTTGTACATTTGCTAGCAATTTCGCACTTGCGCCGGCGACTAAGCACTGACTGAAATCTAGAGGAAACACTGCATAGTAGTTTAAGAAACCTTGTCCCTATACACTTAGTTATAGTTTACCATGTATTTGTATTGACGTAGATGAGAGGTTTTCCTGAAATAGTGTGCAGGCAGTTGTCAAATCTGCTCCTTTCTTGATGTTTGTTATGAATTCTGCACCTTGGCAAGCAATTGGCGTATAGGTTGTCTACTGGTACTACAAAGCTAATAAGGAATCGATAATTCACTAACTACACCTCTATTGTATTGCAAGCAGCAGGAAAGCTCATGATATATGCATTTATTTTAACATGTCGCCAGGTTGTTGATTTTCATCAATTTTTGAAAATGCTAACAAAGCTACGTTTGAATAAATCTAATGTCCCTGCTTTGCTAGAAGAGATACCACGTCATTATCACTCTGATACCAATGTTGATGAAAATTTTGATAAAGACTTAGACATCACATAAAAAACGGATCCACTTTCATGTTCACAAGGTGATGATGAAATAGAAAGTCAATCATCTACAAACCACAATAAAGCCACTTTATGTACAGATGCTAAAAATGGTAATGATGCTACTAGGGCTAGTAGTAACAATACACAAAATCGATGCTGAAGAAAAAAATCAATAACAATCAATCCCTTTAATTTTACGTCTCATTGCACAAGTGAAACTTTTACAGCAACCCCTATTCATGCATTTCAAATTTTTTTGATGATAAGATGATAGAAAGCTTGCATTTCCAAACAAACTTATATTGCACCCAAAAAGGCAGAGCGGGAAGCATTGCAAAAGATAAAGTTTATGCATTTTTGAGATAAATATTTTGATGTCATATCATAAACTCCCAACGCTGAAGTGGTATTGGATAAAAGCTAATGACATGGGTATTTCTCTCATCTAGGAAGCGATGACTCATGACTGTTTTTTTACACATTGAGCAATCTTCACCTCAACGACAATAGCAAAATTGATTCATCGCAAAGCGACAAAATTTTAAAATTCGTCCTGTGGTGCAGCGACTAAATCATCTTTTTGTACGAAAACATTCACCAAGTGAACATGTCAGTGTTGATGAATCAATAATTCGCTTCAAGGAAAGGAGCTCACTAAAACAGTACAATCCTATGAAACCATTTGGGAGTGAATATAAACTGTGGTGCGTTGCAGACAATGATGGCTATGTTTACAAATTTGAAGTGTTAGGCCTACAGGTAAAATATTTCGGAAGAAAGCTCTGCTCAAAATCTTAATTTGACAGGCAATGTTGTTATCAGTTAACCGATTGGTTGGAAGGAAAATACCACAAAGTTATTTTTGATATTTTCTTCTCATCGGTTCCTTTATTAAAAGAACTAAAAAGAAAAAATACTTTGGCTTATGAAACTATACGACCAAATAGGAAAGATTTATCGGTTATAGCTGATGAAAAGTCACTCGAAAGAGGTGACTTTGACTTTAAGTGCACTTCAGATAGACTCAGTCTCTATAAATGAAAAGACAGCAAACCAGTGCACTTCATATCAAATTATCACATAATTGAAACTGCTGCAGTGCAAAAAAATCAGAAAGTCGGGGCAAAGGTAACTATCACCTGCCCCCAGGTTGTAAAAGACTACAATCTGAACATGGGTGAGGTGGACAAATACATGCTACGCCAGCTTTATGAAATAAACAGGAAAAACATGAAGTGGTCGCATAGACTTCTTTTTGGTTCGCTTGACATGGCAGTTGTTGATACTTATGTTGTTCACAATGCAAGCAAGGAGCAACAACTTTTATTCCTAGAGTTTCGAAGAGGCCTTGCAATGGGACTGCTTACTCGTACATTTGCTAGAGGCTGCAGATCTTCTGGTGTTCCAAAAAAGTGTAAAATAGCATAGAGTGTCTCACCTTCAGTAAGGCTGTGTAACGTTGTGGTTCGCCTGCCTCAATTCATACACAAAAAAGGCAGATATGAAGTGTGTTCGGAAAAAGGAGTTGAAGCTAGACCTTCTTGCATTTGTGCTAATTGCAACGTCCATCTTTGCTGCAACGCTTCAAAAAACTGCTTTGTTGAGTATCACTCGTAAGAGCTATTGTTGAAAGTGAAGTGTAACATTGTTGCATAAATTAATAACGCCTATTTGTTTTTATTAAAGATTGTTATTAGATTAGCGTAAAAAAATTTTAAAGGAAAATTAATTTTTTTGACCAGTGAGATTATCTCCTACGATTCTGACCGGATGTGAGAATCCCATCTCCCCAAAATCTACTCCCCTAAAGAGCACAAAACATTTTTTGGTATTTTTGTGATTACGGTAGTCTAACCAAACAAAATATACCACTGAAAATACTTTTTCAAAGAATTTTTTTAATTTAGTAGTGAAAGGGTTAAACTTAGTTCTAAAAAATTGATACGGCCCGCGTCGAAATTTAAAATTTCGTATTTGGTATACCAGTGATTAATGTTACAGATGCCTACTATAATGTTATAAACTGTTCAGTGGCGATCTATTGTTGGGTTTCATAGGTTACTAAAGTTCGCTGACCTTACATGACTCAGCCAAGCGCAACTGGGCTAAGTAGTTGATTTGTCTTGCTGTCAAGAGTGGAGAAGTGAATGAGAAATATTTGTTTCTTTTAAATTAGAACCAACGGCAACTATCAAAATTTGACTTGCCTTCATGTTAATTGTTTTCTCTTCTACAAGCAATAATTTCAGAAACATGTTAAACACAAATACAAAACAACATAAAATCATCTTCCGTTTGCAGATTTAATCGTTCTTTTTACGTGGTGTAGTTCAAAAGACATAATGCTTTAAACTTTCGGGGCAAAAACTACCCCACATTGGACTTAGCACGACGCGAATCTCTTGGGCCAAATAGGGTTGAGGTGACGAATTACGCAAATTCTACAATTGTTAAAAAGTAAAAATTCCAGCTTGTCATTTTAAAATACAGGAATTCCGGAAAAAAGCTTAGATTGTTGACCTGTTGAAGTAGAGACAAAGGGAAGCCAACCAAGAAGAGCCTAAGCTACACAAGTTGGGCCCCTGACCTCATGGGACTATCTCTCTATTCAGAGCAGAAACTTTTAACCTACAGTAGGTACCAGTATTTTTGAAATATGCATACCATACAGCAAACACGAGCTCTTTTATTATTTTTGATGATGCTTATTTTATTTCAATTCCTGCATTCACACTATACTGTTGTGATTAATCATGTCACTTTTTACTTTGTGATGGCAGTGTTTCCATAAGTGCTGCGTTATTGACAGAGTTGTAACGAGCCCAGCTATTGAAGAACTTGAGTTTAAGTTTGAGTTGAGTGCGAGTTTAACAACCTTTGAGTGAGAGTCCAATTGAACGGTAAATCGAGCAAAGTGTGAGTCCCTTTCTATGATGCTCAAGTCGAGTTTGAGTTCCAGTTCACTAAACCTCATATCTTTCGGAGTCAAAGTCCACCAAATCTCGAGTACTTTGGAGTTTGAGTCCGAAAAAACTCGAATTTAGAAAAAGTTTGTCTAAATTCACTTTGTTTCCCTGTTGCATATAGGCCTACTAAGTTACTGCACGCAAAAATACTTATGGTCTATACTCGCAGTATTATTTTTTATTTGTATTAGGAACAGTGCCGGGTGAAGAATGTACGAATTACAACAATCCGGCACATAGTTTAGGCCTTGGGAGGCTCATTATAGCTTGCACTGCTGAACAAGAGACAAACACAAACATAAAAAACACAAGTACTGGCGCGAGAAGACAGTCTGGCATAAAACCGACAGACCAATGAACCAAAGCACAATACCACCATTAGACATCAATCGCAAATGATAAACTCCACACTGTCATTCGACATCAAACTGGCCTACGAAACCCACGCATCCCAGATGCTTTATCAAAGGACTGAATTTGCAAATACCGTACTCTGCACGATCAATTGACATTAGATACAAAGCCCACAATTTACAAAGTTCTCATTACGGACAAAACTCACAAACTCAGAGTCCCATAACTTCAAAGACATCAGATACAAAACCCATAAATCTTTAAGTTCCCCCATCGGGAACTAAAATTGCGAATTCCCAGTTTTACACCATCAGTCAACAACAGATTCAAAACACACGAATTCCGAACGTTTCTCCAGGGACTAAACTCGTGAATTTCAAGTTCTACACCATTAGTTGGCATCAGATACAAAACATGCCAAATCCAAGCGGTGCCATTAGGAACGAAACCTGTGAATCCAGAGCCCCACACCATTAGTCGACATCAAGTATAGAACACGAAAATCCCGAGTGATCCTGTGATGAACAAACTTTACCAAGTAAAAGTCCTACACCATCAGTCAATATTGAATACTGAACACAAGAACTCCAAGTTTTCATGTCACGGACTAAGCCTGAGAAATCAGAGAATCAAATCATCATTCGATATTAAACACAGAACACGCGAATCCCGAGCACCCCCACCATACAAAAAACGCATGACTTTGCAACCACCGGTCCACTGTGTTACCCCAAGACTTTCTCTACCTGCATGGTTACCCATTAGTTGCCTTTTACGACTCGCTGAGTGTAAGGTTTCAACTATTCCAACCCGATTGAAGCACTAGTTGATGACAGTAACTGTAGACCGCTTTGCTCCTGCCTACAAACCATTAATTCTTTCGAAACAGTGGTAGGCTATTCAGAAAATAAAATAGACAAATGACTGATCGCTAAATGTCCCTGATGCGCTTCTCTGGAAGAGTCCGCCATCACCAACAGTTGCCATCAGCGACTAAATGTCAAACACATTTTAATACAAATACCTACAGTGGACAAAATTAAAAGCAGCCGTTTTGATTTCACTAACACAAAACCACATCGAAAAAAGTCGCTCATCCTTTGAACTATAGGCTTAAAATTTTTCTTTAGTTAGACGCTGTTTTGCTTGACATTTAAATGTATTAATAATACAATTCAAACTGGGTTTTACATTTGTAAATGGGGTTCAGCAAAATAAATTATTGATTTATTGACTCGAGTCATTTTTTAACTGGACCCAAGTCGAGTTTGAACCACTAATTGCTGTGAGGACTCAAGTCGAGTCCAGGTCCTTTGTAGTGAAGACTCGAGTTGAGTCCGATCCTAAGATATTTACAAGTTGACTTGGGTTTTTTGAAAACTGAACTCGAGTGTGGGCTTGAGTTATCACATTTCTGGTTGTTGAAGCTATGTAATTAAGTTAATCTTTGAAATTTTAGGCGCAATGCAAGTTTTCTAGAATAGTGAAAAAAATATTGTATTTCTAAATGATTCTCAAGAGAAAAGTATGTAAGGACATTAGGGAAGAAATTTTCTTTGAAATGAGGAAACAAGAGGAAATCGTTTCCTGAAGTGGTGAAAATAAAATAATTATTTGTGAAAGCACTGTATTAAGGAGAGATAGTATTGTGGTCACATTGAAAACTATTTCGTTTGCTTGACTCACTTCGCTGTGCACACGGATCATGAAAGGTGTCAAAATTACACAAGCAAATGAATCATTATCATTTAACTTTTTGATTTCTGTTTTTCCTGGAACAGTTTTAGCATATGCTAAAATAGCTTCTAACATTTCACTTCCAGTGTAATTGCCAAAATTATTTGTTTTCCACAAGTTCCACTGGTAATGAAGAGAAGACCGCTTTGGATAGTAATGTTTGTTTGCCGTTGATGTCAGATCTCCAGTAACCATATCCACTTGTAACCATTTATGGACTTGGCCAGCTGATAGACCACTATCAAAGTACTTGTGAAAAGTGGCTTGACAGTTTTTGGTAAGCTTCAGCTGTGCAAGTGCTTCTGCTGACCTTAGTGAATGATTGTGTTGCCTTTGAAAGTTAACAACACAGGGATACTGATCTACCAATTTGTCTTTTTTCTTGTTGACCGTGTGACCAATTTGATTGTTACATGTAGTTGAGCTGGGCACCTAAAATTCACATTACGGTCGCACCTTACGTTTCTACGTAATTTTACAAGTTAATAAGTTCGTCCCACCATTAAGCGATGAAAATACAATTAACACCAGTAATAGTAACATTAAATCGTTTCTACAATACAGCAAGTAGGCTAAGCATTTCGGACGATTTTCTTTAAATAAGAAGATTATGAACTTAATCATAAATTTATACGATTTGGTTAAATCAAGCCCAAGGTTTTATTTGAATGTATTTTTTACTTGCTAGCAAAGCAAATTTGTTTATGCCCTTTTCAGTTTTGATAGATATGGTCTAGCAACAAACCATTATCAGTCAATTGGCTAGACCTACATAATGAAATTAAAACTATTTTTCTCTTAACCCTTTCAGGGACACTGGGTCATGTGACCCATAAAAATTTTTTTCGATTGAAATCCAGCTAGGTAAAATTTTTAGCAGTTTATTTTTTGGATGAAATCTAAAAGGTTCTCTCTTTATAATAAAAAAATTTTCGGCCACTTTCGAAGCTCTTGGTCATATTTTTTCGGAGAAAGAACTAGTGATTTTTCGTTACTCTGAATGGTGTGGTGTTGGGCTGTTTTGGTGAAAGAAAATGATTGATTTTCAAAGTTTTTAGAGTTCAGTTTATATAATTTCGTGTCTGACATTCATTTTATATCTTTACCAAGCTATTTTATTGACCTTATTCTCAGAACAAAGGTCAAAATCACAATGGGTCATATATGACCCAGTGTTCCTCAAAGGTAAATGATGATGATGGTAGTGAGGTTGGCTATCACTACAAATTGGAAGGCATTAGCCTACTTGTACTGTAGACTCCCTGGAAAATATGTAATCGGTACAATAGCACACGTTTGCTAAGTATTGGTACATATATGTACCATGAGGTGCATTATTGATAGACAAAGTGGTACATATGTGTACCACTGCATATTGGGTTTGGTATAGATTTGGCCCAACACGTGTACCAACAATGAGTTGTTATGTGGGTAATGGGACGTACACATTTGTCCTACGCATTTTATCATTTGTACAAATTGCTTAGAAGTGTACAGAGCTGCTCACCTGCTACCGTGTCTGTGGCACGTGCCAAACCGATGCAGTGGCGGATTATTGCAGTTGTCCCTCAGGAAAAACCACTAAACTAGCAACCGTAGTGAACGTGTTGATTGATTGCAAAAATAGCGGATAAGTAACAGCAGGACAGCAGAAAAGCTTTACTTACATAAGACAAGTGGATGTACCAAAGAGGCCATCAAAGCCACAAATTTAAGCCCTACACATGAAACACAACTCACCATGCATAATAACATGAGCATCGGCTAAATAAGCATTTTAGTTCTCAGTATTAGTGCTTTTTTGTTCATTTTTGGTTTTCACTCTGTCATCTTTTTTTTTCTTTACATTACGCTGTGTCTATTCTATTGTTATATTTCAACCCACCATCACTGTATTGTAATATACATAGAACAGTATTCACACCTTATCATATTTGTTGATATGGAGTTGTTTTCACCTTTTCAGGAATAAGTCAGAATACAGTACTTCAAGATGTGGTGCAGGTGCGATTCCAAGACCAGATATCTCTTTGAATTCGATTTGTACAATGGGAAGAAGCATGGTGGTGTGAAGTGTGGCTTGAGAGAAGCAGCGCTGCTATCACACACAGAAAAATTAGAAGGCCTCCAGTGTCAAGTATACTTTGACAACTATTTTAATTCTCCCCAGTTACAGGTCACTCTTTATCTCAAAAAGATTTTTAGTGCTGAAACTGTACACATAAATCGAAAAATAATCCCAAGCAAGAACTAATTCCAGCAGACAAAGAAATGGGAAGAGGTGATGCAATATGTTTGGAGAGCAATCAGATTTTTTCACAAAGTGGTTAGACAATCGGCGGGTCCACATGATTTGAAATTTTTTTTACTGTCGACCCAAAACATGAAGAGAAAAAGGTTTCAAGGCTTCTACGAAAAGATAGCAATCTCTTGTCCTATTGCCATTCAGAAATACAACAAATATATGGGGAGGGGGGCGGTTGATATAATGGATCAAAGGAAAGTGAATTATCAGTTTGACAACAGGTCAAAGATCAAGTACTACCTCAGACTGGTATTTGATCTTGTTGACATTGCAGTCAACAGTTCTAGAATTGCCTTCAACAAGTCGTGTGAAGACTAACCAGAGATGAAAAAGCTGGATATAAAGTCGTATCGTCGAGTTGCTTGATCGGGAGTTTCAGTAGCAAAAAACGGAATGTACCAACAAGTTCAGTCCACTGAAGTCCCGATGCAGCCAAGTATTCGAAATCATCTACTGGTTCCAAGCACACAATGCAAAAAAGATCAAAAAGAAATTGTTGCAAGTTCTGCACCAGCAATAAAAAGATTTTAAAACAAACAATATTTGTGTAGAATGCAAGGTTTTCTATTTCTTTGCTGCATACCATGGATATGGCCAATAGATATTGCTAATAAATAAAGGCCAACCTACTTTTATACATTGCGACCTTTGAATATTTTGTGTCAGTTTTGACTTATTTTTTGATTAAGAAATCATCAAAGCAATTTGCAGGTGAAGTGAAGTCATACTAAGTAATAACTAAATTTCAATGCGACTGACTACTTCTACCGCTAAGGGACACTGGGTCATATATGACCCATGCTGTGTTTTAAAAAACAAACAAACAAATTCAAATTTTGTTGCGTTAATGTCTTTTTTGGAAACCTAATAACACAATTAAAATGTTTATTGAAACAGTTCTATCCTGTAGAAACTTATGTCCTTTAACTCTTTTGCTCCCGCGTGAAAAGCGAAAAAAAATGTCCGTAAGGTGGCAGTGCGAAAAACTGTCACAATCAATCATAATTATGTACCTCAAGTTTGTTTGTAAATCATTACTCAGCTGTTTACTTCTACATTAAGTGTGATATATCGTTGAAATCTACATTTCTTGAGGATTTCAAATAGAAAAAAAAACATTTTTTTTGAATATGCAAATTTTATGCAAATGAACCCCCCCAACTGGGAAGTAGTTGTCTTCAAAATTAAAGTAGTACCTCACCTCAAAGATCACTACAGATTTAATTTTCTACCAATTTTTTTAGAAATGGTCGCAAAAGAATGCTAAGGAAATAAGCTTTCAAGGTACATCAATCAAAACTTACCTAAAAGGCTAGGTTTTCTACAATTTGCAATTTTCTGAGGCACATGACCTTTTTTTTGACCGGTACCGACCGGTACCAAATTTTGGTAGTTAAATTCAGTACCTAAAATATGATCAGTCATTATCTGCTACAGGTTAGCCTAAACCATGTAACATTAAGTATTTTTGAACAGGGAATTTCTTCAAGATTCAGAAAATATCAAGTTTAAATAGAATATGCTGTCATTGATAATGAAACAGCCGCTTGTTTACACCCTTCCCATTTCTTGAGAAACAAGGGGGATACAGCAAACTTTGATTTAGAAAAGCCAAACTTCTGCTAGCTTTTAAACTTGTATTTCGCTTCTTGTCTACTTGGAAACTTGATACAAAATGACAACTTTAGTGGTGAAACATTTGCAATTTATTTTATGTTTTTAAAGGGTGTAGTTTTTCAAAAAATTATAATTTAGTGAAGGTAAGTCAAAAAATTTTGGAGGGTTTTGAACTGACATGATGTACAGTACTCATTTTTGATCAGTAAATATCATATACCACTTAGTCTAAACTATTTAAAGTTATATATTGCTGGAAAGCAAATTTCCTAAGCTTTCAAATGTAACTGGTATTTAGCAACATATGATATTTTTTACGCACTAAATTTACTTTTATCTACTTACCATTCAAATTTGTTTGGGGGGGTTTTGAGACCCCTAAAAAGGAAATTCAAAAAAGTAAAATTTATCATTATCGCTTGAAATTTTGTTAAATGATGCCCCAAAAGAGTAGTTTTCAGACTGTGTTAATGATAAAGGGTTTGGTTATGTGGTAAAGATGTAATCTCAATTTGATTTTAGTGTAGTTGGCACGTGCTGAGAATCTGGCCGATTTTGTCGTCTGCAACTGGGTTCTTGGTCCTTTTAACCGTTTTTGGGTATAAAAATCCAAGAGTTAAGGCACAAATTATACATCTTCCGATGTGTGAGGAAATAAGCGTGATCGTTTGAAAATTTTATGAAAATCGGATGAAAAATAAAGTCACAAATCGATTTTTTAGTAAACTAATTTTGTCACTCAATTTAACAAAATTTGAGGGAAACACTGAAAACACGAGATCATCAATCGATGATCGCGGGAGCGAAAGAGTTAAAGGGTTAAACATGTTATTTCTGCATCAAGGATATTCCTTATACTTTATTGTAACTTATCACAAGTTGTGTCGTTTACAATACGCCTAGATAAAACTTGGTTCTAGCGTCACGTGACATGCTTCTCCGACGATGGTCAAAACTTAATGGCCGTAGATGGCTTTTGTAAAACAAGAAAAAAAGTAGGAACCGCTGTTTCGTTTTGTCACGTGATTTCAACCACCAATTAAAACGCTTCATTGTTTAGATGGTGCCGAACTCGCTAACATTTTCAAATAATGCGCCCGGATGTTCTCCTTTTACAGCGGCATGTCCAACGCGAAGACCACTTCAAATGGTGGATATTCAAAATTGGGGGCCTGAGGCAAAATTCTAATATGGGGCCCCAAAAAATTGATGTAGCAATAAGAAATTGCGATCAAACAACGCAACAGGGCTGGCTATAGATTGTTGCAAAAAAATTGATGCACATACATTAGGATATATTCATAATCAAAATCATACGATAGAAATGTTGAAAAGCTTTTTTGTAGTAACTAGTTGCCGCATTTCACACAGTTAATCACGCTTCAAAAAAATTGGAGTAATTTGCTGTCGAAAGCATTACAATAACACAGTGGTTCCCAACCTTTTTGGAGGCATTACCCAAATCAAGGTAGCGAGTATGCTTTATTACCCTCAATATTTTACTTCGTAAAAGAACGCAATCGTGCTAGTATTTATTGCTTTCATTACTTTTCAGTAAGTTTACGAATAATCATAGCAAGAAAAAACAGTAAAAAGAACTCAACGAAATTTTGTTCGTATTTATATAGTTTTCAGCAGCCTACTTTTCAGTAAGTTTAGTTTTAGAAGGAATCACTGCAAGAATAATGTTGTCTTCAGTGTGACGGTTGCGACTGCGTCTGCATGGCGAGTGCTGTAATTCTTGGCTCCGTAACACTCAGTGCAATACGTGCATCATTTTGCACACTCAGCCTATTCCTCTTTTTCGTTTTCAAACCCATTACAGTTGAAAATCTTTTTTCACACAAATAAGTAGTCGAAAACGATGTCAAAATGTTCAACGCTCGCTCTGCCAGTGTTGGTGCGTCATTGAGTTGCGAAATCCAGAAAGCCTGTAGATCAGTATTTTAAAATTCCACTTTCTTCCTCTCGTTTAGCCTCAAGGCAATCCACTCCTCCTTTGCTGGAAAGTCATCATCTGCAACCTGGTCCTCATCCACTGAAAACGGCTGCATGCACCACTGAAGAGGTGCTGTTTCTCGGTCTGGAAAGTAACGATCCAGGTAATGGACAAGTTCGTCCAAGTGCTCCTGGATTTCCTGCTTTGCCTCATTTGGGAACTGTTGTCCTTTGTTGTTGTCATCAAGAAATTGATCCAACGTAGAAAACTGTGCCGTGACTCCCCTCGAAATCCTCCTGCTCCACAGTTTGAGCTTTGAGATAAATGCAGAAACGGATTTGCGCATGTCCGGACAGTAGTGTTGTTTCCTTGCAAAGCTAAGTTCCCTTTGTCGAATTCCCCAAAGATATCGGCCAAGTAGCACAATCGAGAAAGCCATTCTGTATCGGAGAATTTGGCAGCCAAATCTGATTTCTTTTCAATGAGGAAACACTTGATGGGTTCACGAAGTTCCACTACTCGACTTACCACTCTTTCCCGCGAGAGCCATCGCACTTCTGTGTGGTACAATAGAACTTCGTAACTTTGTCCCATTTCATTGCAGAATTGTTTGAATATGCGAGAGTTCAAGTCTTTTGATTTGATGAAGTTCACGATTCTGACAACATTGTCGAAAACTGCTTTCAAGGAAGCTGGCAGTGTCTTGGATGCGAGTAATACCAATGAATGGCGCAGTGATCGACTTGCATACTCGGGTTTTCTCTTTTCACAAAACCTTTGAAGCCGCGTTGATCACCCATCATGGCAGGTGCACCGTCGACTGACACTTGTTGAACACGATGCCAGTCCATCCCGTTGCTTTGCAAAAAATGGCTCGCAGTGTTAAACACATCTTCACCCTTTGTCGTCGTGGTAAGATTTTCGCACAGAAGAAATTCTTCTTTTATCATGTTGCAGTGAACGTAACGAATGTATCCCAGTAAAACTGCACAGCTGGCGATATCCGTAGACTCGTCAAAATGAAGACAAAATTTGACTGGGCTGGACTTGGCTTCTTCAATTACCTGCACAAGTATATCCTCAGCCATATCGTCCACCCGCCTACGAATCGTATTATTTGACAGGGGCATAACACTCAGTTTTTTCGCTTGATCTTTGCCACACAACTTTGCCACCATTGCCTTTGCACAAGGCATTATGAGCGTTTCGGCAATCGTGTGACATTTTTGCTGCTTAGCCACTTTGTAGGCGACTACATACGAAGCTTCAACAGCAGCAAGAAGTTGCTGTCCTCTACTTCCCTGAGCTCCGAATTAAACTCCTTTTAGACATTTTGCTTTTCGTTCAAAGAAATCTCTGTCCTTGCTTTGTAAAACTGGGTGACACTTCTTCAAGTGAGCCTCGAGTTTGGATGGTTTCAGGCTTTCGTTCGTCAACACTTTGTTGCATACGACACATTGGGGACGGTCTTGAACCTTGTCAGGCAAGTTGATGAAACCATAACTGAGAAAAGCTTCAGAATAATTGCGCTTCTTGCCCGTGCCGGCCATCACAACAAATTCTGTTAGTCAGCGGTGGAATGGGCAAGAGAGAGCTAACTCAACAATTCAGATAAATTTGATAAAACTACGAAAAAAGAAACAAAATTGCCGACCAGCACAGTATATTCTAATCTAGACTGGCTACGCGCATACGTCACAAATGGTCACAAAGGACATTGTGTGGTTTCACTCGTTTATTAAATTGTAACTTCATAGCCATGCCTAAGAAATGCATGGGTTTAAACCAGCTTTAGGCTGAGCTAAATTTTACAGGCGTTTTATGCATGTTTAGCTAAATTTCTTAGACTTTTGCAGATAACATATACTTTTAGCGTGTGGGTGGTGTCACATTACCCACCGAAGAATCACATATTACCCCTCGGGGGTAATTTACCCCCAGGTTGGGAACCACTGCAATAACAGCACAATTGGAGGAAATATTTAAATGATTTGCTGCGACACGAGTGCCTTAAAAACTTGGTGTGACTTAATTGTCATGAAACACACCGAAAAACGGAATTGTGCAGAATATTCAGATCTTATGCTGCAACATAGGCTATTTTTTTTATTAAAACATCTGAAACCACATAGGTCTATTGTACAGTGATCATATGGAGTACAACTTCACAAACAAATATGCCAATAAATGCATCAAAAACTAACAATTTTTACAATGCCACAGCCTACTGTGAGATAAGGGTTGACAATATGCTTAGCGAGTGTGCTGCTAGACAAAACTTAAACTTCCTAAAAGTATGAGTCTTCACATGCTTATAAACGTTATGCTTGTAAAAAAACCATTAAATTTAATCATAATGCGTTGAGATAGGAGTTATCTAAAATTTTAAATGTTGGCCCTGGTTAATTCTATTAGGTCTATTGAAAAAAACCAGGAAGTTTAGTTGCAATGACTGTTGCTTTGTTTTTTGCTGAGCACAGGTCAGCAACCAATTCACCAATAACAATATCCTGTACATTATTATCTTTGAACTCACTGACACTTGATTACATAGGGCTACTGGTATCATTTTCTGTTTCATCAACAAACATAACTTGGATGCTTGAAAATGCACTTTTTATCTCTCAGTTCTGTATAAATATTATTATTAGTAGTAGTAGTAGGGCTGTTTATTACGATAAATCTATCCATTTGACTTTTGCGTCATTAATGTTCCCACTTTCTTCCTTTCGCTTTGATTTTGATGCAAAACTTTCATACTCTCTATTCAACCGATGCACTAAAACTGTCTTGTATGAGGTAAGGTATACAGCAAATCAAGGACTACTATCTTAATTGAACTGATAATTTACAAATGAATCTGAATAATCAAACCTTTTTTATAAACATGATTGTAGTAGACTTCATATTTGGATGAGTCACCAGACAAGTAAAGCATTAACCACTTGACAGTGGTGGACGTATATATACCCAAATTTCAAAGTAGATCTATAAGCGGATGACGCATATGTACGCCTATTTATTAACAAAGAGCCCTGGGTGTTTTCTGTTGTTTTTGTCATCGTTTAGCAATTTAGTGCTAATTCTCTAAACAACGTTAAACACCATCGCTCTTTAGCTCTTTTGCTCCCGCGTGAAAAGCGAAAAAAAATGTCCGTAAGGTGGCAGTGCGAAAAACTGTCACAATCAATCATAATTATGTACCTCAAGTTTGTTTGTAAATCATTACTCAGCTGTTTACTTCTACATTAAGTGTGATATATCGTTGAAATCTACATTTCTTGAGGATTTCAAATAGAAAAAAAAACATTTTTTTTGAATATGCAAATTTTATGCAAATGAACCCCCCCAACTGGGAAGTAGTTGTCTTCAAAATTAAAGTAGTACCTCACCTCAAAGATCACTACAGATTTAATTTTCTACCAATTTTTTTAGAAATGGTCGCAAAAGAATGCTAAGGAAATAAGCTTTCAAGGTACATCAATCAAAACTTACCTAAAAGGCTAGGTTTTCTACAATTTGCAATTTTCTGAGGCACATGACCTTTTTTTTGACCGGTACCGACCGGTACCAAATTTTGGTAGTTAAATTCAGTACCTAAAATATGATCAGTCATTATCTGCTACAGGTTAGCCTAAACCATGTAACATTAAGTATTTTTGAACAGGGAATTTCTTCAAGATTCAGAAAATATCAAGTTTAAATAGAATATGCTGTCATTGATAATGAAACAGCCGCTTGTTTACACCCTTCCCATTTCTTGAGAAACAAGGGGGATACAGCAAACTTTGATTTAGAAAAGCCAAACTTCTGCTAGCTTTTAAACTTGTATTTCGCTTCTTGTCTACTTGGAAACTTGATACAAAATGACAACTTTAGTGGTGAAACATTTGCAATTTATTTTATGTTTTTAAAGGGTGTAGTTTTTCAAAAAATTATAATTTAGTGAAGGTAAGTCGAAAAATTTTGGAGGGTTTTGAACAGACATGATGTACAGTACTCATTTTTGATCAGTAAATATCATATACCACTTAGTCTAAACTATTTAAAGTTATATATTGCTGGAAAGCAAATTTCCTAAGCTTTCAAATGTAACCGGTATTTAGCAACATATGATATTTTTTACGCACTAAATTTACTTTTATCTACTTACCATTCAAATTTGTTTGGGGGGGTTTTGAGACCCCTAAAAAGGAAATTCAAAAAAGTAAAATTTATCATTATCGCTTGAAATTTTGTCAAATGATGCCCCAAAAGAGTAGTTTTCAGACTGTGTTAATGATAAAGGGTTTGGTTATGTGGTAAAGATGTAATCTCAATTTGATTTTAGTGTAGTTGGCACGTGCTGAGAATCTGGCCGATTTTGTCGTCTGCAACTGGGTTCTTGGTCCTTTTAACCGTTTTTGGGTATAAAAATCCAAGAGTTAGGGTACAAATTATACATCTTCCGATGTGTGAGGAAATAAGCGTGATCGTTTGAAAATTTTGTCCCGTACAACGCCAACCAAGTTAAATCCAGTATTCCAACAATAGCAGCAACAGTTAAATCCACCAATTTTATTACACTAATCACCAATTTAGGCCTACGAACCTTATTCAAATAGAATCAATTGGTTAAAAGAAAATACAAAACAAGTAACCTATAACATAAAACCATCCTATTCTAACAATCTCCAACACAAAACCAATCTATTCCAACTACCCCTTACTACAACAGACTACTTGATTATACTAGCCAACACAACAACTAGCACATGTAAAAGGTTAACGGAAGACTCACTCCTATGCGGTGCTAGTCACTCCGCTAACTACACTACACAATTTTATGAAAATCGGATGAAAAATAAAGTCACAAATCGATTTTTTAGTAAACTAATTTTGTAACTCAATTAAAAAAAATGTGAGAGAAACACTGAAAATACGAGATCATCAATCGATGATCGCGGGAGCGAAAGAGTTAACCACGTGACAGCAAACCCAGCTAGCAGAACATAAATATGCTTTTAAAAATTCGCTGTTAAGTGGTTAAAGCCACTAAAAATTTTTGTTTTACTATCATAACAAAAGATAGTGGCATATACCAATCACGAATAATGACTCAACTAATTCTCCTTTTACAAATTTCTCTAAAATGCTAAATATAGGAATGCAGCAAATTTGCCAGTGAATCATTGGCTCTTAGCAGAGCACAGCAAGTACAAAGATGCCAAACAATTAAAACTTAATGTTTTTCAATCTTGCAAAAACTTTTTGTGCTTGCATATCTCTGATACTATTTCGCACCACTAACACAACTGACCGATTACTCTTTCAAAGCAAATTTATTTCTGCTTTCACCAGTATCTCACTAACATCAATAAACAGCTCATAAAAAGATGAACTAATTAATTCACGTTTTGATACAACTGAAAGCTGGACCGATTTCATAGATAAATTATCACAGGTCACAGGCAAAGTCTGGTTTGCTCAAACAACCAAAATTATAAGTTGTTCTGATCACATCAGCAAAATGAGGTTCCACCCTAAAAAATATGTTGAACCCACATTGTCACAACAGTTTTTGTCAAAAGAACTGGAAAGCCTTCAGCCCAAAACAGTAATAGAAAAATTAATTTTAGTTTTTGGTTTCTATTTAGGCAGTGGCTATTTTGCCGTCAATGACATTTACCCCTGCACTCTATTTTCCATTGAGTGTTTGTTTGGTCAATATCAGTGACATATCAAAAACGTGACTAGTCGTTGGTGATCAGTCAATCTCTATAATGCATTTAAATTGACAAAAAGTGACAAAAAAGTGATTTGACACAAATGGAGCTGTTAGCTTACACTCCCACTTATATCCACAAACTGCCATTCCCTCCTTAATGTATCCTGTCTCTGATCAAGTACCCTGCCTGCAAAGATTCGAACTTCTAAAGATTTTATTTGTAGTTTGTATCACTATTCAGACAATACTATGAGCAGGCCAAAACAAGACTATGAGCACTGCAGCAAATAAGCCAATTTTGAAGACACACAAACTTTGAACGGCAAAATAGATTGCAAGGGTAAAATGTCGTCAAAGGCAAAATAGCCACTTTTACTTAGAACCTCCACAGTTGTTGAGACCAAGGACCCATTTTAAAATGCCACAAAATATCCTAAAACTACACATGCCATTTATAAAAGGGGGTGCCCCTCGATAACTCCAAAAAGGGGGGGCCTGAGGCGGCTGCCTCATTCGCCTCACCCAATATCCACCACTGACCACTTGCTCTATCTTTAATGTCAGATTTGAAAAACGACTGCGCATAATGCGAGTACATCATGTTTAGTTTATGAAATAACAGAATATAGAATTCTTTGTGCAACGTCTGTAATTATCTTAGTTAAAAAACTTTCCCCTCATATTGCCATTTTTTTGATCAGGATTTTTACGCCAAATTCTCTTCGACAACTCTTTCTCTGACTAAGATCTCTGGTACAAGTTGCAGAGAGTTGCTCAGACCATGGGGCTCCAATAGTTGTATGGATTGCTAGAATCTTGAATCAGTCAACTACTGGTTTTGAGTTGCTTCATTTGGTGACGTAGAAGATACAGCTTAAATGTATGTGCAAGAAGACTGTGATATGACTTTCGTAAATATTTAGTTGTTTTTTTAACATGCAAATAGGTTGATGACGTGTTAATCAGTAATATCGTTTAACATCGAGATGAAATGCACTTTATCCGTTAATTAAGACGCTTTTTATAATTTCCTCACGCTATGTTTGGCTTTAAACGTCAGTCACGTAAAAGCGCTTTTTAACTGGTACGCTTCATAAATTTAAGCCAGTCTCTGCCTGACGATGCTGCAATGGCAATGTTGTCCTAAATAAACGCGGTCAAACATGTAAAGAGCAAAATGATATGCCCCGCACCTACTCTTGACAATGTAGACAATATTGTCATTGCCAAGTTATTGAGTTATGCAGTTGCCAGTTTACTATAATAAAAAAGCTTGTTTTGAGTTAGTTTTAGATGATAGTTACAATACACTAAGCGGCGCAATAGCAAGCAGCTGTAGAGTCCGCTTCGCCGTGGTCGAAGACCCGTAAGCAATTGTCTTTGGCGAGTCAAGGTTAAATCTGGTACTTATTCACAGATCTTCTGCTTCGCGCTGTGTAGTTAAAGTAGACTTTAATGTAGAGAATAAAACTGCAAAATATACCAAGTTATCTTGAATTAAATTCTAACTAAAATCCATTTTCCTTTCACAATTCAACCGAGAATTTCAAGTTAGGTCCACAGCTTTAATATCTATGATTATATAAAACAGTCAGCCGACATCTATTAACGTCTAGTAAATTTGCTTCAATGTAGCGGCCCAATATATTTTATTCAAATTGATGAATTAATTATTTGTGTAGAAAAATAATGTAAAGTTGTGGTTTCGGTACAGTGTGAGGGAAGTAAGATATGCTGAGCACAGTAAAGTTAAAAAGTCTTCTAAAATCTAAACAGATATGTGTATAAAACATATTTACAAAAACTCCATAACCACTTATAGTTTTTTATAATAATCCTCTTATTTAATTTTTTATCTTTTAAGTTTGCAATGGATTTTAATTTATAGCGAATTTTTCACGCGACCGAAATTGCCTTATGTATAAGATGATTTGAGTTACTACAACACACAAGTTGTGGAAAGCACAGATACTTGAAACCAATCATAAAAGTGTGTCAAACACTTGCATAACATTGTTTTGAACACTTCTTTTCTGATTTTTATTCTTGGCAAACAACGAATTTAATTTTACTGAAAATGTTGTAATTTTGTCAGTGGTGCAGTCAGGGTTTCCTGATATGGGAGGCCAAGGTTTATTTGAACAATACAACTCAGACGAAGCGCGCAACTTCGTACATCTCGCTTCTCTACACTGCGTTGCTTTGTCTCAAAACAATATTAAAGTTGAAGATCTTTTCTTTAGCAAAATTTTTTGATAATTTTAGTATCAAACTAAAGTCAGGGTCTTTTTGTCGGCGATCAAGTTTGTGAAGCCACAGGTGACCCCACCAAAAGTGCAGGTGACAATTTTAACTGAGACCAAAGAGGAAAGGCATGGCAAAGAGCCCTTACTGAGTGTTCTTCCCAGTCAAAGAACTTTGCTTAAAAAATAGAATTTATTGCTTCAACACAGCAAAACTTTATTGAACTTTTACTCCCTTTTTGTTGTGCCTATAATATTTTTTCATTTTTCATGTTAGACCAGGTTATAAATACTTTAGGGTCTAAGTTGCACAAAAAATAATACGAAGCCCATCTAGCTCTGTAAAAACCTCAGTGTAGCGGTAATTTTGCTTGAAATTTAGTTGATTAATAAATACAACCACGAAATGAAATAAAGAAATTGTTTCCATTTGATATCGTAAATAGCAACCTTTTGGCTTTTTTAGCGAAGATTAGTGCTTTACATGATTCAACACAAATAAGGTATTGAAGGATGCAAAATTGAAGTTCAATAATACTGCTTCCTTCTGCGAGTTGGTCCTCTCGGGAATAAAGATATGGTAGTTTTACAGTTACGTCATTTTTAGGAAAAGGTCCTTCGTCGTCATCGTTCTTTACAAATACATTTTTTCCAAGAATTCGTCACACTCATTTTTCATTAAAAATCTACCATCATAGTCTTTTTCATCGCAGCCATCTGTCACCTGGTTCATTGGCTCAAGAAGTAACATGCTCAATGAAGCGAATCCTTCTCAATAGCAATTATAGAGAAAATGTCTCTTACCTCAACCTCTCTATATTTTCTCCTTAAATTTTGCATCAACAATAAGTCAAAGTCAACCCCACCCTACCCATATCGGAACAGTTCAAGTATCACACGACACCTCCATTGAGGGGGGAGGAGCATAAGAGATATCGCCATATGACAAACTTGCTATTATATTGAAAGAACAAATTGTCAATAGTTTGATTAAACATGGTTTTGGTGGCGAAACGGAATGATTGAAGTATTCTTTAGCACGTTTTCTAAGTGACACCTGATTTGAGCGAGCAGGGTTTACAAAAAGGTCTTATTACTTCATATGTGGGCGGGGTTAAAATCGAACAAAAAGCGTCTTATGTTTTGTGAACAGCCCCAATTACCACCTTAAAGCGATGTTCATTTTTAGCAGTTTAGTACATTATGAATTTTTGCTAAAAATTAACTACAGAAACTGAAAATATTACTTTTTTTTTTAATAATAAATGTCAAAAATGTTATCTATGTCTTGTGAAGCCAGCAGTTACACAATAAAATGGGCCAATGATTTATTTGGTAAAACAAGTAGCTGGTTCAATCATAAGTGTTGGAAATACGTGGAGGCAATCAATTTAAACATTTGCTCAGATTTTCTGCTGTTCCAGTTCCACTAGTGACACCCTTCGCAAAATATTACCAGAACGTATCTTGAACAGTAAAATCCACTTAAAATTTTTCCCGAAATCAAAATTGCTTTCTAAAAAATTCTTCAGCTGAAATTTATTCTAATTTCATCCAACGTGCAAGAAAAACTGTTTCCACAAACGTCAGAGCGAATTCCCTCCCTCAAAACACCATGCAGCAGTTGCCCTCAACTATGCTTTTAAAATTTTGCGTCCGCCTTCTTGTTGAATTATCCGCTTATCCGCTTCAGTACCTTGGCTCATTCAAATATTTTTCTTCTTCAAGGAAATGTTTCTCGAACAACCTATTCCTCCTTCCATAAGGGACTTTAAGACAGCCCTGAGTGGGATCGCTGAAAAAGCCGTCGCCTCAAATGCATCTGTTTCTGTAGAATAAAAACTTTGTTCTCTCTTCTGAAATTTTCACACTGCACATCGAGCCAGGCGAAAAACGTTGCTGCCGTAAATCGGCAATCTCGCATCACATCTTTAACCTAATTGCAAAAACTTACACTCAATGGATTCTTCAGCATACGCAGGGGTGTCAAACTCATTCAGTGATGTGATCCGCATTTACATACCTAGATTTTATACGGGCCAGACTCTGTTGAAAAAAAATTTAAGCGGGCAAGACTGTAAATCAGTGATTCCCAAACTTTTTGTCTGCCAGCACAGGAAACCCGCTGATCAAATTTTGCAGTACACCAGCTACGCAAATCTATTCCTATTGATGGCGAGTTGCATTATTTGGAGATCAGTTCTCCGGGCAACAATCTCCGAAAATCGTGTAATGTTGCTCGACATGGTGCAACCTGTAATGCTACCTGCGACTTGTAGCAGTTGTCGACCATTACCTCAAGACAGCATTTTCTCAATTTTGAATGAAAATTTGTATTGATATAAAGCACTTTAAAAAGACTCGGCGCGGCACATCTGCAAACCTTCCGAGACACACAGTTTGAGAAACATTGCTATATCTATTTCTTGTTTGGGGACTAATGCTTTCAATAGGAATTTTCTCGCATTTTTCACTCAATAGCCACTTGAAAATTTTTTTTTTTAAATAAATATTCTCATAACGGCGATGGTCGCTATTTTCACGTAATTTCAACTTAAAAGATTTTTTTTCTTTTGGAGAGCAATTTTTCGAAGACCGATTCGGAGGCTAGGCATTCGCACTGCGCCACAAAATTCTTGCCCGGGCAACAAAATACGAGGTCGCGGGCCATATTTGGCCCGGGGGTTCGCCAGTTTGACACCCCTGACATATACCAACACCTTTGCTGATTTACTGCTAAAATGCGTGGTCCCATATTACTTCAGTCGAGACACGTTAACTTTTGTATAATCAAGAGCTTTTAATGTTTTGGTGTTGTCAAGGGCATGAAATACAGCTTGAAAATCAGATTGTTTTGTCCGAAGTGAAAGATATATCTTGCTGAATCTACAACATTTAATTTTCTGTTTGCTTTATTTCAGACTCGTTCAAATAAATGATCATGAAAATAAACACATGTATTTGTATCGCTGTTGCCGTAATTTTTTGTCTTACTCAATCTTCGGATGCATTTACGGACAACCCAAATGACATTCTGCTTCAGTTCGCCATCTTCAGTGGTGGAAATAACTCCGCTGTCCAAGCGGTTTATAAAGCTTGTAAAGAAAAACGTGATCAAATTAATTGTTTCAAAGACTATTTCTACGACAAACGATCATTTAATGTTTCTGAACTTTACCCTGCAATGGATAACAATGAAGATGTATGTGCTTGAAGTTTTACAAATTAGTTGTAATATCAGGCCTGTTGTACTATCTTTAACTAACCACAGTACAAAGAGCCTACCAGTTTTCAGTTTCATATGTAGGCTAAATATTTATTAACAAAATCAATTTCGTCTCGTTGAGACATCATCAGTTGCTGAGGTTATCTCAAACAAAATTTGTTTATGAATATGGCGGTACATTTTAAAATGTTTTTTATGCTTGATAGTTGATCAAAGTTTTTCAAATTTATTGGATCTGAACCAGAATCTAGAATGAAAAATATATCATTTTGTACTTTCTTTGTTAATATTAAAGCATTTTTCCTATAAATAACTACAATCTATCGTTTTATTCAATTCACGGCCGTGCCACGTAATGCGACGACAACTCCAAATTTTAATTCTAATAGCTGCGAACATAAAAGATTTACTGGGATTTGACCATCCACCAACGAAAACTTTAAAGCGGAGACACATGCTAAAAGAAGGGATAAAGGCAATGTAACAACAGATAAATCCCTCAAAGCAAACTCAACCAACTCGTCTCGCATATGTCGAAATCAAAGTCACATATGTTCTAATTCTTTCCAATAGACCTGGGATCTCACGGATTAGTGCGGCACAAAAAGCTTTTGACAAAGCATTTTTTCAAATTTCACAATAATGTTGCATCTCTAATACAGTGTATTTATAAGTTTTGGCTTTACTAATGTAGTGTTTTTACTGTCGTTGTTGCTACTTCACCTTAGATATCATGTCACTTTAACTCTGTTTCAGGCTAGTGACCGATTTTTATTAATCAATCAGCTGAGGAACGTATTATTTCCTGCACAGTTTTCCAATGGCAAATATGGTTCCAGTAAGTATTCTTTTACAGTATGAAATGACTGCGGCTGTTAATGCTCTAGTCTATACCATGTTGGTGCAATCTCTAAACAACCATTTTTCTTCAGCGACTTGGTGATTTGCTTAAAAATGGTGACTTGCATGTATATCGGAAAGCTTTTAGGTGTTTTGATAAAATAAACCCAGCGCAGCTGAAATTTAATTAAGTCAAAACGACAAAATTGTCCCACATATTTTTCTAGCTTCCCTCTAAAAAATTGTCTTTACCATGGTAAAAATATACATTGTCTTCGATTGTTTTACAGCTTAGCCTATTCAGGTTCTTGGCAGTAAGTCAAGTTTTTTTAAAAACTAAAATATGCCTTTCAAATAGACTGGCCCGATCTGATTCCCGTTACACCCAGAACCATTCGGCTTCCTCGTTATTAACTTGCTTATTGTTTAGATTCCAACAACGTGACAGTGACTATAGATTTCACTCAGTGTGGATTTTACCCTGCTTGTACGGCTCACACGTCCTTTGGCGATAACTGGATATTTACGTGCGACCATGCTATTGTGGTATTCATTGCTGTTGTTGGCATCCTTCTCTCTGCGATTATAATCATCTGCAACATTCTTATCATCTCCGTCACAGCAACAACAAAATCTCTCCGAAAACCGCATGGATATTTCAAAATGTCACTCGCCGTTGCAGGTAAGCATTGTTTACCGCAATTTTTAGAGCCGAGTTTAGTTCCAGGAGTGTATCCAAGCAACTCTCCTCTCAACAAATACGCTGTGATAAAAATCATTTTAAAAATAATGCAAGCAACTTTGTTACTGATATCGGATGATGAATTCATTTGATTATTTTCGATTTATTTCAGATTTAATTGCTGGAATCTTTATTTTGCCATCGATGGTTCACAACACACTTAATAACGAGATTGACTACAGTAAGAGACTTTACTCCGCTTCTGATCTCGCTATATTTGCCTCCGTAGATGAGACCCAATCGGGAGCTGCTGTATTCTTTGGTGTCATGGGTGTTCTGTCAACAATGACATCAGTTTTCAGGTAAGATTTTGTTTCCTTAAGTAGTAGTGCCCACTTGTAAAAAGACAGTTTTGGAAGTTTCACTGATATGTGGTATTGAAAATAGTTGGTTGAAGCAACTTTACCACCAAGAAAGATAGTATTTGTGAATAACAAGGTTCAAAAAATTTCTTAGAACAGCTAGATAGTATGGTCACAGTGGTTTAATCTTTCTTCATTTACTTAGATAAAATCTCCATTCGTTAGTGTATTCCTTCTTATTCTTCTTTTTCTTTCGGCTTATTCCCGATTAGGGGTCGCCGCAGCAGATATCTGCATTTTTATGACATGGCATTTGTTTTACGGTCGGATGCCCTTCCTGCCACCATTCCTCTCTTCAGAGGGAAAGCTGGGCCACCTGTTTTCCACATAAAGGTGGGGGCGTCCCGTTGTCTTGCCCAAGGACACAATTAGCGAACTTGCCGGCTTGTTCTCCACAACCTCCACTAAATACTGAACGCCAAGCAGGGAAGCTGTGAATACCATTCTTTTAAAGTCTTTTGGTATGACTCGACAAGGGGAATGAATCCTAAGTCTGCCGATTGCGAAGCGGACGCTCTAACCACTGCACCATTCATTAGTGTATTTCATTTGCACAGAATTACGTTGTAATAGTTGATTGTGAGGTGCCTACTTGGATTGAGCTTAAAAACACAAAGAAACACGAATTTGATGCTATACAAGTTGTAGCTTTTAGCATAGCAAAACTCAGTAGCTGGTTATCGACAACGGACCAGTGGCAAAGCTAAAGCGGTATCTTGAACATTTGCTTCAGGAGCCCCGAATGTTTTCTAAGAAAATAAACTCTAACAAAAATTGGAAAAGTCAAGCATGTAAATGCAGATGGCAGTTGTCGCCTCATGAATACGGCTTTGATTTAACAAAGATGCATCAGCAACAAGCCAAATCAAAAATTTTGTTTTGTTTGCAGTTTGCTTTTTATATCCGTGGACAGCTTTCTGTCTGTGATGTGGCCTATGCAGTACCGCATAGGCGACATTGTATCTACCAAAAAAGCGATAACAATGGTTGTACTCCTGTGGATCGGTACTATACTGCTAAGCTTTTTGCCTGTCCTTGCAAAGGACGTTGTCGTCTATGGATTGTCGTATTATACGTTCCAGTACATACCAGTCGTAATACCAATTGCGGTAAGAAGATGTGAAATTGCAAAAAGAAACAAATGCTTTTCAACCGTGCTCCCATTGTTCATTGTTTAGAGTTTATGGAAAATAATTGTGATTTAGTAAACTCTAAGCACGTCATGTCATAACGCCTGATCTATAATGCTTTACATCACAACAGTTTATGATAACGCTGATGAAATCGCAGTAACTCTAAGGTTCCCAGTGACCAAAGAAAAGAGACATCACTTTTCAAACAATCTTTGAGCTTGAAATGACATCATCCGGCATTGGGCGTTTTTAACTACAACCGTTTTTTAACGCATTTGCTTTTGGAAAATGGCTGTGTTGGAAATGGAGGCTACTTACAGATAACCTTAAACTACCGCAACAATTTTTTAAAAAACCGTTGCGAAGTTCGTCAGAGATTCAACTTTCGGCTGCTAAATGATGCAAATAAAAATTTTCCAAATTTTTCATGGTTGCGCCTCTGAAAAAAATCGAAGACTGACATAAATTCATATTTTTCTAAGGGGCTTCAAGTTTGTCTGACTAACTTGAACAATGGCATTTTTTGAAGAAGTAAACAACAGACCACTTATACCTTAATACCAAAGGCCAGCGATGCACTTCAGGGCGTAACTGCAGACACTGCGCATAGTTTCGATCTATCAGGTCTCACTACTATACTGGGTGACCAACGATTGGCCTACGACATTAAAATAAACACAAATCTGCAACCAACTGAAAATTGTCGGTCACCAATATCTCTGATGAGACTGATAGGTCAAAACAATGTACACTGTATGTAGTTACAACTTATTTTTGTGCTTGACCGTCTTTTAAATTTGTTCAAAATTTAATTTTTTGTTTGTTTTAGGGAACCAAAGATGGTGATGCTGCTGTGAAAAGGTAAGAGCATATTAGTTTTAATTCGCAAAAGATCCCAACGTGATCTCTATAACTGAACAGCGATTTGAAATTCCGATGTTTCTATTCTCAAAATATAGAATATGTAGAAAAACGCTAATCATTAATTTGTGACACGGCGGTTATAAGCACTACATAACGTCATTGATTTGTCACAACTCAAATGGTAAATTAATTGCGTGGCATTTTAAAAATCTAACTAAATTAAATGATGAATACAGTACATAAAATTAGCGGCAACATTGTGATTACTAATTTAAAGATATTTGTTGTTTTGATGAGGCACTGCAAATTTTTTTCTGAGATTCAAACGCTTTGAAAGGCCTTTGCTTTTTGTGGATAAGGAAACTAATTTTTTGTGGTATGTTTTTGTCATCCGTTCTCGCAGGACAACGTGAAATACATTGAACGGTAGCTTCATAGACACAACTTTTTTATATTTCACGTCATACATTGATTAATAGAAAACATCCGGCACTGTTAGAATTTTTTAGGAATGACTATAATTACCGCAACAGACTATTGGCTAAGTTACTGGTATATTTCGAAAGCGACAAACAAACTTATACTCGTAGGGTTAATTATTACTAATGTCTGTCTATACTAAGACAATGATTGTATAATAGACACAATTAAATTAAAGAACATTTGTGGCAATCATTTTTAAAATAGTAGCGCGACAATTGTCTATGACTTTCGCGTCGTTACACCTTTTAGAAAGACATAGCACAGCAACTTTGCTTTGTTGAACTTGATAGAAATGCATTGTGCTAGCGGCATTGGTAGCATCGAAACATGTTTCAAAGCAAACTTTTTTATGTTATGTGGTTGTTGTTGTTGTTGCTGTTGTTGTTTACCCGACCCCTTCCAAGGGATGGGGGCATGGCGGAAGACCATGGAGCCCCAGATGCTATCTGGTCGTCATCATGACTATTGTTAATGATCTTGTTACAGAACACGATGACCTTTCAGAACAAAAACTTCTGGTCTCCTTTGTATACATTGGCATTTAACGGCAGTCATGGCTCTAGACAGCAGGTTAACTGGATGCATTAGGCTGTTTATGCAATGCCACACAAATTTGACATTATGTAAAAAGGCTTGCATGTGATGATTACAATAGCCTGTCAATAACAGGATTAATATCCCTGGTTAAGTCAAGTTGTTATAGTCTAGAAATGCACATCCTTTTCGCTTTTGCCGGCGGCATTACGAACTTTGTGTTTAATCAGCTTGATATAGCCCTGGGATGCGCAACATTTTCGCTATTGCCGCTCGCATAGCAGATTATTTTTACAAACCACCTCCAAGTCAGTACAAGTTAGTTGCTATGAATAACCCATTATAAAGAAATTTAAAAATATCCTTTTACTCGTGCCTGAAGTGTTATGAAATGTGAAACTTTTTACTGAATTTGTTCAAGCACATGACTCTAACTACCTTTTATGACGTCACGATCCAGACTGTGACGCTTACGCCTGTTTTTTGCATTGCTCCCCACTCTGATCCCAGCCTATATTCATCTAACAATCTTACATACCTGAAAAGAAAGCTGCACTTTTAACACTTTGCTGGATGGTTTTTTCATTTTCAACTAAGTAAATTTTCTTTGTCACTTCACTCAGTTATTAAATTGATTAAATCTGATTTAGGTAATCTTCTACCAAAACGGAGTAAATTTTGCACGGTTTTGTATTTTGTTTTTCACACTTCTACTATTTACAACATTGTTTACCACGCAGGTTAACAAGCAAACATGCTAGATGTCAATTTAGAAACTTTTTCCCATCTAAAATACTTAATTTAATCTCTTCATCTTCACTAATAAATCAAATTATTTTACTTTTTTATTTGCAGATACCCCCACGCTCTTGCTTATTTCATTATTGTTTGGGCGATTCCATTTATCATTACTTGGATTCTTACCGTTTTTACGTCTTGCCGAAGCAGACTGATGCTTAAGAACATAAAAGAAGCAAGAAAAAGAAGCGCTCGATCGGAAAAAGATTTGAATAAAGTTGATCGAGATTTGGTCCGTACCGTTGTTATCATTCTGACCGTTTTTACCATTACCATCTTACCAGTATTCGGTGTTGGTATGGCAATATCTTTGCACCCAACAGGTGTTTGTTACAATCAAAGCATATCCTTAGCTTTCTTTTTCTGCACTTACATTTTCATCTGTGGCCGATTTTTAAACGTAATAATGTACAACGCTTTTAACAAGGAGTTCAGAAGTGCTTGCAATAGCTTCCTTGCTCGTCTGTGTTGTCAAGACGAGCTTAGCTCTTCGAGCCAGAGTACAACTGGAAAATTGTCCGGATTTTTAAAATCCAAAAACATACCAGAGTCTATTTCTGAAAAATCTCATACCAAAGAAACGGAAATGACCAGCCGAACAGCCAGTGGGTCTATATCTAGTTACCAAGGAATGCCAAGCAGCCCTACGGCATCAAATGGTGAATCAGAAAACGGCAAAAAACTGTATGAAAAGAAAGCCTGCACAATCAATGAAACTGAAGAAAAATGAATAAAAACACGATTTTTGAGTTTGCATTTAATCAAACTTTAAGAGTCTATAAATAAACGATCGAAATGTAACATCGAGTTGAGCGCATTTTGTTGGTAAGTCAACTGCTAATATGCAGCGTCGTAGTGGAAGGCTTGAATTCGATTTTAGCTTTTTGCATTATTCTCCGTTTAGATGTCATCAACAGTTTTTACTTCGTTTCTAGTTACTGTTATAGCAACAATGCTATCACAGCGTTTTAACAATTTAATAGTGTTTTTGATTGTCCGTGTTACTACGTCATTTTCGCACTTTTTCTTGATTGTACTAGTTAGGTTTGGTCAATTTTGCTCCTTCTTTAATTTACGCCACTGAAATTTGCTGCTAAATATTTTACGTACATTTTATGTCAGCTCATCAAGCATTTTGAGCGAATTCGTCACCCAACCCCTGGCATTGTATTGAAGTGATTTATGACGTTTATTCGCTGACCTATGGATATTTTTTCTTTGAAAAACGTGTTGGTTTGTTGGTTTACCCCTCCTCTTCTTTGGGATGGAGGTATGGCACAAACAGCAATCCAGGTTCACGCCATCAACCTAATTAAGTCAGGCTAGGGAAAAAGTGGCAGCCCATTTCGAATCAGTCGTGAATGCAAATTGCCGACTGGTAGCCCCACCACCAACAAGGCGGACTGCCATTGGTGGGTACCCAAAAGTCGCCTCTTACGACATGCTAGATTAGCAGCTTCACTATTCTAACCCGGTGAAACACGGGTTCGAAAAACGTTTCGCAAATTTTGCTGTGCAAACATGAGTATTGCTACGATCTCAATCGTAGATTGGAGCTAACTATAGCGTAATAGCACAGTTTATTTAGTCATTATCAGGCGACACTGTTTCGCTTATACGGTATGCCTTAAAAAAATTCAGATTAGCACAAAAACTTTTAAAAATGCTTGTCATATCTTTTTCAGACAGTTTTCTTTATCTTAGGCATTATTATTTCTTTCAGTTAGTACTTAAGCGACATTTGAACGTCTAACTATTACAGCTTTTCTTAGATAATTTGATATTTCGTTTTTATCTCAAATCACTCTTAAGCATAACAATCACTTGAATAATAATTCTTATGGTTTCACAAAACATTTTAGTGCAGTACATCATAGTGCAGGGGTGGGCAAACTACTACCCGCCAACACTTATAGAAACTTTTATATTTCTAATGTAATATGACAGAGGTGGCAACACTTGTTGCACTTAAGAGGCAAAGCAATAAAAGCTATCACTGAAAGACCCGTTACGCAATCAAGTCTTGGTTTGAATTGACCCATTTATGTTCAAATCTTTTTTTCGAGGATCATCATTTTCAAAGCCCGAAATTATTGCAAGATTTTAAGCACTGGTCCTCGGCCGACTTTTGAATTGTCAATGCGTCCCTCCGGCTAAAACGTTTGTCCATCCCTGTTATAGCGTATTTGTCGTGTGCTCTTTTGCTGGCGCCAGCTTTAACTGCACATTAGGCATTATATTAAGGTATTTTTTTTTACAAAAATTTAAAACTCTCTTAGAAAAAAAATATGATGCAAGATATAGATATAATATATTGCCAGTTCCAAGTGGTTACGATTGATAGAGAGCGTCTTATAAGCGAGAAACAAAACAACAAAACGATATGTAGATGTAGCTTGGGAGGCCACAAGGATCATGGCCCCCAAATTTTTTAAACAAAATTATTTTTTTACCAAATTGTCTTATGAAGGCATAAGGCAATTTGGTCCAAAAATAATTCGCGTTCAAAAAGTTTATCTCGAGCAATGTCTTCATCTTCGCTTAGAGCCAAAAATAGTTGTTTTCTAAAAGTTGATTTCCAAAAAGATCAACAAATCTCATATCTTTGGCCCGCTCTTTTTCGAAATTTGGTTCTGATTAAGATATGTACCGCAAACTTTTTCATGTACAGTTTTGACTATTATTTGATTATGTACTTTAAATACGTTTGATTCGATTACTTTCTGTCTTCACAGCTGACATCAATCGCTCTTGCCCTCGTAATGGTTTTGTAATCATATTGGCCTACATACATTAAAAATATTCCAGTGTAGATCAGTTAGTCAGCCAGTAAAATTTAGAATCTTATTGTTTTAATTTTAATCAGCGTACTGTATTTTTATAGCAAAACGTCTAAAAATTTGTGGCTTTAATATCAATCGAACTTGGTGACCGTAATCAGCCTGTTTATTTCTAGAGCATATAAAACTTGCGCCCCCAACTCCTTAATATGTGAAGATCTTTTAATTTTTTGAATGACGCCCAGATTTTTGGTAATTATCTCGTATTTGCTCTCGCAACAATCCTGAATATGATTTTTTTTTGAGATCGACTACGTTAGAGCCCCGTTTTCTCAAATTGTTTGATTATTTTAAGAATGTCAATGGAGTCGTGGCCTCGCGCTCCCCTAGCGAAGTCCCACGCCTCCAGTTTGAAAACCTCTGCTCTGCAGGAAAATATGGAACAAAAAAATTTAGGAATCTTTTAGGCTGGTTTAGTTAAGCGTAAATTTTCCGCGTAGCGTAAAAATATTTTATCTCTATAAAGTTGAAAAGCTATTTTGCGGGCAAACCCACTCCAAGCACAAAATTAAACAGATAAACAGAAAATTTTTCACGCCAATTCATGCACAATGAAAACTAGCCTTAGAGTTTATTTTCTTCGTTTCTTCAGAAAGTACTGAGCGCAGAGACCTGAATAAAAGCTTTTACTCAAGGTAGTAAAAAGGCTGCTTGAAATAAAAAAAAATTCTTTCACCGCGATTTGTTTTATCACGCGCTACCGTACATTTGTAAAACAAGTGTTTAGCAAGTTTTTTTCTTTACAACAATGAAAAATCTGTAGTTGTTGCAATGGAATAATTTTTTTGTAATATTATGTAATCGACTATCAATTTTAAAACGAGATCTTGTTGATAAGGAAGCAAACTAAAGCGTTCTACTATGACTGTAGCGTGTAAGCCACAGACTTGCAGTGTATCAAGCGATACAAATCAGGCATCTCCAGTTCAGGGACTATAGAGTTAAAAATTAACGGCCGTTAGTGGGAAACAGAACGTGCAAATAAAGCTGTTCAAGAGGGATAGCCAGGAGGACAAACACGGTTTCATTTAATGAGTGGGGTGTTTTATAATCTAAGACAATAGAATTCCTTTACCAAGCATTTTCTAAATGTAACAGACAAAATTATGTGAAATAAAATATTATTTGAGAGAAAGAACTTACGCAGGATATTTTTGGCTATTGATCTTAAAATGAGGGAACGGGGAAGTCGGAGCCAAAGCTCATACGTGAGGCCAGGGTTGCGTAAATGCTATGCCCCTCACTAAAAGTTTTGAAGAGGCATAGCATTTTTTAAAATCTCGTTGTTAAAACATTTCTGAATGGCACAGCGAACACTTCAAGGAATAGTTTTTTACAAAGTTTTTACTTTAGATTTCACTTGCTTTTCGTAATATAATTGCGTATTGTAAGTTAAAAGTTGCAGTTCAAGTTTGAAACATAAAATTTATTTGAAAAATTATATGAGGTAAATAGAACATTAAGTAATTCATTTGCAATTTTTTGTAAAAAGAATAAAGCCAATCGAGTTTTTTAGAATATAAGAGAGAAAGTTTTGATAAAAATGTTTAGGTGCTCATTGCTCTTATTGTTTCTACTAAAGATATAGCCAAATTTTTTTGTTGGCAATATAAAAAATATGTAGAAAAATAGACCCTTTTCAAACTTTCTAATGGCTTGGCAATCGCTAAGAGACAAGAATGTGATAAAATTTCCTTTAACCCATTTTGAAAAGGCTTTGCACCCAAACTTGGTTGGAGATACATGTGGATAGATCTTTTATTTGGAGTATCGGCGAGTAAACTCTTCGCGAATCTTGCAAATAACCCAGCACTGGTAATTAGAGGTAAAATCAGCGGTGAAATTTAAGCGATTCTCACCAGCTGGAGCGAACTTGTCTTTGAAACTAAGCAAGTCACATTTATCAATTTTTACAGTTTCGAGTGCCAAGATTTTAAACTAATTACTCTAATTTGGAAAAAGATAGGTTATTTCAGTCCTTCGAAGTTGCAGTAATCTTTAAAAAAAAAGGTCATCGCCCCAATTTGAAACAAAGACAGGTTAAGTCAAGTTTTCATCATGATGAGTAATATTCTCACGCTATTCCATCGAGGGCGCGCTTGTTGCTGAAACAAGATACATTTGTTTTATAATTACAAAGGAAGCTCGGCTGGCCGGATTAATAACTTGGCGAGCCGTACTGTGAAGACCCCTGGTTTAGATAAAGGAATTATCTGCATCAAAAAATCTCCAATAATTTTAAATAGCTCTTCGTATTTGCTTTCACAACTCTTCCATCAGTGAAGCAGTGGCAGCCAGCTGGAGCGTTCTTCTTTATTTCAACATCACTGACAAAGGTTTTGCTATTTTATTCAAACACAAGTAGACATAGAAATCGAATCCCAGAATTTTTAAAAGAGGGACACCCTCTTTCTGACTACGCCTAAGGCAATGCATCCGTTGCAGCTTAGTAATCGGAGAAGCAATAATCGAATTTAGATTGATTTCAGAGTTGTATATTTAGCTGCTATTTATATTTCAAAAAAAGGCAGCTGTTCCTTCCCGAGTTATGTCACCGATATCGGTAGATCAATTCTTCACTTTTGTTTCGTATTGGTCATAGCATGTCACTTTCTGAAGCTGTATTTGAAGTGCGTCAAAAAAGAGTCAAAAGTCAATAAACTACTGCATAAACATATAATGGTACGCCTTTGTCAAAGTAAGAGCAGATTTCATTGGTGTTTGATTTCATTTTCTCTACTTGCATTCCGATTTTTTTAGCATATTGCAAAATACACACCAAACTTTCATCAAAAAGACAAGCCACTGCCTTACAACTGAAAAGAGACTGGAATTAATTGGAGACCTTACAATAACGCTAACTTATTCATTCTTCACAGTTAAAGCTTAATGAATGTAAAAATTACATTCATAAAGGCAGGTTTCCATTAAGCGTAGCGTGAAAAATTCTTTGTTTCTCTATTTTGTTTTATGCGCGGAGCGCGCTCGCTTGTTAAGCAATAAAAAACTGTGTAAATGCTTTGTGGACAGAGGCGTTTCCTAACAACCAAACCTTCAAGGAGCGGTAGGGAAAAGTTTGAGAAACACTGATTTAGAGAAAACAACTCATCGTATTGTTGCCAATGAAACTCGGAGCAAAAGTTACCTCAGCAGTTAGATGCGCGGTTGTGTGACTGAATCGCATGTAAATTACCATCAATGGAAAACATGGATTAGAAAAACAAACCACTGGCTCCTGAAACTGAAATGCTGTACACATCACTGGCCGGGTTTCACTAATTCATGCACATGAGTTGATGCTCTGTTTGCCAGTCTTTTGTCAGACTGGACTATCACCATGGGTAGACTGCCTGGCCCCACCACCTATCTGGCACATAAATTTTGGAGTGTCCCGTAAAGTGCCTAACCAAGGATACAACAAACAAACTTCCCAACATTTTTTCCACCCTATCACTTTTGCGCTAAGCGTCAAGCAGGAAAGCTGTAAATTTGTTTTCGAAAGCCTTCGGTTTGACCTAACAAAGGAATTGAGGCCAGGTCTACCTACAGTGAAGAGGCATTTTAACTACTACAACACGGCCAAATGTGATACGAGACCATCATCGCCTCGGGAAACCACTAAACCCGATCACGTGCTAGCTTTTTCGAAAGTCTTAGTGTGCGACGCCGGCAAAAAAGCTACGACTTTGACATCCTTGTAACTTTGTTAATTTAAGTCGTGCCGCTGTGATGATTTGACTTTGAAAAGAGCATTTCTATACAATTCACAAAGATGTCTTTATGTTTTGGTGACTGCATTGCCTTTGTCAACATAATTGATTTGTTTGACACGGTGCAAAAACATAAAAACTCAGGCATTTTACAATAAAGAAACGAAACTTTTTTTTGCAACTCACTCCTGTAAAAAGTGATTGTTTTCTGACCCTTAGGTCACATAGTGTGTTCGCTCGCGTTTGATTCATAAAACTTTGTGGTTTAGTTTCATCAATCATCACTTTACACTTTGTTGAAGGCTTTAGTGCAGAGGTTCTCAAACTTTTGTTGCTGTGTACCACTTATGGAGTTATTCTGTAGCTGCGTACTACGTAACTTTGACGATTAATTTTGTCCATAAAACAACCGCACACCAAGGTTAACAGACAAATTAGCATACAAATATAATACAAGTAAAGTTATAAAACAACCAGATTACAACCGCAAAGAAAAATAAAGTCAGGTAGCACAACAGATAAAAATATAGCTTGCTAGGACAGCAAAATTTTATTCCAAAATTCACAAAGCTTCTATCAGTCTATCACTGAAAAAAATCCCACATGCCAATAAACAAAAATATGACGCACAAGCGATCTATTTATACTGACGAAAAAACTTTAGAGACGGTTCTTTAGTTATAAACCAGTCATATTTCTTTTAAAAAAATCTGTATGAATCAGTTCTTCCTCCGTGTGTTACATCATGATAAGCATTAACCAGTCGTGAGCGCGTTGCTGGAGATATTGCATAACACGCTAACTAGAATATTCGTTGGTGTTGCAGCTTGCTGCTGCTGCTGCAGATACGCTACAGAAAGAACAAAAGAGCCAAGCAAGCTAGCAGCCATGTCACATTATGCAACGTTGTACAATGTATGTACAAATTTACATGTACTACAGTTGAGAAGCAAAAGAAAATGAACTGAAACCAAATTCACATTACTGCATTTTTCTGTGTGGGAGTTTCTGTGAAAACAAATACTTTTTTGCATTTTTTGAAAACATCTTGCGTATCACTTGGAAAGCTTTCGCGTACGACCAGTGGTATGCGTACCACAGTTTGAGAACCCCTGCTTTAGTGCTATAAAGCTGAGATAACTTTTATTGAGTTTAATTTGCAGTTACTTTTTATATCATGCTCTTACCTACTAGATCTGATCATAAATTGCAATCATGTCATTCACTCAAACACTCTAAACCCGTGTGATTCTCACAGTGAGTTCGGCAAAGCCCTTGCGTTCCACGAACCAAGATCAGAGGTTCCGTAAAGTTACATTCGTAAAACATTCTGTAATGAATTCCGAACATAGCTGCCAATCTTGCGAATACATCCCAAGATTGCTTGTTCCGTTAGATTACCAATAATGCCAAAGGATTTCATTGCAAAAAAGTTTGGCGAACACTGCTCTAAACAAAGCGGAAAGGCATGTTTGCCACACAGAAACTAATTGCACGTTTGGCATTTACTTAATTGCCTCAATAATTTTTTTTTTCTTTTGGGTCGAATTTCTTATTGAGTTTTCTATACGACATTGTCTGTGATAATTTTGCTTTTCATCATGCGAAGAATAGCCGATTGATCTCAAAACAGGTGCATATGGAATAGTACTGTGACATCGTAAAATTTAACAAATACTAACTTGCTGTTTTTAAGAAAATCGTCTTTTTTTTGTCACTTATTATTGTATAACTAGGGACTTACTGAACTATTTTCTTTGAGCATTGCCTTTAAACTGTTTGCTGTATCAACAATGATTGTTTGTTTGCGTTTGCTGATCAGTTGGTTCACATAAATGAAAAAATTGATAATGCTGTTTGCGAAATCTAAAGAGTAGTTGCAAGGTTTTACAATATCATGACAGGATAGCCAGTTTCACTAGCCAAAAGCTGCTCTTATTTTTCTTTGAGAAGAATGTTGTAAACCTACCGTTGCTCGTGATTAAATTCGAGGTAGAATTCGATTTATTGCCCATTTCCATTGGAATTAAAATGCGTATTATTTTTTTCCGGTAGATTCCTTGGTTTATTGCTTAAACTGTTATACAGCTTCTCTGTTTTGTTTTGTATTAGTAGTTACCTATTTTTGATCTACAACCTTTGTAACACACTTTGCACAATAATCACAACACTTATAAATGGCTGGCTACTTTTTGCTGTCTTTTGTGACATCAAGCATAGGAGAAATGGATGTTAGAAGTAAGATATCTCTTTTTCCATAGCTGCTGGGGTGGCAGTGATATATGAATATAAACTCCTTCTAACGACTTCCAATGTACCTCATGTGATTGACTTTCACGCTGTGATACTGAAATTATTTCTTCGGGAATGCCCTTCCAATCGACCTTAAAAGTTCCAGCTGAAGTTATGCTTTTTGTCAGCAGCCACTTTGCCAATGCCACAGATCTGAACAACCGGTCATTGGACAAATATCCTCCCTGAAGATCATTTTGTGATTTTAATAATTGAATCATAAACTTGACTGTTTTTTCAGTCTTTCGTGCGTAATGCATGATTAAATCTTCTGTTTGTTTTCCTGCATAGACTGTGGCAGTAAAAGAAAACAGATATCCACTAGCTTCAATAGATCTAAACAACGTACCAGATTTGGCAAATTTTGGTTGTGAAATCGTCATATTTGACCTGAGATACGAAATAGTCAGGGCAATTTGGCGAGAGGGCAACGCCAAATACAAGATTTCCCTGTAGTTCATGAAATGATATCGAAACAACATGATTGGACATTCCCTACATAACCCGCACGTACATTAGCGCTTTTTTCTCGGTTTCGTGTGTCTTCACAATAGTTTGAAAGTTTCTATACGACCATGCCACCAGAAATTGTTTGCCTTAAAGAAAAGTTTTCTGGCTGATTTCCATTACTACCATATCTAACATAGTTTTGTTAAATTGTAGTTCCCATGATTGAAGTGGAGTAGGCGCTCTTTTTCCAGTGCCTGTTAATCCAATCAGATCAATAATTACATTTGCCATGCTTTGTCGTTGAACGGCATGTGTCAGATTTTGCTATTACACGAAGTTATTTTTTGAGTGTTGTTTATAGTAGCTATGTATATGCTAAGCTATCATTGGATAGCTGTGTATGGGTTAATTTGTTTCGTCTAATGTTGATTCAATGTCGCGAACTAAGTTCATTTTGTAAACTGCAGATCTGTTTTTTGATAGGAAACATTCACTGTCGTTGTCTTGTGTCAACGCATTTTTAATTTCCGAAAACTTTTCATTGGGACAATTACAGTTTACTCTTTACCAATATTATTTGAATCAACTGTATCTAAGTTGTTGCTTTCACATCAAAATCATCTATTTTGCGTTGTAATAGTTTGTCACGAACAAGGAAATTTGTCTTGTATGAATAGTTTTCATCTGTGTGTATGGTGCTGTATTATTTGTTCGCTCGGCTACTGATTGGAAAAAAAAGATCTTTTTTCCTCGCAATTGGATTTGCTGTAGTACGCCTTTATTACGTCACAATCGTTTATGACACAATAAAATTCCAGATTGATCTAGTGATTCTAGCTTCTTCGAAGAATTTCGTTTGCCGAATACATCACATAACTAATAGAGCTTTTTTTCTTTTTCACGTGATTTTGTTCTAGAGTTTTCTGAATTGTTTTTTTCGATTTATACATAAGGCGACAGGATTTTTTTAGAGTGGCAGTAGAACAGTGTGTAGTGGAGAGAGAGATTGATTGATGGAGTAAAGAAGGGCTATTGTTTTTTTTTTGTGATAATTTATTGTGGATTCTGTGGACGTGGCGAGTATTGAACAGTTATTGGTAAAATTAGTTTTGGCGTCTTCCTAATTATGTAGTAAAGTGATTAATTCTGAGATCGTCGAGCGAAGAAACGTGAAGTATTAGTTCTGTGAATACATTATTCTGTTTTTAACGTGGTTTAAGGTGTTTTCAGTGGAAGCCAAGCTTTTCCAAGTTTCATTAAGTTGCAGTCAGACCTAATTATCCAAGTGATTATCATACATCGACTCAATTTTAAAAGAAATTTAAGATTGAGATAGAACCGAAAATTCTATTATATAATTAAAACGCGACATAGTTCTATAGAAGACAAGTGTAAACTAACCATAACCTTACGTTACCAAATTAATCACCGATAGTAAACATACTTCAGAATTACGCCAACGTAATGAACAGCAATACAGTAAAATCACAAAGTAAGATCTAAAGCAGGGGTGTAGCCTTTAACGCAGATAAGCTAAATACATTTAGCCAGATTAGACGAGATGCCACACGTGGGTTTCTTACTATCTAATTTTTGTAGTTTTGGGATGAAACTAAGTTGAAAGCCTTTTCGAAAGGTCATTCAGAATATTTTTATAAGTGATTGTTTTAGAATCAAAAATTAAAATGAAAAACAGTTTGTATACGTTTGAGGTGTTTTCCAAAAATTCCAAATTACTTTTATTTTAAAAAATGTGACCATGGCATTTCGCTGTCTCAAAAACCCGGTCAGTGCGTCGCAGGTTACCGCCCTTAGTCGAAAGTCTAAATCAAAAAATGTTACCATATTAAATAAACTCATACTGGATTGGTGTAATCAAAATGGTTTGGTTTTTAATTGCATGCTTTTAGGGGGATAAAGCCTGCACCTTAGCAAAAACAACTATACCTGGAAAATTGAGTAAAGATATGTAATTGGTTTCTATGGACACTTAAAAACAAGCTCCTAGATCCTCAAAAAGATCTTTTATCCCCATAGAAACAATTCATAAAATAAGCCTCCTCGATTGTCTCAAAAACCCTATGGCTTTTTTGTAGACAATTTTGAGCCTAAAATTGCGTGTTGACTCACGGTATTCAACTTGAAATTTCGCGCCTGCGTTATTCATCCAAACACAACTTGAACTGCAGTTTCACCTCGTTAATTCGAACAGCTGGGGAGGAAGAGTGTCCGTGTTAGCCGATTGTCCGACTTAACCGACGGCCTACGGGCCATAGCTTATAATCATGCCTAGGGTAACGACGTTTAGTTAAAAAAGCCGTCATTATATAGGCTATGTTGTTTTACAACATTTACCTTCATAACATGTAAAAAAGCAGAGTTGTTTAATTATGTATTTATTTATTTTTGTTTATTCAAGTAAATCACCTGACGAAAGCCACGTTGGGCTAGCCTAGTAGAGTTATTGTCAGGATTCGTTGCATTGATCTAATTAATGGTTGCGGCTTGATGCTGCACGTGCACAAAATAAATGAAGGTAAAAATGAACCCATTTAAATGGACAAAAGTGATATATTGCACATGATATTATATGTCCCATATCTTCATTAAATGGGCAATTTTTGACATCTGTTTACACCATTTAATGGAAGAAACACAAATCAATACGGTGCTTATGCAGTCGCTCTGTGTCCAGTTATTATGATGAAAAACGTTGCAAAGTAAGCAAATCTATTCTCAGTGAAGAACAAAATTGTGAGTTAGAATCTGTGAGGAAAGATCGCAACATAATTATTACTAAGCCTGTCAGAGACAGTGCTGTAGTTTTTTCAATTGCGATGATCATGTTAACACAATGCATGAAATTTTAAATAATCGCGCTAAACTTTGGCTTGCAAACGAAACACAAACTCATAAAATTTTAACCAAATTTCAACAAAACTACACAACCCTGGAATTCCTCTCAGACCAATTCTTTCCTCAAGCGAATTTTTTAATCATGAATGTGGCGGTATTTATCAAAATCTTTAACCAGCGCGATGGCGCAGTGGTCAGAGCGTTTGCTTTGCAGTCGGTAGACCTCGAGTTCATTCCCCAAGTCGAGTCATATCAAAAGACTTTAAAAAATAGTATGCACATCTTCCCTGCTTGGCGCTCAGCACAATAGGGATAGTGTGGAGAACAAGCCAGCAAGCTTGCTTGTTGTTTTTGGACAAGGCACTTAACGGGATACCTTCATTTTCATGTGGCAGACAGGTGGTGGGGCCAAGCATTCTACCCGTCGTGGTGGCCCAGTCTAACTGAAGACTCGCAAACCGAGCATGAGTGCACACGCAGTGTATGTACATTTTTCTGCATAATCCTCAGAACGAATAGCTCAAACGACAAAGAAGAAGATCGAAATCTCTCGCAAACCTTAGACAACGTCCCGCCAACATTCATGACGCCTTCATCTTTTTTTCCAAAATCTCTTATTTTAATTTTGCCAACCAAACTACGGTCTCTTTTGACGTCAAAAGTCTTTTAGCAACATTCTTATTTCATCCACCTGAAAACCCATACTCAACTTCATTGGACGTTAACAGTAGTACAGAGTGGAATGGCCTTAACAAAAGCAGATTATTGAAGCTATTGAGCTGGTCAACAAAAACACAACTTTAATATTTAACTATACATTCTATTTAACAGCTATAGTTGATCTGGGGGTCTCTCATTGGACCTTTAATGGCTGACGTCATGATAAATTATCTAATCGATAAAGCAATTGAAAGCATGCCCCTGGACCATCAACCAAATTTCTTTGTCGCTATGTTGACAATGGTTTTGCTACTTTTGCTAATACCTCCTCTATTGATACACAATATTAAATTGTGTATCTTTGATTTCTCAATAATTGACTTCTCAATCTTTACAGCGTGCACAATCAAATTCAATGTACCAAGAAAGTAGAATTGCACAACTCTATTGCTTTTCTTGATGTTCTTATCGTAAAAAATAAAAAATGAATTAAAACTAGTAACTATAACAAGCCCATACGCGCTGAGCACCTCACAAAATTTTGTAGCATTTCCTATTTGTTACAAGCAAAATTCAATGAGCTCCCTTCTTGATCGCTAGTATACCATTTGCAACTCTTATTGTCATATAGATACAGAATTTCGTTTCACCAAATAAACATTGATTAAAAATAAATATCCATGTGATTTCGTCAATTTGTGCATCAGGCAATTTCTCAACACAAATTTTGCTCGTCGGACTCTCTTGGTTCAAAAAATCCTCCAAATATTTTTATTCAAATTATCTTACCTAGGTAATATCTCTGATCACATTGAGAAAGACCTAAAACAATCTGTTTACAAGAACTTATTAGACACCATGTTTATATTTATCCATGTCACCAAACCCCAAACAAAATTTTCGCGTTAAAGACCCCCCAGTTTCCCGGAAAACTGTTCGTGTGGTTCCCTCTGCATTGGCAAACTCGCCGGAATCTAGTGAAACGCCTGAATAAGTACCAGGCCAGTCTCAACTCGAAAACGTGTAACCACCTAAAATTCAATCCAAACCAAAGAGTTATATTCAACAATCAACATATTCTCACCAGTTCTCCTGACGAATTCCTCCATCAGGAATCTCTTTACATTTAGTAATTGAAACCTGGTTAAAAGTTGGACTCCAAATTTTTTCCTCTTTGCTTATTTGACACATGATCATCGTTTCTTGTTGTGCGTTTATTTTTTTGGTGTCAGTATGACGTAGATGGTAGTCAGTCTCTTTGCTGTGCATTATTTGCGTTCAAAAAGGCACCAATTGTGGGCCTGTACCAGTTGTGTACGTGCTCGAACGGCTAACTCGTCTTGACAACACAGACGAGCAAGGAAGCTACTGCATGCACTTCTGAACTCTTTTTTCAAATGTTATAGATTATTACGTTCAAAAATCGGCCACAGATGAAAATGTAAGTGCAGAAAAAGAAAGCCAAGGATATACTTTGATTGTAACAAACACCAGTTGGCTGCAAAGATATTGCCATACCAACACCAAATATCGGTAAGGTGGTAATGGTAAAAACGGTCAGAATGATAACAACGGTACGAATGAGGTTTCGATCAACTTTATTCAAAGTTTTTTTCAACCGAACTCTAGATTTTCTTACTTCTTTCATCTTTTTAAGCTCCAGTCTGTACCGGAAAAAAGTAATAAGTGTAAGAATCCAAGTGAGGACAAACGGGACTGCCAAAACAATAACGAAATACGCAAGAGCGTGGGGGTATCTGCAAATAAAATGTAATTGATATATTTGAGTCATAAGTGGAGATGAAGGGTCTAAATTAGTATTTTAGAGGTGGGACAAAATCTATGAATTACCAGTTTTTTATGTTAATCTACGCCAAGGACACTGTACCAAATGAGGATTTGCTCCGCTGAGTGTTGCCGGCAAGCCTGGGCTCAGTTTTTTTTGGAATTACAAAACACCTGAAAAATATCACTCACAGATCTCTTGCTTGACAGGGGCACTCAGGAATAGGAGAAACGTGAAGCTCAAATATGGAACTGTCCAAAATAAATGTGCATGGGACATCTTGAGCGAATGAATATTGAGAGTAAATGCAATTGTGGAAAATATGAGAAGTGGAAGGCCTAAGAAAACTTGGAAGGAGGCGGTGAAGGATGACATGAATAGAAGAAATTTGATAATGAAGATCTTCAGGGTAAAGATATGTGGAGATGTGGATGAGGTAAACTGTTCGATTTTGACAATGCATAATGATACCCAGGCCTTAAAAACAAATTGAAAATGATTGAATAAATATGCTATACATAATACACTAATGCATATAAAAAAATACTCTTTTTTTTTTCGGCGGTGCTTCCAAATATCAGTTGAGTGAGTGCATTGATGAGCAAATTGCAATCTTGAAAAGCTATATTTTTTAATAAGAAATTGCGAGATGTTTTGACATATTCAAACGATTTTCAGGAAAAGTCGAATGATACACTCTGCAATGTAATACTTTGTAAATAACTATAACTGTTTTTGGAATACAATTGTACTTGTTTCACTGTATTTTAGGGCCGAATGCATTTAGTTGTACCAGAAGATGTGTAATGCTAAGTAAAACCATGTTGTGAGTTTGCTCATACCATAAGATTTTATAAAAAAAACTGTATCTGCTCCAGCATGGTTAAGTTTGTACAATTGACTTTAAATACGACTTTACACCCAAAAACTTGTTACCAAATTTTTTTGAAATAGCATCAGTGATTTGTGATAAATTGAAAACATTCTGATCAATTCCACACATTTAGACCAGGGGTTCTCAAGCGGGGGCTGCACTGATGACTTTATGGGGATGCATGAAAGATTTCATTAAAATGTATTGCATATAAGCTTTGCAGTTATGTCGCGAAACAACCAACAGATGCGAGAAAATATCGAAGACGTTCGCCATTGGGAACTTTTTTTCTGATAATTTCGAACCACCAAGTCCAGTTATTAAGTTTGCAAATCAACACATCAGAAAAGTCTTAAAAAAGGGTCCACGTTATTGAAAAGAAAGAGAACCTCAAAACTACGTACGAGTACTTCTGTATGACTAGATAGACTAATTTAATAAGTTAAACTTTTGGCATATGCCAAAATCATAATATTAAAAGCATTCAACTTTAAAATGGCTCTATAGCAGTGGTTCTCAACCTTTTTGACCCAAGGACCATTCTCAACCTCGCCAATATACGCGGACTCAAGCTAGTATATATTAATGAAAAATAGGTTTTTTGGTTTCTATCCAAAAGGAAAACCTCTTGGCGAAGGGTGACGAAATCCTAACAGTGGAAAAGCATTGTTTCTTAACGTGTTCGATACAGCAGGCTAAATGTAAATACAGCTTTTCCTGAAAAGTTTTTTTAAATTGTTTAGGTCCTAAACGCAAGCACAGTATTTCTCAAAATAAGAGAGATTGATACTGTATCAACGAAAAAAACCAAGCACTGTTTTTCATTCAGCACAGACTCAATGAGAGCCTTGAGTGTAAACTTGCTTGACAAGTTTATCAAATTCCGGAATTATGGTTGCCAATGCACATCTGATGTCATCTTCCGGTTGAAGTCTATTGCGATAATTCGTTTTGATCATCGTCAGAGTTGAAAAGCCAGATTCACACAGGTATGTGGTTGGAAATAGCAAAAGAGCCGTTGCAGCTTGCTTGCAAAGATCTGAAAGACTAGGCTCCATCAACTGCACGGTTGCCCAAAATTGAGTCAAAGAAGCTTTTTTAAACTTGTCTTTCCACATCTGTCGACTTTGCAATTCAAGCAACTCTTCAGCAATGCAGTCCATATCTGAATGAACTTCTAGCGCTGACACCTGAAAAGGATTCCGAACCCAATTAAAGATCCTGCAATAATCATTGGAAGGAATATAACGATCCAATTCAGAAAGAAATGTGTTGAGATGCTCAAGAAAGATGGGAAGAATGGCGCCCAAATTGATATCTTTCTCTTCCACAAATAAGTTCAATCCTGGGAAAGCAGCTAACCTCCCACTTTTCATTCGATGCATCCACAGCTTTATTTTACTTTTGAATGCATCAATACTTTCCAAAACATCAAAAAATAGTTTCTCTTTTCCTTGCATAGAACTATTCAATTGGTTTACATGACTGAAAACATCGGCCAAAAATAGCAACTTCGCAATCCACTCATCATCACGAAAGCGATCAGCAAGTTCATGATTTTGCTCTTTTAAAAAAGCATGGGTTTTCTCTCTAAGAGTAGCCACAATCTCAAACACCTTTCCTCGAGACAACCAACGAACAGTTGAATGGAACAGAAGCCCACTGAGTTCCGATTCCATTTTGTCACACAGAGCACGAAATAAGCGAGTGTTCAAAGGACGAGATTTAATATAATTTACCACAGATACAACCTCTTTGAAAACTATGGCAAGATTTTCTTGTATTTCTTTTGTTGCCAAATTCTCTCTGTGGAGAAGACAATGAACAACCGAAATGTTATTGTTTTCCTTTTCACAAAACTCATGAAGCCTTTATTACTTCCCATCATGGCTGGAGCACCATCAGCACAAACAGACACGCAATTAGACCACTCAAGCTGATGTTCTTCAAAAAAGAAATCCACTTTCTTGAATATTTCTTCTCCTGTGGTATTTTTAGCAAGTGGACGGCAAAACAGAAACTGCTCAACAAAATTATTTGTGTCAAAATATCGCACAAACACCATGAGCTGTGCATCACTTCCGATATCTGTTGTCTCATCCAGTTGCAAACTACATCTTTCACAATGTCTTATGGCAGCAATTGTTTGTTGCAGAACATTTCTTGATAGTTCTTTGATACGCCGCTTCATGGTGTCGTTTGACAAAGGAACCATTTCCATTTTGTTAGCAACAGCATCACCACACATTATCCTGGCCATTTCAACAGATGCTGGTTTAATCAAATTTTCTCCAGCTGTGTGAGGTGCTTTTGCACGAGCAATTTTCCATGCAAAAGCAAAAGAAGCACGCACTGCATGACTGTGAGAATATATTCTTCCTCCCCAAGCAGTTGGGCGATCAATGCGACTTCTTTTCACCTGATGCTCTTTTTCTTTAAATACTTCAAGAGATTTGCTAACAAAATTTCCATGGTTTGATTCTGGGTGCCGACAAAGTTTCGTTTCCTTTAAAAAGCTATGAGCTAAGACTGTTAAGCACAACACACACTGCGGCCTCACTTCGCCATTCACCTCAATCGAAGTAAATCCAAGCTTTAAGTATTCATCATTATATGCAAAAACTTGCTTTCTTTTAGCCATTTTAAGTAACTACACTAATCAATGTCTGAAAGAAATCAGTGGTACCTTCAAGATTAAGTAATTCTATTCGATCTTTGCGAGCTTTCGTTGACTAGGACAAAGTACGGTAAGTTAACCCTGTAACTTACCGCACCGTACCGTACACTGATTAACACACTCAGGCTGATAAGAAGAACGCAATAAATATCTTTATTATGACATCACAAAGATAAAGTTGGTGAAATAGGAGTATTTTACGTTTTATTTGTAATAAAATATGAACTGACTACTAGTAAAAGCAACTGTGCTCGCGGACTCATCCAGGCCCTTCCGCGGACTCAAATGAGTCCGCGGACTCGGGGTTGAGAAACACTGGACTAGAGATTATTGCTGCCTGAAAAAAAGTGAATGAAGAGCGATTAATAGTTTCTGCGAGATATTCTACAGAGTGTGAGAAGAAATGGCGGTAAAAAAACTAACGACAAAGCAAAGCAAGAGTTTGAGAAATTGAAAAAAGAATTGGTAGACTTGTTGGTGATGTCGACCTGTAGTGTGCTTGCAGAATATCATAGACTTTAGGGTAAGAATACAGTAATCTAAACCCTGCTAAATAGTAATTAGTGATTTCAGTGTCACAATGAATAAAGTTGCCTGAACCCCTTTATTTAAAAGGAAAAAGAGCAAAGACCTTAATTCAAGTAACAACACCGTGCTATGAATGATAATGAAGGCGAGCAGCTTCTTGACCAGAAACAAATGCCAAGTTCAAAATATAAAATGTGAAAAGAAAGAGCTTCATGTTGAAAAAAAGGGAGTGTAGAAAAAAGAAGAGAGGCAAGCAAGTAGAGCCTCCAGAAAGTAACAAGAATATAGAATGAGTAGTGAGTGAGTAAAAAGCTTTTTCCCAAACTTTTGACAAATCTTGATCCCTTTAGTCGGATCGATTCCGAAATAAGAAAAAAGAAAGGCAAAGAAAGAGTTTGTTTATTGGAGGAATTACTAAAAAAGTTGCTGTGATCGGCAGGTGTAACAGAGATGCCTCAAGAAGAAGAAGAAAAAGTGTAAGCAAGGTCGAGAAGTAACCGTGGATGGCGTGGCCAATAATTTATTTTTCATCAATTAAAAGCTGTCTTAACGTGATGCTGCAGTTTCTGAACTCGTGGAGCCGAGTCGAAATGTCTTCTCCAAAAGTCTCAGAAACCTTGAGCACTCTCGGACCACAAGATCCGGCAGATATTTTGTTTTTGCATCTAAAGCGGTGCTTCAAATTTATTTGAGTTGATGGACACTTCAGGAAATTTAAGTGGAAAACACTCTTTTTAAAAACTTTGTCAAGTCAACATACAATCACACGCGATCAATTAGTTGACCACCCCTGTGTTACATCAGAGTACACTTTGGATGACGAAATTGACTCTGATATTAATGATGATGATGATGATGATGAAGCAGCTGCTCTTTTAATTTGTAAGGTAAAAATATCACTTGACAATTTGGTTGCATGTAATATTATAGAATCGTCAAATTACGCTATCATCAAAGAAGTACTCTACGCTACTCACACTTTACAATTAGCTGTTGACGATGCTTTGAGGCAAACAGCATCAAAATAAAGCATTGTAAAGCTCGAAGTGTTTATTAAATTTTAAGAAATCCGTTTACTATGGCAATTAAAAAAAAACTAAACGAAGAAAACCGATTTTGAATTGAGTCACTCGCTAGCATTTTACATGTGATATGCTCCAACAATTACTTCCTTTAAAAGACTTCTCTCAAGAAATGGCTGCCTCAAATCCTGAGCAATTTATAACTAAGTCACAGTGGAGTTTGATTATTGAGATAGTTTCAGCTTTGGAGCCTGCACGAAAAGCAACATAAGCACCTTACCTTCGGAGATTTTATAGAATATGGTTAAAGTGCAAATTAGAAATTACAGACATGACTTCGGCGGAATTTGGAAAGTTGCTTTTAGTTTGTTTAAATAAGCGCGACTTAGCTTTGCAAGAGCATGATGTTTTTCGGCTCGTATATTTCTTGATCCTTAATACAAAATACTACTGTTAGAAAAAGAAAAGAAAAGAAAGCAGCAAAAACCCATCTTTAGGAAACGTGGAAGACTTTGCAAGTGCTGGAAACAAAGAGTGCTGCTGATCTAACTTTATCAAATCGACGGTCTTTCGAAGCATGTAGCAATAACAATGATGATGATTTAGTTTAGAGAAAATGCTGAAAGCTCATAACTCAGAAATCGGAAAATCAAAAGGTATTGATAAATTTCTTGTTACCATTAAAATTTATTTCTGTGTATTATTGTAATGTTATATTTGGGCTGCTAATTTAGTAAGTTATATTAAGAAGTGATAAAAGCTTGTGCCGAGCTCAGCTAGATATACCACTAAACGCGGCTGTAACAAATAGGAATTAACAATTATGTACTATGCATTGTTGATTCATTGATTACGTTATGATTAATTTGTTAACAATAGTTTTGTTTGCCTTTTATCAATTAATGTGTAAAGGCTTGAATCTATGTTGCTAAACGCCAAACGAATTTTTACACCACGCATTTCTTCAGCATCTTTATATTATTATAGGGCTACTTCTTGTTTGTTTATTTTTTTGCCGTCAAGAAGACTTACCTATTTAAAGCCTGCGTGCGCTGGTAAAAACTCAGGACACTTTCATGTTTTGTTGTTCGTGCTATTTTCACTTTCACATCGTAGCCACTATCGCCAGAGATGACAATTTGTCGGTAGCAAGGTCGAGCGGGTCGGAACACCGTTTTTACTGCGACGATGTGCTTTCGGTTCAACTTTCACCTTGGAAACCATGCGCTTGCATAAGACACTTAGCGACCACGTATTTGCTTGGTGGTTTGAAGAAGCAGCAAATCCAATTGGTAAGATCGGCTTTTTCTCCTTATTATCTCTTTTGTGCTGAGCGTGCAACACGTAAGTTGAGAATAACGTTTTTAAGTAACCAAATTTTATTTCAGGTTAGAACAATTAAAGCAAAAAAGTGAAATTTTGCTGGTAAGACTTTTGTTATCGGCATTTGAGTGTTTTCATGTAACTATATAATTTGTTTTTAAATCTTATGACTGATTATGAAAATCGGGGCGGGACGATTTATGTTATCCTACTCTCTCTCCTGCACTCGCGCTTTTATGCATAACTCAAGCTGCGTAAGTCACTATAAAAATACGAGCTTTTATGCAAGTCTGTAAAATGTATTTCTTGTTTGTTGGTCTAATTAATTAAGTGTTAACAAATATTCTGTCTTTTGAATAAAACCGTCTTGAATTAGTGCTATATGTTTGAATCTATTGCGTTGTGAGGCAATAGAATATGATCCTACTTTTGACGGTCATCAACCCAGTCAAACTTCGGTTGAGCTCGTTGGGTTATTTTTCGGCCAACTAAATTTTTGGCAATATTCGTTTATTAAAACTGTACAATGCACAAAAAAAGAGCAAACGCAACAAATACCGTTGAAATGTGCAATTAAAACAGGAAAAAATCGAACCGAAGCCTAGTTTCAAATTGTTGTTATTCTTGAACCCGATCTTCTAAAATTTGAGAGTGGTGAACCCGAACCGACCTGGACCGCAGCTTTTGTTAACCAGTAAACCTGAACCGGTAAAAATAAATATAGCTAAACCCGAGCAATATTTGGAACGGTTCGAGACCCTGATCTATATTTTTATACTAAAAATATTGATATTTATAACCTGTTGTGTAACTTTTTACCCCCCCTAACAAGCAATGATAAGCTGAGTAAAAACAGATCGGTGTAATATATGAAGATCATGATAAAGTACCAACAAGTAATGTCGTTTGAAAGCTGAGAAAATTTACTTTTTAGAACCATGTGATTATAATCAGTTAGGGCTAAGGATTAGTTTAGAATGGCTAATCAAAAATTGGTTGCATTATTTTCCGTTTTTATCAAAAAGTTTTCCTACTAAACCTAAGAAACTTGCTCTATTTGGAAAAAGTTCTTTGAGTCCTTTTGACTGTGTTTTTTTCGAAAGCATGATTCTTTCTGAAAAGGCTTTTAAAATGTAGCCTACCGGTCAAAAGCACTCAAAATTTTGGTGTCCTTTCCCACAGGATTGCAATTTCTAGAAAATTTGAGCCTTTTGGTACATGACTAATCTTCCACAAAGGCATGAATCTTTTGCAAAATCTTTCACAATTTTTGTGAAGATTCATTAAAAAATAAAGTATCCAAAAATTTTAGAATGTACCCTACTCCAAGCAAAATATTGGTGATTCCCCTAAATAAGAGGCGTAAAAATGGTCCTGCTTTATCGTTTGCAACCAAGCATTAGTGTCGAGCTGCATGTTATCTAAATGTAGAAGCAATTTGTTTTGAAATTGGGTGAAGCCGACGCAACCGGCTGATTTAATATTCTTAGCCTCGGCGTTATTGATGGGAATCATGCGATTGTAATAATTTGACTGTAGGTGCATCACTTCGGGTTAGTTTGCTCTTTCTCTGGCTGCGCTTGTGCCACGACTAAGCAACATGCGTGCAGCCAGAGGCTTTAGGTCGCACAAAAAGACATATAGCTACAAAAAAATCGTAAGCAGAAGTCCTAATATCTAAAAACTTTATTCTGAAAATACATACCAATCACCTTGGAGCCCTTCCACAGCTTTGTTGTGCTTTCAAGCACTTGTTGAAATTAATGGACGAAAGTATGTAAAGTTTAAACCTTCAAGGGTTCATAAAATATAGAAGTTGCTAGTTGCTAATTAGCATTTTCAAGCAGATCTCCTATTAAGAGGGATCCGCCTCCAGCATCACACAAAGGTAAAATGAAAAAATTTCTTCAAAAATGATCACCAACATCATACCTTACCATACAGCAATCTATTACATCATGTCAATAACCCGCGACCGGTTTCGACCTTATTGGGCCTCATCAGGCAGGTGTAAAAAACACTCAATAATAAACATGCTGAAATAAAACAAATTTGCTATTGGGTGCAAAAAAATGCAATAAAAACAATATGATACAGCAATACCTATATCATGGAGGTCTCATTTAAGGACACACACACACACATCCTACACCCCTGTTAGGGCTTACCGATGTGACTTGTTGTCCATGTTATGTCCGTCTTGTTGGTGGTGGGGCTACCAGTCACTCATGACTGGTTCGAAATGGGCTGCCATCTTTCCCCTAGCCTAATTCCAATTAGGTTGACGGCATGAGCAAAGTCATGGTTGTCGCAAAAAAAACATCTTTTTGATAGCAACATAAAAATAAATTAAAGAACACAAAAGCAAGTAGATTTTAAAATAACTGGAAAACTGATTTAACATCTCGTGGAATACAAAGAAATAAGTAAAAAAACAAAGAGATCTGCTACGGCAAAGTAAATCTTTTCGAAACTGAGAAAATTTTTCTGTAACATAAAGATCATTTTTTTAATTTCCCATATTTTATCCTCTATTAACGAGAAAGCGAATCGTATCGCTATATTTTGGACAGGACGTCCGCACTCGCTTGGAAGTTGCCATTTCTGAGATGTCTGGCCCACCTGTCTTTTACATAAAGACGAAGGCGTCCCGTTAAGTGCCTTGTCCAAAGTCACAACAAGCGAGCTTGCCGGCTTGTTCTCCACAACCCCACCAAAATGCCGAGCGCCAAGCAGGGAAGCTGTGGATACCATTTTTGTAGATACTTTTGCAAAAGCTGTAGATACATTGCAGATGATTATAATCGCAGAGAGAAGAATGCCAATAACTGCAATGAATACCACTATAGGATGGTCGCACGTAAATATCCAGTAATTGTGAAAGGACGCGTGAGCCTTGCATGCAGGGTAGAATCCTCACTGAGTAAAATCCACATACGATGTCACGTTGCTGAATCTAAACAATCAGGTTTAGGAATGAGGAAGCCTCTCTTCAAAGGTTTGGGGAAAGCAGATTGGGCCACCTCACTTTGTCTTCTTGACATACATGTATCTTTTTTTTCAAAAACCTGATTTATTTGGTAAGTGCCGGATTATTTTTTTGCGTGAAACATTAAAAATGCTGTAATGCTTTATAATTTAGCACGTAATGGTTATTTTTGAGAGTAACGGTTGATATTTATTGGGCATACATGTCGGTGTAGCGTAAAATTTTTTCTTTATCTCTTAAAATTTACATACGGAATGTTTTGCCGGAAAATAACTTTAAATACAAGAATTTTTGCGTTACCCAGGTAATTTATGCCAATGAAAACCTATTCTAAAGCTACATTAATCTTGTTTTAGCTTCATTCTTACGTTTTGGCTCAGTTAAACTTTAGCTGTCCTAAATTTAATTACGGAAACGACTAAACGCTTACAATTACGGAAACGACTAAACACTAAACGACCGAAGCGATGGTGAAATGGTTGGAGTTGGCGCTCTGCATAAAAAAGGGATAGTGTTGAGAACAAGCCGGCAAGCTTGCTTGTTGTGTCCTTGGGCAAAGCACCCAACGGGACGCCTTCACGTTTACGTGGCAGACAGGTGGCCTACCCTTACTACACCGGGTGACAATTGTGAAGTTGCTAACCCAGCATGTCGCAAAAAGCGACTCTTGGGTACCCACCAGTGGCAGTCCGCCTTGTTGGTGGTGGGGTTACCAGTCACTCATTAATGGTTCGAAATGGACTGTCATCTTTCTTCTAGCCTAATTTTAATTAGGTTGACGGCATGAATTGCAGTTCGTGCCGTGTCTCCATCCCGAGGAAGTGGAGAGGTAATTACAACAATAACTAAACGCTTAACAGTGCACATGGCTAAACAAGCTAAGATATTTTGTCTAGCCTCCAAACTAAAGCAAAGATATTAATTTTATTTTTGCTTGTAAGTGAACTTGAAAAAATAATATAACCAAACTCACAGTTTTGATGCAATTTATCTGACTTCTAGATCTTTACCTCAGTTTGATATAATGCTGAGTGCCCTGTAAACATACGTCCACACTGGATTGATATTTAATGATTGTTCCCCACCCTCCTTTTTTCAAAAATCTTAGACAAACCATTGGGTAAATGCACTCGCTGCAAAAAATAAAGTTTCTTAGAGAACTTATTGATAGAGTAGGCAATTTGAAACTAGCAAAAATATAAAAAAGCACTAAATAATTGCTAAAAAGGCAATTTGCGTGTATAGTTTTCCGAGATTTAAAAATGTTAAAACACAAAAAATATTTTAGGATGATTTCAGAAAACAAAGGAAAAGATCTTTACTCAAAAAATTCTATTGAATTTTCTTCCTTTACCTCCAAAAAAGGTCATTTGCTAAATAAATGCCACAAATTTTTCGACGTTCGTCCAAAAACAACAAATTCTTTGATTTCAGGTTGAACACCGAAAGGAAGTCTTTGCCCAAAACGGAAAAATGCAAAATTAGATCTCAAATCTTCCGGATTTTTCCCAATACTATTTATAAAGCAAAATTCCCAAATCGTTTGAAAATTTCCTGATCTTGGGTTAAACTTCCAAGGTTGGCAACTATGCATGTTGATTTGCAAACAACATTTCGCTTGTCGGAAAATCAGCAAGCCTTGATGGTAGTGAACCTGTTTTGGAGATAATCCTAACTTGCAACACTAACGTATAGTAATGCAGTACTTGATAAAATATAACAATTCTTACTTAAGCCATTTTCGCCATTTCAAAATAACGATGGAAATGAACCTCTCAGCTGATTGATTATTAAATTGCAATCTACTTTCTGAAACTGTGTGAAAACAATAAAAAATTGGGGACTAACCAGCATGTAATGCAGTGGCTATACTCAAAGGCGGCGGTATGAGCACACATTTTCTAGATTTGAAAGGTAAAACTGCCACTTACCCAGTCATGTCGTGAGCGACAACCATCAAGCACGCACCAGTGACAAAATGTCTTGTTGGTTGTAAGGAATCAGTACACTTACTGGTATGCTACTTACACCAATGACATATCTCACCGTTGGTTGTAGGCCATCAGTATATGAACTAGTTTTCATTAATTATTACCGTAAAATAAGAGAGTATTAAGGAAGTATAAATTAAGTATAACAGCTTCAAAGACTTACATTTTCAAGATTAACATCTCCAAAGAAAAAATCTGTGAAACGCTTCAAAGATCTTGTTTTAAAACAAGTTTCAAGGATCTTCTGAAAAGCAGAGTTGTTTCCATCGCTAAAGATGTCGAGTTGGATCACAGAATTATTTATGTTGTCAAACGAAAACTGAATCAAACACACAACAGTGGCAATAGTAACAAAAGTATTTTTGTTCAACGTCATTGGCCTACAAGAGTCTGAAAGTAAAAACAATAGGTTATTTGGTTGTTTATACAAATGGCAAGCAATTCATCAACAAAAGCCATCAATAGCGGTGATCAGTCCTAATTGGTCGAAACACTGTGCACTGTCTTGCAGTTTTGTTTATAATATTTTCCAATTACAAGAAATCCGTTTTGGACAAAAAGAACTCGTCTTCAAGTTCTCTTTGAAGAATTTAACATACTTGTTAGATTTTTGATTATTACCAAAACAAGGAGTTTTTACTTTTATCCACAGTAGGCTAACGTCGGAAAAAAAGGCAAACCAAAACAACATATGAAAAAGGTAATGACAGCATTATAATTATGATGACAGCACAGTGAGCATTATAACGCGGCTGTCGTTTCACATTAGAAATAATCATCCATCTAGGCCATACTTACAACAGCAGCAACGTTAGCAAAAAGCTTTCAACTTTACAAAGGTTCATGTGCGCTTACTCTCTCAACATATAGCAAAACATTGTAAGTGTCGCAACCAGATGGAGGCACAATTGTCATGACCCGATAAATACTTTGAATAATACCTCGCGGCAAGTTGTTTTCGAGTTAAATGAACAACAAACTTATAGTGCTTTGTGGTGCAATTACATGTGAGTTGTGCTGTTCTTAAGATTTCGCTTGTAATTGTAAATGTTATCAAATTTTTTGGTGAGCAATAGCGATCAGACAAGAGACGTTCAGTGAATAGAAGTGCCCTTTATGGCCGCAATAACTGGGGGTTAGGAACTCACAATAGCTGCGTTGTCATGGTTTTGGGTAATAAACTTATCGACAATTTTACTTGCTTGGGTAGAAATGCATTGTAAACAGTAGAAAATAGTGAACTCAACGCAAACCTTACAGCTGAAAAGATGTTATACGTTGCAGTCAAAGTTATTGTTTCATGCAACTAGAAATATAAAGAAATACCACAAACACTTGCGAAACGAATTCAAGTCATGAAAACCGGAGGAATTTTGTGATCACGGAGTACCGTTGGGAGTTGTGGCTACCGTTGCAAGTACTGGCGCAGCTAGTAACCATTGCAGTCAATGCAGTTTTTAAGGCAGAGTACCTTCAACGTTTCAGAGCATAAGCATAGGTTGTTTGTAACCATGACTGGATGAATTTTTCATAGTTATATATTATATTTTTGACATAGGTCTCACCGCGGATTGCCAAGTCATTAGAGCTAATGCTCTGCCTCGGCAAAAAGATGAACTTTATTAAATTGGTGCACTTCACGTTTCCTTTCACGTTATTGTTTTCAAACAAAGTAACAATTTTAGTATCTATTATTTTATCAGTAGTTCTCAACCAAAAGCAACTTGACATTCCAAGGGAGGAATTGTTTTTCAGGGGAAGAGATTTGGTCTAGGGAAGAATTGGGGAAGGAAAAATTTCCCTGCCTAATTTGATTATACACTTGAACGTTTGAACATGAGCTTGTATATAAACCTCTTGAATGTCAAAAAAAGAGGCGCGAAATCCAAATCGGTAAATGGAGTCGTCAAAAACATCGATCACCAAACAGAAACGGTCACCACGATGGTTTTAAAGCGATAATGCTTCACGTAGGATATTGAGAATATCAATCTCCAGAAAAACGGACCCCACCTAAAAATTGTGGTAGGGAGTAAAAGAATGAATCTGATATTTGTAAGAGAGAAACACAGAAAAAAATTTGAGATCCACCAATCTACACTAAATAGCAAACTTCATTCTGTACGTGCGTAAGTGCGTGCATTCGCTTTAACTTCTCTAAGACTACCGAGCACAAACATGAAACTTGCCACGATTGATTTTTCTCACGAAGTGAATGTCATAAAAACATCGTGATATCATGATGACGTCATAAATACAGATCATTATCTTAGCTTGCATTGATTGATTGAGGAAAAGATTTCTTTGCTCAAACCAAAGCAAGTCCCCAATTTACCAACTTCCAAAAGCTTTATCTCTTGACGGTGTAACATGACGTAAAAATTAACGCTTGATCAAAAAGACTGTGTGGCCTCATGATGCGGCCTGCTACCATTTTAGTGAAAACAACAGCAGGCAGCAGCTTGACATTCACTTTTATTGTCAATGCTGTTTCTACGATGTTTTCGATTATGAAAAAATATGTATTTCTGTTAAGGGCAATTGAGCTTCATTGATCAGTTATCATTGGAGCTGGTTTAGTGTTAAGAAACAAGCCTTTTGTGTATAAGAATGTTTTAATGTTTTGAGAAGATAGGTCGACATTTAGGGCATTTTGACACCCACACACAACACTTGCAATTAATTTTTAAACATTCACAGAAAAATTTTGAGAATTCGTCGAGTTCTGCTTGAAACCGCGTGATCAAAATGTCAATAGCTTTATCCAGGAAGCAACGGATTTTTCGAATAAGTTAAAAAATGTCTCGAAATGGCACAACAAAACTATGCTGGTGACTTTTGAGGTCTGCTCTCTTTACGCTTCAACATTACACACTGTAATGGCTTATCGGCCTCGAAGAACAGGTTGCCAAATAACCAAACTATATCAGTTATATTTCAGCTCATGAAATTCATTCTAGAATATAACTACTTCAAATTTCGCGATGAATGTTATCTTCAGAGACGAGGAAAAGCAATGGGCACTCACATGGCATCTTAATACGTAAATGTTCCATTCTTCCAGTTTTTAACAAGTCAAAGATTTTAACGAATCAAACAGTAAGCATAAATACAAGTATATCAAACATCTACAAAGTAACAACTAAAAGACACTACAGTACAAACTGCTCTCGTGAAGGTACGAAAAGCTTCGTTGTCTTTTGTTGTAAAGATTACTTTTATTATGTTTAACAAACCTTTCTTTGTGCTCATGGTTTGATTTGTCATCCAAAACATTTAAAATCAAGGTTTGTTTAAGTAAACTGTCGACTCTATAACTCAATAGCTTGACAATGACTCTATATCCATGCTGTCTAAAATAATGTAATAGCTGTAGGGCAAATTATATAGCTGTTTACATCTGTTGCTGCGTTTACACGGGGCACCACTACATCTTTATTAGAGCAAAGTCGGTAAAAAACTGTTTTAAAATTGTGAAACGAACCAGTTCACCCTATTCGTCCCAATCGGGGCAATAATTGCCCGAGCAATTTCCTCATCACCCGATTAGGACCGGGCTTTTTTTTTGCTTACTATGTCCGGGGGAGGGGGTCGATTCGACCCGACATTTTGGCAGCTAATAACTTTTAAACCGCTTACAATAGCAATTCCACATTTGCTCAGATAGATGCAGAATTTATTTTTCAATCATAATTAATTATATACTTTTGGTTATGATCAGATTAATAGCGTTCAAGTTATTGCAAGCGAAATGCATAGCATTAGTTTTTAGTTTTTGACTGTAATTTAAAATAAAGAAACAGTCGGCGAATTTTCTTTTTTCGTAGTGATTACTCTTCGACGTTGTGGTTTTGCGATCGCCTAAGCGCTTATCAATGTCAGCTACCAGGTAGAAAATTCAACAACTCATCATCAATTTGCCATTTTGCTTTTTACGAAAAATTTATCATCCGCAATGCTTGTATAACATTTCTTATGTTGGACTACTTGCCATATGCCAAGTGTCTACTCTCTAGCAAGATTTTTGTAATTTAAATTGACTGTTTGTAAATGTGAAGCAGGGTGTGAAATGGCATTTTGAGGACAAAAATTTCTTAACTTTATAAAAATTATTACTTTTTTCATTTAGACAAAAAATGCAAGCTACGCTTGTTCATCACGGATAAATATTTTTTATTGATCAAGACACAAATCTCATTCAAATTAAGGAATGCTCACAAATGATATGACTCTTTTATTTTTTCCTTTTATTATATTTTTATTATTTATATTTTCCTTCTTTTATTTTAGAACAGGAAGAGAGAGAAGACAGTTCCTGCCAGATCTTCCAAAGAGATTGAGGTAAAAGGAAAGATGGAGAAGAGGACAGAGCGAGATTCAGATAGAAGGAAAAGAGAAGTGGCAGACTTGTTGGTGCTGCTGAGACCAGCAAAAGCGTGCAGAATGGCACAGACCATAGCAGAAAAACTTGAATATACTGGGCCTGCTGAAAAGGAAAGAGTGGCTTCAGTGCAAGAGAGCAGTTGGCTGGTGCGCCAGAGCCGCCTTTGCCGAAAGGAAAAGAAACGGAGCGGTCTATCCAGAGTACCAGATCGTAAGGTGGGAGAGAGTCAAGATAAACGAGAGCCACACCTTGGCGAGAGACAGGGGAATCAGGGCAGGAACATGGAGAGGAAAGAGTGGACTTCACAGTGAAAGAATGAAGGTTCCAAGCAGGAAAGGGAGGACAAGCAAGAAGAGTCTCCCTAGGGAAGTAGAAGGAACCATGAGTTGTGTGAGTGGACGCAAAAGCTCTCCAGAATGATCTGCAGAGTCTTGGTTTCACTCCGAGTCTAGCCAAACCTGAAGTGGGAAAGAAGGTTCCGAGACAAAGAGCCCGCTTATCAGATGACAGAGCGAAATGAGTCTGGGTGACTCGTAGGGGAAATAAATAAGCCACAGAGAGGAGAACTGGGTTGGGGGAGGACGAGAGGCAGCCGGAGATGGCGCGACTAGCCGCTCGGTGGAGGCGTTCGAATTTGGTGATATTGATAACCCTTAGCAAAAAAAACCATCCGGGTGAAGCATATGTGAGATGGGGCCGAAGAAAAGCTTTATTCAGAAGAGACAGGGACTCCTTATAGGGGCCCCATTAAAAAGCACAGATACAGCGTAAGGCCTTGAGACGAGGGAAAAACTTGGCCTTCAGCGAAGATACATGTTTAGAAAAAGAAAGAAAGGCGGTTAAAGGTAACCCCAAGAAAAGTTGGAGTGGGACTGAAACGGAGGCGGGAGTTGAATAAGGAGAAGTTAGGCTGGAGGTTAGCTTGATTGGGATTCACTGAGATGAAAGAGGCCTCATATTTTCTGGGATTGAGAGGAAGACACCAGTACTCAGACGAGCGCTCCAATCGAATCAGAACTCCTTGTCTTATATCTTTCATTAACCGCATCTACCACTTCAGCGGACAACCAGACTTTAGGATGGCGTTTGATGCGGCCGAAAAGAATAGAAGATTTGACCGCATTTAGTGCCAGAGAAGTAAAGAGAGCAGCAACAGAGGAAAGAGAAAGAGACGAGTATTCCCCTGAAGAAGGACAGTGAAAGTCAAAGTAAAAAGTCATTCCAACGAGCTTTCTGAAAATTGAAGGAAGGGTGACGTTCGTTGGGGCGGAATAGCAAAGAAAGAGGGACAGTCAGTGGAATTGGTAGGTGATCAGAACCCAGGTCCTGAAGCACCTCCCAAGAGCAAGAGAGGGTGAGAAAGGAAGGAGCAAAGAAGATATCAGGGGAGTAGCGACTGCCAGAGAAGCGACGGAGAAGAGTAGGTATGCCAGGGTTATTGAGAGGAAGGAGGTCAGAAGAAATTACCAAATCGAACACTTCCTCCCGAGGGGGCTGGAACTACCTTTTGAGTCCCAGAGGGGGTGATGGCAATTGACATTACCCACAATAGAGATTTCTGGAGGACTAAAGGATGGAGGGAGAAAAGGAATTGTTTCTGCTATTCGTCGGAGAAGAGCGAATAGCTGGAGCATAAACACAAAGGAATAAGAGCGAGGAATTTTGAAATAGCTGAGCATAGCAGTTTGGTGTTGTTGACCTCAAACAAGCGGAGGAATTTTCGCGCCTTCTATGGTGTCGCACATATGCGCTACGTAAATTGCGTCAAATCCGTTTCTTGACAACAAAATACCTTCGTGTGAAAAAGATATTAATCTTTTCAGTACTGACGGGTACTGTAGATCCCACCAACTCTTACTTAACATTATGGCGCATTCGCAACAAAAATTTAAACCAAAAACCTACCTGGCTTATTGACCTTTACTCTAGTAATGTCATTTTTGTTTTAGGTTTTATGTTTTGTTAGATTTTCACGATTCATAATTGAATAATAGATCAGGTAATTTTTTGACTTTTTTTATTTCTTTTTTCATATAAACTTGACTTTTTCCTTTTAGTTTGCTGACCAAAGTTTTTCGTGGACTTTTGAAGAGCATTTTACGAAAACTTTTTTGATGTGTATTTTGCCAATTCAAATTCACATTGGGAGGAGTAGGAAGTTGCAACCTTCCTGGGACTCATAGTTCCCGTCAGGACTGTAGTATACTCTTTCAGAAAATAATTTTCAAAATTTTGGCAATTTTCTTGCATCAAAAAGCAACTAACTTTGACAATTTTTTGATAAAGATAATATAATCGCGAATCGGTGTAATGTTAATTTAGAGTTGCAGTTTGAACTTTGAAATCCAACTTGAAGTAGGCTACAGTATTGTATTGTTGATGAGAAATAAAACCCTTTAGTGCAGAAGAGCTGTGGAAGTAGGATAGGTTTTTCCAAGCCAAATTATCGTTAGACCTAGCTAGCCAAAGTAGTCTACTTTCGCATGCAGTTTACTCTTATTTCAGTTACGGGTATATTACTTGTAGTCTAAGCAACAGTTCGTAGCACTTTTTCTTTTGGGTATAGATAAAGTGCATAGCAAGCAAGGTTGATTCTTCTGAGGTAGCCAGCTCGTCTTGTACGTTTGCAAGTCATAGTAGCAGTGTTGCTTTTAAACCCGAAAAACGTGCGAGTTTCCGGAAACATGTCCGGCGGATTCGCAGTTTAAATTCAAGGATGCACGAAAAATTCGGCGATATTTGGTAATTTTTTTCAGTTGGTTAAAATTCTTGCAATTTGCTAGCAAAGTTTTCAACCAACCGTTTAATGTGTGGGAAACGGGGAATAGGAATCCAAGATTGGACAATCGCTTTTTTAGGGCAGTGCAACGCCTCACGTAATCAGCACGTTGGCTGTGACGCAACAGTGAGCAATACCAACTTAAATATCACTTGTATAACAAACTGTCTCTCAAGCAATTATAACAAAGTAAATCAAAAATTTTTTTTAATTTTCCCAGCTAAATTTAATCGTAGCTAAAGAGCAATAATTACAGTAAAATAAGCTCTCGAACTTTAGCTTCACACAAGGAGACAAGACATCATTTTTCATGGAAAGTTGGAAACCGGAAGTGGTTAAAATGTATATTTTTTCTTTACCCTTCAACTGCAATTTCAATCGCGCTTGATAAAATAATATAAAGCACATAGATCTCGGTTTCAGTTTGGTACGAAAACACCATTTTTTGAGAGAATGGTTCAGTTTTTTTTGATTACAAATAAATAACCTTCTCACGTTTGCCAGTTATGAAAGCTATAAGTAAAAAAGAATACGACTTCTAACCAATTTTAGTTTTAAATGCCACCCCAAAATGTTGTTTTTTTTAAATGAAATGTAGCTAACAGCTATGTGCGATGATAGCTTACCAATCATGATTGAAATAAGCTCTGAAACTTAAAGACAAAAAATGTGGATTCTAGTCTCGATCTCTTTGAAAACTTTTATATTAAAATGTAGCCTATTTATGTCAATTGCTTGAAAGTTAATGTGTAGTACAGTAAAATTTGCCGATAACTATAGCGTATTGTAAAAAATTATCGTTTGCAATTGACCATTCCAAACAGTTTTATGATTCAACAGTAAAGTGTATCATTTAATCACGTTTACCAGTGTAAGGAAAAACCACTGAATAGTCAAAACTCACCGAAAGTTGTGCACTGCTCAAAGAAACCTTACTTTAATGCGCGCGCGCGGCTATTGCAGTGTTTTAGATCTGCCTGTAGTCAGTGGCGCCGAGTAAAGCAGGCGGGGTCACCCCAAAAATATTTTCCGGGAAGGGCAGCCCCCTTGCAAATGCTGCAAAACTATGTGGTTTTAAATGAAGAATAGAATAGTTTTTTTCACAAAGTGCCTACAAATGAGACCGTGTAGTTTTATGCGTTGCTACAAATATCAACTTTTCAATTTTTTGCTCGACTTAAAAACTGCGTTTACCAAACTCGCGCATATTTGTTTGTTTATGGTTACCCCTCCTCTTCCTCGGGATGAAGGTACGGCATGAATTACAATTTAGGCTCATGCCGTCAACCTAATTGGAATTAGGCTAGGGGAAAGATGGCAGCCCATTTCGAACCAGTCATGAGTGACTGGTGGCCCCACCACCAACAAGGCGGACTGCCACTGGTGGGTACCCAAGAGTCGTCTGACATGCTGGATTGACATCCAGCACGCGCATATTCGCGTTCATGAATTTTCCTGTTTCCTGGACTTGGGTCAAGTTTCGAATGCTTTTCAACAAAAACACAACTTTGGGTCAAGTTTCAAATGCTTTCAACAAAGATAGAAATGCGGTCAAGTTTCGAATGCTTTTCACAAAAATAGAGTTTCATCTATCAAATATTTGCGATGTCTTTTCTCACATTCGTTCAATGGTTAATTAAATCATAGAATTAAGTTAATTTCGCCGCGGCCGATTAGTAATCGACAGGTTACTTGTTTGTAAACCTTTTATGGGGCCGATGTAATTACGCGAATTATTACATCGCCGAAGCGCATTGTCACAGTTTTGCCTCCTCTTTCCCGCGAAAATTTTAAAAACCGCCTTTACGCCCATACAATTGTTGTTCGGACTTGTTTTTAGTTCATCTTTAAAGACTTCGACACACAGTTAACTCCAGTTCCTGCTGCGAAAGAAGTGGCAGAGTAGACAAGCTATAACTCGCAAGCGGCTATCTCAATCGAATTAAAAAATAAAGATCATTAGTGACAGATGATGATGGCCTAGATCAGATATTTTTAGTACGCCGACCACAGTCTTCTCGGGGCCACTACTTTATTTACCTTTCACATAAAGTGCAATTGGAAAATTTTCTTGACTATTTGTTTTAATTTTTTCTTTGAACAACATCCCTGAAATTTACTATGCCAACTTTTTTGTTATGCCAACTTTTACTAGGCCATGTGCCTCTTTGCGTTGCGAAAATTTTGAAAATGGGCCACATGCCAAAAACAGTTGAAAAGCACTGAACTAAGTTAAAAATGCAATAATCGGAAAATACATTTGAGGGAGAACAAAGAGTGTGGTTATACGCAACAAATGTCATATGCAAACTTTAAAGTATCTGAAATATTGGAATTCTGCCAGGACTGAGAAAACGTTAAGTTATTGTAGACAAGTTGACGTCATAAATGAAGCCTTTGAACTATTTCTGCTGCACAATAAATGCGTGGAAATAGTACGTGTAAACTTGCAAATCGCTGTTACGTTGCTGTCACGTTACGTCAGACGCTTAGCTGCCTTCGAAGAATTTTTGAACGAAGGAGCCAAGAGTCAATCGGGATAAAATGACATGTTTTTTAGCGCCTTTATATGGAAGACAAGTGGCCCAGACGCCTCGGAAATAACCATTCCCAAGCGATTGCGGACGTCCCGTCCAAACTTTTCTTTCCCTGGAATGGACAATAGGAAGATAAAGATGGACAATAAAAAAAAGCTTAGCGTATACGCTGAACTTAGTAAAATACCAAAAACGACTTTGTTTACAACTTTACAATACGGTACTTAGGTTGGTGTAGCGGTTTGTTCAGCAATGTCCGCAAAAATTGTCTGGCGGTTTTTGTACATTTGCTAGCAATTTCGCACTTGTACCGGCGACCAAGCACTGACTGAAATCTAAAGGGAACACTGCATAGTAATTTAACAAACCCTGTCCCTACACGCTTAGTTATAGTTTACCATGTATTTGTATTGACGTAGATGAGAGGTTTGCCTGAAATAGTGTGCAGGTAGTTGTCAAGTCTACTCCTTTCTTGATGTTTGTTATGAATTCTGCACCTTGGCAAGCAATTGGTGTACAGGTTGTCTACTGGTACCACAAAGCTAATAAGGAATCGATAATTCTCTAACCACACTTCTATTGTATTGCAAGCAGCAGGAAAGCTCATATTACATGCATCTAATTTAATATGTCGCCAGGTTGTTGATTTTCATTAATTTTTGAAAATGCTAACAAAGCTACCTTTGAATAAATCTAATGTCCTAGCTTTGCTAGAAGAGATACCATGTCATTATGACTCTGATACCAATGCTGATGAAAATTTTGATAACGACTTAGACATCACATAAAAAACAGATCCATTTTCATGTTCACAAGGTTGTGATAAAATAGAAAGGCAATCATCTGCAAACCACAATAGAGCCACTTTATGTACAGATGTTAAAAATGGTGATCATGCTACTAGGGCTAGTAGTACTAATACACAAAGTCGATGCTGGAGAAAGAAATCATTAACAATCAATTCCTTTAATTTTACGTCTCATTGCACAAGTGAAACTCTTACAGCAACCCCTATTCATGCATTTCAAATTTTTTTGATGATAAGATGATAGAAAGCTTGCATTTTCAAACAAACTTATATTGCACCCAAAAAGGCAGAACGGGAAGCATTGCAAAAAATGCATTTATGCATTTTTTGAGATAAATATTTTGATGGCATATCATAAACTCCCAACGCTGAAGTGGTATTGGATAAAAGCTAATCACGTGGGCATTTCTCTCATCTAGGAAGCGATGACTCATGACTGTTTTTTTTACACATTGAGCAATCTTCACCTCAACGACAATAGCAAAATTGATTAATCACGAAGCGACAAAATTTTTAAAATTTGTCCTGTAGTGCAGCAACTAAATCATCTTTTCGTACAAAAACATTTACCAAGTGAACATGTCAGTGTTGATCAGGGATCTCCAACACGTGGCCCGCGAGACAATTTCACGCGGCCCGCGCCGTGGTTAAAAAACAAAAACGCATTATTTTATTTATCGCATCAACGATTTGCAACATTGAAATATTAAGCATAAGCCTCTACCCTACTGTCTTCATTTGTAATTATCAAATCTTCATTGTGATCTAATAAACAAGTTTCAGTCAGTTCATAATTAGAAATTTGCACGAGTGCACGAAGCAGCGTTAATTTTTTTGAATTTGTTGTTACAGTTACGGCAGAACTGCGGAGAATCAAATCAGCTAAATTTTATAATATAAGATAAGTAATGTCCAAGAAACGAAAATGTTCAGAAGAGCACAGAAAATTTCAGGAGAAGTGGGAGGAGCTGTATTTTGTTTTCAATTCAAATGAGAAGGTTCAGTGTCTGATATGTTGCGCAATTATTGCTGTTCATAAGGAATACAATATGCGACGCCATTACGAGTCATTACATAAAAAAAAGTATCATGTCTATAAAGGAAAAATGCGTCAAGAAAAGATGTCAGAATTAAAATCCTCACTTGTGAAACAGAAAAGTTATTTTACCGATATAAACAAAGCCAGCGAAGCCCCTGTGAAGGCAAGTTTTGCAATAAGCGAGATGATTGCAAAATCTTCACGTCCTTTTGTCGAAGGAAAGTTTATTAAGCAGTGTATGTTGAAAGCCTGTGAAATTCTATGTCCAGAAAAGTCCAGGTGCTTTGAGGACATCAGTCTTTCCGCTAACACGGTGGCCAGACGTGTAACAGAATTAGCAGCTGATTCGTACCAACAACTTTCGTCGATTGGAAAAAAATTTGAAGCCTTTTCGCTGGCACTGGACGAGAGTACGGACATCTCCGATACTGCTATGTGCGCAGTGTTTGTTCGTGGCGTGGACAAAAATTTGAATATCACGGAAGAATTATTAGATTTAATTCCAATGAAAGGAACAACAAGTGGTGTAGATATATTTCGTGAGTTGGAAAATTGTGTCCAACGAGCAGATTTTGATTGGCATAAGTTGGTATCGGTGGCAACAGATGGGGCACCTGCAATGCGATCAGAAAGAGTGGGTTTGGTTGGTCTTCTCCGTGATAAAATGCAGACACTTGGCGTGTCTTTCCAAGCAATACACTGCATTATTTACCAAGAGGTTCTCTGTGGAAAGCGCTTGGATATGAACAATGTCATGATCGTCGTGGTAAAAACTGTGAATTTTATTAGATCACGGGCACTTAACCATCGGCAATTGAAGTCTTTCCTCGAAGCTATGGAAAGTGAGTATGGTGAACTCCTATACCACACTGATGTCCGCTGGCTCAGCCGTGGTAATGTACTGAAACGATTTTTCGCTTTGAGGGAAGAGATTGGTCTTTTCATGGCTTTAAAAAACGCCGAAATTACGCAACTAGGTGAATCAAAGTTTAATTCTGACTTAGCATTTCTATGTGATCTTACTTCGCATATGAATGATCTGAACACCACCTTGCAAGGTCGCACTAAGGTGGTAACAGCCATGTTTGATGCCATCAAATCGTTCAAGTGCAAGTTGTTGTTATGGGCAACCCAATTAGAAATTGGAAATTTTGCCCATTTTCCAACTCTGTCATCTCTGAAAAACGTTGATAATTACGATATGAAGCAATATGCAGATAAAATTATGACGTTACATGAGGAATTTGACTGTCGATTTCAAGACTTTTTCGCGCTCGAAAAGGAATTCACTCTGTTTTCTACGCCTATGTCTGTGAATGTTCAATCAGTGTCAGCGGAGTTTCAGATGGAGTTGCTGGATATTCAATGTGACACATTGATGAAAGAAAAGTACGCAGAAGTCAATGTTCCAGAGTTTTACCAGTATGTTTCAGAGGAGTTCCCAAAGTTGCTCTCACACGCCCGTCGTATACTTGCAATGTTTGGCAGCACATATGTTTGCGAACAGTTTTTTCAACAATGAAAATCAATAAAACCGCCCTCCGCACACGACTGACAGACGAACATTTGCATGCTGTGTTAAGACTAGCAAACCAGCGTAAAATAAGGCCCAACATCGAGTCACTCGTCGCTACAAAACGTTGCCAAACATCCAGTACAAGCAAATAAACGTATTCGACTTGTTTTGTGCATCATTGAAGCACATTTTTATGAAACATAAATAAATTTCTGTTGCATATTTATGTATTATCTTTGTACTATGTGTATTGGATTGTGGCCCGCGGCGCCTAGAAATTTAAAAAAGTGGCCCATGGCTAACTTTGAGTTGGAGACCCCTGGTGTTGATGAATCGATGATTCTCTTCAAGGGAAGGACCTCACTAAAACAGTACAATTCTATGAAATTAATTGGGCGTGAATATACAGGGTGTATCACAAAGATATTCACCCCCCCTAGAGCTCAATCCAAAAGGACTAGGAAAAAAACAAAAATATTGTTATAAATTATATTAAAATAGAAATTTATTCCGTACATTAAATCAATCCTAACTAGTAATCAGTATGACCACCATGGTTTTTTCTAACAGCATCTAATCTTGCAGGATACGATTTAAGAAGATTAGCAAAGATTTCAGGTTCCTCTTTTATTTTAATTAGTTCTTCTGAAATAATAGTCTTTAAGGTTTCCACTGAATTTCTTTCCATGCTAGGAATCTTTAAATTCTATCTTCAACATGTTTTTTCAGAATAGCTCCCAAGTTTTCAGTTGCATTTAAATCTGGTGATGAACCTGGCCACTGACTGTTGTCGAAGAAATCAAATTCTATCAACATACCTAATTTTTTTATTATCAGCAAAAGCCATAATTATTAAGTATCTGGAAAAAAATGAAAATGTACATTAATTTCTAACAACATAAGCTTCACAATGTGCTATATAGTTTGGTCATACCTATTACCAGTTTGGCTGTAGGGGGGGTGAATATCTTTGTGATACACCCTGTAAACTGTGGTGCATTGCAAACAATGATGGTTATGTTTACAAATTTGAAGTGTTAACGGGTAAAATATTTCAAAAGAAAGCTCTGCTCAAAATCTTGGTTTGACAGACAATGTTGTTTATCAGTTAACCGACTGGTTGCAAGGAAAATACCACAAAGTTATTTTTGATATTTTCTTCTCATCAGTTCCTTTGTTAAAAGAACTAACAAGAAAAAATATTTTGGCTTATGGAACTACACGACCAAATCGGAAAGATTTATCGGTTATAGCTGAAGAAAAGTCAATCGGAAAAGGTGACTTTGACTTTAAGTGCACTTTTGATGGACTCAGTCTCTATAAATGAAAAGACAGCAAACCAGTGCACCTGATATCAAATTATCACATAATTGAAACTGCTGCTGTGCAAAGAATGCAGAAAGACGGGGCAAAGGTAACTATCACCTGCCCCCAGGTTGTAAAAGACTACAATCAGAACATGGGTGGGGTGGACAAATACGACATGCTACGCCAGCTTTATGAAATAAACAGGAAAAGCATGAAGTGGTGGCACAGACTTTTTTTTGGTTCGCTTGACATGGCAGTTGTTGATACTTATGTTGTTCATAATGCAAGCAAGGAGCAACAACTTTTATTCCTAGAGTTTCGAAGAGACCTTGCAATGGGACTGCTTAATCATACATTTGCTAGAGGCTGCAGATCTTCTGGTGTTCCAAAAAAGTGTAAAATAGCATAAAGTGTCTCACCTTCAGTAAGGCTGAGTAACGTTGCAGTTTGCCTGCCTCAATTCAAACACAAAAAAGGCAGATATGAAGTGTGTTCGGAAAAAGGAGTTGAAGCTAGACCTTCTTGCATTTGTGCTAATTGCAACGTCCATCTTTGCTGCAACGCTTCAAAAAACTGCTTTGTTGGGTATTACTAGTGAGAGTTATTGTTGAAAGTAAAGTGTAACATTGTTGCATAAATTATTAATGTCTATTTGGTTTTAATAAAGATTGTTATTAAATTAGCGTGAAAAAATTTTAAAGCAAAATTTATTTTTTTGACCAGTGAGATTATCTCTCACGGTCCTGACCGGATCTGAGAATCCCATCTCTCCAAAATCTACTCCCCTAAAGTTTAGTGGCGATCTATTGTTGGGCTTCATAGGTTACTAAAGTTAGCTGACCGTACATGACTCAGCCAAGCGCAATTGGGCTAAGTAGTCGATTTGTCTTGCTGTCAATAGTGGAAAAGTAATATCAGTTTCTTTTAAATTAGAACCAACGGCAACTATCAAAATTTGACTTGCCTTCAGATTAATTCTTTCTTCTACAAGCAATAACTTCAGAAACATGTTAAACACAAATACAAAACAACACAAAATCTTCTTTCGTTTGCAGGTTTAATCGTTTTTCTACGTGGTGTAGTTCAAAAGATATAATGCTTTAAACTTCTGGGGCAAAAACTACCCAAAGTTGGACTTAGAACCACGCGAATCTCTTGGGCCAAATTGGGTTAAGGTGACGAATTACGCAAATTCTACAATTGCTAAAAAGTAAAAATTCCAGCTTGTTATTTTAAAATACAGGAATTCCGAAAAAAAGCTCAGATTGTTGACCTGTTGAAGTAGAGACAAGGGGAAGCCAACCAAGAAGAATCTAAGCTACACAAGTTGGACTTCTAGACTCATGGGACTATCTCTCTATTCAGAGCAGAAACTTTCAACTAACAGTAGGTACCAGTATTTTTAAATATGCATACCATACAGCGAGCACGAGCTCTTTTATATTTTTGATGGTGCTTACCTCATTTTCAATTCCTGCATTTACACTATACTGTTGTGATTAATCATGTCATTTTTACTTTGTAATAGCACTGTTTTCATAAGTATTGCGATATTGACAGAGTTGTAACGAGCCCAGCCATTGAAAGACTTGAGTTTAAGTTTAAGTTGGGTGCGACTTTAACAATCTTCGAGTGAGAGTCCAATTGAACCGTAAGTCGAGCAAAGTGTGAGTCCCTTTCTATGATGCTCGAGTCGAGTTTGAGTTTCAGTCCACTAAACCTCATATCTTTCGGAGTCAAAGTCCACCAAATCTCGAGTACTTTGGAGTTTGAGTCCGAAAAAACTCGAATTTAGAAAAAGTTTGTCTAAATTCAATTTGTTTCCCTGTTGCATATAGGCCTACTAAGTTACTGCACGCAAAAATACATATAGTCTACGCTCGCAGTACCTTTTTTTATTTATATTAGGAACGGTGCCGGGTAAACATTATACGAATTACAACAATCCGGCACATAGCTTAGGCCTTGGGTAGGCCCATTATGGCTTGTACTGCTGAACGAGACAAACACAAACATAAAAAACACAAGTACTGGCGCGAAAAGACAATTTGGCATAAAACCGACAGACCAATGAACCAAAGCACAACACCACCATTAGACACCAATCGCAAATCCTAAACTCCACACCGTCATTCGACGTCAAACTATCCTACGAAACCCATGCATCCCAGATGTTTTATCAAAGGACTGAATTTGCAAATACCGTACTTTGCACCATCAATTGACATTAGATAGAAAGCCCACAGTTTACTAAGTTCTCATTACGGACAAAACTCACAAATCTAGAGTCCCACAACTTCAAAGACATCAGATACAAAACCCATAAATCTTAAGTGCCCCCATCGGGAACTAAAATTTTTACACCATCAGTCAACATCAGATTTAAAACACACGAATTCCAAACGTTCCTCCAGGGACTAAACTCGTGAATTTCAAGTTCTACACCATTAGTTGGCATCAGATGCAAAACACGCGAAATCCAAGCGGTGCCATTAGGAACGAAACCTGTGAATCCAGAGCCCAACACCATTAGTCGACATCAAGTATAGAACACGAAAATCCCGAGTGATTCTGTGATGGACAAACTTTGCCAGGTAAAAGTGCTACACCATCAGTCAATATTGAATACTAAACACAAGAACCCCAAGTTTTCATGTCACGGACTAAGCCTGAGAAATCAGAGAACCAAATTATCATTTGATATTAAACACAGAACACGGGAATCCCGAGCACCCCCACCAGACCAAAAACGCATGACTTTGCAACCACCGGTCCACTGTGTTACCCCAAGACTTTCTCTACCTGTATGGTTACCCATAAGTTGCCTTTTACGACTCGCTGAGTGAAAGGCTTCAACTATTCTAAACCGATTGAAGCACTAGTTGATGACAGTAATTGGAGACCGCTTTGCTCCTGCCTACAAACCATTAATTCTTTTGAAACAGTGGAAAGCTATTCAGAAAATAAAATAGACAGATGACTGATTGCTAAATATCCCTGATGCGCGTCTCTTGAAGAGTCCGCCATCACCAACAGTTGCCATCAGCGACCAAATGTCAAACACAATTTAATACAAATACGCAAAGTGGACAAAATCAAAAGCAGCCGTTTTGATTTCACTAACATAAAACCACATTGAAAAAAGTCGCTCATCCATGGAACTATATGCTTCAAATTTTTCTTTAGTTAGACGCTGTTTTACTTGACATTTAAATCTATTAATAGTATATTTCAAACTGGGTTTTACATTTGTAAATGGGGTTCAGCAAAATAAATTATTAATTTATTGACTTGAGTCATTTTTTAACTGGACCCAAGTCGAGTTCGACTCATTAATTGCTGTGAGGACTCAAGTTGAGTCCAAGTCCTTTGTAGTGAAGACTTGAGTTGAGTCCGATCCTAAGATATTTACAAGTTGACTTGAGTCTTTTGAAAACTGAACTCGAGTGTGGGCTTGAGTTATCACAACTCTGGTTGTTGAAGCTATGTAATTAAGCTAATCTTTGTATTTTAGGCGCAATGCAAGTTTTCTAGAATAGGGTAAAAGATATTGTATTTCTAAATGATTCTCAAGAGAAAAGTATGTGAGGACATTAGGGAAGAAATTTGGTTTGAAATCAAGATACAAGAGAAAATCGTTTCCTGAAGTGGTGAAAATAAAATAATTATTTGTGCAAGCATTGTATTAAGGAAAGATAGTATTGTGGTCGCATTGTGGGTTTACTTGCTCATCACTCAATGTTACGGTTTAGTGTAGTAATGGTGTCAAGTGTTTTAACTCCTAAAAGGATAATTAACGTTTTGGCACTCGACTTTGCCTAGCCTGATTACATTAAGGATGGTAACGGAAAGAGCAGATATACTATGCACGTGGAAAAAGGAGCTTCTGTAGTATTAACTTTTGACAGATGCAACACCGGGGATCAAAAGCTGTGTAATGGTGGCATTTTTTGCAGATGTTATACCGGTATCTTTACAAAACATAATGTTGTTGACACACCCAGTGCTAGGTTAAGACCTTTGTGGATCCGGGATCCACAATAATTTCGTGCTCTATCAGTGCCCTGGTAGCAAGTAGGCCAATGATAATGTAGAATATATTTACATTGCATCGATGCGGAAAGGAAGTTCTCTACAAAGCGCGCCTCGTCGATATTTGCTGACCAAAACAACACAAATGTAAATAACACCATGACACAGGCCTAAGGGACAGCGACATAAGTACAAAGCCAACTAAAGACTAAAAAGTGGCTTTACAAGAGAACAAAGTCACTTATTCGATAGAAATTTCTATTGAAGCGCAATAATCTATAATCTGTGGGCCCTTCACACGGTGGGTCTTGGGCCCCCTAGCCCCCTTGACACGCCACTGAGTACACCACTATGATTGGTCCTTGAATCCCAGAGGAAATTTTATATTACAGGTATAACTGTAACTTCTGCCATGATACAGGTAATCCTGATGAAAAGAAGAAAAATAGATACTTTGTGTGTGCTAGAAATGAGACGGAAAAGGAGCAAAAAAACTTAAGAAATGAATTTGCAATGAGGTGTTACGGTATTGACGTAAAACGTAACGGTGTATGGGTGGTTGTGAAATAAGAATATGTGAATAGCACAAAAGAGGTATAAAATTTTTTAGTCAAATCATGAGAGAAATATCAGGTCTTGTTGTAATTGTGATAAATGCATATGCTCCTAAGACAGATCGGGAAACGGAAGAAAAATAATGGTTTTGGGTTGGGTTGAATGAAACCGTTGAAATAGAGCCAAATGACAAATGAGAGTGGGTTGGTGCAGACTTAAATGGTCATTTGGGTAAGTGCCTGGGGAGATAAAAGTAGCTCAAAACTCTCCTTGGGCATAGGTATTGTTACTGATCTAAAAAAATACTGAAACAAATATAGAAAGCAGTTATAAGTATTTTTACTTGAGTAACAGTAAAAAAGTAATAGTAAATTAAATTACTTATGTAGTAAAAGTAGACAGTTGTTTCATTTTTTGAGCAGTTTGTCGTGTCTCTTTCGAAGCCAGTAGTTTTTAGTTGGGGGTGTTTATGATGCCGTTATCAAACGATGAAAACACATTTTGAACCGTTGATGAACAAAAAAATTAAAAAATTTGAGGCGGATGCAATAAATCAAAATGTACGTTCTATATCTAAGAACAAAATTTGTAAAGCACTAAATCCAATGAAAATTGGAGAAGCGGTAGGTCCGGATTGCATACCTGCAGGGACTTCGAAGTGTTTGGGAAATATGGCGGTGAAGTTCCTATTAAAATTGCTTTACAGAATTTTGTGTGATAAAAACATGTCAAAAGAATGGTGAAGTACAAATGTACCTCAAATTAAAAATAAAGGAGATGCAAAGTGTAACAATTACAGCCGGATTAAACTTTTTGGCCTTATCATGAACACGGAAAAAACAGAAATCGAAAGAATAAGAAAAGAACTTGAAATAGGTAAACAGCAGTCAGGTTTTATGCCTGGGCGAAGTACAACAGATGCAGTGTTTGCTCTAGGGACGTTAACGGAAAAAATTCATGAAGACCAACAGAAATTGCTTTGTGCTTTTGCAGATTTAGAAAGGGCTTATGACGCAGTACCAAAATAAGGAATTGCAGCGGCGAAGGCGGAAAAGTGGATTGATTAAAAAGTATGTAGGAATGGTACAGAATATAGACGAACACAGTTGTAACACCGGTAAGATGTTCATTATGCTCATCGAATCATTTTTAATTTAAGGTCGAAATATGTCAAGGCTTAGCACTTAGTCATTTTCTGTTAGACGTCAGCATGGATTGCTTGTCTATTAGCATCAGAAAAATAACACCATAGTCCACGATGTTTGCCCACAACTTATTAACACGCAGTGAGGTTAAAAATGTGGTTCAAGAAAATGTGGAGAAATGGAAGATGGTATTGGAGAGAAGAGGAATGAGACTTACTGAAAACAAGATAACTTGGTTGTACGTTAACAGAAAAGACTGCAAGAGGAAATTGAAATTAGAAAAATTTTTAAAATGGTATAAATTGTAAAAAGTGGATAAGTTGCCATATTTTCGATTAATAATTCAAGAAAATGCTAATTGTAGAATAAAATTAATCGGCAAATCGAAGCAAGGTGGTGCGAGTGATAAAGGTAATTGGAGTAATGTATGGTAAAAGTATACTGGCTAATACAAAATACAACACCTTCAATTTTGTAGTTAGGCCAACTATGACGTTTGCCTTAGAAGCAGGGAAGACAACTAAAAAGCATGAGATGCAACTCGAAGTGGCTGAGCCTTGCTTGAGACAGCCACTAATGATCCCTTTTCGGAAAGCGCAATCAACTTCTCTTCTGCATCTGATTTAGCCGTAGCAATTCTAAGTTGTTCTTCTGCTTTTGAGATTTCGAGAGCATGTTTTTGTTTGGCTTCCGCCTCCGCTTTTGGGAAAAGCATGTCTAGCTTTAAGTTCAGCCCGTTTCTTGTCAAATTTTACTTGACGGGTTATAAAGGTGCTACTAGATGTCATCCTGACACTTTCAGCAACCTGCGATACACTATTCTCAGGTTCGACATCAATTGTCCCATCGTTCTCATGATGGACTGAAGATTTCCTAGGTGAGGTCAACATAACTCGTTTAGCATTTTCATAAAGATCAAAGCATTGGTTAAACAGATCAGCAAAGCTTTATAAAACTCGTTTGAAGCTTTAGGATCTAAGACGTCGTTTGAAGCCGTTTTATATTTAACGTAGTCAAGTTTAATTTCATCAAATTGTTTGAGGGTTTTGACAAAATGTTCATGCGATGAACATCTTGCAAGAGCATCACGCGATTGCTTTAAACGCATGGAAAGTTGTCGCTTTGTGGTTAAAAGTTTACGAGTATTTACCTCTGACATGATCTGGTAGGTTTGGTATACGAGGTCAGTGCCTATCTTTCAAACAGTAGCAGTATGATCATCTTCTGCCTGCACTACAGAAAGCGCTCCATTACAGGTCGATTGAATTACGTTATTTTTGCAATTCTCAACGTTAGAAATCAAAGACATATTATACTTTGGTATGTAAGATAAATATAAAATAAACAAATAATAAAAAAATAAATTCTAACCGTTCTTAAGGAAAGAATGATTGGTAAGAATCTTCGGTAAAGAATTGTGGCGCTGAAGATCCGATGTCGCTGGTCTCATCCAATTACACCAAAGGTCTTCGAGAACTCTTCGCTAACAGTGGAATTGCACAGTGAATTCAACTTCCTGCAAAATCAGTCTTGCAGAAGAGTTGAGATAAAACGTCTGCCAGTCTCCCAAGCAAATAGCTGAGTCCTTGACTTCAGTTTCAAAGTAAAAAATGATTGACAGACGGCACCTAGCAACGCTCCAACTGAACTTGAAGATAAGACGTTTCTTCAAATTGTGAATTCCAACTGAAGATATTGACAAACAAAGATTTCCCAAATCGCGCAGATTTCTCCACCAACCATCAGCTCAAAGAATTCTAACACGAATCTTCAAAAAAGACTAACGAGCCTGAATCACCTTTAAGAAGATTTCTTAATTTAGTCAATTTTCCCATGCTGGTGTGTTCAAAGTTTTTATCGTTTTGCTTCAATATAATCGTTTGGATTTTACTTTGTTTTTGATTTTATTCGTTGGATAGACAGCAGTGCCGGGAAGGATCTGGCCGTCCGCCTGCGACAAATATATTAGAAGATTCATTGCCGTCGTGAGGAGAATCTTTACCAGCAAGATATCGCAGAAATGCAGCCGACAGACAAGAACACAAGAGATAAATCAAGGCGGCGAGGATTGATTTGCTGTTTCAACCTCTAAAGGAAAAAGCCAAAGAAAGAAAAAAATATCAATGCTCATTGCGTGAATGAGACTTCATGAGCAGTGCGAGCATCGAAATATGACGACCGGTCACGATCTTTCCATGATAGCATCCTTCGATTGGTGCAGAGTTTATCGCCGCCTTACCAGTGCTGTGCGCAAGCGCATACTTCGTTCCACACCTTGTAGCACAGCCTAGTATCGCTTTCAACGAGTGTTGTTAAGGATTTTAAAGATCTCGTTAATAAAAAAAATATGAAGTACGTCAGGGATATGCAACTTTGACGACAGAGAGCGTCACAAAAACTCATTTACATTTTTGAGGGACAAATTATGAAAGCTGCAAACGATGTTTTCATTTCTTTTGACGTTGACAACCATTTTTTAAAATCAACTTTTTGAAACTAAAAACTCATTGTTCAACGTCAAAATTTGTTCATTTCTTTTTTTGAGGAGATCAATTTTTTGAAACCACAGTCTTTTTTTGGAATTTTGCCCATTTTCACCTTGAAGAGCTTTTTGAAAGCGCATACCTTGTAAAAACAAAGTTAGGCATACTAACATTTGAAAAAGAATTTTTTAGCCGGTTAGAGTCCGCTGGCCGCCAATTAGCCATTGCTGTACTGGGCTGTTACGCCTTTTTTGTTTTCGCTTTAGCTGATTGTCATTCAAAGAAAGAACATTTTTTAATTTGCTACCCGTAAGGTGTCGCAAGTGAACCATAAATCGACAAATGGTCAGAAGGCTACTCAGCTAATATTGACTCGTGAATTTCCATTCCTTTTGTGGTAATTACCATCAGTGGGGATTACCTCAAAAGTGCATGATGTCACTTGTCAATATTTCAAAAGCTAAGTCAAACAACAAAGAATTTTTTGAAAAAATATTACCAGAATTGAAATCTCTGGTCATTTTGTTCTTAGGGTGGTATAGCTTAAATGGTTTGGAAGCAAAGACTTGTCTAAACAAATTTTAACGGAAACAACACTTTTATCTGGATCGAAAAATTAGTTTACATGCATAGTAGTGGCTTTCAAAATGGAATTTTAAAAATGCTGCGAAATCAGGTTTTATTTAAAGAGGTTTGATCGTTCCAGAAATGTATTAAAACTTTATTTTTTAGAGATTTCATCTTTACGCTGCTTGCATATCAAATATAAAAACCTATTATTTTTTCGCACCCTCACATTCCACTCTCTTTCCTTTTGAAAGTATTCATAAATGCCCGCAAAGATTTTCCCGGGTTTGGAGTGTGAAACACTAAATATTTAAATAACCGCAAAACTTACAAGCTTGATCAGATTATTTTTTTAAGTCATTGCTTAAGAAACAGTGGTATGCCGCTGCATGATGCTGTACCAAAAAGCTTGGGCATCTAAGCTATTTTTGCTGTGAAACATACACTAGGCTAGACGATTGATAATACCGTAAAACCATGAACTTTCTAAATTCAGCTTTTGCTTTATTTTAAAGTTTTGTATAACCACTGGGCAAACCTAAATGCTACCTATACAGACTAAGAAATGCCAAAGGGCAGAACAGCAAGCCAATCTCTCAAAGTCAAAAGGAAGAAAACAAGCCAGCACTTGCGTCTATAAAACAAACATTGAGGTTCATGCGACAGACAGTGGACAGAGCACTCATATATTAATCTGAATTTTTCTCTTATTTATAAGGAAAAAATTTACTGCAAGCCTGCAGCTGAACGACAAAAACTTCATATTTCCCAAACGCAAATACCATGTTTTTCGTAATATTTTGGTTATAATCAATTAATTTTTTGGTTACAATTACTTTTTTGGTTACAATTAATTAACTTTTTGATTACAATTATTTTTTAGTAGCAACTCTTTCTCTGACTAAGATCTCTGGTCCACGTTGAAGAGAGTTGCTCAGATCATGGGGCTCCAATGGTCGCATGGATTGCTAGAGTCTTGAATCAGTCAACTACTGGTTTTAAGTTGCTTCATTTTGCGACGCAGAGGATACAGCTTAAATGTGTGTGCAAGAAAACTGTGATTTGACTTTCGCAAACATTTAGTTGTATTTTTTAACATGCAAATAGGTTGATGACGTGTTAATCAGCAATATCGTTTAACATCGAGATGAAATGCACTTTGTCCGTCAATTAAGACGCTTTTTATAATTTCCTCACGCTATGTTTGGCATTTAACGTCAGCAATTAGCACGATTTTGGCCACGTAAAAGCGCTTTTTAACTGGTACGCTTCATAAATTTAAACCAGTCTCTGCCTGACAATGCTGTAATAGCAATGTTGTCCTAAATAAACGCAGTCAAAGATGTAAAGAGCAAAATGATATGCCCCACAGCTATTCTTGACAATGTAGACAATATTGTCATTGCCAAGTTATTGAGTTATGCAGTTGCCAGTTTACTTTAATAAAAAAGCTTGTTTTGAGTTAGTTTTAGATGATAGTTACAATACACTAAGCGACGCAATAGCAAGCAGCTGCAGAGTCCGCTTCGCCGTAGTAGAAGACCCGTAAGCGATTGTCTTTGGCGAGTCATACTTAAATCTGGTTCTTATTCACAGATCTTCTGCTTCGCGCTGAGTAATTAAAGTAGACTTTAATGTAGAGAATAAAACATAAAACTGCAAAATATGCTAAGTTATCTTGAATTAAATTCCAATTACAATCCATTTTCCTTTCACAATTCAACCGAGAATTTCAAGTTAGGTCCACAGCTAGAATGTATATGAATATATAAAACAATCTGCCGACATCTATCAACGTCTAGTAAATTTGCTTCAATGTAGCGGCCCAATATATTTTATTCAAATTGATGAATTATTTGTGTAGAAAAATAATGTAAGGTTGTGGTTTCGGTACAGTGTGAGAAAAGCAAGATATGCTGAGCACAGTAAAGTTAAAAAGTCTTCTAAAATCTAAACAGATATGTTTATAAAACCTATTTACAAAAACTCCATAACCACTAATAGTTTTTATAAAAATCCTCTTATTTAATTATTTATCTTTCAAGTTCGCAATGGATTTTAATTTATAACGAATTTTTCAAGCGGCCGAAATTGCCTTATATATAAGATGATTTGAGCTACTACGACAAACAAATTGTGCTAAGCACAGATACTTGGAACCAATTATAAAAGTGTGTTGAACACTTGCATAACATTGTTTTGAACACTTGTTTTCTGATTTTTATACTTACAAAACAACGAACTTAATTTCACTGAAAATGTTGTAATTTTATCAGAGGTGCAGCCAGGGTTTCTTGATGTGGGAGGCCAAGGTTTATTTGAATAATACAACTCAAGACGAATTTCAGAGGAAACGCGCAACTTCGTACATCTCGCTTCTCTACACTGCGTTGCTTTGTCTCAAAACAATATTAAAGTTGAAAACCTTTTCTTTAACAAAATTTTTTGATAATTTTAGTATTAAACTAAAGTCAAGGTTTTTTTTATCGGAGATCAAGTTTTTTAAAGCTATAGGTGACCCCCAAAAAGTGCAGGGGACAATTTTAGCTGAGACCAAAGAGGAGAGGCATGGCAGCAAAACTTTATTGAACTTTTACTCCCTTTTTGTTGTGTCTATAATATTTTTTCATTTTTCATATTGGGATAGGTTATGAATACTTTAGGTCTAAGTTGCCTAAAAAATAATATGAAGCCTATCTAGCGCTGAAAAAAACTCAGTGTAGTGGTAATTTTGCTTGAAATTTAGTTGATTAATAAATAAATTGACGAAATGAAATAAAGAACTTTTTTCCATTTGATATCGTAAATAACAACCTTTTGGCTTTTTTAGCGAAGATTAGTGCTTTACATAATTCAAGATAAGTAAGATATTGAAGGATGCAAAATTGAAGTTCAATAATATTGCTTCCTTCTGCAAGTTGTTCCTCTCAGTGATAAAGAGATGGTAGTTTTACAATCACGTCATTTTTAGGAAAAGGTCCTTCGTCGTCATCGTTTTTTGCAAATACATTTTTTCCAAGAATTCGTCACACTCATTTTTCATTAAAAATCTACCATCATAGTCTTTTTCATCGCAGCCATCTGTCACCTGGTTCATTGGCTCAACATGTAACATGCTTAATTGAGCAAATCCTTCTCAATGGCAATTATAGAGAAAATGTCTCTTAGCCTAACCTCTCTATATTTTCTCCTTAAATTTTGCATCAACAATAAGTCGAAGTCAACCCCACCCTACCCATATCGGAACAGTTCAAGTATCACACGACACCCCTAGGGAGGGGGGAGGAGCATAAGAGATATCGCCATATGACAAACTTGCTATTATATTGAAAGAACAAATTGTCAATAGTTTGATTAAACATGGTTTTGGTGGCGAAACGGAATAATTGAAGTATTCTTTTGCACGTTTTCTAAGTGACGCCTGATTTGAGCGAGCAGGGGTTTACAAAAAGGTCTTATTACTTCATATGTGGGCGGGGTTAAAATCGAACAAAAAGCGTCTTATGTTTTGTGAACAGCCCCAATTACCACCTTAAAGCGATGCTCATTTATAGCAGTTTAGTACATTATGAATTTTGGCTAAAAATTAACTACAGAAACTGAAAATATTAGTTTTTTGATAATTTATGTCAAAAATGTTATCTATGTCTTGTGAAGCAAGCAGTTACACAATAAAATGGGCCAATGATTTATTTGGTAAAAAGCTAGTTCGATCACAAGTGTTGGAAATACATGGGAGATATCAATTTAAACACTTGCTCACTTTTTCTGAGCAAGTTCAAGTTCCAGTTCCACTAGTGATACCCTACGCAAAATATTGCCAAAATATTGAGCAGTATCATTCACTTAAAACTTTTCCCGAAATCAAAATTGCTTTCTAAAAAAATTATTCAGCTGAAATTTATTCTAATTTTGTGCAACGTGCAAGAAAAGCTGTTTCCAAACACGTCAGAGCGATTTCCCTCCCTCATAACACCATGCAGCAGTTGTCCTCAACTATGCTTTTAAAGTTTTGCGTTCGCCTTCTTGTTGTATGATCCGCTTCAGGAGTGTACCCTGACTCATTCAAATACTTTTCTTTTGCGATGAAAGGCTTCCCGAACAACCCATGCCCCCTTCCATAGGGGATCTTAAAGAGAGCCCTGAGTGGCACTGCTGAAAAAGTCGTCACCTCAAATGCATCTGTTTCTGCAGAATAAAAACTTTGCCCACTCTTCTGAAATTTTTGGTTGCTATACAGCAAACCAGGCGAAAAAATGTTGCAGCAAGAATTCGTCAAAACTCGCATCACTCTCTTTAAACTAATTGCAAAAATTTAAACTCAATGGATTCTTCAACACAAGCAGAGGTGTCAAACTCATTCAGTGCTGTGGGCCACATTTACATACCTGGATTTTATACGGGCCAGACTCTGTTGAAAAAAAATTTAAGCAAGCAAGACTGCATATCAGTGTACCCCGAACTTTTTTGTCTGCCGGCACAGGAAACCAGTGGATCGAATTTTGCGGCACACTAGCCACGCAAATCTATTTCTATTGATGGCGAGTTGCATTATTTGGAGATCACCATTTCTCCGGGCAACGATCTCCGAAAATCGTGTGATGCAGCCCGAAATGGTGTAACCTGTAATGCTACCTGCGACTTGTAGCAGTTGTCGACCATTACTTTAAGACAGCATTTTCTCAATTTTCAAAGAAAATTTGTATTGATATAAAGCACTTTAAAAAGACCCGGCGCACATCTGCAAACCTTCCGCGGCACATAGTTTGAGAAATATTGCTGTTTGTATTTCGTTTTCGGAGACTAATGCTTTCAATAGGGATTTTCTCGCATTTTTCACTCAATAGCTACTTGAAAATTTTTTTTTTTAAATAAATATTCTCATAACGGCGATGGTCGCTATTTTCACGTAATTTCAACTTAAAAGATTTTTTTCTTTTGGAGAACAATTTTTCGAAGACCGATTCGGAGGCCAGGCATTCGCACTGCGCCACAAAATTCTTACCCGGGCAACAAAATACGAGGTCGCGGGCCATATTTGGCCCGGGGGGTCGCCAGTTTGACACCCCTGACATATACCAACACCTTTGCTGATTTACTGCTAAAATGCGTGGTCCCATATTACTTCAGTCGAGACACGTTAACTTTTGCATAATCAAGAGCTTTTAATGTTTTGGTGTTGTCAAGGGCATGAAATACAGCTTGAAAATCAGATTGTTTTGTCCGAAGTGAAAGATATATCTTGCTGAATCTACAACATTTAATTTTCTGTTTGCTTTATTTTCAGACTCGTTCAAATAAATGATCATGAAAATAAACACATGTATTTGTATCGCTGTTGCCGTAATTTTTTGTCTTACTCAATCTTCGGATGCATTTACGGACAACACAAATGACACTCTGCTTCAGTTCGCCATCTTCAGTGGTGGAAATAACTCCGCTGTCCAAGCGGTTTATAAAGCTTGTGAAGAAAATCATGATCAAATTAATTGTTTCAAAGACTATTTCTACAAAAAACGACCATTTAATGTTTCTGAACTTTTTGCAATGGATAACAACAAAGATGTATGTGCTTGAAGTTTTACAAATTAGTTGTAATATTATGCTTGTTGTACTATCTTTAACCAACCACTTAACCAACCAACCACAGTACAAAGAGTTTTTCAGTTTCATACGTAGGCTAAATATTTATTAACAAAATCAATTTCGTCTCGATGAGACATCATCAGTTGCTGAGGTTATCTCAAACAAAATTTGTTTATAAACATGGCGATACATTATAAAATGTTTTTCACACTTGATAGTTGATCAAAGCTTTCAAATTTATTGGATCTGAACCAGAGTTTAGAATGAAAAATATATTATTTTGTACTTTTTTATTAACAATAAAACATTTTCATGTAAATAACTACAATTTACTGTCTTGTTCAATTCACGGCCGTGCCACGTAATGCGACGACAACTCCAAATTTTAATTCTAATAGTTGCGAACATAAAAGATTTACTGATATGTGACCATCCATCAACGAAAACTTTAAAGCAGAGACACATGTTAAAAGAAGGGAAAAGGCAATGCAACAACAGATAAATCCCCCAAGGCAAACCAAAACAACTTGTCTCGCATATGTCGGAATCAAAGTCACATATGTTCTAATTCTTTCCATTAGACCTGGGATCTCACGGATTAGTGCGGCACAAAAAGCTGTTAACAAAGCATTTTTTCAAATTTCACAATAATGTTGCATCACTAATACAGTGTATTTATAAGCTTTGGCTTTACTAATGTAGTGTTTTTACTGTTGTTGTTGCTACTTCACCTTAGATATCATGTCACTTTAACTCTGTTTCAGGCTAGTGAACGATTTTTAATAATCAATCAGCTAAGAAACTTATTTCCTGCACAGTTTTCCAATGGCAAAAATGGTTCCAGTAAGTATTCTTTTACAGTATGAAATGACTGCGGCTGTTAATGCTCTAGTCTATACCATGTTGGTGCAATCTCTAAACAACCATTTTTCTTCAGCGACTTGGTGATTTGCTTAAAAATGGTGACTTCCATGTATATCAAAAAGCCTTTAGGTGTTTTGATAAAATAAACCCAGCGCAGCTGAAATTTAATTAAGTCAAAAAGACAAAATTGTCCCACATATTGTCCTAGCTTCCCTCTAAAAAATTGTCTTTACCATGGTAAAAATATGCATTGTTTTCAATTGTTTTACAGCTTAGCCTATTCAGGTTCTTAGGCAGTAAGTCAAGTTTTTTTAAAAACTTAAATATGCCTTTCAAATAGACTGGCCCGATCTGATTCCCGTTACACCCAGAACCATTCGGCTTCCTCGTTTTTAACTTGCATATTGTTTAGATTCCAACAACGTGACAGTGACTATAGATTTCACTCAGTGTGGATTTTACCCTGCTTGTACGGCTCACACGTCCTTTGGCGATAACTGGATATTCACGTGCGACCATGCTATTGTGGTATTCATTGCTGTTGTTGGCATCCTTCTCTCTGCGATTATAATCATCTGCAACATTCTTATCATCTCCGTCACAGCAACAACAAAATCTCTCCGAAAACCGCATGGATATTTCAAAATGTCACTCGCCGTTGCAGGTAAGCATTGTTTACCGCAATTTTTAGAGCCGTGTTTAGTTCCAGGAGTGTATCCAAGCAACTCTCCTCTCAACAAATACGCTGTGATAAAAATCATTTTAAAAATAATGCAAGCAACTTTGTTACTGATATCGGATGATGAATTCATTTGATTATTTTCGATTTATTTCAGATTTAATTGCTGGAATCTTTATTTTGCCATCGATGGTTCACAACACACTTAATAACGAGATTGACTACAGTAAGAGACTTTACTCCGCTTCTGATCTCGCTATATTTGCCTCCGTAGATGAGACCCAATCGGGAGCTGCTGTATTCTTTGGTGTCATGGGGGTTCTGTCAACAATGACATCAGTTTTCAGGTAAGATTTGTGTTTCCTCAAGTAGTTGTGTCCACTTGTGGAAAGACAGTTTTGGAAGTTTCACTGATATGTGGTATTGAAAATAATTTGTTGAAGAGACCTTGTTGGTGGTGGGGCTACCAGTCATTCATTACTGGTTCGCAATAGGCTGCCATTTTTCCTCTAGCCTAATTTCAATTAGGTTGACGGCATAAACCTGAATTGACGTTCGTGCCGTACCTTCACCCCGAGGAAGAGAAGGGGTAATCACAACAACAACAACGCGTTACCACCAAGAAAGAATAGTCGCTGTTGATAATTTGGTTCAAAAGATTCCTTTGGACGGCAAGATGGTATGATCAGAGTGGTTTGATTTCTCTTCATTCACTTAGATAAAATCTCAATTGATTAGTGCTTTCCAGTTGCACAGTAATTACGTTATAATAGCTGATTGTGAGGTGCCTACTTGGATTGAGCTTAAAAACACAAAAAACACGAATTTGATACTATACAAGTTGTAGCTTTTAGCATAGCAAAACTCAGTAGCTGGTTATCGACAACGGACCAGTGGCAAAGCTAAAGCGGTATCTTGAACATTTGCTTCAGGAGCCCCGAATGTTTTCTAAGAAAATAAACTCTAACAAAAATTGGAAAAGTCAAGCATGTAAATGCAGATGGCAGTTGTCGCCTCATGAATACGGCTTTGGTTTAACAAAGATGCATCAGCAACTAACCAAATCAAAAATTTTGTTTTGTTTGCAGTTTGCTTTTCTTATCCGTGGACAGCTTTCTGTCTGTGATGTGGCCTATGCAGTACCGCATAGGCGACATTGTATCTACCAAAAAAGCGATAACAATGGTTGTATTCTTGTGGATCGGATCTATACTTCTAAGCTTTTTACCTGTCCTTGCAAAAGATGCTGTCGTCTATGGATTGTCGTATTATACGTTCCAGTACATACCAGTCGTAGTGCCAGTTGCGGTAAGAAGATGTAAAATTATAAAAAAAACAAATGCTTCACAACCATGCTCCCATTGTTCATTGCTTAGCGGTCATAGAACGATTGTGATTCAGTAAACGCTAAGCAAGTCATGTCATAATGCCTAAACTACAGTGCTTCACATTAAAACAGTTTATGATAACGCTGATGTAATCGCAGTAACTATAAGGTTCCCAGGGACCAGGGAAAAGAGACATCACTTTTCAAACAATCTCTGAGCTTGAAATGACATCATCCGGCATTGGGCGTTTTTAACTACAACCGTTTTTTAACGCATTTGCTTTTGGAAAATGACTGTATTGGAAATGGAGGCTACTTACAGATAACCTTAAACTACCGCAACAATTTTTTAAAAAACCGTTATGAAGTTAGTCAGAGATTCAACTTTCGGCTGCTAAATGATGCAAATAAAAATTTTCCAAATTTTTCATGGTTGCGCCTCTGAAAAAAATCGAAGACTGACATAAATCTATATTTTTCTAAGGGGCTTCAAGTTTGCCTGATTAACTTTAATAATGGCATTTTTTGAAGAAGTAAGCAGCAGACCACATATGCCTTAATGCCAAAAGGCCAGCGATGCACTTCAGGGCGTAACTGCAGACACTGAACACAGTTTCGATCTATCATGTCTTACTACTATACATGGTGACCAACAGCTGGCCTACGACATTAAAATAAACCTAGATCAGTAACCAACTGAAAATTGTCGGTCACCAATATCTCTGATAAGCCTGATAGGTCAAAACAATGTGTACTGTATGCAGTTACAACTTATTTTTGTGCTTGACCGTCTTTTAAATTTGTTCAAAATTTAATTTTTTGTTTGTTTTAGGGAACCAAAGATGGTGATGCTGCAGTGAAAAGGTAAGAGAATATTAGTTTTAATTCACAAAAGATCCCAACGTGATCTCTATAACTGTACAGCGATTTGAAATTCGGATGTTTCTGTTCTTAAAATATAGAATTCGTAGAAAAACGCTAATCATTAATTTGTGACACGGCGGTTATAAGCACTACATAACGTCATTGCTTTGTCACAACTCAAATGGTAAATTAATTGCGTGGCATTTTAAAAATCTAACTAAATTAAATGATGAATACAGTACATAAAAACAGCGGCAACATTGTGATTACTAATTTAAAGGTATTTGTTATTTTGATGAGGCACTGCAAATTTTTTTCTGAAATTCAAACGCTTTGAAAGGCCTTTGCTTTTTGTGGATAAGGAAACTAATTTTTTGTGGTATGTTTTTGTCATCCGTTCTCACGGGACAACGTGAAATACATTGAACGGTAGCTTCATAGACACAACTTTTTATATTTCACGTCATACATTGATTAATAGAAAACATCCGGCACGGTTAGAATTTTTTAGGAATGATTATAATTACCGCAACAGACTATTGGCTAAGTTACTGGTATATTTCGAAAACGACAAACAAACTTATACTCGTGGGGTTAGTCATTACTAATGTCTGTCTATACTAAGGCAATGATTGTATATCAGACACAATTGAATTAAAAGAACATTTGAGGCAACCATTTTTAAAATAGTACCGCGACAATTGTCTATGACTTTTGCGTCGTTACACCTTTCAGAAAGGCGTAGCACAGCAACTTTTGCTTTGCTGAAGTTGATAGAAATGCATTGTGCTAGCGGCATTGGTAGCATCGAAACATGTTTCAAAGCAAACTTTTTTATGTTATGTGGTTGTCATCATGACTATTGTTAATGATCTTGTTACAGAACACGATAACCTTTCAGAACAAAAACTTCTGGTCTGCTTTGTATACATTGGCATTTGACGGCAGTCATGGCTCTAGACAGCAGGTTAACTGGATGCATCAGGCTGTTTACGCAATGCCACACAAATTTGACATTATGCAAAAAGGCTTACAACTTATAATTACAAAATAGCCTATCAATAACAGGATTAATATCCCTGGTTGAGTCAAGTCCTTATAGTCTAGAAGTGCACAGCCTTTTCGCTTTTGCCGGCGTCATTACGAACTTTGTGTTTGATCAGCTTGATACAGCCCAGGGGTGCGCAACATTTTCGCTGTTGCCGCCCGCATAGCAGATTTTTTTACAGACCACCTCCAAGTCAGTACGAGTTAGTTGCTATGAATAACCCATTATAAAGGAATCTGAAAATATCTTTTTACTCGTGCCTGAAGTGTTAATATATTCAAGCACATAACTCTAACAGTCCTTCATGACGTCGCCATCCAGATTGTGACGGTTAGTGTCGCCTGTTTTTTTGCATTGCTCCCCACTCTGATTCCAGCCTAGCTTAGAACCAACAGATGGAGGCGTATCATCTGATGGGCTGCAATAGCCAAAGAGTTTTTATTATTGGATGGCGGCCATAACTGATATTTTAGTAAACGGTACCGCTCCCGCAGGTTGTGCACTGCTAATATTGAACATGATACTTGCAGTTGTTGAATCAACCTGTCTAGCGATATGCCTGATTGTACTGCATATCTGGTAGAAGTGATCACAATATATTCATCTAACACTCTTGCATACCTGAAAAGAAAGCTGTACTTTTAACACTTTGCTGGATGATTTTTTTCATTTTCTCCGGAGTAAATATTCTTCGTCATTTTACTCAGTTATTAAATTAATTAAATTTGATTTAAGTAATCTTCTACTAAAACAAAGTGAATTTTGCACGGTTTTGTATTTTGTTCTTCACACTTCTACTATTTACAACATCGTTCACCACGCAGGTTAACAAGCAAACATGCTAGATGTCAATTTAGAAACTTTTTCCCATCTAAAATACTTAATTTAATCTCTTCATCTTCACTGATATATCAAATTATTTTACTTTTATATTTGCAGATACCCCCACGCTCTTGCTTATTTCATTATCGTTTGGGCAATTCCATTTATCATTACTTGGATTCTTACCGTTTGTACGTCTTGCCGAAGCAGACTGATGCTTAAAAACATGAGAGAAGCAAGAAAAAGAAGCGTTCGATCGGAAAAAGCTCTGAATAAAGTTGATCGAGATTTGGTCCGTACCGTTGTTATCATTCTGACCGTTTTCACCATTACCATCTTACCAGTATTCGGTGTTGGCATGGCAATATCTTTGCACCCAACTGGTGTTTGTTACAATCAAAGCATATCCTTGGCTTTCTTTTTCTGCACTTACATTTTCATCTGTGGCCGATTTTTGAACGTAATAATGTACAACGTTTTTAACAAAGAGTTCAGAAGTGCATGCAGTAGCTTCCTTGCTCGTCTGTGTTGTCAAGACGAGTTTAGCCGTTTGAGCCAGAGTACAACTGGAAAATTGTCCGGATTTTTAGGATCCAAAAACATGCGAGAGTCTATCTCCGAAAAATCTCATACCAAAGAAACGGAAATGACCAGCCGAAGGGCCAGTGGGTCCACATCTAGTTACCAAGGAATGCCAAGCAGCCCTACGGCATCAAATGGTGAATCAGAAAACGGTAAAAAACTGTACGAAAACAAAGCCTACACAATCAATGAAACTGAAGAAAAATGAATAAAAACACGATTTTTGAGTTTGTACTTAATCAAACTTCAAGAGTCCATAAATAAACGACCGAAATGTAACATGGCGTTGAGCGCATTTTGTTGGTAAGTCAACTGCTAATATGCAGCGTCATAGTGGAAGATTCGAATTCAATTTTAGCTTTTTGCATTATTCTCCGTTTAGACGTCATCAACAGTTTTTACTTCGTTTCAAGTTACATGTACTTTGTACTTTTATAGCAGCAATGCTATCACAGTGTTTTAACAATTTAATAGTGTTTTTGGTTGTCAGTGTTACTACGTTATTTTCGCACTTTTTCTTGATTGTACTAATTAGGTTTGGTCAATTTTACCTCTCTTAAACTACTTTACGTACAGTTCATGTCAGCTGAGCACGCATTTTGAGCGAATTCGTGACCCAACTCCTTGGCTAACACCTCGCATTGTATTGAAGCGATTTATGACGTTTATCCGCTGACGTATGGATATGTTTCTCCGAAAAACGTGTCGCAAATTTTGCTGTACAAACATGGGTATTGCTGCAATTTCAATCGTAGATTGGAGCTAACTAAACGTAATAGCACAATTAATTTAGACATTTTCAGGCGACACTGTTTCGCTTATACGGTATGGCTTGAAAAAATTCAGATTAGCGCAGATACTTTTAAAAATGCTTGTCTCATCTTTTTCAGACTGTTTTCTTTATCTTACGCATTATTATTTCTTTCAGTTAGAACTTAGCGACATCTGAACGTCTAACTATTATAGCTCTTCTTAGATAATTCGATATTTCGTTTTTATCTCAAATCACTCTTAAGCATAACAATTACTTGAATAATAATTCTTATGGTTTCGTAATACATTTTAGTGCGCTACATCATAGCGCAGAAGTGGGTGAACTACGGCCCGCCAACACTTATAGAAGCTTCATTACATCTAATTTAATATGACAGAGGTGGCAACACTTGCTGTACTAAAGAGGCAAAACCAATAGAAGCTATCATTGAAAGACCCGTTACGCAATCGAGTCTTAGTTTCAATTGACGCGTTTCCATACAAATTTTTTTTTGGAGATCATCATTTTCAAAGCCCGAAATTATTGCAAGATTTTAAGCACTGGTCCTCGGCCAACTTTTGAATCGTCAATGCGGCCCTCCGGCTAAAACGTTTGTCCACCCCTATTATAGCGTATTTGTCGTCTGCTCTTTCGCTGGCGCCAGCTTTATCTGCACTATAGGCATTATTTTAAAACCCACTTAGAAAAATATGAAATGCAAGATATAGGTATATATATATATATATATATATATATATATATATATATATATATATATATATGTAGATGTAGCTGGGGGAGCCACAGGGATCATGCCCCCCAAATTTTTTGAACAAGATTAAGGAATGTAGGCATAAGGCAATTTGATCCAAAAATAAGTCGCGTTCAAAAAGTTTATCTCGAACAATGTCTTCGTCTTCGCTTAGGACCAAAAATAGTTGTTTTTTAAAAGTTGATTCCCAAAAGGATCATCAACAAATCTTATATATTTGGCCCGCTCTTTTTCGAAATTTGGTTCTGATTAAGATATGTACCGCAAACTTTTTCATGTACAGTTTTGACTATTATTTGATTATGTACTTTAAATACGTTTGATTCGATTACTTTCTGTCTTCACAACTGACATCAATCGCTCTTGCCCTCGTAATGGTTTTGTAATCATATTGGCCTACGTACTTTAAAAATATTCCAGTGTAGATCAGTTAGTCAGCCAGTAAAATTTAGAATCTCATTGTTTTAATTTTAATCAGCGTACTGTATTTTTATAGCAAAACGTCTAAAAATTTGTGGCTTTGATATCAATTGAACTTGATGACCGTGATTAGCCTGTTTATTTCTGGAGCATAAAGGTTTTTAAACTTTTTGAGGCTCGCCCCCTTTGCCAAGATCAACAAAAACTCGCGCCCCCCTACTTTATTTCTAGAGACCAGTTAATTTTTAGAATGATGTCCAGGTTTTTGGTAATTATCTTGTATTTGCTCTCACAACAAACCTGAACACTTTTTTTTTGTGATCGACTACGTTAGAACCCTGTTTTTTCAAATTTTTTGATTATTTTAAGGATGTCAATGGAGCCGTGGCCTCGCTCTTCTCTGGCAAAGTCCCACGCCTCCAGTTTGAAAACCGCTGGTCTACAGAAAAACATAGAACAAAAAAATTTAGGAATCTTTTAAGCTGGTCTAGATAAGCGTAAATTTCCGGAGTAGCGTAAACATTCTTCATCTCTATAAAGTTGAAAAGCTATTTTACGGCAAACCCACTCCAAGCATAAAATTGAATTGATAAACAGAAGATTTTTCACCCTGCGCCGGCAATTTATGCATAATGAAAACTAGCCTAAGAGTTTATTTTCTTCGTTTTTTCCAAAAGCACTGAACACAGAGGCCCGAGTGAAAGCTTTACCTTAGTTAATAAAAGACTGCTTGAGGTAAAACAAATTCTTTCATCGCGATTCGTTTTATCACGCGCTACCGTACACTTGTAAAACAAGTGACAGATTTTTCAGCAATTTTTTTCTCTACAACAATGAAAAATCTGTAGTTGTTGTAATGGAATGAAATTTCTTTTTAATATTATGTGAGCGACTATCAATTTTGGAACGAGATCTTGTTGATAAGAAAGCAAACTAAAGCGTTCTACTAAGAAGCACAGACTTGCAGTGTATCAAGGGATACAAATCAGGCATATCCAGTTCAGGGACTATACAGTTAAGAGCTAACGAAACAGAGCGCGCAAATAAAGCTGTTCAAGAGGATAGTCAGGAGGATAAGCATGGTTTCACTTAAGGAGTGTGGTGTTTTATAATCTACGACAATAGAATTCTGTTACCAAGTGTTTTCCAAAAGAAACAGATAAAATTATATGGAATAAAATATTATTTGAGAGTAAGGACTTACGCAGAATATTTTTCACTATTGATCTTTGAAGGGACCGGGAAGTCAGAGCTAAAGCTCATACGTGAGGCCAGGGTAGCGCAAATACTATGCTCCTTACAAAAATTTTTGTATCTGATCCCGTAGTTGACATAATTTTGAATGGCACAGCGAACATTTTAAGGAATAGTTTTTACAAAGTTTTTACATTAGATTTCACTTTCTTTGCTTAATATGATTGCGTATTGCGAGTAAAAAGTTGCAGTTCAAGCTTGTAATATAAAATTTATTTGAAAAATTATATGAGGTAAATAGAACATTAAGTAATTCATTTGCAATTTTTTGTAAAAAGAATAAAGCCAATCGAGTTCTCGTAGAATATAAGAGAGAAAGTTTTGATAAAAATATTTAGGTTCTTATTGCCTTTATTGTTTTTATGAAAGATCTAGTCAAATTTTTGTTGGCAATATAAAATATATGTAGAAAAATAGACCCTTTTCAAACTTTCTAATGGCTCGGCAATTGCCAAGAGACAAGAATGTGATAAAATTTCTTTTAATCCATTTTGAAAAGGCTTTACTCCCGAACTTGGTTGGAGATACATGTGGATAGATCTTTTATTTGGAGTATCGGCGAGTAAACTCTTCGCGAATCTTGCAAATAACCCAGCACTGGTAATTAGAGGTAAAATCAGCGGTGGAATTAAAGCGATTCTCACCAGCTCAAGCGAACTTGTCTTTGAAACTCAAACCAGTTATTAAAAATGGTCCAATACAAGCCTTAACACACCATAAATTGAAATCTCCTTTCTACGAGCATACTGCTAACAGTGAGAGAACTTGTTGGTAAATTTTTTGAATCCCACTACACAGTACAACCAGCCAAAAGGAGGCTAAGGGGATTAAAGCTCCTTTCTCAAAGCCATGATGCTTTGAAATAAGTTATAATGAATTAAAAATCATGATGATCTTTTTAGCAATTCCTAAAAACTGCGTCGTCAAAGTAAACATTGCCGTACTTGAATCATCCCTCCTTTACAAAAATTCTGGTTGAGCGCCTGCCAGAACTCAAAAAAAACTTTTTTTGCTAGAGGGCTCAAAAGATTTATTAAGTTAAGTCTTCAACAGGGTGAGTAATATTCTCACGCTATTCCATCGAGCGCTCGCTTGTTGCTGAAACAAGATACATTTGTTTTACAATTACAAAGAGAGCTCGGCTGGACGGATTACTAACTTGGCGAGCCGTACTTTGAAGATCCCTGGTTTAGGTAAAGTAATTATCTGCATCAAAAACCTCCAATACTTTTAAAGTACTCTTCGTATTTGCTTTCACAACTCTTCCATCAGTGAAGCAGTGGCAGCCAGCTGGAGCGTTCTTCTTTATTTCAACATAACTGACAAAGGTTTTGCTATTTTATTCAAACATAGATAGACATAGAAATCGAATTCCAGAATTTTTAAAAGAGTGACACCCTCTTTCTGACTACGCCTAAGGCAGTGTCTCCGTTGCAGCTTAATAATCGGAGAAGCAGTAATCGAATTTAGATTGATTTCAAAGTTGTACATTTAGCTGCTATTTATATTAAAAAAGAAGTAATTAAAAAAAGGTAGCTGTTCCGACTCGAGCTATGCAACTGATAACGGTAGATCAATGTTTTCCTGTATAGACTGTGGTAGTAAAAGAAAACAGATATCCACCAGCTTCAACAGATCTAAACAATGTACCAGATTTGGCAAGTTTTGATTGTGAAATCGTCATATCTGACCCGAGATATTAAAAAGTCAGGGCACTTTGGCAAGAAGGCAACACCAAATACAGGATTTCTAAATGAAGATCTTTTTGAAAGGCCATTCAGAATATTTTGATAAGTAATCGTTTTGGAAGTAAAATTAGAATGAAAAACAGTTTGTAAATGTTTGAGGTGTTTTTTAAAAATTTCAAGTCATCTTCATTTTAAAAAATTTGACCATGATGGCATTTCGCTAGCCACAAAACTCCGGTCAGTGTGTTGCAGGTTACCACCCTTGGTCAAAAGTCTAAATCAAAAAATGTTACCATATTAAATAAACTCATACTGGATTGGTATAATCAAAATGGTTTTGTTTTTAATTGCATGCTTTTAGGGGGATAGAGCCTGCGCCTTAGCAAAAACAACTATACCTGGAAAATTGAGTAAAGATATGTAATTGGTTTCTATGGACACTTAAAAACAAGCTCCTATATCCTCAAAAAGATCTTTTCTCCCCATAGAAACAATTTATAAAATAAGGCTCTTCGATCGTCTCAAAAACCCTGTGGCTTTTTTGTAAAGGCAATTTTGAGCTTAAAATTGCGTTTAGTATGAGTTTTAAGTTCAAAAAATCCGTAGAGATACGAATTTACTTCAAAAAATATTATCACAATTTCACGGTTCCACTTATGACTCTCATTCAGGGATGCTGATCAATGTTGTAAAATTCAATTTTCTATGGTCAGAGCTTCCAATGGAAGTGGGATATTAGAGACTTTATTGCACAATGCTTTCTTGGAGTTTTTCTGAAAATGCACATTCTCCATTAAATGGACAAAAGTGATATATCGCACATCATATCACTCGTATATGTCCCATATCTTCATTAAATGGGCAATTTTTGACGCCTGTTTACACCATTTAATGGAAGAAACACAAATCAATACGGTGCTTATGCAGTCGCTCTGTGTTCACTTATTGTGATGAAAAACGTCGCAAAGTAAGCAAATCTATTTTCAGTGAAGAACAAAATTGTAAGTTAGAATCTGTGAGGAAAGATCGCAACATAATTATTACTACGCCTGTCAGAGACAGTGCTGTAGTTTTTTCAATTGCAATGATCATGTTATCACAATGCATGAAATTTTAAATAATCGCGCTAAACTTTGGCTTGCAAACCAGGCGCAAACTCATCAAATTTTAACCAAATTCCAACGAAACTACGCAACCCTAGAATTCCTCTCAGACCAATTCTTTCCTCAAGCGAATTTTTTAATCATGAATGTGCCAGGTGGTTACTGAAATCTCTAACCGGCGCGATGGCGCAGTGGTTACAGCGTTTGCTTCGCAGTTCGTAGACCTCGAGTTCATTCCCCAAGTCGAGTCATATCAAAAGACTATGAAAAATAGTATTCCCAGCTTCCCTGCTTGGCGCTCAGCACAATAGGGATAGTGTGGAGAACAAGCCAGCAAGCTTGCTTGTTGTATCCTTGGGCAAGGCACTTAACGGAATACCTTCATTTTCATGTGGCAGACAGGTGGTGGGGCCAAGCAGCCTACCCGTCGCGATGGCCCAGTCTAACTGAAGACTCGCAAACCGAGCATGAGCGCACACGCAGTGTATGTACATTTTCCTGCATAATCCTCAGAACGAATAGCTCAAACGACAAAGAAGAAGATCGAAATCTCTCGCAAACCTTAGACAACGTCCCGTTAACATTCCAGACGCCTTCATCTTTTTTTCCAAAATCTCTTATTTTAATTTTGCCAACCAAACTACGGTCTCTTTTGAAGTCAAAAATCTTTTAGCAACATTCTTATTTTATCCACTTGAAAACTCATACTCAACTCCATTGGACATTAACAATAGTGCAGAGTGGAATGGCCTTAACAAAAGCAGATTATTGAAGCTATTGAACTGGTCAACAAAAACACAATTTTAATATTTAACTATACATTCTATCAAGCAGCTATAGTTGATCTGGGGGTCTCCCATTGGACCTTTAATGGCTGACGCCATGATAAATTACGTAATCGATAAGGCAATCGAAAGCATGCCCCTGGACCATCAACCAAATTTCTTTGTCGCTATGTTGACAATGGTTTTGCTACTTTTGCTAATACCTCCTCTATTGATACACAATATTTCTTCTCAATCTTTGCAGCGTGCACAATCAAATTCAATGTACCAAGAAAGTAGAATTGCACAACTCTATTGCTTTTCTTGATGTTCTTATCGTAAAAAATAAAAAAGAAGTTGAAACTAGTAACTATAACAAACCCACACGCACTGAGCACCTCACAAAATTTTGTAGCATTTCCTATTTGTTACAAGCAAAATTTAGTGAGCTCCCTTCTTCATCGCTTCCATACCATTTGCAATTCTTATTGTCATATAGATACAGAGTTTCGTTTCATCAAATACACATTGATTAGGAATAAATATCCATGTGACTTCGTCAACTTGTGCATCAGGCAATTTCTCAACACAAATTATGCTGATCGGACTCTCTTGGTTCAAAAAATCCTCCAAATATTTTTGTTCAAATTATCTTACCTAGGTAATATCTCTCATCACGTTGAGAAAGACCTAAAACAATTTGTTTACAAGAACTTATTAGACACCATGTTTATATTTATCCATGTCACCGAAACCCCCAAACAAAATTTTCGCGTTAAAGACCCCCACAGCCATAACTGAGAAAGAACTTAGTTTCGCGGAAAACTGTTCGTGTGATTCCCTCTGCATTGGCAAACTCGCCGGAATCTAGTGAAACGCCTGAATGAGTTCCAGACCAGTCTCAACTCGAAAGTATATAACCACATACAATCCAATTCAAACCAATGAGTTATATTCAACAATCCACATATTCTCACCAGTTCTCCTGACAAATTACTCCATCAGGAATCTCTTTACATTCAGTAATTGAAACCTGGTTAAAATTTAGACTCCAAATTCTTTCCTCTTCGCTTATTTGACACATGATCATCGCTTCTTGTTGTGCGTTTATTTTTTTGGTTTGAATATGACGTAGATGGTAGTCAATCTCTTTGCTGTACATTATTTGCGTTCAAAAAGACACCAATTGTGGGCCAAAACTTTCGCAGTGTGTTTTTGACAAGTTTTTTGAGTGATTTTAGGGATAAAGGTGTTAGTTTTTCCCAATTATATCGTAGACTCTTGCTTGTTTTGGGATCCTATATTTCTGGACACTGTACCAGTTGTGTACATGCTCGAACGGCTAAACTCGTCTTGACAACACCGAAGAGCAAGGAAGCTGTTGCAAGCAGTTCGGAACTCTTTTTTCAAAACGTTGTAGATTATTACGTTTAAAAATCGGCCACAGATGAAAATGTAAGTGCAGAAAAAGAAAGCCAAGGATATGCTTTGATTGTAACAAACACCAGTTGGGTGCAAAGATATTGCCATACCTACACCAAATATCGGTAAGGTGGTAATGGTAAAAACGGTCAGAATAATAACAACGGTACGAATGAGGTTTCGATCAACTTTATTCAAAGTTTTTTTCAACCGAACTCTGGATTTTCTTGCTTCTTTCATCTTTTTAAGCTCCAGTCTGTACCGGAAAAAAGTAATAAGTGTTAGAATCCAAGTGATGACAAATGGAATCGCCCAAACAACAACGAAATACGCAAGAGCGTGGGGGTATCTGCAAATAAAATGTAATTGATATATTTGAGTCGTAAGTGAAGATGAAGGGTCTAAATTAACACTAGAATTACCGGAGCGGTCATTTCAACCGTTTTTGATTTTTGTTCGTTTGTAACTCTGATTAGGAACGAGCAATAATATTGAAATTCCCTGACTTTTCCTAAACCGTGGATAACTTTAGCATGTCAATTTTCATTGCATGGCAATGAGCACAGGGTGGAATGGGAATGGATTTACCTCAAATTACCGAAAACGGTTTTTTTGAGCGCGCAGAAACCACTAATTTTTTTAACATTAAAATTGTTTTTACAATTAAGAAGCTTTTGCTGTGATATTGCATCGAAACAATCTTGCAACAATAACTGCACTAACAGGTAAAAGTTAAGTACTAGTGTGAAAGAAAAATATGCTCGTCGATATAGCGGTAAAAGTACGGGACTGGTGGCTGAAACCTCCAGATTGTTTTCAGCCCCGTTGTAAAGATTTCAAAACTTGGTATATACTCACTTTTGAAAAGTATATTTTCGAAAAAAAGAGGTCTTCCCCTTTATTTGGAGCAGAAAATAGAAAAACATCACTCTGAAAATATTGATCTCCAAACAAAGATAGGTCCTCCACCTTTCTTTGAAACAGAAATGCTTTCAGCCCTTTTCTCATGCTGAAGAAAGTTACGCTTACGTTGTGATGTTACGCTTTGATCAGGCGTTGGCATAATCAGAATCGGTTCGACGTATACCTACATGGAAAATGATTTTTTTCTAATGAAGCAAATTCGCAGACTGTTATTGATAACGCGCAGCAAACTGATTCAGCATCCTATAAATTTGTCGGCTTTGGCAGTGAGACAGTGGCAGCAATGATGCAAGAAGGCTACTACAACGCAAGCGCTAGGTGATAATTATTATGCATTTTACATCTCACACAGCAATATTTGATTTGTATTGGCTGCTAATGACAAAGCATGATTGAACTGTATCAAATTTTTATCAAAATCGAGAGGTAGATTACAAGCTCCTAAGAAACGCTGCTGAAAAAAAGTTGAAGACCAGCAATTCATTTTGTAGATTAGAAGAGAGGTGGGCGAACTTTTTAGTCGGAAGGCCGCATTGACCATTCAAGAATTGCCCAACGGCCAGTGCTTCAAATTTTGCAACAGCTGTACACAATGCAAAACCTTGCAAGAGCTCAAAATCTTGCAATAACCTCTTGAAAGAAAAAGTCATCACCCTCTATTTGGACGGAAAATACGTCAATTCAAAATAAGAATTGCGTAGCGGCTCTTTCAATGATGACTTCTATTGTTTTTGGCTCTTTAGTATGACAGTTGCGGCCAACCCCGTCATTTATTCCAACACATAACGGAGCTTACGACTCTTTTAAGTCCCACTTGCGATAATTCAAGACATCACACGGTCTAACACAACAGCTAAAAGAAGCTTGTGACACAAAATAATGCCTAATTATTAAGCATTTTTTAGCAAATAAGCAAACGGTTATTTTGACCGCTCACGGTAATTTTTGGTAGGTCGAAAAAGCGGTAATTCTAGTGTTAAGATTTTGGAAGTGGGACAAATTCTTTGAATTACTCATTTTTTATGTTAATCTACGCCAAGGACACTGTACCAAATGAGGATTTGCTCCGCTGAGTGTTGCCGGTAAACCTGGGCTCAGATCTTTTTGGAATCACAAAACACCTGAAAAATATCATTCACAGATCTCTTGCTTGTCTTGCTTGACAGTGACACTCAGGAATAGGAGAAATGCGAAACTCAAATATGGAACTGTCCAAAATAAATGTGCATGGGACATCTTGAGCGAATGAATATTGAGAGTAAATGCAAGTGTGGAAAATATGAGAAGTGGAAGGTCTAAGAAAACTTGGAAGGAGGCTGTGAAGGATGACATGAATAGAAGAAATTTGAAAATTAAGATCTTCAGGGTAGAGATATGTAGAGATGTGGCTGAGGTAACTGTTCGATTTTGACAATGCATAATGATAGCCAGGCTTGAACTGTTTGAGAATCATAAGACTAATTCATAAAATTTGAGACAATTCCTTAATTGTTTTGTAACAACAAAATTACAATGAATTTTAGAAAAATAGTTATTTTGTCATAATGACATAACAATCAACATTCATGTAACATATGTGTTACATTATCCCTCAAAGGATTAAAAACAAATTGAAAATGGTTAAATAAATATGCTATACGAAATACACTAATGCATATAAAAAAATACTTTTTTTTCTCTACGGTGCTTCCAAATATCAGTTGAGTGAGTGCATTGATGAACAAATTGCAATCTTTAAAAGCTATATTTTTTAATAAAAAATTGCGAGATGTTTTGACATAATATTTAAGCGATTTTCAGGAAAAGTTAAATGATACACTCTGCAATGAAATACTTTGTAAATAACTATAACTGTTTTTGGAATACAATTGTACTTGTTTCACTGTATTTTAGTGCCGAATAGATTTAGTTGTACCAGAAGATGTGTAATGCTAAGCCAAACCATGATGTGAGTTTGCTCATACCATAAGATTTTATAAAAAAAACTGTATCTGCTCCAGCATGGTTAAGTTTGTACAATTGACTTTAAATACGACTTTACACCCAAAAACTTGTTACCAAATTTTTTTGAAATAGCATCAGTGATTTGTGATAAATTGAAAACATTTTGATCAATTCCACACATCTAGATTAGGAGTTCTCAAGCGGGGGCTGCACTGATGGCTTTATGGGAGTGCATGAAAGATTTCATTAAAATGTATTGCATATAAGCTTTGCGGTTATGTCACGAAACAACCAACAGATGCGAGAAAACATCGAAGACGTTCGGCATTGGGAACTTTTTTTCTGATGATTTCGAACCAACAAGTCCAGTTATTGAGTTTGCAGTCCACCACATCAGTCAAGTCTTAAAAAAGGGTCCACGTTATTGAAAAGAAAGAAAACCTCAAAACTATGTTCTTCTGTATGACTGGATAGACTAATTTAATAAGTTAAACTTTTGGCATATGTCAAAATCATAATATTAAAAGCATTCAACTTTAAAATGGCTCTATAGTTACTTAGATGACAATGGAACCAATTAGAGAATAAAAACTAGCATCAATTACAGTATGTCTTACCTTTCTACAGCAGAATCACCATCATTTGTTTCCTAAAGCAAAACAACATAAAAAGTGATTATTTCAAACGAATAAATTGTACAAATTTGAAATTTCTTCATTACTTAATGTTGAAGTGGTCGGAAAACGAAGACGAGTGCGTCGGAAGATGACAAGAGAAAGCTGGTTAAAGAAAAGGAATCAGCTATCAACAGCAAAATTGCGTAATGCTGTTTATGAAATTTCGAAAAAGGTGAGGTGATCCTGCCACTACCGTTAATGGAGGCAAAAGCGGATTGTAAAGATTGTATTTTTCTTTCTTTATTAAAAAACAAGTCGTTGTAGTACGTTAAATTGCATCAGAGTGATCATGAGCTTAGAATTTCGATTAAGATTCGCTCTCTACTTAAATGTCAAGTCATCCCAAAGGTATAAAAAATCGAATTTTTATATCTTTTAATTCGCACTCAGCAACAGTAGTAGGCAAATGGGGAAACCAAAATAGAATACCGTGTTTACTAAGTTATTGTCAAGATATATCCTAACTCCTAGACATTGCTGCAAGAGAATGCAAAAAACTTAAAAATTTCATTTCATGTTCTTTGGTCAGTGGAAAAATTCTATTTGATGAGTTTTTTCCCCACTTTCACTGAGGCTAAAAACAGTTGTGATGTAACACATTATAATATAGGTTTTATATTATCAGTAGGGGCCGCTAAAGTCAATAAAGTTAAAATTTTTTCACGACCTTGTTACATGATCAAACGTGTACTAACGTTCGTTTCAGATGTTCAGGAGTCTGTTTTGGTAGATTTTATCAGTCAAAATTTTGCTTAAAGTCAAAACTTGTAAAAATTGTCTTCATCAAAAATTTCCTTGCAAAAACGAACAAATTTATATTTTTTTAAAATTTTTTTGAATTTTTGAGCTGCTATTAAAATTTCATGCGCAGTTTTATTTGATTTTAAACTTCTCAAATAGTTGCGATGGTAAAAATGCGTGCGGTAATTGAGAAGGAAATAGCACTTATTATGCATGAAATTGTTATTGTTGATGCATAAACACATAATTGTTAGACAATTAATCTATTCCTATAAAACCTTTGCGCTCTTTACACGGGGTCTTTTTAAGTCGTAGCTTGCAAAGCAAAGAATGCCTAAACAAGCCAAATCTTCTACAGCGAAAGTTACGCAAATTTGCCACGAATATCCGGATGAGTTTTCGGCAACTCCTGCCCGCGACTTGCGATGCAACCTTTGCGACGTGTTAGTCAAATGCGACAAAAAGTTTTTTGTGGAAAGCCACCAAAAAAGTAAGCTACACCAAAGAAAATTGGAGAAGAAGAGCAAATCCCACAGTAAGCAAACCTTTTTATAACTCGATCAAGTAAACTTTAAGGAACAGGTTGTCTCTTTATTCTTAGCTGCAGATATCCCACCTCATAAACTGAATCATTCTTCTTTAAAGTCTCTGTTTGCTACAATAAAAAAAGTGCCCGGGCATGTGTTGCTAAATTAGCATCCCAAAAAGAAGAACAAATTCAAGAATTACTTCGCGACAAAAAAATTTTTTTTATTGTGGATGAAGCAGAGATTGCTAAACAAAAGTATATTAGTGTGCTTGTGAGCAGCTTAGATGCCCCAAATCAGACATTCCTCGTTGATTGCCATCCACTTGACAGCGGTAGCAATGTTAATAGCAGTATTATTTTGCACACTGTGGATGACATATTGCGACAACTTGAAATAAAACGCGAGAATTTTTCATTGTTCTTGACTGATGCTGCTCGGTACGTGTCTTTGGCTGGAAAGACATTAAAGGAGTTATACCCTTCTTTGATACATGTCACCTGCGTTGCGCACTTACTACATAACTGCACTATGCGTGTGCGTGCTCACTTAAAAAATATTGATGAAATAATAGCAACGATCAAGGCAGCAACAATCAAAAACAAAGATCGCAAGAAAGATTTCATGATCCTGGTCTGCCATCTCCTCCTGACCCTGTAATTACAAGATGGGCAACTTGGCTTAGAGCTGCCTTATATTACAGTGAGAACCTTCCAGCTGTTCGTACCATTGTCAACAATTGGACAAGTGCAGGCCTCTTAGTCAGCAGAGCAAAAGACGCTATCAATGTGAAAGATTTGGTGCCGGACTTGTTTAAAATAAATCAATACCGGACTCTAGCAGCCAACATAGAGTTCTTAGAAGGAAGTGCCTGCACGATAACCGAAGCATACAGACTGCTGAAGAATATGCAATTCGATGATGATCCGTGCGCAATTAAAAATTACATTAAAAAACGACTATCCAACTCTGATTTGGAAACAATAATAAACTGTACCAACTTGACAATTGACCCAACAAGCTACGCACTATTGCAAAAAGCCCAACCAACCTCTGCTGCTGTTGAGAGGTCGTTTTCTCTGCTCAGTAAATTACTGAGAAAAGACAGAAATTTTGATGTTAAGAACGTAAAAAAATATATGATGCTGTATTACAATAAAAAGTCCTGGTAATTATACTGTGTGGCTTTCGTTAAAAACATCATAGACAGACTGTTAAGGTACAGTACAGTTGCCATAACAACACATTTTTTGTATTACACACTAATTGATACCGGTACACACAATGGCTCGTTATCCTAGGTTTCGACGTCATGCAACGCTTTGTTGCATAAGCGTCATTGAGAAAATGTTTAAAGTAGGCTACCTTTTTCTTTAAAAACTTATGTAAATTGCGGGATTATAAACATTTTTAATCAATAAAGTGCAACAAGACATAAATAATAGGCGAAAGCGGTTAGGTAAAAATAAAGTCAAATTTTGCTAAAATAGAGTCAAACATATATTTTTTAGGTCAAAAAAGAATGGCCTAATTATCAGGTGTATGATATTACAAGTACATTAAGTAAATACTGAGCCATAAGCAGTGGAAACATATAACCGCATCAATTAATCTGATCATTGGATCTACTTCTACTACAGGGATGTGGAAGCAAAAACGGAAGCTGGAAGCGGAAGAGGCGGAAGTGGTTCTTTTTCTGCGGAAGCGGAAGCGCGAAAAATCTACCGCTTCCGCTTCCACATAGATTATTTGACGCAAAAAAGTTTTGTCGTTCCCGATGTGGATTAAACGGTGAAGTTGCACTATAGGTCTGACTGAACGTGCGATATTAGTAGCGCGAGAGAACGAGAAAACTAGCATCACATTTTATATAGATTACGAGTAAGAAAAAGGTAGTTTGGACAATGAAACGTAGCCAATAAAATGATGATTTGATTAAAGTTAACTGACCTTGATTAGGAGATGAAAAACGTTGAAAAGCAAATTAATCACGACGAAAACATTTTCGTCATTCTACATCAGTGCTCTTCAATAGGGGTTCCACAAAACGTGTATTTGTGTTCTATAAGTTTAAAGGGTTCCGTGAGGGGACCGCGAAGGTTCTTTGTTAATTAATAGTATTTATTTCTTATTTCAGTATATTGATTTCTTATATGTAGTGGTGTTCCCTGTATATAAATAGTTAGTAATGGAATCTTTTGACAGCAAGTTGTAGATTGTGATGTAATCCGCAGACAGTGACACTGTTTCGACCTATCAGATCTTATCAGTGCAGTTGGTGACCATAAGAAGCTAGAGGCTTTTAATAAAACATAGCTTAGACCGTCACACTTGTGGGACCAATCTCTTTGTTACGTAATAGTGCGTCTGTAATTTTAATTTTGCTTGCCTTATATGAATACGACAGAAATTTCGCACGTCGCTATTCAGAAGGATTAAACTCTACGTTCAACACGAGTTCAAATATGTGAGAAAAGACAAGCACAGAGTAGTTGGGAACAATAAGTTTAAGCGAAGTAGATAAAGTAAGAGCAATATATGGATAGGGTTTTGTCTTCTCAAAATGATAAACTGTTGGAGATGGCAGACTCCAGACCCAAAAAAGTTGTTTTAAGTTTTTGAAAATTGCTGCAAAAATAAAATGCAGTCTTCAATTTACCCAACAGAGCAAAGGCTTACAAAAGTATGACGATGCTGATGTAACGTGAACTGACAAATAACAACATAGAAAGGAGAAAATCCTAAATTGTGAACAAGCGATAGGAGCAGTTTACAATTGATTGATAACTGACATAGATCTTAACTGAGTTTTTTCGATTTCAATCTCTTTTACTGAGTTGCTTGCAATAAAGAAGTTTTATTTAGTCGTTGTGTTGAAGAAAGAGCAAGGCTCTGGAGTTCCTCCCGGGTACTTGTGCACAAATCTTCGTTGACTGAAGATTTGTAACAACCATTAAGAAAACCTCTTTTTGTTTAACCCTTTGAGGATAATTTAACACATGTGTTACATGATTGTTAGTTGTTATATCATTATGACGTGACAACCATTTTTCTGAAATGCATTGTAATTCTAATGCAAGAGGCCAGGGATGCACTTAGCAAACTGCAGACAGTGACACTGTTTCGACCTATCAGGTCTCTTCAGTGCAGTTGGTGACCAATAAGAAGCTAGAGGCTTTTCGCCACTCTTCACGAGTGATACGGCTTCGCAGAGGTTGGACAGACCATCCACTACAGTGGACCTAGTATTTGGTCCCACAAGTGTGACGGTCTAAGCTATGCTTTATTAAAAGCCTCTAGCTTCTTATTGGTCACCAACTGCACTGAAGAGACCTGATAGGTCGAAACAGTGTCACTGTCTGCATTGTAATTCTGTTGTTCCAAATAATAAAGGAATTGTCTCAAATTTTATGAATTAGAGTCTTATAATCCTCAAGGGAAAAATTTGCTCAAAATTGATCACCAGCATCATACGGGTACCATACAGCAATCCATTACATCATGTCAATAACCCGCGACCGGTTTCGACCTTATTGGGTCTCATCAGGCGAGTGTAAAAAACACTCAATAATAAATATGCTAAAAAAAACAAATTTGCCATTGGGTGCAAAAAAAAAGGGAATATTACTCGCGTCAATAAATTAAAATTTCTTTTTGCTATATCTATATACTAAAATAACTCTCAGTTTCAGATACATTAAATTCAAATATCAAGCAAAATAGCATTACACTGAAATAAAAAAGTTTTAGCTGATTGAGCGAGAGAGGAGCAATATTTTTTTAGCATATTCATTATTGAGTGTTTTTTGCACCCGCTTGATGAGACCCAATAGGTCGAAACCGGTCGCGGGTTATTGACATGATGTAATGGATTGCTGTATGGTACCGTATGATGCTGGTAATCATTTTTAAGCAAATTTTTCTATTGTACTTTGATGCTGGAGGCAGATCTCTCTTGCTGGGAGATCACCTTGAAAATTGCTGGCTAGCAACTAGCAACTCATGTATTATTGATAAGTCTTGACAATGATCCTGCACCCCTATTAGGGCTTACCGATGTGACTATTGTGCATGTTATGTGTGTGTGTCCTTGAATGTGACTCCCATGATATAGGTATTGCTGTATCATATAGTTTTGCATTGCATTTTCTTTTTTTTTTTGCACCCAATGGCAAATTGTTTTTTTTTAGCATATTCATTATTGAGTGTTTTTTACACTCGCCTGATGAGACCCAATAAGGTCGAACCGGTCGCGGTTATTGACATGATGTAATGGATTGCTGTATGGTACCGTATGATGCTGGTGATCATTTTTGAGCAAATTTTTCTATTGTACTTTGATGCTGGAGGCAGATCTCTCTTGATAGGAGATCACCTTGAAAATTGCTGGCTAGCAACTAGCAACTCATGTCATCCTTAAAGGGTTAAGATAGGGGAATGGAGGAAAATTAAAAAGCCTAGTAACGGCTCGTAAACAGGTCGTATAAAGAGAATGAGATGCCAAAGAAAGTGTGGCATAAAATTTTTGTAGCAAGACTCGACGAATGAGATGAGAGGTGACCTGAGTCGCGTGTCGCCAGTCACTGCACGAAGGGTTTCAATTCTTGTGAGATTTACAGTCGAAAGCAGGCTGTGTCCGACAAGGGCATAGCGAGAATGACGAGGAACCACAAGTTATTTAGAGAAGACTGAACGGCCTACTTGTGACAAAAAATGTTGATAAAACAGTGTACCTCCAGTCAGAAAGTAGATAAATAAACAAAAAAAGTGAGAGAAGAGAAACTTGAGCTGGGACGGCCAAAGTAGTCCACTCCATCTGGCTAGTTTATCCGCCGTATTGTTACCCCATAAAATAAGTGACTAGAGATTATTGCAGCCTGAAAAAAAGTGAATGAGGAGCAATTAATAGTTTCTGCGAGATATTCTACAAAGTGTGAGAAGAAATGGCGGTAAAAAAAACTAACAACAAAGCGAAGCAAGAGTTTGAGAAATTGAAAAAAGAATTGGTAAATTTGTTGATGATCTCGACCTGCAGTGTGCTTGCAGAATATCATAGGCTTTAGGGTAAGAACACAGTAATCTAAACCCTGCTAAATAGTAATGGGTGATTTCAGTGTCACAATGAATAAAGTTACCTGAACCCCTTTATCTAAAAGAAAAAAGAGCAAAGACCTTAATTCAAGTAACAACACCGTGCTATAAATGATAATGAAGACGAGCAGCTTCTTCACTAGAAACAAATGCTAAGTTCAGAACATAAAATGTGAAAAGAAAGAGCTTCATGTTGAAAAAAAAGGGACTGTAGAAAAGAGAAGAGAGGCAAGCAAGTAGAGCCTCCAGAAAGTAACAAGAATATAGAATGAGTAGTGAGTGAGTAAAAAGCTTTTTCCCAAACTTTTGACGAATCTTGATCCCTTTAGTCGGATCGATTCCGAAATAAGAAAAAAGAAAAGCAAAGAAAGGGTTTGTTTATTGGAGGAATTACTAAAAAAGTTGCTGTGATCGGCAGGTGTAACAGAGATGCCTCAAGAAGAAGAAGAGGAGGTGTAAGCAAGATCGAGAGGCAGCCGTTGATGGCGCGGCCAATAATTTATTTTTCATCAATCAAAAGCTGTCTTAACGTGATGCTGCAGTTTCTGAACTCGTGGAGCCGAGTCGAAATGTCTTCTCCAAGAGTCTCAGAAACCTTGAGCACTCTCGGACCACAGGATCCGACAGATATTTTGTTTTTGCATCTAAAGCGGTGCTTCAAATTTATTTGAGTTGATGGACACTTCAGGAAAGTTAACTGGAAAACGCTCTTTTTAAAAACTTTGCCAAGTCAACATAAAATCACACGCAATCAATTACTTGACTACCCCTGTGTTACATCAGAGTGCACTTTGGATGACAAAATTGACTCTGATATTGATGGTGAAGATAAAGCAGCTGCTCTTTTAATTTGTAAGGTAAAAATATTACTTGACAGTTTAGCTGCATTTAATATTATGGAATCGTCAAATTACGCTATCATCAAAAAGTACTCTACGCTACTCATACTTTACAATTAGCTGTTGACGATGCTTTGAGGCAAACAGCATCAAAATAAAGCATTGAAAAGCTCGAAGTGTTTATAAAATTTTAAGAAATCCGTTTACTATGGTAATTAAAAAAAAAGCTAAACGAAGAAAACCGATTTTTGATTGAGTCACTCGCTAGCATTTTACATGTGATATGCTCCAGCAATTACTTTCTTGAAAAGATTTTTCTCAAGAAATGGCTGCCTCAAATCCTGAGCTACTTCTACCAAAGTCACAGTGAAATTTGATTCTTGAGATAGTTTCAGCTTCGAAATCTGCACGAAAAGCAACAGAAGCACCTTACCTTGGGGATTTTATAGAATATGGTTAAAGTGCAAATTAGAAATTACAAACAAGACTTCGGTGAAATTTGGAAAGTTGCCTCTAGCTTGTTTAAAAAAGCGCGAATTAGCCTTGCAAGAGCATGATGTTTTTCGGCTCGTATATTTCTTGATCCTTAATACAAAATACTGCTGTCAGAGAAAGAAAAAAAAGCAGCAAAAACCCATCTTTAGGAAACGTAGAAGACTTTGCAAGTGCTGTTAATCTAACTTCATCAGATCGACGGTCTTTCGAAGCATGTAGCAATAACAATAATGATGATTTGGTTTAGAGAAAATGCTAAAATCTCATAAGTCAGAAAACGGAAAATGAAAAGGTATTGATAAATCTCTTTAATTAATTGATGTTAAGGCATTGGCCCGCACGGCACATGCTTTTACGTAGCGCGGGTCGTTAGTACACCTAGCAATTGGAAAGTCTCTCTAATGCTCTGTGGAAACCGAATGTGCCCACCCAGAAGGGTATCCACCTCGACACACGATGCTGGCTGAGTACCATCACTGCCAGCATTTGATTTCGAAACAATGGATGATTCAACAATTCAACAACATTGCTGTCTTGCTGCTGTTTTTGACGTGTATGTGGATCCCTTCCAAAAGAAGAAAAACAAGAAGGCATATAGGCTAACTGCAATCAGTTGAATAAAATACCACTTTCACCACCAGTTTCGTTCCTATTAGAACTCTTGAGGTGGACTCAGGTATTGAATCGACGACCGTCATCGGTTTTTTCAACTGAGGATGTTAAATTTAAGCTTATATATGGTGCACGTTCACTACAGTGAGCTTGATGCAATATATGCTTGAATTCCCAGCCAAGCCAGTGCCTTAAATACGTGGTATTGTATTGTATTTCCACGTATTTGCACCATATATAACCTTAAAATTATCAATGTTAGTTGAAAGGACCGATGGCGGAGTGGTATAAACCGCATGAAGCAATTCATGTAATCGTCGGTTCAGTACCTGAATCCATCTGAAGAGTTTTGATAGGAACGAAGCCGGTCTTTAGAAAGTGGTATTTTATTCAACTGATTGCAGTTAGCCTATACGCCTTAACATCAATTAATTAAAGTAATAACCAAACAGGCTAACACCAGCTCCTATAAATCTCTTGTTACCATTAAAATTTATTTCTGTGTATTATTGTGATGTTACATTTGGGCTGCTAATTTAGTAAGTTATATTAAGAAGTGATGAAGGCTTGTGCCGAGCTCAGCTAGTTATACCGCTAAACGTGTCTGTAACAAATAGGAATTAACAATTATGGACTATGCAATGTTGCATCATTGATTACGTTATGATTAATTTGTTAACACTAGTTTTGTTTGCCTTTAGCTATTAATGTGTAAACGGCCTAAATCTGTGTTGCTAAACGCCAAACGAATTTTTACACCACACATTTCTTCAGCATCTTTATATTATTTTAAGGATATATCTTGCTTGAGCATTTTTTTGCCGTCAAGAAGACTTACCTATTTAAAGCCTGCGTGCGCTGGTAAAAACTCAGGACACTTTTATGTTTTCTTGTTCGTGCTGTTTTCACTTTCACATCGTAGCCACTATCACCAGAGATGACAATTTGTCGGCAGCAAGGTCGAGCGGGTCGGAACATCGTTTTTACTGCAACGATGTGCTTTGGGTTCAACTTTCACCTTGGAAATCTTGTGACTATGCGCTTGCATAAGGCACTTAGCAACCACGTATTTGCTTGGTGGTTTTGAACAAGCAGCAAATCCAATTGGTAAAATCGGCTTTTTCTCCTTATTATCTCTTTCGTGCTGAGCGTGCAACACGTAAGTTGCGAATAACGTTTTTAAAGTCTTCGGCTTGAATCAACATGGGAATTGAAGCCAGGTCTACCGACTGCAAAGCGGACGCTCTAACCTCCTCATCACCACGCTGGTATTGGAATTGTAATAGGTTGTGGCACTGAGCATTTGGACATAATATTATGCCGTTTAGTTAGTTTTGAAATAAACTGTGAGGGAAAGTCGGGTATTATAATTATACTCTTAACAAAAAAAAGTCTGTAGCTTGTACATGTATATTGTAAAGATTACATTATCGTTAGGCTGCATTGTCAATTACCGTAACTTACAGACTTTCTATCATGCAAATACGGACTCAACAAATTTTTTGATGTTACGGTGAGAAAATCATTGTTATCAAAGGATTTGTATTACATGTCTAGCTAGTAATATGGTCGCCCCTTAGAAAATAACATATTTTATAACACTCTGCAAAAGCTAAAACTTTTTTCCTTCGGTTTGTAATATTTTGCGAAGTTTTGCCATCACGTGTTTGAATAATCACTCAACTGAAAAAAATCAAGGAAATTGAAAGAAAAAATATCGAAAAGTACGATTTTGAAAAATAAGTTAAGTAACCACAATTTTATTTCGGGTTAGAACAATAAAGGCAAAAAAAGTGAAATTTTGCTGGTAAGATTTTTATCATTGGCATTGGCATTTGAGTGTTTTCATGTAACTATAATTTGTTTTTAAATCTTATGACTGATTATGAAAACCGGGGCCGGCCCATTTATGTTATGCTACCCTCTCCGCACTCGCGCTTTTATGCATAACTTAAGCTGCGTAAGTCACTATAAAAATACGAGCTTTTATGCAAGTCTGTAAAATGTATTTCTTGTTTGTTGGTCTAATTAATTAACAAATATTCTGTCTTTTGAATAAAACCGTCTTGAATTAGTGCTATATGTTTGAATCTATGGTGTTGTGAGGCAATTGAATATGATTCTACTTTTGACGGTCATCAACCCAGTCAAACTTTGGTTGAGTTCGTTGCGTTATTTTTCGGCCAACTAAATTTTTGGCAATATTCGTTTATAAAAACGGTACAATGCACAAAAAAAGAGCAAACGCAACAAATACCGTTGAAATGTGCAATTAAAACAGGAAAAAATCAAACCGAAGACTAGTTTCAAATTGTTGTTATTCTTAAACCCGAACTTCTAAAATTTGAGAGTGGTGAACCCGAACCGACCTGGACCGCAGCTTTTGTTAAGCAGTAAACCTGAACCGGTAAAAATAAATATAGCTAAACCCAAACCCGAGCGATTTTTGGAACGGTTTGAGGCCCTGATCTATATTTTTTGTTTTTATACCATAAATATTGATATTTATAACCTGTTGTGTAACTTTTTACCCCCTCCTAAAAAACAATGATAAGCTGAGTAAAAACAGATCAGTGTAATATATGAAGATCATGATAAAGTACCAACAAGTAGTGTCGTTTGAAAGCTGAGAAAATTTACTTTTTAGAACCGTGTGATTATAATCAGTTAGGGCTAAGGATTAGTTTAGAATGGCTAATCAAAAATTGATTGCATTATTTTCCGTTTTTATCAAAAAGTTTTCCAACTATACCTAAGAAACTTGCTCTATTTGGAAAAAGTTCTTTTTGACTGTGTTTTTCTCGAAAGCATGATTCTTTCTAAAAAGGCTTTTAAAATGTAGCCTACCGGTCAAAAGCACTCAAAATTTTGGTGCCCTTTTCCACAGAATTACAATTTCTAGAAAATTTGAGCCTTTTGGTACATGACAAATCTTCATCGAAGGCATGAATCTTTTGCAAAATCTTTCACAATATTCGCGAAGATCCATTAAAAATAAAGTATTCAAAATTTTTAGGACATATCCTACTCCAAGCAAAATATTAGTGATTTTCCTAGAAAAGAGACGTAAAAATGGTCCTACTTTATCGTTTGCAACCAAGCATTAGTGTCGAGCTGCATGTTATCTAAATGTAGAAGCAATTTTTTTTTTAAATTGGGTGAAGCCGACGCAACCGGCTGATTTAATATTCTTAGCCTCGACGTTATTGATGGGGATCATGCCATTGTAATAATTTGACTGTAGGTGCATCACTTCGAGTTAGTTTGCTCTTTCTCTGGCTGCGTTTGCGCCACGACTAAGCAACATGCGTTCAGCCAGAGGCTTCAAGTTGCACAAAAAGACATATAGCTACAAACAAATCGTAAGTAGAAGTCCTAATATCTAAAAATTCTGAAAATACATACCAATCATCTTGGCCCCCTTCCACAGCTTTGTTGTGCTTTCAAGCACTTGCTGAATTTAATGGACAAAAATATGTAAAGTTTAAGGATGCGCAAGATAAAACGGGGCAAAAAAGACGTTGTCAAGTACTCAAGTTGAGAGTCATGTAGTGGCTATGCGCAACCAAAAAAGTGTTTTTTAATCAATTAGATTTCAAAAAACGGTAGTATTGTTTCGGCACACGATTTGGTTATGTTAAAAAACATAAAATGTTTGTTGCTATTTTGCAACCATCCATCAGGAAAAGCCGGCAAGGCTGGCGGAACCGATATTCTTGACATTACGCAGGTGGTCCTCCGGACAATGCCGGCAGAGCTGGCTGGTGTAGAGAGAGAGAGAGAGAGAGAGAGAGAGTGAATTTATTTGATATTACTTTGCGCACCGACACAATAATCAGATCATTAATACAAAAACAAGCACTTGTAGCAAAAGCCAGGGAGCATCGAGGAACCTTTCGGTTATCGAGTCGAGATGCTCCCTGATCTCAGCAGATCGAGATATAAACGAAATCTATCAAGTGACAATTTTATAATTTGAGCACAATATGTAAAAAAGAATTGAGTTCAAATTTTTTTTCAAATGATAAAAAAAAATAAAAAAAAAAGGAAACGGAACAAACAATAACAATAAATGTTTTCTAGACAATCGAAAGTTTTTGCAAGAGTTAATATTCTTTAAATAATTTTAGTTTATATGCTTTTTTAAAAGAAACCCAGTGCATGCTCTTTAATTCTAATTCGCGGTTACCCCACAGCTTTGAATTTTTTATCTAGCCAAAAACTATTTTCTCACAGTGGTATGAGAAAATAGTTTTTGGCTAGATAATTTATTTATTCGGGGGCGGTAGTAAGCAGTCGAATTTATCAATCTCGTTTCATGTTGATGAATAGTATTTATCTTACAAAAAGAATGATAAAAGTTTTTAGGCAATTGATTATGATGGAGTTGATACATAAATTTAGCTGACTCAAGTTAATATATGTCTTCTACTTTTAACACTTGAAGTTCTTTATACGTTTGTGAAGTTGGCGTACATAAGTTACGAAACAAAATTATTCTCAAAATTTTATTCAGCCTTACCCGAATTATTTCTTGTGAAGTTTTATTTGCTGTTGCCCACGCAGTAATTCCATATCGAATTCTGCTATATACAAGACTATAGTAAAGTATGCAAAGGGTTTCTCTTAAAACAAAATTGCGCAATCTATAAAAGAGTTTCGTGCATCTGGCAAGCTGCGTTGACAAATAATTTATTTGCCACGTCCATTTGAGATTATCGTCAATGAATAACCCAAGGTATTTGACAGTATGCGCTCTATTAATAGTAATACCTTTAAGAGCTATTATAAAGTTACATCGACAAGTTTTAAGGGGTTGCTTGTTTATTATCATGTAGTTAGTTTTTGATAAATCTAGAGATAGCTTATTTTGACAGAGCCAAGAGTTAACTTTTTTGAGTTCTATTTGAACTTTGTGTTCCAGGCTTTTCAGATTGTTATCAGCCATCATCAAGCAGGTGTCATCGGCAAATAATGTGTTGTCAAATTTGGAAATCAACGAAATGTCATTAATGTATAGTAAAAAAAGTAGCTGCCCAAGGCAAGATCTCTGGGGTACCCCGCATGATACTTTGGTGTATGAGGACATAAATTTACGTACATTAGTGAATTGATATCTGTTTTTTAAGTAGCTTGTTAATAAATCCAGAGGTTTACCACGAATTCCAAAGTTACGATACAATTTATCTAAAAGAATGTCGTGATCAACCGTATCAAAAGCCTTTGATAAATGCAAAAACAAACAGCATGTACTCGCATATAAATTTTGATCAATATTGTTTATAAACTTGTCATATATTGAGTTGATTGCAAATATAGTTGAAGAATTTTTCCGAAAGCCAAACTGATTTTCACAGAGCAGATCATTTTTTTCAATAAAATTAACGATGCGGGGTAAATTGATTTTTCTAAAATTTGATCAGATTGTGATAAAATTGATATGGGACGATAATTAGAAGCGTCCCTACAATCACCCTTTTTATAAATTGGAATAACTTCGGCGATTTTCAAGCAGTTTGGGTAGACGCCTTTACCAAAGCAATCGTTTATCAATTTGCAAAGAAAAGGAGATATTATTGATTTACTAATTTTTATAAATTTAGTTTCGACGTCTGTATACCTGGTTGCTTTTGAATTTTCAAACGAGTCGATAATATTATTTATTTCGTTCGGATACGTTGGAGTTAAGAAGAAAGAATTCATCACGCCTGTCGGCGCTGTTGCATTCACATCCGTGTCAACTTCGGGAATGGTTTCAGCCATTTTTTTCCCTATGTTGGCAAAGTATGCATTGAGATTTTCAGAAATAGCAGCAGGATTAGTTATCACCTCATCTGTTTCAGTGTTGAGTTGGTTAATGTCAACTTGTTGTGAAGGTTTAAGTTTACTAATTCATTCACTATTTTCCAGATTTTACCGCTATTACTTTTGTTCTCAATTATTAATTCATTGTAGTATTTTTGTTTCGCTTTTTCCATCGTTCGATTTAAAACATTACGATACGTTTTATAGTTTTTGTATTTTGTTTCATCATATGTTTTACAAATCGATTTGTACATCTTATGTTTGGTTTTAATTGAACAGAGAAGACTAAAGGATAACCATGGTTCAGTCTTAGTATATAGCATAGTAAGGTATATGTATAGTAACGTATATATCATTAGACAGAGTGATTCAGTAATTGCTTAGTATTGGCTACAAGTATATTACTCTTTAACGTCAATGGAAACAGAGCAATAAAACAAGTTTCCTTTTTACAAACAATTTCGCATTTTCTTACCGCAACTGGCATTATAACTGGTATGTATTGGAACGTATAATACGACAATCCATAGACGACAGCATCCTTTGCAAGGACAGGCAAAAAGCTCAGTAGTATAGATCCGATCCACAGGAGTACAACTATCATTATTGCTCCTCTGGTGGACACGATGTCGCCCATGCGGTACTGCATAGGCCACATCACTGACAGAAAACTGTCCATTGATATGAAAAGCAAACTGCAAACAAAACAAATTTTTTGATTTGTTGTTGACGCATCTTATTTAAACCAAAGCCGCATTAATACAATGAAAACTGCTATGAGCCTACAAACACTTGACATTTTCAGTTTCTTTTCGAGCTGAACTTAACAGAATATTCTTGACTTCTGAGGCAAATGTTTAACAGATCGCTTTAGTTTTGCTATAGGCTCCACTGTACGTTGTCTCTTAGTCGAGTTTCTTTATGCTAAAAACTACAATTTGTGCTACATCAAACTTCTGTCGTCCTTTGCTGTGTAAGCTTAATCCAACAGATTACGTGGCAATCAAGTAATTATGATGCTATCCTGCAGCTAGTGGAAGATACAAAACGAAAAGAGTGGAGGCCATGTTTAAGTGGAAGTAGGAATCTTGTCAGTATTATGATGTAGTAATCAAGGCCTTCGCCGCGTAAGCATAAGACTAGAGTTCGAATTCTGAATGTGTCAAAATCTTGAAAAACGGTACGCCACTCGCACGAAGGAACAAAGTTATGAGTAAAAGTAGGAAAAAAGAAATGTTCATTAACAGTGAGAGACGAAGTCATGGTTGTCGCAAAGAAAAAACAGCTTTTTGATAGCAACATAAAAATAAATTAAAAAACACAAACACAAGTAGATTTTTAACTATCTGAAAAGATGATTAACATCTCGTGGAATGTAAAGACATAAGTAAAAAAATCAAGACATCTGCTACGGCAAAGTAAATCTTTTTAAAACTGAGAAAATTTTTCTGTAACATAAAGATCATTTTTTTAAATTTGCCATATTTATCCTCCAATCACCAGAAAGCGAATTGCATCGCTATATTTTGGAGGGGACGTCCACACTCGCTTGGGAGTTGCCATTTCCGAGGTGTCTGGGCCAACTCTCTTTGGTATAAAGGCGAAGGCGTCCCATTAAGTGCCTTGCCCAAAAACACAACAAGCGAATTTGCCGGCTTGTTCTCCACAACCTCACCAAAATTCCGAGCGCCAAGCAGGGAAGCTGTGGATATCATTTTCTGAAGTCCTTTGGTATGACTCGACAATGGAAATGAACCCCAGGTCTACTGACAACTAAACTGAGGCCATTGGACTGTTATGTGTTACCAATTTTGAAATATTTTTGAGAGAGTCTGGTAATTTCACAAACCATGTTTAATCGATTCAAGCAAAAGAAATGTGATTTCTTAGAAAAATGCTCAAAGTTCTTCAAACCAGCCATACGACCAATAAAGTTTTGCTGCGTTCTGGTTGGCATCAAACGTTGATCAAAAAAATAAGAAAGCCACAGCATGAGTTTTTGAGGCCACGGCATTAGAAAAAGAGAGCTTGAGAATCTGCTTCAAAATGAAAAGATGAATAGAAAAAGAGACAAGGCACGTCTAAGAATGACATTTTTAAAACATGTTACAAACTGGATTAAAATTTATACTACAGCATTACTGAGACGAACGACAAACAGGATAGTTTGACAAGCCATGACGAGCGACGTCATTCGATATGGCACGTGAAGAAGAAGAAGACATTCCCGGCGAAAAAATGGCGGCCAAGAGAAAAGAATTGGCTCCTCAGTTATTATCACTACGGTAGCCTCAGCGCAATAGGTGTCTTAACTTTCCCGTTCTCATATCTCGAAATTGAATACAGGAATATTTGTATCTGTAAGCAACTTAAACTATTTTGACATTACCGCTTTTATGTTGTAGTTTTTAAAAAAATGTATTTCAAAGCATCTCATTTATGTATCTTTGCACGACAACGACTGCAATAGCCGCCCTTACGTTATTAAGTGTCTTTAGCAAGCTATCTTGAGATGCATCAATGCAAACCGCTTTAAGTGAAGCAAACACATGGGCTTTACTGCTTGGAAAAATGATGCTCCCACCTGAAAACTGATGTCATTGTTGACAGAACGCCCATGACCCCAAAGAACACAGCCGCTCCCGATTGGGTCTCATCTACGGAGGAAAATATAGCGAGATCAGAAGCGGAGTAAAACCTCTCGCTGTAATCGATCTTGTTATTAAGTGTGTTGTGAACCATCGATGGCAAAATAAAGATTCCAGCAATTAAATCTGAAACAAATAAGCAAATAATTTTACATCAAATATCAGTAATAAAGTTAGTTGTATAGTGGCGACTTATTGGGTGCGGGAAGGTAGTGGGCCACTTTGTTGGATACAATCTTGAACTGGATATGGCTCCATAACTAGTGGTAAACAATACCAACCTGCAACGGCGAGTGACATTTTGAAATATCCGTTCGGTTTTCGGAGAGATTTTGTTGCGGCTATGACAGAGATAATGAGAACATTGCAGATGATTATAATCGCAGAGAGAAGGATGCCAACAACAGCAATGAATACCACAATAGCATGGTCGCACGTGAATATCCAGTTATCCTCAAAGAATGCGTAAGCTGTGCAAGCAGGGTAGAATCCACAGTGAGTGAAATCCACATTAGCTGTCACGTTGCTGGATTCTAAACAATAATCAAGTTTAGGAATAAGTAAACCGAACTTAAGTGCCGGAGAAAGAAGAGAGAAAATAGGCCAAATACACGTCTTTCTTTTGAGAGACACGTTTTGTTTTTGTTTAATGCAATCCGTCTCGTGGCTGGTCTCTCATACCATGATGTCGTCAGAAGATAATGAAATAACTACCTTCCTTAGATTTTTTCTAGTGGAGGTTACTTCGCAAGGCCAGTCTGCCACGTAAAGTAGTACGAATTTTGTTAAGCGGTTTGCCCGCGTACTCAGCAAGTAAACTAGCCGGTAGGAAAGCTGCAAATATCGTTCTTTTAAGCTTTTAGTACGACTAGACGTGGTTAATGAATCCAAGACCATGGGATACTAAGTACATATCCCAACTAAATTCTTTAAACACCCTTAAAAATAAACAAATATTTTCTATTTTAGCAACGTAATGATACTATTATCTCGCTAGAAGCTACAGTAACATTGTAAATAATACATTTCAATGTTTTCTTTGCGGCTCAGTAAAATTGCAATTGTCTTACATAGATCTGTTCGATTAAAATGACTAAAAGCTTATCAGTATGCAAGCCAATAGATGCACTCACCTATTGATAAAGGGGAAGGGGCAATATGCCGTGCTTTGATCATATAACTCCAAAAAATTAGAGTGATAACATTTACAAGTAACATTCAAAAAATAATGATTTTTGGCAATACTTTTCCCAAGCCCTATTTTTGATAAAACTTTAAGTGACTGCAAGAACTTCACACCAATTTTACAAATTCTGAATGCCTCTGAAGAAGACTTTCACTGAATCTTGTAGTTACCTCCTTACTTTAAAAATCCACGATAGGCTAGTGGCTATATGCAATTCTTCACTTGCCTGCAAATCAGCAAAGAAATCAAAGCTATTGGGAGCAATAAAACCTGGTAGTCTAAGCCGCCATTGGCTATGCACAGTGCGCTTACTTAAAATCAATTAAAATAATATTTACTTAAGCCATTTTCACCATTTGAAAAGACCGATGGAAATGAACTCCTCAGCTGATTAATAATTGCAAGACGACTCTCATTCTGAAAATACGTGAAATTAATAAGTTATTAAGTAACCGACTTGCTTTTGCTTTCGCAGATTCAGTATCCACAGTGCAAAGATGAAAACTCTTTATTTGTCCAGAATAAAAATGTAAAATGGTTCACCAAGCATGTCATAAGTCTCAGTTACATTGGAGCCATCACCGACACCTGCTTGGTTGACTATACGGTACCAATACATAAACTAGTCACTATTTTTCCATTGTTAAAGACTGCAAAAATATGAGAGAATGGTAAGTTACAACACCTTTGACCACTTACAATTCCGAGACTTTTTTCTTCAAAGAATAACTTTCTCAAGCACGGTCCTGTCACTTCTTGTGTGCAAGCTTCAAGGGACTTCAGAAAAGTAGAATTGTTTTTACTACTAAAGAAGATGAACTGGATCAAAGTGTCATTTACGCTGCTTGTGTTAGCATTTGAAAACTGAATCAAACTCAAAACAGTGGCAATAATAACACAAATGTGTTTCTGCATGATCATTTATTTAAAAAGTCTGAAAATAAAATAAAAAGCAGTCTAAAAATTTGTAACTTGGGTAGTTACATTTTTTAGTTGCCGGTAAATCATTTTCGACAAAAAACTCATCTTCAAGTTTTCTTTGGAGATTTAACATACTTTTTTAGACTCAAAATATTTACTGGAAAGAATTTTTGTGTCTGTTCAAATAGCCAAAAACATCAAAAGAAAAGACTAAAAAATCAAAACAAATAAAAGTGGTAAGCACCGCAAAAACAATATGCATTATAACATGGCTGCCTAGACAACAACATTTACCAAAAAACTTTTAATCTTTTACAAGTTAATACATGTGTACTTGCTTGGTATGCACTAATGCATCTTAAGCGTAGCCAAAATGGGACACAGTCAGGGACCTACCTTTAGAGGGGGCGGGGCATGTTTATCCTTCAACTTTTAAATATTTTGCTCTTATTTTACTTGCGTATTATATGAAACTGCCAGTAACATGCATATGACATAAGTCTGTCCTTTGAAGAGTTTTTTAACAAATTAGGTCCATGGGCGCAATAGGCATATGCACTTTTCGGAGACCAGTTTTTTAAACTAATCTATTTTCGAGTAAAACGAACTTTTAGTGCTTTGTGGTGTGAGTATAAGATGGATATGATGATCTTAGAATTCTTTTCAACTGATGACGTGCTGCTATCTTTTTGTTAAGATACGTTGGTGGCAAGCAACGTGGCCGAGTGGGTTGAACCATGTTGTCTAGGTGGACATGGTTTAACTGCAGTTAATGGTTGCACCGATCAAACGTTCAAACTTCACTATATGACCTCGGTCTTTTGTCTTTCCGAAAGACACCTCAAGGCAATTTCTCCTGCTTGCGTCGGAAAAGCAAAGTGCCAGCAGTGTCGACAACTTCACAGCGGATCTCAGCTCGAAAATAATCGACTGTAACCGACACGAGAATTCTGCGTGATCTGAGGACAAAAATTTATGACTGAAGTTCATTTCGGCCTTATTTGCTCCAAATTTATTTGTGGAAAACTTTATTGTGTCTTGGTAAGAAATCAAAACACAATTCGTGCATTTTACAGTTGACATTGTCTGTTAGATGTTTATTCAAACAGTGCCATAATTTCAATATCCGCGTTCAACAAAATCCAGTGGTTACATATAAAGCAAAAGTATTGTACTCAATAGTGTCTGTTAAAATAGCTAATTTTTGCCTTGCATCTAATCTTAATCTCAAAAGTTTTTGGCTGAGTTGTACTGTAATATGACAACGTGCAAGTGTAATCATAACTGGCTAGGTATTGCAGTATTTTATATTTGATTCTTCATTTTTTACTTATTGTTGAAAACCAAGCAGGAAAACTGAACTCTATTTGGAATGACCTTGATAGAATTTGCGAAGGGAATTAATTTCATCGCAAAGCCAACGCTAAAACTGCCACTATATTGCGTTCACTACTATATAGTGAATATCATCGAATGCAATTTAAAGTTTAGTTTTTTCTAAAATACGCTGGCAACTGTAAAATTTAATTAACATGGCAATAACCGCATGTTCACACTGTCTAACGAGCTGTAATAGCCGTGAGGCTTATTAGTAAGGTGCGAATAGTAATCATGAATAGCTTGTGCTTTTAATATTGTCAGTTTATGCTAGCCTTGATTCTACGTCATTCAATAATGTACGCTTGCTTTGCCATAATCATTTCTTTGTTTGAATAAATTTTATTTTTAAATCTTTTCATCAATATGTAAACCTTGTAGTAACTAGAGCCAGATACGCTTAGCGTGGCATGTGATGCATGTGTTACAGTTAATTTGCAAACTATATTTTGTCTCCTTCTCAATGCGGTCTCCATATTCCGCAAGTTGGTAGATGATCGTGTGTTAAAGACCACTAGTGAGCAAAGTATTTGAGAGGCAAAATCTCCCAAATAGAAGTGGCAGCGAATCAGCCAGTATAGCGGCTCCTCACTGCCACATCTACCCTGTGACGCTAAAATTTAATTCCAAATTTGCATATGTTGTATTTATGAATGCTGACCGTGCAGAAATATAAAACGCTACCACTGCTACTACTACTACTACTACTAAGTTTTCCTCTGTTTCGCCACCCGTATTTCATTTACAGCAGCCTTTCCCAAAATTTTTTCTTGCACCGCTCTCTTAAAATCTTACTGATCAGTAAACAATTACCTTAACAAAAAATTCGAGCAAAAATGTTTTTATTGCTCAGCAATGACCTAAACGTCATAAATGAAGTTGGTATAAAACCAGCTTTTTTATCATAAGGTGCATATTAGGCACTCAGTCGTTAGTTTCCTCGTCCAATAGTGTAAAGTTTCGTCAGAAGCAATAGAATTTTAGCTTGCAGCAAATGTTTGTCGAGAGAGATCAATCAGCGTTCTTCATTTCTTTCTGTTAGGTTTAAATCAGTGTTATGACCATTCTTTTTTTCTTTAAACCCAACATTACCCGCTCGAACTATTTCTTTCGGTGAGATTACTTTAATATTCCATTGTTTCCGAAAATATGTGGATCAACGACTTATGACTTTTTGTTACTTTTAATATAAAGTTGGTTTCAAATTTGATTTTAAGCAATGTGCGTCTCCAGCTTTAGTGCTCTACTTGTGTTTACGGTGTGCTCGATGGTATTTGTAATTTGACTAGGTGGCAAAGAGAGAATTACAGGGTCAAAATCCTTATTGGTTTGTAATGTTTCAAGCAGAAAAAAACTTCCAGAATTGAAGTTTCAATGCATTAATGTGAACTTAAAAGCAGATTTAAATTCTGAGGACAAACTAGGGTAAGTTTAATGAGTCTGTAAGCTTACAAAAGAAAAATGGAGCAGGTTTTATCGAAATTTCAAAAAAATAACTTCAACAGTGCTCATTTGATTCGTATTAACCCATGATGGTAAGAAAGCTTTTTCGATTTTAATTTATTTTAAAATTAATCGCCAAACCAGACAAGATGTAACACATGACATGAGAGTTGCGCTACTCAAAATTCAATTCGAAATAGGTGAAACAATTAAAGCGAAGCAACTGCGCTAGTTCTATCAAACTTTGATTCGGTTTATGTATTTGCTCGTTTTTTTCAGGGAAAGGAAACTTGATAAAAACATTGAAAGGGTTTTCTATACATGATTTTTTAATAATTTCGAAAAGAATGATCAAGACGGTGTCATTTTGATGCAGGAAGCAGAGCCGTTAAACAGAAAGCGCGTAATGCCAAGTATGAGCTTAAAAGTAATTTCATGCAGTAAACGCTCTATAACTTAACCAACACTTCCGGATATTTCTCTTGAATTTACTTTTGCAACCAAAACGCTTGATATAAAGTTTTTAACCAAAACGCTTGATATAAGGCCCTGGCGTAAGCTGTCAGTCCTCTTCCCAATTTGTAAAATTGCCTGTATAATTCTGAGTCTAGCGAAGAGCGATAACTGAAAACAAGTGTGCTCTTACAAAAAGAAAACAAAAACAGCGACTAACTTTAATAAACTTACAAACCGTTCACTTGTTCTTCGCGTAAAATTATGTACTTTAAGATTATTGGAAACATTGCTTTATCATTTCTTTGTAGTGTGATTTTTTTCGTCAGTGCCCCCAATTGCCACTTTGATGTTATCGCCCCATTGGTGTATACCACATATTTGTCTATGGTAGGGTGCAATGATGTCTCTACCATGCCAATGGCAAAGGCAACACAAAAATTTCCTAAATCAATCTTAAAGACCCATCAAACGTGCCACTATTTTAGAATCTCCAATTTCTTGCCATTTGATTGGGCGATAGTTCAAACCAAACAGAAGAGTTTCAATATTTGCTTATTTTGATTTAAAACGCACAAATTGGTTCACAGAATATCTGTGTCGATAAAATGACGCCAGTCGTTAGGATCACAAGGAATCCCAATAGAGTGAAAAAGACCATTTACGCTATCACAGAAGCGAAGTCCATCCTCTTTGGCAAAAAAACTCTTGATATCCTGGTGACGTTTACACTGCTCAGTAACTCGAACTGATGAATACAGCAAGCTCCATTGTTTCAGTTTGGATGTCAATAACTCTACATTGATTTTATAAAAACCAAGATCCCTAATCAAGTCATTAATAATATCTTGCTGTTTGGGAAAATGGGGATATTTTTGCACCAATTCAGCTGTAAGGCGACTGTGCCAAATGTGGTAATGGAGAAATCAATGAAGAAATGTTTAGATGTTACACAGTGGCAGATGTATTCTTCCCAACTTGACGTGGAATGGATCTACTAAGGAAAAATAACAATCATTTAAATGATTGGTGGGCTCTCCCCAAAATCTTGATACGGCAAACTTCGTAGCTCTCTTTTCCCCTCTGTAGCACCCCCGAAAGCAATAAAACAAAATGCACTTTTTATCTCAAAATGAAAAACTATTTAAAGTTCCTTCATCAATGCTATAAAATTAAAGTCAAATTTTGTTAGACCACTAAAAGTGTCGGGCTTATTTTTATTTTTATTTTCTACGGTCTTTTTACGGTAGTTAGGCACACAGACAAGTTATTTCAACTTGAGGTGCACGTTTCGCAAGTTAAAATAAACAGAAACAGATCTACGAGTTCCAAGAAATTTCGATCGCTGGTAGTGGTTTCCTATACCGTACGATGGAGAATTTTATATAGCCATTTGAAACAAAATAGTTACATTTCCATCGAAATGTTTGCTTGAGTTTGAAGGGCGTAAAACGATTATAGTAACTTAATTAGCTTCAAAGCGAACAATTGATATTGTGATAATAAAATAAAAGCGCCATCTGTACTTTACTGAAAAACACGGGTTTTACTGCAAAAATGCTTGGTTTTCAGGTTTCAAAATTCAGTTAAAAACCTGGGTTTTCGATTACGGGTATACCCGGGGCAGACACCTTATTGACAACACCTGCAATATGAGCGGGCATTATCGATAAACGCTGGCTAAATAAAAAGAAGTCTGCGCTTCTGCAAAATTTGCTCCCTGCACAGCACACTCATTGACTTTGGTCGGCCTATCTGCAACATGCTGTTGCATTAAAGCGGTTTTATTTTGTAGAACACTATAACAAGTAAAAATTTTTTTCGCGTTTTGCTCATGTTGGAGCTGTCTCAAAGATTGCTTAGAAAAGAAAAACCTACTTGTCCTTAAATTTACCGCGGTAACAAAATGGCGTGCCACTCAAGCTGTTGCAACACTGACTTTAAAACATACGGATATTTTGGCTTTATAAGCAATTAGGCAAAAAACACTATGCAATCTGAAGCAAAGGAGCTTATTACTGCATTGGCTAGATCAGAAGCGACGCTCTCTTCGCTCTCAATATCAAGCAGTGAAATCTACTCTAATGTCGGTAACAAGTTTGATATCTCGCTGCCAAAAACAGCTATGTGCGAAGGCAGCCTAAGATGAATTTTGCATTGGCTGTTGCTTTGTGAAATACCTGAAGCATATTTTTCGACAAGTCTGGATCAATTTGAGTCGTATCAATTTAAAGAAATAGATCTGGTACAACGCTTTATGTGGCAGAAAAATGCAACAACCGTCCTCAAGCAAGCGATTTAATTGATTCCTGAAGGCTAAAACCACGGGATGAATTCAGAGAACAACCTTTTGTGCAGCAATCGAAAAGTTAAATGTTGAATAATTGCAACAAATAGACCAATAAAAATGTGAAAATCTGCCAATATTTTTTTCATATTTACTGAACAATCTCTTAGTTTTAACGATCTTTCTTTAACGATCTAGTTTTTCTGCTTGTGAGCGAGCTCAGCACAACATTCAACTTCTATGTAATAAATCCATTGCTGATTTACCAGTCCATTTCGCATACAAGTTTATCCAGCTAATTTCATTTGCGCAAAAGGTAAGTTTGCCAAAGCATAGGGACGAATGTGTAGCAATACCTATATCATGGGGGTCTCATTTAAGGACACACACACATGGCATGGACAACAAGTCACATCGGTAAGCCCTAATAGGGGTGTAGGATCATTGTAAAGACTTTTTACAACGTAAAGACATTTTACAAAATATAGAAGGTGCTTGTGGCTAATTAGCAATTTTCAAGGCGATCTCCTATTGAGAGGTCGAATCTCCTATTAAGAGGTCGAAACCGAAATAAAAATTAAAAAAATAAGGTCGAAACCGGTTGCAGGTTGTTAACATGATGTAATAGATTGCTGTATGGTACCGTATGATGCTGGTGATCATATTTGAGGAAATTTTTCTATTTTACCTTAGTGTGATGCTGGAGGCAGATCCCTCTTAATGGGAGATCGCCTTGAAAGTTGCTAATTAGCAACTAGCACCTTCTATATTTTGTAAAATGATAAAGTCTTTGCAATGATCCTACACCCCTATTAGGGCTTACCGATGTGACTTGTTGTCCATGCCATGTGTGTGTGTCCTTAAATGAGACCCCCATGATATAGGTATTGCTGTAGCGCAGTGTTTCCCAAACTTTTTTGTCTGTTGGCACAGTAAAGAAATTAAACAAACTTCGCGGCACAACAACCACATGAATCTACTCATATTGATCGCGAGTAGCATTACATGTGACAGAGAGAAAGGTGATGGCCTTTTTTGGTAGATCACGACTTTTTCGGGCAAGGTAACACAATCTCCGTCGTTATCTGCCATTACTTCATGGCAGCATTTATTCAATTTTGGCTGAAAATTTATATAAATATCAAGTATTTTAAAAACACTTGCGGCACACCTGCAAAACTTCCACGGCACACAGTTTGGGAAACACTGCTGTATCATATTGTGTTGTATTGCATCTTTTTTTTGCACTCAACGGCTAATTTCTTTTTTTCAGCATTGTTTATTATTGAGTGTTTTTTACACCCGCCTGATGAGACCCAATAAGATCGAAACCGTTCGCGGGTTATTGACATGGTGTAATAGATTGCTATATGGTACTGTATGATGTTGGTGATCATTTTTGAGCAAAATTTTCTATTTTACCTCAATTTGAAGCATCAATCTTTAAGTCACTGTACTGCCTTTTACGACGTGTTTTGCTGCAGCATCTAAAGTACTAATGCATTAAGTTTTGCATTAGTATCTTTTGGATTGCTACCACCATTAAATTTATTTCTTATAAAACAGTGGTTTCAATATTTTATGTCTTTGGATGTAAGAATTGAAAGAAATACCTCACGAACGATAGTGCAGCAATATATTCAAATCAATCGAGCTAGGTATTGTAAAACCAGCGCGTATTCGCTTTTGTTTGGTGAACGAAATTGAGAAAAATCGTTATGTCAAAACACAAAAATTGTTTTGCCTTTTTGCTGATAGTGAGAAATCTGCTGTTAACAAAATGGCTTTTTCGGCGGACTACCAGAAAAATCACTTCGGACTGCGACATTGGTAGTTGAAAGCCAATGATAGCAATAACTTTGGTTTATCTGCAAACTTTTTCCGGATTAAATTTATGATATCAACAACGCAAATATCATTCTGAAATTTCATTTTTTGTTATTAGATTGCTTTGTTAATTTAATATCCTCTTGTTACGCACTGCAGGTGCGAATGCTTACAGTTAGTGTAACCCCCACCTGCTTCACACCTTCTGCATTCTCAACTGATTTTGTACGTTATTTCAACTTGTATGTACGTACCTGTACTTTAGATTTCTGCTTGTTCAAATGTAGTAAGCAGAAACAATTTTCATGAAGTGCTTTATTCAAAAGAGCAGCACTTTGTCTTGCGTAGTAATTAAACTATAGATTTGAAAATTATAAGCGAAGAAGGAAATTGTAAACCTTGCAAGAATTGGCAAAGCAGCACACGTGCGTAAGGGGCATTAACAATTTATTAAAATGAATATGCCAGGAAACAATAATGAGTATACCACCCAACCAGTTTAGACGAGACCATCCCTGGACGCGTTTCGTCCTTTTGGACTCATCAGCAGGGCCCGTCCCGTCACAAGCAAAAGTAACCCACTTATTAACGTTATCCTTAAAAAAAAAATCCAACTATGCACATGCAGAAGCACTGGGACTTCAACCGACGACGTATTGCTTTGCTTAGCAGAGCGGGTTGACAAATTGGTTGATTTTGGTTGCATATCCACTGGGAGATTAATTTACACACTGATCTGAAAAAGCAGATTGAACGCTGCATATATAGCCTAGCGCCTTGCCTTTGCAATGCCATCACGCTCGCGGCGAGTGCGTTGACAATTCACAAGGTGGGAGCCGGGCGATCTTTGATAGACGTGTCGAGCAAATCCATGCCAACGAATTTTAGAGTGAAAATTCGTTGGCATGGATTTGACTTAGATAGAGTGAAAATTCGTTGGCATGGATTTGCTCGACACGTCTATCAAAGATCGCCCGGCTCCCACCTTGTGAATTGTCAACGCACTCGCCGCGAGCGTGATGGCATTGCAAAGGCAAGGCGCTAGGCTATATATGCAGCGTTCAATCTGCTTTTTCAGATCAGTGTGTAAATTAATCTCCCAGTGGATATGCAACCGAAATCAACCAATTTGTCAACCCGCTCTGCTAAGCAAAGCAATACGTCGTCGGTTGAAGTCCCAGTGCTTCTGCATGTGCATAGTTGGATTTGTTTTTTAAGGATAACGTTAATAAGTGGGTTACTTTTGCTTGTGACGGGACGGGCCCTGCTGATGAGTCCAAAAGGACGAAACGCGTCCAGGGATGGTCTCGTCTAAACTGGTTGGGTGGTATACTCATTATTGTTTCCTGGCATATTCATTTTAATAAATTGTTAATGCCCCTTACGCACGTGTGCTGCTTTGCCAATTAGTTGCAAGTTAGTAATTAAACTGAGATCCAAACCATGAAACGGAATGGAACTTGAACCAAACCCGTGGTCATGCACATAATGGTGACCAAATGTCTTGCAAGTGGTTTAATTAAACAAAGTTTAATACTCCCGTAACAAGTCTCCATCGCCAGTCCAAAGAAGCTTAAAAAGTTTTACGAGGACAAAAATAGGCCAACCAGGGACTTAATTTTAGACCTACAATACCGATAATTTGGCACTGTGTGCAGCAAACTTAATTTTCGTGTGCAATGATAGAGTGGAATTGTTCTGAGATAAATGGCAAAACGTATACTTTGTGAGACCGAGGGCGAGCTTTGACTAACAGCCTGCAGTGGATGTGCTTTCTTCAGCAACTTCGCCCTATTTTTTTTTCCTGTTTACATCAAAAATCGAAGCGTTGTCTACTTTTTTTTATAAATTTTCATTTCGCTAGATAACTATTTGTGTGTTTTCTACATTTCAACGCCTAAGTTCGGTGATTTTTAAAGTAAAGTCAAGTTTTGAATTACTCGGCCTGTTTATAACAACTAAGCAGTAAAAGAAATTCTTTAAAATTAGGTGTGCAGCGTAGTCATGGAGTAATTGGTACTGCACCTAAAAAACATGCCAAAGCTCTGGTGCAATGTATTTAAAGCGGAATGACTGTCTGATATAACCGCATATATTGTAGCTTGTTGATGATTGATTGGTCTTTGGATTTCAAATAATATCAGATCTATCAAAAGTTGGGGGTTCTAGAGCACCACATCCTCTGCTGGAGAGCCGCATTAAACCAAACCTGTCATCTTTTTTCGTCTTTTCCTTGTAGCAAAAAAATTTGTTTTCGCAAATAACTTTCGTATTTATTGAAAGAAGCAATAAATATGATTGGTTCATTTGAAAATCAATTCCAAAATTAAGGCATGATAGCGTCTGGTGCGGCAGCACCAGGTTTCAACTCTTTGATTCCCGCGCCAAGCGTACCGTCGTTGATTAGCACTGAACCAGTAGAGTTGCTTTGTAGAGCTAGTAGTATTAGCTCCACGGATTCTTTCTGCTTCGTCAAACAAAAAACAGGAAGCGGTTGAAACTTTCTTGCAGTGTTTTATTTAAAATATGTGCAGCTCCTACCAGCGTGCGCAGAAGGAAAATTTACGGCGATAAAGGCTACCACACAGCCTTAATAACAATCAAGCAGGGGACCAACACTCAGGCCCAAACATAATCAGATCGAAACGAAAATTTACTACTCGTTTCGCCACGTTGATGTTTTGACAAGAATAGCGAAAATACACGTGGTCACTATATGTATACGAGCAGATGCACCTGTTATACCTATGTATGAGTCAAACATGTGACCTTATTTAACCACAGGGCAAAAAAACAGAGAAAGACAATACAACAAAGGAAGGCTTTTAGAAGTCCGTAGGAAGCCCGGTTATAACTTCTACTACTTCTCAGTAGGGGCTAATTGTTCGGTTCGCTGTAGGGGTCTAATTTAAAGCTATATTTACTTAAACTCTCAACAAAACAACACGAGATCACTTAATTTACCACAACATCAATCAATTTTGTGGGACATTGCTTATGAAGTCTTTGCATCACATTCTCAAGAGACTTTATATGAAGTCAAATTGGTGTGAAAAACTATATGGCGATTGGCGGAACAGCGTCCCAGATAAAGTTTTCTAAGGAAACGGCTAAGACCAAGTCACGCTTCAATTTATCTGGTTTCGTAATTATAAACGTGCACAGAAATTAATGAGCCAAATAAATGGGTAACGTTAAGTCTTGCGGTCTTCATCAACTTCTTCTTTCTCACTGTATCCAAAGCAAAAGCGCTCATGTAACTTTGGACCTAGATTTAAGGTAACCAAGCGACCACTTTCCAATCTTTTTTCTCGTGTTACGATCATGTTTCGTGGTAAGAAGGTGAGAAGAAATGATCGTCACAGGGACCGCAACGTGAACGCTCATACATTGACTACGTTGGCATTTTCTGATTGGTGAGGCAAAAGTTTTGAGAGTGAGACTTTCTTGACCTTTATACTTATTTATTTCCAAACTAACGCAGTTGAGGCCTCTTAACAAGAAGAACTAGCTAAGGTGCTAGCGCCTACAGTCAAAGCACAGGAGCAAGCAAATCATCGTTCAAAAACGCAAGGAGACAAATGTTTTCTTCTTCTGCGAGTTTGGGGCATTACCGACGCCAGGAAAAAAAGCCAGGGAGCTTATTTCTGCTTCAACTGGTCAGAATATAACCGAGTGAAACTGCTCGCTCCAGCATGTTATCGAAGACAACTTTTGGTTATCTATTAGTGCCTGACTGATTTTTTGGTGCTGAAACTATCTGTGCGCAATTTATATTTGTGACTGGTCCGAAATATGCACTCACTCTTCTTCAGTTCGATTATGATCGAGTTGGGGTTGTGAATCTAGAAAAACAATTTTATGCCCGACTTCTACACCCCCAGAAAGATGGGGCAAAAACCACAAGTCAGAAAGCTTATGTGGGAGTCTCCTTAGCAAACGTTAATTTTTTCAATTTGTCGGGAATGCTAGTGCTCCATTTGGACAAATCGTGTGTTTCAATCCATATTTTTCTCTTTTGTTTATCAATTTAGCCAGGAAGTTGCCGAGGCCATAAAATGGTTTAGGCTCACCCATGTATCTTCCGCTGCGTTATAGAAACAACGTAAGCCTTAGATGTTATTCTCTTCACCCTATCGCAGTAAACAAACCGGTTACGGGCAATGGGTTCAATTGACACTTTAGCCACAAATACAAAAATTACAAAGTTAAAAATATTTTATTTCTAAAAAAGCAATAACGTTACACTAATCAGAATTAAAAGAAAGCGGTTTTAAATTGTGCTGATACACTGACTGTGTTTAAGAGAAATATTTTTAACGTATTTAGGCTAATATCATTGCAAAACAACCACGAAGACAGGAGCGATTGATATAAATTGTTACGACGAATCAATCAATCAAAGTATCAAATCAATCAAAGTATCGAATCAAACACGTTCAAAATTGTACGTGTAAAAGTTTAACTGGGCAACACCTCTTGTGGCGTATATCTAGCACATAATCATGGCATATACAATACATTTACCAGCTACATTTTTTGTTGTATTATAGTGGAACTAACTATGGTGTAAAATCGAAATCTACTTTCACACTGAAGATCAACCGATTCATTGGCACTCACATACAGATCGACGCGAATTTGTCAATTATGGCAAAGCGATTATCAGGTAAGTTCGCTGCTTTTAAAATTTCCGTTGTGAAAAACGCTTCATTTTTGACGAAAAATGTACTACAACAGTCTTCGTTGCACTCGGATCTTAATAAATCAAAATGCCATGCAATGTTTTGATTTTTACTAGAGACTAGTCTTCACAATAGACTCGTTTATCTGGACTTCGTTAATTCGGATTTCAGTTTATCCGGACAGAGACAGTCATACAGAAGTCACCTACTTCTTTTTTCCCGTTCGCCGTCCTGCGTCCCCATTCCAGCCACGAAACGCAAGTAACAAGTTTTCTTGGTCCAGTAAATAGTATAAAGACATTGTACATATCGTGAAGATAAGCAAAGCTGTAGTTCTATTGTCTTTTAGCTTTTTCCGGATGGTTATTTCTTTTTTATTTGCATTATTCATATATTTGTGTTATCTGGACTTCTTTGTCATACGGGCCGGTTTTTGCGCCATCTGGTCTGCAAAACAAGCGTCAAGAGTTATGCATTCAAATGTACAATAAAGTAGAGGGGGTTAAGCTCCCTAATAATGCTGTCAGTCTTCTCACTCCAAAATTTTAAAACTGCACAAAATAAAAATCTTCAAAAATTTAATACCCATAAAAATAGTTGAAAAAGTCTTCAACATTGTTGAAAGAAAAGCGTTTTCAGCCTCCCCTTTCGCCACCCCACCCTTAAAAAACAAAGTGTAACGCATATTGATAGAAACATGTAACCAATTATTCAAATATAAAAATTATGCTTGGGAATGGCTTTCAAAGCAAATTTCCAAAACTTTTAGGGACAAGCATCGCACGGAGGGTATTCAAGCAGTGATGGAACAAGCATTGCAGGGACCCTGAGGCAATATTTTATGAGGATCTCTTATTGGCCAAGTACTCATTTAAAACCTTTGTATTCTTTTTGTTTTGAAGATTGTTTCCATTTCGAAGATCTGGAATAGGTAACTGTGTTACAAATTATGACTTCAACCCTAAACTTATAAGGGAAGACCTTTTTCTGTGGCGATTACCACAATTCATATAATGGGCCTAAAAGTAGTTTATGGGACTTGTATGGATGGTGGGGAGAAGCAGCTGCCTCACTTGCCTCGCCCTAAATCCAACATTGCATTTAAGAAGAGCTATCAGTTAAGACATTTTTCAAGTTCAGTTTTAAGGTTATATTTGAAAGCTTAAATACATGCAAGACTGCAGGAACAAGTTTTAAATCGCTTGTACAATATTTTTAAGGCTTCACTGCGTTAGATTAACGAAGCTGCTAACCCAGCATATCGTAAAATGTGACTTTTACGTATTTACCAATGGCAGTCCACCTTGTAGGTGGAGGGGCTACCAGTCTGGAATTTCAATTTAAGAATGGTTCTAAATTGAATGCCGGTTTAATTTATATCTTTTTATGATTTAGATATAGACGTTTAGAGCTCAATGCTGAACAAAGATTAAGTTCAAAAAGTAATTTCGTATAAGGACTGCACTCTAAAATGCAATTCGTAAACTGTACCTTATGCTTCGTCACAATATACTCAACAAAAAACTTAATTTTTTATAAATGTTAGTAATAGTGTCAATTCATTGACCAAAACCTAACATTTTGGTTCGACTTTCTGCGAAAACATCTTACTGCATTACGCAATATCATCCAACAGCGACCTAATATGACGCATTATCACGTCATTGCAAGATGCAATGAATTTTTACGCAAGATCGCAGTAACTGCACATTTACTTGTATAATACATTTTGTGGCACGTTTTTTGGAAACTGCTACGTCAGTGCATAAATGTCACAACAAAGCATCAATGCAGTAAAGACATGATTTAAGTCACGAATTAGGCCAAACGCGCTGTATAAACACATTGGTTACCCTGGGTTACGTGCTACACGTTTAACATTATATCTTACCAGCATACGAGAAGAAAGCTTCACAACAATAAAAAAAAAAGTGCAAACAAATTTGCAAAACATTAATAAATTAATATTTTTAACTCTGTTATTGCTTTGTACTAAATAGAAAAACGTAAAAATACTAGTGCTCCTGTGTGAAACGAAGCTGGGCAAAGAGTCAATTACAACTTGTTGCCTTTACTGTAAAAGTCTTCACACACATTAAATATAAAAACAGAATTCGCTCTAATCTGAAATACATTTGGATTGTTTATAAATCAATTATGAATCTTTGATCAAATATGGATCAAAACACTATGTTTCCGTTTATTTTTCTTCAGTTTCATTGATTGTGTAGGCTTTGTTTTCATACAGTTTTTTACCGTTTCCTGATTCATCATTTGATGTCGTTGGGCTACTTGGCATTCCTTGGTAACTAGACATGGACTCACTGGTCTTTCGATTGGTCATTTCCGTTTCTTTGGTGTGGGATTTTTCAGTGACCGACTCTTGCTTGTTTTTGGATCCTAAAAATCCGGACAATTTCCCGCTTGTGCTCTTGCTCGAACGGCTAAACTCGTCTTGACAACACAGACGAGCAAGGAAGCTATTGCAAGCACTTCTGAACTCCTTGTTAAAAACGTTGTATATTATTACGTTCAAAAATCGACCACAGATGAAAATGTAAGTGCAGAAAAAGAAAGCCAAGGATATGCTTTGATTGTAACAAACACCTGTTGGCTGCAAAGATATTGCCATACCAACACCAAATACTGGTAAGATGGTAATGGTAAAAACGGTCAGAATGACAACAACGGTACGAATGAGATCTCGATCAACTTTATTCAGAGCTTCTTCGGTCCGTACGCTTTTTTTTCTTGCTTCTTTCATTTTTTTAAGCATCAGTCTGCTTCGGCAAGACGTACAAACGGTAAGAATCCAAGTAATGATAAATGGAATCGCCCAAACAATAACGAAATACGCAAGAGCGTGGGGGTATCTGCAAATAAAATGTAATTGATATATTTGAGTTGTCAGTTGGAAAGGAAGAATTAAATCAAGTATTTTATAGGTGGAACAAATTTTTTAAAGTACCATTTTTGCATGTTAGTCAGTGCCATGGACGGTGCATCAAAAAAAGAGGATTTGCTCCAATGAGTGTCGCCGGTAAATTTGGGTTCAATTTTTGTTGAGTCACAAAAGACTTTGAAAATGTTGTTTACAGATATATTGTTTGCCTTACCTGACAGTGAAACTAAGGAACATAAGAAATGTGAAAATTAAATATAAAATTAGATAAAATAAAAGTGCTTCGGACATCGTCAGCAAATGAATATTGAGAGTTTGACGAGAATAGTTTGAGAAAAGACAAATGTGGGACATGTGAGAAGAGGAAGGCCTAAGAAAACTTGGAAGGAGGCAGTAAAGGATGACATGAAGATAAAAGATTTAAAACTGAAGATGTTCAGATAAGAAATATATGGAAGGGTGGCTGCAGACAACTGGTCGATCGCGACAATTTAGTATAATGGTCAGGCTTTAAACAACATATGCAAATGATCGATTGGATAAACTATGCAAAATACACTAATCTATGGAAAATAGTCTTTTTTCTTTACGATGCTTCCAATATCAATTTTGATTAAGCATAAACAATTTGTTTCAGTTGGTGCATTGATAAATAAATCATAATCTTTAAAAGCCTGCATCAAAATTAACGATACTGGAACAATCATAATTTGCTACAAATTTTTTAAATAAACACAAAACAGCAACATGTTTCGACCTAACATCAAGCCATTTTCCAAAAAAGTTAAACAATACACTTTGCAATAGAATATTTTGTAAATAATTATGTCTGTTTTAGATTACAACCGAATTTGCTTCACTGTAGTTTATTGTGGAATGTATTAAGTTTTATCTGCAGATGGCTAAATATTAAGTCGAATCATGTCGTGATATTTGTTCAAGCGGTAAAATATATAAAAAGAACTGTATCTGCTCCGGTATGCTTAAGCTTCTGTAATATATTTTAAAATGTGACCTCGCATCAGAGAATACATTGTCAAATATTCTTGACACAGTATCAGTAATATGTGATAAAATTAAAACATTGTGATTGTTTCCATGTATCTGGTTTAAGTTTTCTCAGCCGGAGGCATCACAGAAGACTTTATGGGGTCCATCAAAAATTTCACTGAGGTATAGAGCATATGAACTTTGCGTTCATGACAAGGAACAACCAACAGATGCGGAAAAAATGGAGAAAATTCGCCTCTGTAGGCCTTTTTTCTCATGATTTCGAACACTTACGGCCAGTTATTAAGTTTGGAGTTTACAGCACCAGTCGAGTTTTCAAAAGAGTTTACGTCGTTGCAAAGGGAGAGAACCACCAAACTACGTTTCTGTACGACTGAATAGGCTAATTCAATGAGCTAAAGTTAGACATATGTCAAAATGGTGATATCAAAAACATTCAAATTTTAAATAGTTCTGCAGTTACATAAGTCACGATGGGAGTGTATAACCAGTTTCGGAATATAAAGTATTATCAATTTTCTCTTACCTTTTTGCAGCAGGATCACCATCATTTGTTCCCTAAAAAAAAATTAAATTATTAATTAATTTGAATGAAAAGCAAGTGCAAAACTAAACTCATTTTTTTATTGCTTATTTTTGCTGTGCTGGAAAAAGAAAAGGGGGCGTCAAAAAATGACGGCAGAAGGCTGGTGAACGAAAAGGAATCTACTATCAACAGAACAATTAAATAATGCTGCTCATAAAATTTTAATAAAAATGAAGTGAATTTCGCCACCTTTGTAAATGGATACAACAAAAGATTTTAAAAGTTGGATTTCTCTTTCTTTCTTAACAACAAACCGCTCCAGTTCGTTGAATCATATCAGAGTAGTTTGGCGGTCTCAGTTTAGGTTACAATTTACTCTCTATTCAATTGTCAGGGGATCCCAGAGACATTGAAAATGAGATTGTCATATCTTCTGCTGGGCTTTCAGCAACAGTAGCAGGCTAGTAGGAAAAACAAAATATAAATCCGAGTTTGCTAAGTTATCATTCAGGTATATCTTAGTGCTAATGCATCGTTGCAAAAAAAGCGCCAAAAACCTTGAAAATTTTATTTCAGTATTCTTTGGTCACGAAAAATACTTTATTTGCTGAGTTTCTTTAGCCAACTTCGCTGCTGCTAAAAACAGCTGCGATGAAACACACAATATTTTAGGTTTCTTATTATAACGGGTTGATATCACAAGTTCATTAGGAAAATGCTTAAGCCGTAAGCAATGAAAACATAATACTCCATCAAGAAAAATAATAATTAAATTTATCTCTGGATGTTATAACTCTCAGCATGCAATACACAATGCTGGGAGAGAGATCTAAATCCAGAACTAGCAACAAGTCAAACAACGTTATTGTCTTCTTAATTAGATACGGATCAATTGGGATTGCTTACACGGTAGCCCACATGGTAAAGAATATCACTAGACAGGCTGATTTAGCGAATGCTTGTGACAGAGTCTACTGCTATAGCACAGTGTACAGTTAATGGAACAGTGAGAGAACAACAACTGTTTCTGTGTTATAAGCAATTTCGCATTTTCTTACCGCAACTGGCATAATAACTGGTATATACTGGAACGTATAATACGACAATCCATAGACGACAGCATCTTTTGCAAGGACAGGTAAAAAGCTTAGAAGTATAGATCCGATCCACAGAAGTACAACCATTGTTTTTGCTTTTTTGGTAGATACGATGTCGCCTATGCGGTACTGCACAGGCCACATCACAGACAGAAAGCTGTCCACGGATATGAAAAGCAAACTGCAAACAAAACAAAATTTTTGAATTGGTTTATTGCTGTTGCCATAACACAATGACAACTACCATGTGCCCACGGACACTTTACACTTTTATTCTCTGTGAGAGGTGATCATTTTTACAAAGCAGTTCTGACTCCAGTAGGAAATGCTTGACAGACTGTTTTAGTTTTGCCACAGGCTCCGTTGACAGAAACTCCCTAATCGTGCTTCGTTAGGCTAAAAGCTACACTTCGTGCAACATCAAACTTACGTTGCTTTTAGTTGTTAAAGCTCGATCCAACAGATTATGCCGCAATCAAGTAATTATGACGTTACCCTGCACCGAGTGGAAAATACAAACTGTGAAGAGCACAAGCCATTTTAAAGGGAAATAAGAACCTTATGAGCATTATGATGTAGAGGTCAACGCCTTCGCCCCCTAAGCATAAGACCGGAGTTTAAATCTTGGATTTGTCAAAATTTCAAAAACTGATACGCCACTCGCAAGTAAGAACAAAGTTATGTATAGAAGTAGAAAGAAAAGAATGTTTATCTACGGTAGCAAAACAGAAGTCATGGTTGTCGCAAAGAAAAAACAGATTCTTGATAGCAACATGAAGATAAATTAAAGACGACAAAACAAGTAAATTTTTAGCTATCTTGAAACCTGATCAACATCTCATTGAAAATGTGTTCAAGAAATCAAGAGATCTGCTACGGCAAAGTAAACCTTTTCGAAATCGAACAAATTTCTCTGTAACATAAAGATCATCGTGACAACTAAACTAAGATCACTGGACTGTTATGTGCTACCAATTTTGAAATATTTTTGAGAGAGTCGGGCAATGTTTAATCGAATAAAAGCAACAGAGATGTGATTTCCGAGAAAAATGCTCAAAATTTCTCGGGGCAGTCATAGCACCAATGAAGAAGTTTTGCTACACTCTGGTTGTCATCAAACGTTGATCAAGAAGATAAGCAGTAGCTTAAGTTTTGGTGTAACAGTATAAGAGAGAAGAGCTTGCAAACTTGTTTCTTTATGGAAAGATGAATGGAAGAAGTAACAAGGGACGTCTGAGAATAGCATTTTTACTAGACGTTGCGGACTGGAAGAAAATTGATACCATAGCATTACTGAGACTAGCGAAAAACAGGGCAGATTTGCGAGCCATGATTAGCAACGCCACTTGATATGGCACGAAAAAAAGAAAACATTCGTATCAAAGAAATGTCTGCCCAGACAGAGGAACGGACCCCTCCAACTGTGATCACTACGGTCGGCCCAGGACAAAAGAAGCCTTAACTTGCTCTTTTTCAAATCTCACAATTGAGAATAGGAACTACTTTTACCCTGGGAACTACCTTCACAACTACCACCAACATTTGCTGAGATTTTGAAAACTAGCAGCTGCTGATGGTAATTAACACAGGTAATTTTAACGATGACTGCTTTACCCATGCAATCAGTAGCTGTAATGCAGCTTCAATGATGCTAAACTTATTAGCAACATCGTATAACTGCCTATGAAGATTTTTCAGGTAGTACTGAGTCCAGCTGCAAATAATATTTAGCAGCTTAAATGTCCACATTACATTTGCCTCAATATTGTTAAAAAAGCGTAAAAATCAACCACAACTACTTAAAATAAACTTTATTTGTTTACACAACGTAGAATTCATGCTTAGAACTTTTTACAAGTCCGAAAATACTGATTTGCCAAGCGATTTATCGCATCTAAACTTCTGTCTAGCACTGTTTTGTATTGAAAAGCGCAACGCGCTGACAAATGTTTGGCTGCACATAGCAACAAAAACTCACTGCTAGGTGCTCCGGAAAAAGGTGCAGACATGGGCTTTACTGCTTAGTAAAATGGAATTTCACCTGAAAACTGATGTCATTGTTGACAGAACGCCCATGACCCCAAAGAATACAGCAGCTCCCGATTGGGTCTCATCTACGGAGGAAAATATAGCGAGATCAGAAGCGGAGTAAAACCTCTCGCTGTAATCGATCTTGTTGTTAAGTGTGTTGTGAACCATCGATGGCAAAATAAAGATTCCAGCAATTAAATCTGAAACAAATTTATAATAATCAAATGAATTCATCATCCGATATCAGTTACGAAGGTAGGCCACATGTAGCATTTTTGAATGGGTTGATAACGCCTTAGGTTTGGGGGAGGGTTGGTTAGCCGCACTCTTGAAACTGGGTACAGCTCTATAACTGGCGGTAAACAATGCTTACCTGCAACGGCGAGTGACATTTTAAAATATCCATTCGGTTTTCGGAGAGATTTCGTCGTGGCCGTAACAGAGATAATGAGAACATTGCAGATGATTATAATCGCAGAGAGAAGAATGCCAACAACAGCAATGAATACCACTATAGGATGATCGCATGTGAATATCCAGTAATTGTCAAAGAATGCGTAAGCTGTGCAAGCAGGGTAGAATCCACACTGAACAAAATCCACATTTGATGTCATGTTGCTGGAATCTAAACAATCAGGTTTAGGAATAAGAAAATGCCGGAAGGAGAAGGAATCTAAACAAGTTGCTGGAATCTAAACAAGTGCCGGAAGGAGAAGGGATAAAATATGGCAAGTATATGTCTTTCTTTGAGAGACATGTTTTGTTGCTGTTGAAGGCAACCCTCTTTAAAGCAGGCTTCTCGTGACATAAGTATGATATCATGGTGTGTTGGGAGATATCAAGATGACTGCCTTTCACAGATTTCTATAGAGCAAATTGCTTCGCAACACCTGTCTGCCACATAAAGTAGCACGTATCCTGTTGAGTGCGTTACCCATGTACACAACACGCGAACTAACGGGCTTTTGGTGCAGAATATCTTTTTCATACAAAGAGTAAAGCAGGAAAGCTGCGATTATCGTTTTTTAAAGTTTTTGGTGTAACTCGACGTGGTAACTGAACCCAACGCTATCGGCTGCTAAGTAAACATTCTGACTAAATGCTTGAAGAACCCTTGAAAATAATGAAATATTTTCTATTTTAGCTATGTAATGGTACAATTATCTACCTAGAAGCTGCAGCAACATAGTGAAAATGCATTTCAATGTTATCTTCGTGGCTTAGTGAAATTTTATTGGGGTTGCAAAGATCTGTTTGATTAAAATGACGAAAAACTTATCAGTATACATAGCTGTATGCATTCACTTGTCTATAGGAAAAAGGGGCATTATGTCGTGTTTTGATCATATAACGCCAAAAAATTAGCGTGATTAGCATTTGCCACTAACATTCAAAAAAATAATGATTTTCAGCAGTACTTTTTCCCAAACTCCATTTTTGATAAAACTTTAAGTGACCGCAAGAACATCAATTTCACAAAATTCTGAATGCCCCTAAAGAAGACCTTCACGGAATTAATATTTTGTAGCTACCTCCTCGATTTAAAAATTCATAATAGGCTAGTGGCTGCATGCAGTTCTTCACTTGTCTGCAAATCAGCAAAAGAAACCAGCGCTATTGGGAACGAAAAAACCTGGTAGTCTAAGCCGCCATGGTTATGCACAGTGCGCTTACTTAAGGGCCATTCCACGTCAAGTGATCCAAAAAAATGACATTTTTTCGCCTACCCTCTCAGATTTTGATGAAATTCGACAGAGTGATAAAACTTCTCTCTCTGATCGCAAAAAACTAATTTTTTTAAAGATTGGTCAACTAGAAAAAAAGTTATGGCTAATTAAAATTGGCTGTTTTTTGTGATCACTGAAGCGGAAAAAAATTGGTATTTACATGTTCAACTTTGAAAAGATACTTCTCAGCTAGTGAAAACTCGTCTGCTATGATATTTTCAGATATTGTTGGACATACACTCCTTTAGTCAAAACACTAAAAACAAAACTTTTGGACTGTAACCTTTGACCTTTAACCTTGGGGTTGTTGGTGAACCCCATTGGGTGCGAAAAAACCTGGTTGTCTAAGCAGCCATGCTTATGCACAGTGCGCTTACTTAAAATCAATTAAAATAATATTTACTTAAGCCATTTTCGCCATTTGAAAAGACCGATGGAAATGAATCCCTCAGCTGATTGATAATTGCAAGACGACTATCATTCTGAAAATACGTGAAATTAATACGCATTGTAAATAACTAAGATGCAGTTATCGGCCTTAGCACATCCGGCAACCACGGTACAAAAATAAAAAATCTGTATTTGTCCAGAATAAAAAAGATAAACTGCTCACCAAGCATGCCCATAAGTGTCAGATATCGAGCAGTTACCAATGGCACCTGCTTGATTGACGATACGGTACCAATACATAAACTAGTCACTATTTTTCCATTGTTTTACATTTTAAAAATAAGATAGTTGAATCAGCTATAACGCCTTCGATCACTCACAATTCCGAAATTTTTTTCTTCAAAGAATAACTTTCTCAAGCACGGTCCTGTCACTTCTTGTGTGCAAGCTTCAAGGGACTTCAGAAAAGTAGAATTGTTTTTACTACTAAAGAAGATGAACTGGATCAAAGTGTCATTCACGTTGCTTGTGTTAGCACTTGAAAACTGAATCAAACTCAAAACAGTGGCAATAATAACACAAATGTGTTTCTGCATGATCATTTATTTAAAAAGTCTGAAAACAAAATGAATCGCAACTTAAAGAGTTGAAAACTTTAGTAGATTATATTTTCTAGCAGCTAAAAATTTACTTCAGACAAAAAGAACTCATCTTCAAATTTTCTCAAGTAAAAATATAGGACAAATAATATTGATGAAATATGCTTGTAAAATACGAGTATGGGAGGGTCGCCAGCTTGCCGAGAGCGGGGGGCCCAAGCCAAAATCGGAGGGCTAATGTAAAAAGTTAGATTTGCATTCAAGTAAGTTTGCATGCCTGGTGATGCCCCAGCACATTTGCCAATCTGGATCATAAATGTTTTCTCACCCCCCAAAAAAGATCATCACTTTTCAGACTTAAAAATTAATGGTTTTCTTTTCAATCTGCTATAATTTTCTAAACTTTTTAGTGCGATCCCTAAAAGAAAGTGAACACTTTTCCACACGCACAAATTTTCTTCTCTAAGAATTCCTAAAATTTGTAGAATCGATTTCAAAATAAAGATTAAAAAGGACAAGGGCAATGACAGAATTGAAAAATAAAGGACTGTTGCTAACCTATTTACAAGGCTTTCAAAATTATTTCTAAAATGGCACAAAAAGCAGAGATTATTTGTAAAACAATGTTTTGCTGGCTGACCTGTATCCTTAATCTTTTCTCGCAAAGAAGAGAGGGCAGAACTAATTTGATTCATCATCACCATCATACAACGATCTCTTTGATTCAGTGGGTAAAATCACCGCCTATGTGCCTACTTTCTGTAAGTATGTTTTTTTGACTCTGTTATTAGCAAGTGGTTGACAGATTTTCGCGAAAAATGTTTCTACCGTATGCTACAAGCATCAAATATCTAATTTTTACTTTAAAATGTCAATTGTGTTTCTCCGTAAATGCAAAAAAGTGGCAGTGACCACGTTAGATGAACTGGCAATCTCCTCTTGAGAAAACAACTTGTTAAACTTTTCCCTCTGATAACTTTGTACCTAAAAGTAGTTTTCTTTTTTGGTCATAAATCGCTGTCTATCGACATACCGATTCCATATTTCGCGCAAAATTTCTTTAGAGCGACGTGGTGGCCTTGACTATTTTATAGATTGTAAAATGTTGCATTATTTTCAAAAATTGATACAGCTTGTAGCCAAGCAATAAATTAAAGCACTCTATGAAAATAGAAAGAATTTTTAAGGTTCACAATAGATCATGGAGTTCGTAGAATTGTGTGATGGAAAATGTTTGACCACCTACAGCTTTAGTTCAATGGATCGACTTGTTGTTGTTGTTTTTACCCGACCCCTTCCGAGGAATGAGGGCAGGGCGGGAGACCAAAGAGCCCCAGAAGCCGAGCAGCTACCCAGGGCCTGGAACAGAAATTGTTTGAGACAGAGAATCGCCATAGAGCGAGTGCCGCAATGATTCTGTAGCTGGACAATGCAGAATGAGATGAGAGGTGTCCTGGAACGGTGTATGCAGGCGCTGCAGGAAGGATTCTAGATTCTGCCAATTCAAGAGAGATAAAAGCTTAAGAGTAATCTGTGTCCGGTGCTGCGAGCACGAGAGAGAACATAGCGAGCTTGACGAAGGAGCATGAGTTCCTCAGTGGAAAACCAGGAAACCGATGTGTCGAAGAACTTCGATGAGACAGTACTCCTCCAATGCGAGAAATGATAAAAGTGGATACGAGAGATAAGGGGAGAGAGAGACTACAAGGGATTACAGAGGGCACGAGTAGCGCTCTTCGTCTGGCCAGCTCATCAGCCGCGTCGTTCCTGGGGAGAAACGAGTATCCGGGAACCCATTGTAGCCTGATAATGCGGGAGGAAAGAGAAGACAGTTCCTGCCAGATCTGCCAGAGAGATTGAGGTAAAAGGAAAAATGGAGAAGAGGACAGAGCGAGATTCAGATAGTAGGAGAAGAGAAGTGGTAGACTTGTTTGTGCTGACGAGACCAGCAAAGAGCGTGCAGAATGGCGCAGGCTTCAGTGGAAAAACTTGAGCATACTGGGCCAGCTGAAAAGGAAAGAGTAGCCTCAGTGCAAGAGAGCAGTTGGCTGGTGCGCCAGAACCGCCTTTGCCAAAAGGAAAAGGAACAGAGCCGTCTGTCCAGAGTACCAGATCGTAAGGTGGGAGAGAGTCACGATAAGCGAGAGCCACACCTTGGCGAGAGAGAGAGGGATCAGGGCAGGAGCATGGAGAGGAAAGAGTGGACTTCACAGTGAAGGAAGGTAGGTTCCAAGAAGGTGACTGAGGGCAAGCAAGCAGCCTCCCTAGGGGAAGTAGAAGAAAGCATGAGTTGTGTGAGTGAACGCAAAAGCTCTCCAGGACGATCTGCAGAGTCTTGGTTTCACTCCAAGTCTGGCCAAACCTGAAATAGAAAAGGATGTTGGGAGACCAAGGGCCCGCTCATAAGATGACAGAGCGAAATGAGTCGAGGTGACTCGTAGGGGAGGTAGAGAAGCCTCAGAGAGGAGAACTGAGATAGGGGAGGACGAGAGGCAGCCGGAGATGGCGCGACTAGCCACTCGGTGGAGGCGTTCCAATTTGGTGATATTGATAACGCTTAGAAAAGGAAACCATCCGGGTGAAGCGTATGTGAAAAGGGGCCGAAGAAAAGCTTTATACAGAAGAGACAGGGACTCCTTAAAGGAGCCCCATTACGAAGCAGAGATACAGCGTAAGGCCTTGAGATGAGGGAAAAACTTGGCCTTCAGCGAAGATATATGTTTAGAAAAGGAAAGAAAGGCGGTCAAAGGTGACCCCAAGAAAAGTTGAAGTGGGATTGAAACGGACGCGGGAGTTGAACAAATAGAGGTTGGGTTGGAGATTAGCTTGATAGGAATCCAATGAGATAAAAGAGGCCTCGTATTAGCTGGGAATCAGAAGAAGATGCGAGTACTCAGACGAGCGCTCCAATCGAATCAGAGCTCCTTGTCTTCCATCTTTCACTAACCGCATCTTCCACTTCAGCGGACCCAAGGCTTTAGGATGGCGTTTGATGCGGCCGAAAAGAATAGAAGATTTGGCCGCATTTAGTGTCAGAGAAGTAAAGAGAGCAGCAGCAGAGGAAAGAGAAATAGACGAGTATTCCTCTGCAGAAGGACAGTGAGAGTCGAAGTAAAAAGTCATTCCAACGAGCTTTCTGAAAATTGAAGGAAGGGAGACGTTCGTTGGAGCGGAATAGCAAAGAAAAAGGGGCAGTCAATAGAACTGGTAAGTGATCAAAACCCAGGTCCTGAAGCACCTCCTAAGAGCAAGAAAGGGCGAGAAAGGAATGAGCAAAGAAGATATCAGGGGAGTAGCGACTGCCAGAGAAGCAACGGGAAGAGTAGGTATGTCAGGGTTATTGAGAGCAAGGAGGTTAGAAGAGATGACCCAATCGAATACTTCCTCCCCACGGGCGTCGGAACTACCGTTTGAGTCCCAGAGGGGGGATGGCAATTGACGTTTCCCAGAATGAAGAGATTTCTGGAGGAGTAGAGGATGGAGGGAGAAAAGGAATTGTTTCTGCTATTCGTCGGAGAAGAGCGAATTCGCAGTTTAAATTCAACGATGCGCGAAAAAATCCGGCGATATTTGGTAATTATTTTTCAGTTGGTTAAAATTCTTGCAATTTGCTAGCAAAATTTTCAATAAACCGTTTTAATGTGTGGGAAACGGTGAATAGGAATCCAAGATTGGACCATCGCTTTTTTGGGGCAGTGCAACGTCTCACGTAATCAGCACGTTGGCCGTGACGCAACAGTGAGCAATAGCGACTTAAATATCACTTGTATAACAAACTGTCTCTCAAGCAATTATAATAAAGTAAATCAAACAGTTTTTTTTACTTTTGCCGGCTAATTTTAATTGTAGGTAAAGAGCAATAATTACAGTAAAAAGAGCTCTCGAAGTTAGCTTCACACAAGGAGACAAGACATTTTTCGAGGAAAGTTGGAAACCGGAAGTGGTTAAAATGTATATTTTTTCTTTACCCTTCAACTGCAATTTCAATCGCGCTTGATAAAATAATAAAAAGCACATAGATCTCGGTTTCAGTTTGGCACGAAAAACACCATTTTTTGAGAGAATGGTTTAGTTTTTATTAATTACAAATAAATAACCTTCTCACGCTTGCCAGTTATGAAAGCTATAAGTAAAAAAGAATACGACTTCTAACCAATTTTAGTTTTAAATACCACCCCAAAATGTTGTTTTTTTAAAATGAAATGTAGCTGACAGCTATGTGCGATGACAGCTTACCAATCATGATTGAAATAAGCTCTGTAACTTTAAGACAAAAATGTGGATTCTATTCACGATCTCTTTGAAAACTTTTATATTAAAATGTAGTCTATTTATATCAATTGCTTGAAAGTTAATGTGTAGTACAGTAAAATTTGCCGATAACTATAACGTATTGTAAAAAATTATCGTTTGCAATTGACCATTCCAAACAGTTTTATGATTCAACAGTAAAGTGGATCATCTAATCACGTTTACTAGTGTAAGGAAAAATGACTAAACAGTCAAAACTCACAGAAAGTTGTGCACTGCTCAAAGAAACCTTCATTTAATGCGCGCGCGCGGTCAATGCAGTGTTTTAGATCTTCCTGTAGTCAGTGGCGCGGAGTAAAGTAGGCTGGGTCACCCCAAAAATTTTTCCGGGAAGGGCAGCCTCTTCACAAATGCTTTGCATAAAGTGCCTACAAATGAGACCGTGTAGTTTTATGTCTAGCTACAAATATCAGCTTTTCAATTTTTTGCTCGACTTAAAAGCTACGTTTACCAAACTCGCGCATATTCGCGTTCATGAATTTCCTTGTTCCTTTTATATCGGTCAAGTTTCGAATGCTTTTCAACAAAAACAGAACTTCGGGTCAAGTCTCGAATACTTTAAACAAAGATAGAAATGCGGTCAAGTTTCGAATGCTTTTCACAAAAATAGAGTTTCATCTATCAAATATTTGCGATCTCTTTTCTCACATTCGTTCAATGGTTAATAAAACATAGAATTAAGTTAATTTTAATTACATGCACTGTTAATTTGACATTCTGAAATGTTTACGAATTACTGCTGCTGAAGTCGCAGAGTTTGAGTGACCAAATGTAATTATTAAACAAAAATAACCAGGTATTTCGCCGCGGCCGAAAGGTTCACAAACAAGTAATCGACAGGTTACTTGTTTGTAAACCCTTTTGGGACCCGATGTAATCACGCGAATTATTACATCGCCGAAGCGCATTGTCACAGTTTTGCCTCCTCTTTCCCGCGAAAATTTTAAAAAACCGCCTTTACGCCCATACAATTGTTGTTCGGACTTGTTTTTAGTTCATCTATAAAGACCTTGACACACAGTTAACTCCAGTCCCTGCTGCGAAAGAAGTGGCAGAGTAAACAAGCTACAACTCGCAAGCTGCTATCTTCATCGAATTAAAAAATAAAGATCATTAGTGAGAGATGATGATGGCCTAGATCAGATATGTTTAGTACGCCGACCACAGTCTTCACGGGGCCACTACTGTACTTTATTTACCCTTCACATAGAGTGTAATTGGAAAATTTTTTTGACAATTTGTTTATATATTTTCTTTGGACAACATCCTCGAAATTTACTATGATAACTTTTTTGAGGTCGCCTGTGAAATTAGAAAAGATGTTTAATCGGGCCACGTGCCTCTTTGCGTTTTGAAAATTTTGAAAATGGGCCACATGCCAAAAACAGTTGAAAAGCACTGAACTAAGTTAAAAATGCCATAATCAAAAAAATACGTCTGACGGAAAAATAAAGAGTGTGATTATACGCAACAAATGTCATATGCAAACTTTAAAGCATTTGAAATATTGGAATTCTGCCGGTACTGAGAGAAATTAAAGTTATTGTAGACAAGTTGACGTCACAAATAAATCCTTTGAACTATGTCTACTGCACAATAAATGCGTGGAAATAGTACGTGAAAACTTGCAAAACGCTGTTACGTTGCTGTCACGTTACGTCAGACGCTTAGCTGCCTTCGAAGAAATTTTGGACGAAGGCGCCAAGATGTCAATCGGGATAAATAGAAATCTTTTTTAGCGCCTTTATATGGAAGACAAGTGGCCCAGACGCCTCGGAAATGGCCACTCCCAAGCGATTGCGGACGTCCCATCCAAAATTTGCTTTCTCGAGAATGGACAATAGGAAGATAAAGATGGTCAATAAAAAAAAAGCTTAGCGTATACGCTGAACTTAGTAGGTTATCAAAATCGACTTCGTTTACAAATTTACAATACGGTACTTAGGTTGGTGTAGCGGTTTGTTCAGCAATGTCTACAAAATTGTCCGGCGGTTTTTGCACATTTGCTAGCAATTTCGCATTTGCGCCGGCGACTAAGCACCGACTGAAATCTAGAGGAAACGCTGCATAGTAGTTTAACAAGCCTTGTCCCTACACACTTAGTTATAGTTTACCATGTATTTGTATTGATGTAGATGAAAGGTTTACCTGAAATAGTATGCAGGCAGTTGTCAAATCTACTTCTTTCTTGGTGTTTGTTATAAATTCTGCACCTTGGCAAGCAATTGGCGTATAGGTTGTCCACTGGTACAACAAAGCTAATAAAGAATCGATAATTGACTAACTACACCTCTATTGTATTGCAAGCAGCAGAATAGCTCATGACACATGCATTTATTTTAGCATGTCGCCAGATTGTTGACTTTCATTAATTTTTGAAAATATAAACAAAGCTACGTTTGATTAAATCTAATGTCCTAGCTTTGCTAGAAGAGATACCATGTCATTATGACTCTGATACCGATGTTGATGAAAATTTTGATAAAGACTTAGACATCACACAAAAAACAGATCCATTTTCATGTTCACAAGGTTATGATGAAATAGAAAGTCAATCATCTACAAACTAGTAGGATCTTGTAGTAGTAGTAGAATACTAGGGCTAGTAGTATTAACACACAGAGTCGATGCTGGAGAAAGAAATCATTAACAATCAACCCCTTTAGTTTTACGTCTCATTGCACAAGTGAAACTTTTACAGCAACCCCTATTCATGCATTTCAAATTTTTTTGATGATGAGATGATAGAAAGCTGGCATTTTCAAACAAACTTGTATTGCACCCAAAAAAGCAGAACGGGAAGCATTGCAAAAAATGAACTTTATGCGTTTTTTGAGATAAATATTTTGATGTCATACAATGAACTCTCAACGCTGAAGTGGTATTGGATGACAGCTAATGACGTGGGCATTTCTCTCATCTAGGAGGCGATGACTCGTGACTGTTTTTTTTACACATTGAGCAATCTTCACCTCAACGACAATAGCAAAATTGATTTATCACAAAGCGACAAAATTTTAAAAATCCGTTCTCTAGTGCAGCGACTAAATTATCTTTTTGTACGAAAACATTCACCAAGTGAACATGTCAGTGTTGATAAATCGATGATTCGCTTCAAGGGAAGGACCTCATTAACACATTGACCGCGGCGAAGTTTTCTCCGTACACGCTAACGCGTTTTATCGTAAAAGCGCATATTTCGCATATTATGCCGATATGTCTGACAACTGAATAAAGCGAAACGTGGTTTGTAATAAAACGTAAAATTGTGTCCAAACAATAATGAAACAATCAAGCAAAATAAGACGGGTAAAGAAAGCAATTTAAGTTCGCAAAATCAATATGAAGAAATCAGTACTGTGTTGTTTGAAATAGTACGCTGACTGGTTTATCGCATTCAAATGCAGGCTTTACTGTGGAATTTTTTGAAGCAAGGAACCACACACACAAAGCTGGTTTTGAGGGGCATGTTTGACACATGTAGCGAGTTTCTTTGCGTTGCTTTTGATGATTGCAAACAATGCACTTTCAAGCAGCATCTTTCTTTGAACTTGTTGAAGGGATGTGAGCCAAATAGTGCTGGCCAGACAGACGAGAAAGATCAGAACTTTTATGATGATGAAATGCGGATGTATCTGATGCTTGTGGGAGGTCTTCATTTATTCTAATATCAGAACTCAACAGCGAAGCAATTACACTCCTTCAAAATTTCAACTGCGCCTTTGTACCACCAACCTTTTTGTTCAAAATGAAAGCATTTACCATAGCCATGTCGAGGTGCTGTAACACAACTTTGCGGTACCATTTTAGCGTTTTTCGTAGTGGACTATAATAGGACATTAGTTGATCCATGCTGTCCACACCGCACATAAAGTTATTATACGATATAATAGACTCTGGTTTTTTTTTCTTCCACCCTCCTTTTGTTTGTCTGTTGCTCTCAACCATTTTTCCGGAATGATGTGTTGAGAGCATTAGCACTTCCCTTTTGTCTTGCCACTTTTCTACAACAATACGCCCTTTTCGTTTTGCAATGTGCTGTCCTTTTTTTAGTTTGGTAGAAACAATATTTTATGGGAGCTGTTTTCTGTTTTTCCTCAATGTTCCACAAATCAACGTTTTTCGATTTAGTAGAGCTTTCGCTAAAGGCACGCTTGTGTAAAAATTATCCACGTAAAGAGCATGACCACGATCTAACAATTTTTCCATCAGCTTTAGTTTCTGCGTGACCGAAACCAGAGAGAGGATTCATTTTTGCGCAGTATACCAGGTCATTCTACATATATCCTGTATGTTCACACAGCATGTAAAGTTTCACATCGTATTTATGTCTTTTGCCAGGAATATACTGACGAAAGATCAAGCGGCCTCTCGAAAAAACCATTGATTGGTCTATAGATATTTCTTTCCCAGGGATGTATAAAGCTTGAAATCGTTCAAGTAGAGCATTGCATATTTTTCGCAATTTGGATAAACGATCGCCATCAACTGCAGATTCGTTGTCACTAAAATGCCAAAAACGGAGTAGTAGCTCAAAGCTGTCTGGTGGCATCGTAGAATTGAACATGGGAGTCGCTATCACAGGATCAGTAGACCAATAATTTTCTATGCATGCTTTTTTTACCAAACCCATTGTAAAAAGAATTCCTAGAAACCTCATCATTTCTGTGTTTGTGGTGGCAACCCAACGTTTCATTCTGCTTTTTGAGTTACTACTGAATGTGCTATTATTTGCTCAGCATATCTATTTCTTTTTGTGACCATAATCTTTATTATATGCTCGGTCACGAACAGCAAAAAAAATTGCACTAGCAATGACTCTTTGTTGAGAGTGACAGAATTGCTTATGCCACTTGATTTAGAAAAATTTATATCTGATGGAGATGTGTGAGTTGGTTCTACAGATTTCCAGTTGTGGTCAGCGAAATTAGATGCTGAGGCAGTATTAGAATCATCATTGCTGCTAAACAGTTCTAACATGCTCTCATTGCGAGTTGCGTCGGTAGTTGAAATATCACTAGTATTGCCTGCAGACTGAACAGAGTCATGACTGGTGTTTGCTGTTGCTGTTGATTGCAAATGAGCAACAGTGTTAGCGCCATTTTTTAATTCTGAATCACTAAAGTAGCTCTCCCTATCCGAACCATTATCGTCTTTGGGCTCCTCTTCAGATAAATCTACCAATTTAAAATTTTCTACCAAATCGCTCAAATAATACTTTTTAGTTCTTTTTCTAGTAGCTATGATCATTTAGTAGCTCTATAAAAAAAAATCTGAAATAAAAACTTCCGGCTATATAAAGATAATGTAAGGCCGCAGTAAACTCTAAACAGTCTAACGAACTAATTGTAAGTCATCTTCTATCCGAAATCGCTTTCAAACATAAGAACTGCGGAGTACACACTTTTCTATCATTGTGTCTGATTTCAAATAAACTGACATTGAAAAAATAATAATAATAATAAAGTCTATTTCTTTTTGATACTGTGCGGTAATTTCTACCAAGGTTGTTTGGTTTTTCTGACAAAAATACAATGGCTTAGAACTTCAGTAAAACGTCATAAAAAGTTTTAGAAACTAGAGAAAAAAGAAATTAGCTTAGTTATTTTCATAGGAAAAGATTCGGCGATTATAGCAGACGCTGAAACAATCGAAATCAAAGTTGGCTGAAACACGTATTTATACGTCCTTAGCGTACAAAAAGGAAAAATAAGGACGTATTAATACGTCCCTCGCGGTCATTGTGTTAAAACCAGGGATGTGGAAGCGGTTATTTTTCAAACGCTTCCGCTTCCGCTTCCACACCTATCGCTTCCGCTTCCGCTTCCACCAACAAAAAACGAAAAAACTACCGTTGACAATTTTTTTTAACTTTTGTGGCTTTGTAGCCTGCCTTCTTCTACACTTCATCATTTTGAGAAAACAAAAACCTTCATTTACTGCTATTACTTTACCTACTTCGCTTGAGCTTATTGTTTCGAACTACTCTGTGTTTGTTTTTCGTAGATATCAAAACTCGTGCTGAATGTAGAACAGTGCTTTTCAATCTTTTTGTCATTGCGGAGCCCCTAATGTACTTTTGCGTTTGTCACGGAACTTCCACCAACAATAATTTAGAAATCACAAACTGCTTGCAAGAAAATCAAATATTTCGTTACTACAATTCCAAAATTAATTAAACACTTCAACAAATAGACAGTTATTACAAGTTCCTTCACTACTTACAACTTACTTTTACAACAGTTAACTTCATGCTTCTCAGATCTAAACCGTATGATTCCATATTACAGCTCTCGACAATAACTTGTCGTCACAACAACAAATTACACCGTATAGCGCTGATTTTTCCTCTCTATCCTCAACTAACTCTGACTTTGAGTTAACTTTAACTCTAATCATCATTACGAACCTTCTGTCCGTCCTCAAAACACGTTTTGTTTTGTTTTATTTGCCATAGTTATCCTCCATTCACGAGAAAGCGAATTGTATCGCTATACTTTGGACGGGAAGTCCGCACTCGCTTGGAAGTTGCCTTTTTCGAGGTTTATGGGCGACCTGTCTTTCACAAGTTAAGTGCCTTGCCCAAGGACGTTAAGTGCGTCCCGTTAAGTGCCTTGCCCAAGGACACAACAAACGAACTTGCCGGCTTGTTCTCCACCACCTCCCCTAAATGCCGAACGCCAAGAAGGGAAGCTGCGGATGCCATTTTTTAAAGGTTTTTGGTTTGACTCGACAAGGGAGATGAACCCCTGGTCTACCGACTGCAAAGCGGACGCTCTAACCACTACGCCATCGCGCCATCGCACGTATTGACTCTAATCTTTTTGGATAGTAAAGTGCGAAATTTCTGTCGTATATGTAGTATGTAAATGTAAAGCGAGCAAAATTGAACTGTACCAATCAACAGCCGCCTCAACGTGGTGGTGCGGTCCCCGACCCGTTTGGGTAGGGTCAAAATGGCTGTTGGCCTTCCCGAGGGTCCCAGTTGCCCCGGGCACTCCCCTCACACAAACCATTTTTTCGCCATGCAGCCGCCTGAACGACCGCAGAAGGTAGCACGCAGCCTCTTTAAAATTGGCCTGTCTTCTCTCTACTCCTGCCTTTCTCTTGCCCATCTTCTCATTCTTCTCCTTCTCCTGATGAGCGGCAACGTTCATCCTAGCCCTTGCCCTGTCTTTCCCTATTTAGTGTGCGCTGGAAATGTGACCTGGCGGGGTAGGTCAGTGCAATGCTGCACATGCTATAATTAAGTTCATTTAAAGTGCTCATTACTCTCCTTTTCTAGATTCAGAACTCTTGGCAGCTCTCACTACTGGAGCTGCCCTCCCTGATTTTTTCGAGATTCCACACCTACCAGCACTGTGCCTTTCTCCTCGGACTCCTCCAGCTGGTATACCTTCACTGCTCAATCTGGCCCCCTTCTTCTAATGTAGCACTTGCACTCCACCCTCACCTTAAAACCTCCTATCCTTTTTCCGCCCACTTTGTATCTTCTCCCTCTGCACCCTCACCACCGCTCATGCTCCTGGCTGTTTCTCTTTACCTCCTGCTTTCTCTTTCCCTCCTTTACTCTCTCAGGGTTTTTCAATGGAATGCTGGGGGTCTTCAAGCCAGGAGCACTAAACTACTACACTTTATTTCGTCTCATCCCGTTGACCTTATATATATATCCAGGAATCTAACCTTAATTTATCTTCCTCTTTTCAGATCCCTGGATTCTCTGCTCTGCGATCCCATGGCACCCACTCCCGATCTGGTATTTTTTCTACTGATGTCGCAGACGCTAGCCGCGGCGTCATCATTTTCGTCAAGCAGGGCTTATCCTTCTCTGAGCTTTCTACCTCCTCTCTTTCTTGGCTTGGCCCCTACTCTGATTATATAGAGGTCAAAATCTCTCTAAACAACTTCTCCTCGCTCTCATTTCTTAATGTTTATGCTTCCCCTATTCGTTCTTCTACGAAGAATAGCAGAACCAATTTTTTTCCTCTCTCCATTCTTCCCTCCTATGTGGAAGCGGAAGCGGTGGATTTTTCGCGCTTCCGCTTCCGCTTCCACAGAAAAAAAACGCTTCCACCGCTTCCGCTTCCACATCCCTGGTTAAAACAGTACAATCCTACGAAACCAATTAGGCGTGAATATAAACTGTGGTGCATTGCAAGCAATGATGGTTATCTTTACAAATTTGAAGTGTTAACAGGTAAAATATTTCAAAAGAAAGCTCTGCTCAAAATCTTGGTTTGATAGGCAATGTTGTTTATCAGTTAACCAACTGGTTGCAAGGAAAATACCACAGTTATTTTTTGATATTTTCTTCTCATCAGTTCCTTTGTTAAAAGAACTAACAAGAAAAAATATTTTGGCTTATGAAACTATACGACCAAATCGGAAAGATTTATCGGTTATAGCTGATGAAAAGACAATCGAAAAAGGTGACTTTGACTTTAAGTGCACTTTTGATGGACTCAGTCTCTATAAATGAAAAGACACCAAACCAGTGCACCTGATATCAAAATATCACAAAATTGAAACTGCTACAGTGCAAAGAGGGCAGAAACTACAAAGACGGGGCAAAGGTAACTATCACCTGCCCCAGGTTGTAAAAGACTACAATCAGAACATGGGTGGGGTGGACAAACACGACATGCAACGCCAGCTTTATGAAATAAACAGGAAAAGCATGAAGTGGTGGGATAGACTTCTTTTTGATTTCGCTTGACATGGCAGTTGTTAATGTTGTTCACAATGCAAGCAAGGAGCAACAACTTTTATGCCTAGAGTTTCGAAGAGACCTTGCAATGGGACTGCTTACTCGTACATTTGCTAGAGGCTGCAGATCATCTGGTGTTCCAAAAAAGTGTAAAATAGCATAGAGTGTCCCACCTTCAGTAGGGCTGAGTTACGTTGAGGTTCGCCTGCCTCAATTCATACACAAAAAAGGTAGATGTGAAGTATGTTCGAAAAAAGGAGTTGAAGCTAGACCTTGTTGCATCTGTGCCAATTGCAACGTCCATCTTTGCTGCAACGCTTCAAAAAACTGCTTTGTTGAGTATCACTCGTAAGAGTTATTGTTGGAAGTGAAGTGTAACATTGTTGCATAAATTTATAATGCCGATTTGTTTTTATAAAAGACTGTTATTAGATTAGCGTGAAAAAATTTTTAAATAAAATTTATTTTTTTGACCAGTGAGATTATCTCCTACGGTCCTGACCGGATCGGAGATTCCCATCTCCCCAAAATCTACTCACCTAAAGAGCACAAAAAATTTTTTGGTATTTTTGTGATTACGGTGGTCAAATCAAACAAAATCTAACACTGAAAATATCTTGTGAAGAAATTTTTTAATTCACGACTGAAAGGGTTAAACTTTGTTCTAAAAAATTGATACAGCCCGCTTCAAAATTTAAAATTTCGTATTTGGTATACCAGTAATTAATGTTACAGATGCCTGCTATATTGTTATAAACTGTTCAGCGGCGATCTATTGTTGGGTTTCATAGGTTACTAAAGTTTGCTGACCTTACATGATTCAGCCAAGCGCAACTGGGCTAAGTAGTCGATTTGTCTTGCTGTCAAGAGTGGAGAGGTGAATGAGAAATATTTGTTTCTTTTAAATGAGAACCAACGGCAACTATCAAAATTTGACTTGCCTTCAGATTAATTGTTTTCTCTTCTACAAGCAATAATTTCAGAAACATATTAAACACAAATACAAAACAACATAAAATCTTCTTCCGTTTGCAGGTTTAAACGTTTTTCTACGTGGTGCAGTTCAAAAGATATAATGCTTTAAACTTTCGGGGCAAAAACTACCCCGCGTTGAACTTAGCACGACGCGAATCTCTTGGGTCGAATAGGGTTAAATATCTCAAAGTCGAGCTGAAAAATGGAGGAAATCCTATGAAAGAAATTTGGGTGATCTCAAAAAAAAAAGGGTCATCGCCTCTCTCGCCCTCGCAATTTATGCTTTTTAGATCAATTTCAATGGATCGAAGTAGCTCTGTACGCACTGAAAACATTGCACTATACATTTGTATTGCCATTGTGAATAGGGCTCCGCGAGCCAAAACTCTTTGTTTGTGGAGCCCCTAAGCTTCTCTTGCGGATCCCTGGGGCTCCGTATGAAGCACTTTGGGAAACTACGGTCTAGGTGGATATGGTTGAACTGCAGTTAATGGTAGCATTGATCTAGCGTTCAAATTTCACGATATGGCTTCGGTCTTTTGTCTTTTAGAAAGACACTTCAAAACAATTTTCCCTGCTTGTAACAGAAAAATAAAGTGCCAGCAGTGTCGACAACTTCACAGCGGATCTCAACTCAAAGATAATCGACTGTAACCGATACAAGGATTCAACGTGATCTGAGGATAAAAATTTATGACTGAAGTTCATTTCGGCCTTATTTGCTTAAAATTTATTTGTAGAATAACTTTATTGTGTCTCAGAAAAAAATCAAATTACAAAAGAAACTCGTTGTATCTTCCATTTGACATAGTCTATTATATGTTTATTCAAACATTGCAAAAATCTTAGTATCTTTCTGTAGCCTGTAGAACAAAACCCAGTGGTATCATATGAAGCAAAAGTATTATACTTAATAGTGTCTATCAAAATAACTGTTTTTTAACCCTGCATCTAATCTCAAACTTAAAAGTTTTTGGCTGAGTTGTTTTACAATATGATAGCATGCACGTTTAATCGTATCTCTCTAGGTATTGCAGTATTTCATATTTGATTTTCCATATTTTTCACTGTACTGAAAACTAAGAGGGAAAGCTAAATGTCAATTTAGATGACCTTGATATGATTTGACAAAAGAAATAAATTTCGTGCAAAGCCGACGCTGCAACTGCTACAATAATGCGCTGGCTACTGCATAGCGGATATCATCGAATGCAATTTAAAGTCCAGTTTTTTTCTAATATACACCGGCAACTACAGAGCTCAAATAACTTGGCAATGACCGTGTGTTCACACTGTCTAAACTAGCTGTAATAGCTGTGGGGCATGTCATTTGCCTCTCCCCATTTTAACTGCGCTTATTCGAGAAAAAACGTTATTTTTGTACTAACTTTGCGTAGGGACTGATTTAAATTCTTCAACCATGCCAGTTGAAAAAACGCATTCACGCAAACACAATTGTGTGCAATGCGCACGCTTTAGCCCAATATCGTTAAGGAAATTACAATAACGTCATAATTGAACAAAAATCACTTTTTCTCGCTTTTAGCAGTCTAAAACGTCATCACGTTCCGCACATTTGATAAAATATATGTGAAACATCAGGGGCAATCATGACGCAAACTATTATTCTTTGGCTAAAACAGATTGATCACGTTTTTCAGTATTTGTCAGCAGCTAAATGCTTGCTGTTTCTTCTTTCCATAAGCTAACGCTAAAACGTCTTTTTACTAACCGGTTGCTGTGACACCGCTCAACAAGGATGGGCTTCTGGCTGGGAGCACTTTTGAAAGGGATAACAAGGCGTTGCTAGAAATAAGGATATAGCCCCTGAATCTCTAATTCCGTGCATCACACTGTTGAACCATAGCTGGTATCACTTTCACACAGCCTATAATTTCACACACTTTTGTCGGTTTCATTAATAAGTTCTGAAGATGCAAGTAAAAGTTGGGAATTGGCGAAACATAGCGTGACCGTTTCTATAGTGACTAAAGTATAGTAAGTTATTTAGCGACTAGGCCCGATCCTTCTTTCAATTGAATTTTTGAGCTCCAGTTCGTGGTTGTAAGTGAGTATGAGTCCTGATGCCGATATAGGCCGAAAGTAGAAATGAATTTCCCCTAATGTTTTGCTCTCCATCTTGGTAAACTTATTGAGTTATTTTCAAGCAAAACTTTTTCTCTGCCTGGCGATTTCAACCTGGGATATTCTTTTCTTTTGATTTCTTTCCAAACTTTTGATTTTATTAACTATGCCCCTAATGCTGCATTCTGAAATCAATACTAATCTTTCTCACAAATAGCCTAACGTTTCACAAGCCTTCATCGGTTAGTTTCGATAAGTACGAGAGCAAAGGTCAGAATTTGGTACAAGCGCCCTAGCAGTGATAGTTCTTTAGTTCATAGGCCTAGTATGATTATTATATAAATTGGCAAATAAGTGCTGGGCCTATTTCACGGCTTGAAGTATTCTTTTTCGTTATCATATTTGTGAGTTCAAAGTCCCATAACGCGCTTATTTTTTCTGGTCACTCCATAGGTGCAGCCAGAGGAGAATTAAAAAAAGAACATGTCGCCTCAAAATTTCTTGAGCACGATTCCGGTAAAAACTAGTTTTGTGTCTAAAAAGCGATTTCACACCTGGGATTATTTATTGTGAATTCTTCTGAAGTATGGATTTTATTACTTTGTCATAATTTGAGGAGTACATGGAGCTATTTATAGCAACCGGAAATTACCAAGAATGTAAAAACGTGTCCGCACCGATATTTTTGTAAGCTCCCAATGTCCCTTTAAAGACAGATTTTAAAATTCAAATCACCTGAAGAATTATCATCCCTACGTTTCCATCTGAAGAATCATCACCCCAAATTTCCCCATCTCAAGACGTGTCATCCCAGAATGGCGTGATAATTTTTTAGGTGATCCAAAAACTCTGTACTTTTTTTAACCCAAATCAGCTCAACGTTGGTCTGCAGCGACCCAACAAATTTCCAAACGTTAAATTATACACGATATTGTTTTCAAAATAATTTGAAATTTCCTGACTTTTCCTACTTTTTATTATACTTTGTTATGAACTTAAAATCATTATTGTATCTTTAGCATATTTTGAATAAGGAAGCATTTTTTGTCATATACTCATAATTTTTTGTCAAGAAGCAGTAATGATACAAGTTAATCTGATTACGTGTGACGTCGCGTTGTTTGTTTTGCTGCCAGTTTTCTGTTTAGAAGGTGTGCGTCTCTTACTTACGTAAAGGCGAGACCGAAATCAGATCGCAATAGGTAAACAAACTCTAATTACTAACATCTTGATTCTTTCGTTGCGTTCACTGAAGTGTGCAAACAAAATGCTTTCTACCAATGCAGTCTTCTAACAACGGTTTCTCACTTTTCACAAATTTTTTCAAAATTTCCATTTTTTTAGCAGAGTTCGCTTAAGGAAACTGGTTCTGCAACATTGATTTCAGAATAAAAATCTTTTAATAAGGAGCAAAAATGCTTTGAGATATAAACTGGAAGTTTTGTGCAGTAGGCCCAACTACCAACTACTAAGATAAAGTAGATAGAAACAATTCGGCCAAAGAAAATAACTACAGCAGATAATAAACAAACTGAAATATTTCCCAATTGCATTCTATGCCTAGAATATAGAAGTTGCTAGTTGCTAATTAGCATTTTCAAGCAGATCTCCTATTAAGAGGGATCTGCCTCCAGCATCACACTAAGGTAAAATGGAAAAATTTGCTCAAAAATGATCACCAACATCATACCGTACCATACAGCAATCTATTACATCATGTCAATAACCCGCGACTGCATGGTACGGTATGATGTTGGTGATCATTTTTGAGCAAATTTTTCCATTTTACCTTAGTGTGATGCTGGAGGCAGATCCCTCTTAATAGGAGATCTGCTTGAAAATGCTAATTAACAACTAGCAACTTCTATATTCTATGGAATGATAAGTCTTAACAATAATCCTACACCCCTATTAGGGCTTACCGATGTGACTTGTTGTCCATGTCATGTGTGTGTGTCCTTAAATGAGACCCCCATGATATAGGTATTGCTGTATCACATTGTTTTTATTGCATTTTTTTTGCACCCAATATCAAATTTGTTTTATTTCAGCATGTTTATTATTGAGTGTTTTTTACACCTGCCTGATGAGGCCCAATAAGGTCGAAACCGGTCGCGGGTTATTGACATGATGTAATAGATTGCTGTATGGTACGGTATGATGTTGGTGATCATTTTTGAGCAAAATTTTCTATTTTACCTTATTCTATGCCTAATGATGAATTGTGTTGTACGATATATTAATAAACGAATTGAAATGTCATGCCGAGCAATTCAAAAAATATAAGCTTCTCTTTTGTCATTCACAAAAAATACTGACATCAAAATTCGTGCATTTATAAGGCTGATATACATAAGTGGTTGTGCTGGCGTGAACAATCATAACGTTGCTCTTTATATGATCCGATCATGGGACCTACACCTTTTGGATCTACAGTGAGCAAAAATAGGTTACAGTTTTTTACACTTGCATATCATTTGATGGTGATGATACAAGGCAACAGGGGTAGAAACATGATCGTTTCGCAGCTATGCGAGAATTTTTCGAATGCTTCGATAAAAATTGCTCAACTTGAGTTGTTCCTGAAAAGTACATGTGCATTAATAAAATCGTGTATTCCAGAAGAAATGAAATTAGTTTCAAGCAGTAAAATCCGAGTAAGCCTGCTAGATATAATTTACTTTTTAAGTCTACGACTGCAGTCGCTTACGGTTTCATGCACTTTATAATTTCATATTGTGGAAAACCTAACAAAGGAGCAACAGCATACTACGTCAAAGGAGTGGAAGAGACAGTAAGATAACTTCAAAATCTTCAGAATTATGGTGATTTGCAAGAGCACAATATTTCCATTGACCGCTTGTACACTAGCATAGTGTATCTCCGGTACAATGGCTTCTATCTCTCACAACATAACATTTGTTGGAACTCTTCAATCAAATAGAAGAGATATACCTATTTGTCGCGTTTTAAATGTGAGTTTTGAATCTATCTCAATCTTAATGTACTTCTTAAAATTGAAGCGACTTGCAGTATTGATCGAATAATTAAATTTGGTTGCAACTTAATAGCAAGGAAAAGATTGGCTTCCACTGAGATACTTTAACCCGCGCACTTCTCGATCAAGAACAGAACAATATATTCACAAACCACTTTATAACTTCGAATTCCTTTGCTTGCCAAAACACAGAACTTGAGCACTTCAATAATTAAATATCAGAGACTAAATAAAACTAAGCCACCAAAATAATCGCTTGATTCCTGTCACAACAATCACCACACAACAACGCCTTTTTCAACACTAATTCCTGCTCTACTCTGATCTACTACTCAATCCCTGAATCTCTGAATGAATAAAATCTCGCCGCCTTATATATGCGATGGAAAATAATAATCTAAAAATTGCTAGAACATCACATGACACAAAAAAAATGTTAATAAATTACATAATTGATAACAATAATAAAAAAAAGAAATATTCGAGAAGAAACAAAAATCACTAGAATACGCTGGAAAACTAAGTCACGTAGACACCCATTGTGACGTCAGAAACGCTTGTAAGTTACAAATCTATTTATAAATTCGAAAGAAAAAAGATCTTTTCTTGAAAACAGTTTAGCAACTTTATGGCTTCAGACAATTTACATTTACAAATAAAAATGATCACTTCAAAATATAACAACAGATTACAATAGCTGTACATACAGTACATAAAAACTATTCTATTTAAGGCAAATTTGTTCATTCATCTTGACACTATTGAAGTCAAAAACGTTGCAGAGAGAGAACGGTTTTCTTGTCAATGCTTTTAGGAGTCGTCGAAAAACAAGCTAGTGCTTCATTCTTATGTGTTTTCTACAAAGAGCTATGGCCAGCACAACGTTTTGCTCCTCTCAACTGTAGAATTTATCCTTGGAGTAACAATAGATGATGGTAAAAAGAAACCACTATATGCAAGCTATATGATTTTACTAAAGCTGGCATGAATGTGATGGAACATCGAATTGGTGCCTAGTTATACTTGCAAAGCCAAATCAAATCCCTGGACTTTAACAGCATTTTGTTACATATTGAATGTGCACCGTATCAATGCCGGTACTGCTTTTGCTTTCAACAAAAGATTGATCTATGCAAGATTTATATGATTTTGGTATGAACTTTGCTTTTTCATGTATTCGTCCGCCAATCCAACGACGACCTCAACTGGTCTTTGATAAACGTAAAAATGTCGTCTTTACTTCCTGGGGAAGAAGTCGAAGCAAATCCATTCCAACAAACCAGGGCTTGTGAAAGAGAAAGATTACAAGAAGAAATACGCTCAAATATGTGCCAAATTATCCAGATGCAAGCATGTGTAAACGAAATTGCTAAGCCGGAAAAGAGTAAAAAAGTGCAAAATATGTCCAAAAGTAGAAATCAATGTCAAATCTGTTCACTGGCTACGTGTTCAGATCACATTGTTCAGATGGGTACGCAATGCTGTAAGTTGTCACAGCTAAGAAATTTACAACAGTAATTTTATCTTTTATTTCGCTGCTCATACTATCGTTGTTTATTGCATAAAGTTTAATGGCTACGGTTTTGCAAACCAAATTTTTTTGTAGCCACTCATCAACAAGCACCAGAGATTGCTAACTGAACTAAAAATTATAGGTGACAGCAAATATGGGAAATTGTAACAATACCGAAACCACTTCGAAGCCAACTCTAAAGTTGTTTTTTTTAATTCCACTCCGACGCCACAAAGTCAACGTTAAATTTTAGCCTTCGACATTTTTTTAACTGCAAAGTCATTAAAAATATTTTTGATCAACTGGGTACTTGTCTTGTTTCTGATAAAAGATACAAAAATATCTTTGTGTTTTAGTGTTACTTATTTCTGTTTTATTGCGCGTTGAAACTGCAATCTTTTCAAGCGCCAATTTCCAGCCAACATAAAACAAATGAACCAAAATATCCTTGAAATTTTAAGTACATCAAGTAGCCTCGAACTCAAACCTATAGGTTCATCTAGTGAAGAGTGTCGTCTGATAAAATAAATTGCTCATAAACATTCGGAGCTAATGTACGAACAAATAATTTGAAGTTGCATTTGGTTGAAAAATATCTGAGTCAAGAAAATGCACTACCGTATTTGCAGCTGAATTTGTTTTTATGTTTTAGCAAGGTTTGTTGCGAAAAATTTTTCAGGACTAACGATGCCTCTTAAATCTTGAAATAAAATGTCATCTTTTATCGTATGATGCAGCTATGCCAACACTTTACCATTTATATCTAACACTCCAACCCGGCGTTCGCTGTGGCGGATCTGGTAGCAGTTTCTTCGGTCAGGCAGTGCCATAGGGCCAAATATAAATTGCTCACCCCAAAGCTAGCAAGGAACTAACAAACCAGGAAAATGGACACTATGCATTTTTCAATCCTAACTCAACTATCGTGATGGGAACCAGAAAACTCTCAGTTTATCAACCGACACTCCAACCAACTGAGCTGGAACTACAACTGCAAAAAAACTGGGAGAAAGTACTACTTTTTATGCAAATTATCGCTTGATTTTACCGAATTCACATCGAATTTGTCGCAAAAGCACTGTTTACATAATTATTTTTTGAGAACAATAACCCTATATTCAGATTTCGGGTGCGATTCTCTCGATCCTGCAAAATTCCAAGTTAAAAACTGAATATTCCTTTATCCTCACTCGGTTTCTCTAAAAAAGAATTGCTACACTTTCGATAACCGTGACTGTTCCCAGCCTTAAGTTTTATAGATCGCTCTAAATGCAAAAATTTGGTTAAAAATAAAATAAATAAACCATACAATGCATTTTATTTTGATAAATTTCAAATCATTTCACGAAGAAAAGATTTCACTCTTTCTAAAAAAGATTAAAAAGTAATCTAGCATTAGGAATAAATATTGAAATTTTGTTAGTAAGCAAACAACATAACCATTTTGTGCAATTTTCCTAACCTATAGGTTGTACCTTCATTCTCGATAAACCACTTTGTATAGGAATTATCGGTACTTCCTTTTGGATGGGTGGTCTGATTTGATTCTAGAGCCGGCAAAATTAAAGGCAGAATTACGAAAAGTTTGACACCGCTGCAATGTTTTCTGCACAAGCTGCTCTGTTGATTGGGTCACTTTTGCGGGAATGAGTTTGGACGAAGCTATTCCTTAGATACTTCGGTGAAGTGCAAGCGAATTCATCAGTGTCGGCGCAAGATGAGCGGCAGAACGGGACAATCCCACTATTTTTGTGACTTTGCCTCACTAATTTTGTGATGATTCTTCCACAATTCATTAGAATTAAAATAGATTTTCAGTCACAATCAAAACGCGGATAGTTCATTTCAGCCAGATAGCGTGAACATGAGGTGCATTAGTTGCATCGTCTTACACCCAAAAATAATTATAAACAAACTGTTGAGTATGAGTAGACGTGTAATCGTACTAATAAATGATTATTTTGATCTCTAAAATTGCAACGTTTTCTAAGAGCTGCAGCTCTTACTGTAAACTCATCTACAGAAGTTTCTTCATGCCAAATTTTCTCAACAAAATCTCTAGATATGCACTGGTTTTATATATGTGTTTTGCCCCTGCTGACAAATGTTATTGACTTTTCCCGCAAAAGCATTTTTCTGGAAGCGGCTCTGGAATGATAGAGCCGCTTCATTATTTATAATCAAAATTGTGCAGTATCCTACGTTACGTATGAGCTTTAGTTTTTTCGTTTCGTAAATTGGCACAGTTCATTGCAATGACATGATATATCATGGAAAAAAAACTTTATTAAAAATCAAGTAATTTCTAAACTTGGACTACCGGTATTCAGAAAATATCTGGAGACAGAATCGAGGCTACAACAGAATCACAAGGTCCCATAAGAAGAAAAATTCATTATCCTTAGCTTTTTCGCTCGGTTTTTATTCTTAAATACACTGTCAAGCAATCAAGCATATATACGCAAAAACCTAAATTGATTTATGCTTACCAAGAAATGCACAATACTTTTTAAATACATCATACAAAGCTCTATTATTGACTATGGGTAAACTGATTGCTTCAGAGTATTAGTTGTAACTCCGTGTAATTTGGAACACATCCTGTTTATAAGGTTGATGGATAATAAAAAAGCTTCTTTTTATACGTTATACCATGCGCACTCATAAAAATAGAAAAAGTTTTTTTGTAAACATATAAAAATCATTCCGACAATATTGGTAAGCAACTCGCAAACAAACCATTTTATGCAAACATTAGTTTAGCAAACCATATTTCAAATGAAGTTAGAATGCAAAACATGACAATGTCTAAAACAGGTGCTCACATGATGTTGTAAACCAGATTTATAAAAATAATAATGGAAAATTAATTATTAGTACACAAATTTTTGCTCTAATGCAAGCGTTTTGTAATTTTCAACTTTGATAGTAATAATCAGAAAAACAATCTTTTCCTATAAAAAAACAAAGCATTCAAATGCTATTTGACTTTGCTGCTGCGATAAATCAACATTGAGTGTTTGCTGTTTGCCAAAGTCTTTACGTTACAGTTTGCATCATTTTTTTAGCAGTTGCGACGTGACTTATAATCTGATTATTGCGGATTAGCGTCGAAAGAGAAATAGAAAACATCAAATATCGTATACCTTCTTAAAAAATCCAATTTTTCAAGTTTAAATACTCGTAAATTCACATTGCACAACAAAAAAGTTTATCATGCCTCTAAAATTGCTTTACAGTTGTGAAAAAAATTTTATGAAATCTTTAGTGGTATGTGAGATACAAGCGTTTAAAATTTGCTGTACCACTGCAGTACAACGTTGAGTAGACTAATTAGAAAAAATATCTTGAGCTTTTTATGGTTAAATCATGTGAGCAGTCAACTTCAAAGCGTTCTGCTCTTTTTATATACAACACCAGCATAGATTACTTCATTACATTTCAGGGTCGGCCCTGATCTAATTTTCATCACTGAACGTCACTTGCTGTACATATGGCTAAACGTCATGAAAGAAGAACAATGTAATGTGACATATAAGCATTTGATTAAAGTCACGAATTCATCTAAATGACAGAAACCTGTTGGCACAGCAAACTGAGAGCTAAATATCTTACAATAAATTTTTCCTGCATAAAAGAAAAAAGCTTACCCACACAAAAAAATAAATGCAAACAAAATTTAATAATAACTTACAAGCAAAAACACTAATAAATTTAAATTCAAACACTGTTGGCGTTGTTGGTACAAATACTAACTTGAAAACAAGTACAAAATTAGATTTGAGCAAAACGTTAATGATACAAAGTTCAAAGCTTCCACTGTGATGCCCTTATATACATTTGACATACAAACAAAATGCGCTCCATTTCGAATTACATTTGAATTTCTTACAAATGTGCTCAGGAACTTCGTCCAGCATGGATCAAAACATTATGTCTCCGTTTATTTTTCTTCAGTTTCATTGATTGTGTAGGCTTTGTTTTCATACAGTTTTTTACCGTTTTCCGATTCATCATTTGATGTCGTAGAGTTGCTTATCATTCCTTGGTAACTAGACATGGACTCACTGGTCCTTTGGCTGGTCACTTCCGTTTCTTTGGTGTGGGATTTTTCAGTGACCGACTCTTGCTTGTTTTTGGATCCTAAAAATCCGGACAATTTCCCGCTTGTGCTCTTGCTCGAACGGCTAAACTCGTCTTGACAACACAGACGAGCAAGGAAGCTATTGCAAGCACTTCTGAACTCCTTGTTAAAAACGTTGTATATTATTACGTTCAAAAATCGACCACAGATGAAAATGTAAGTGCAGAAAAAGAAAGCCAAGGATATGCTTTGATTGTAACAAACACCTGTTGGCTGCAAAGATATTGCCATACCAACACCGAATACTGGTAAGATGGTAATGGTAAAAACGGTCAGAATGACAACAACGGTACGAATGAGATCTCGATCAACTTTATTCAGAGCTTTTTCCGATCGAACGCTTTTTTTTCTTGCTTCTTTCATGTTCTTAAGCATCAGTCTGCTTCGGCAAGACGTACAAACGGTAAGAATCCAAGTAATGATAAATGGAATCGCCCAAACAATAACAAAATACGCAAGAGCGTGGGGGTATCTGCAAATAAAATACGAATTATAGGAACTTATGTTGAAAGGACCGATGGCGGAGTGGCATAAACCGTATGAAGCAATTCATGCGACCGTCGGTTCAATACCTGAGTCCGCCTTAGGAGTTCTCATAGGAACGAAACCGGTCGTGGAAGTGGTATTTTATTCAACTGATTGCAGTTAGCCTATATGCCTTAATATCCACTAATTAAATGCAAATAAAATGTAATTGATATATTTGAGTCGTTAGTGGAGAAGGGAGATTTAAATTTGTATACAGTGGTGAAACAAGTTATGTAAATTATTTTGGATACAAATCTACGCCATGGACGGTGTAGCAGATTGAGCAGACGCTCTAGTGTGTGTTGTTGGTAGACATGGGTTTTATCTCTTGCCGAGTCAAATAATGCCTTTTAAAAGTGCTAATCACAGATCTAGAGATAGATACATTTACTGCTTCACTTGCTTGAGTTTAACAATGGGAGTAATATGGAGAATGAAGAATAAAACTGTCCAAAATTCACTCAGCTATGAAAATATTTACTAATAAATAACAACACTTTTTAGGAACTGTTACAAAATAACATTATTTGATTAATAAATAAATGAAATTGTTGGTACAGATTAGGCGTATCGCCTGTCAAGCTGATTCAGTACTGGTAACTGCTTGCAGTACAAATTATAACTAGTTGCCTCCTTGCCTGAAACGAGTAACCACTAGTATCGTAAACTACTACATAGGCTACCATTATTTAAAATCATTACGTTTATGTCATTTCACATTAGGTCATTTTAATGTGTTCTTACATGCAAAGCCTACCGCTTTTAGTTCAGCAGTTTCTTTTAATCAAAACATGACTCGTCAAAATGCCAATTATACTTAGCAAACCAGAACTTTTTGTTTTTGAAGGTCATTACGGTGTTTTACAATGATATATTAAATGCAGTTGCGTGTAGCTGCATATTTTGTCACCCGACCACAGATAAACTTTCATAGTTAAACTAATTGCAACCCTACTTCCAAGCTTGTTTTTACCAGATGTGGAGTTTTATGGTGTAGAGGACCCAATAATCTTAATTATTTATCGAGTTCTCTTGATGCAGTATCCGTAAAATGCAATGAGAGGAAAAATTATATTTCGTCTACTTTTATGCAACTAGGCATCTCCATGTAACCGGATAGACTAATTTGTTTATGTAACATCAGATATTCGACAGAATAGTGATGAGAACAAAAAACATTTCAATTTCAGATGATTTTGCAATTCTAAAACTTACGATAGTTTCAATTTGAGATTTAAAACTAATATATGTCGTCTCTCACCTTTCTATCGCAGAATCATCATCAGTTGTTCCCTAAAACAAACACAAAAATTAGTTAATTTGAATTGATACATATTTGAAAACAAAAACTTGCTTTCGTTTGTTTTTTTCAGAAGTAAACTATTGTAACGAGTTACGATAAATTGCATCAATTAATGTTTAAAGCTTAGACCTTGTGACCGGAATTTAATTCCCATGCCAAATTGTATTAAAGATGATGGCACATATATTCTGCTTGGCGTTCAGCAACAGTCTTTAGCAAATGACGAAAACAAAATATAAAGTTTACTCAGTTATCATTGAAATGTGCCCTGGTGCCAAAAAAAGTTTGCAGTTTTATGCACGTCACTTCGTTTAATCATCCTTTTGTCAATGGAGAATTCGATTTTGCTAAGTTGCTTTTGCCCCAAATAGCTGCTTTTAAAACAGTATTGATATTATTCACGATGTTTTAGCTTTCATAACTATAACGTGTATGTATCACAACTATTAAAAAAACAACGTCATGAGCAATAACAACACAGAAACAGAGCAACTTACCGACACTGGCATTACGACTGGTATATACTGGAACGTATAATAGGACAATCCATAGATCACAGCGTCTTTTGCAAGGACAGGTAAAAAGCTTAGAAGTATAGATCCGATCCACAGGAATACAACCATCATTATCGCTTTTTTGGTAGATACGATGTCGCCTATGCGGTACTGCATAGGCCACATCACAGACAGAAAGCTGTCCACGGATATGAAAAGCAAACTGCAAACAAAACAAAATTTTTGATTTGGTTAGTTGCTGGGGTATCTAAGTTAAGCTAAGCCCATGTAAGCGCAGTAACAACTGCCACGTGCCCTCATATACACGACAATTTTAGGTTTTGCTGGAACTGGCTTGTTTTACAGAACATTTCCTACGGGTGCAATCAAAGGAAACCATTAAAACACTGCTTTAAGTTCTTTTAAATTCAGGCCAAACAGATCACGTTGCAAAATGGCTATTATAACGCAATCCTATTCGAGTGAAGAAAACTAAAATACGGAGGTCCTATCTAAGTGAATAGAAAAAGTTTAAACTATTTTGAGAATGCTATCTTTCTTTTTTAGTTTTAAACAATGATTTTCAAACCAACCCATCTAGGACCTTCGAGTATCTTTGCAAACCAACGCCTAAAATGGCCTCGATTATTTCATTCTGTATTACTACTGTAGTCACTTTTGCAAGCAATCGTGATATGCAGCAATGAAATACTACTTGGAGCGCTTCATTGAAGTGGGCATTGTTGCTCAATAAAATGGAAGTCTCACCTGAAAACTGCTGTTATTGTTGACAATACGCCCATGACCCCAAAGAACACAGCAGTCCCCGATTGAGTCTCATCTACGGAGGCAAATATAGCGAGATCAGAACTTGAATACAATCTCTCGCTGTGGTCAATGTTGCTATTAAGGGCGTTGTGAACCATCGATGGCAAAATGAAAATTCCAGCAATTAAATCTGAAACGAGTAAGCTAATGATTAGTACAGTTGAACGTCAAATATCAATAATGAATTTAGCAGTAATGTAGCGGTTTCGAACTTGCTTTTTATGTTCCAGTGATTTTTGGAGTTAATTATTGCAATCACTTTATGTAACAGCGCACATTTATTTGTTTATACCTACATTGATTTCTTTAGTTTGCGCGTTGTTTAAGTAATTAAGCACACATTTTGAATTTCTGATTTTGCTTCAAGCATTTTTATGCATTTGTTAAATTTGCTGACTTTGTGTTAATTGCGTTCAGTTGATTCAGTTCATATCAGTTTATTCGGTTAAAATTTTGTTAGCCGAGTTCAGTTTGGTTTCGATAAAATTTGCTTCTGTTCATTCGAGCTCGTCGATAAATGGATGCGTTTTTTTGTTAAATACTTGGGACATCGAGAAACAGCAGCAAAGATCAATAATTAAGCGTACGATTGCCAGCTACCCAAACTGGTGATTACTACGGTATCATTTTTTAAATGAGTTGATCACGACTTATTTGCTAGGTGGGAGGCCTTGGTTGAAAAAGACTCTTGTAACAAACTACAGTTTAAAACTAGTCGTAAACAATGCTTACCTGCAACGGCGAGTGACATTTTAAAATATCCATTCGGTTTTCGGAGAGATTTTGTTGTGAAAGTAACAGAGATAATGAGAACATTGCAGATGATTATAATCGCAGAGAGAAGAATGCCAATAACGGCAATGAATACCACTATAGCATGGTCGCACGTGAATATCCAGTAATTGTCAAAGAACGCGTGAGCCTTGCATGCAGGGTAGAATCCACACTGAGTAAAATCCACGCTCGATGTCACGTTGCTGGAATCTAAACAATCAGATTTAGGAATGAGGAAGCCTCTTTCAAAGATTCGGGGAAAGCAGATTGGGCCACCATACATTGTCTACTTAAGAGACATGTATCTTTTTGTCTCAAAAACTTGATTTATTTTGTAAGGACCGGATTATTTTTTGTGCGAGAACAATTAAAAATGCTGTAAGACTTTATAATTTAGCAACGTAATGGTTATTTTTGAGAGTAACGGCTGGTATTTATTGGGCATATATGGCGGCCTTTATCTGTTAAATTTTACACGATGAGATTTTTGCCTGTAAAATAACTTTAAGTAGCTTTTCCTAAAGCTACGTAAATCTTGCTTTAGCTTTATTCTTACGTTTTGGCTCAATTAAACTTCAGCTGCCCAAAATTTGTTTTACCAAAACGACTTAAAGCTTATCATATTTTGTCTAGCCTCAAAACTGAAGTAAAAATATTAGTCTTATTTTCGTTTGTAAGTGAGCTGGAAAATTAATATACCAAACTCACAGTTTTGATGCAATTTATCTGACTTCTAGGTTTTCACCTCAGTTTGACATAATGCTGAGTGCCCTGTAAACATACGTGGATCAATATTTAATGGTTGTCACCCCTTTTCTTTCAAAAATCTTAGGCAACCCATTGGGTAAATGCACTCACTGCAAAAAGTAAAGTTTCTTAGAGAACTTGTTGATAGAGTAGGCAATTTGAAACTAGCAAAAATACAAAAAAGCATTAAGTAATTGCTAAAAAGGCAATTTGCGTGTAGAATTTTCCGAGCTTTATAAATGTTAAAACATTTGAAATGCTTTAGGCTGATTTCAAAATACAAAGAAAGGAAAGATCTTTACTCAAAAAATTTTATTGAAATTTCTTCCTTTGCCTCCAAAAATAGTCATTTGCTAAATACATGCCACAAATTTTTCGACGTTCGTCCAAAAACAACAAATTCTTTGATTCCAAGTTGAACACCAAAAGGAAGTCTTTGCCCATAACGGAAAAACACAAAATTAGATCTCATATCTTCCGGATTTTTCCCAATACTATTTGTAAAGCAAAATTCCCAAATCGTTTGAAAATTTCCTGATTTTGTGTGAAACTTCCAAGGTTGGCAACTATGCATGTTGATTTCCAAACAACATTTCGCTTGTCGGAAAATCAGCAAGTCGTGATGGTAACGAACCTGTTTTCGAGATAATACGAACTTGTAACACTAACGTCTATAGTAATGCAATACTTCATAAAATATAACAATTCTTACTTAAGCCATTTTCGCCATTTGAAAATAACGATGGAAATAAACTTCTCAGCTGATTGATTATTAAAAAACGACCTCCTCCTTGAAACTGTGTAAAACAATAAACAATTGGAGACTAACCAGCATGTAATGCAGTGGCTGTACTCAATGACGACGATACAAAAACCCATTTTCCAGATTTAAAAGGTAAAACTGCCACTTACCCAGTCATGTCGTGAGCGACAACCATCAAGCACACACCAGTGACAAAAAGTCTTGTTGGTTGTAAGGAATCAGTACACTTACTGTTATGCTACTTACACAATTACGGATTGCCCCGTTGGTTAAAGGCCATCAGTACATGAACTACTTTTCATTAATTAATACCGTAAAATAGGAAAGTATTAAGGAAGTATAAATTAAGTATAACAGCTTCAAAGACTTACATTTTCAAGATTATCAGCTCCAAAGAAAAAATCTGTGAAACACTTCATAGATCTTGTTCGAAAACAAGTTTCACGGATCTTTTGAAAAGCAGAGTTGTTTCCACTGCTAAACATGGCGAGCTGGATCAAAGTATTATTTATGTTGTCAAAGGAAGCATCCGAAAACTGAATCAAACACACAACAGTAGCAATAGTAACAAAAATATTTTTGTTCATCGTCATTGGCCTACAAGAGTCTGAAAGTAAAAACAATAGGTTATTTGGTTGTTTATACAAAAGGCAAGCAATTCATCAACAAAAGCCATCAATAGCGGTGATCAGTCCTAATTGGTCGAAACACTGTGCACTGTCTTGCAGTTTTGTTTGTAATATTTTCCAGTTACAGGAAATCCGTTTCGGACAAAAAGAACTCGTCTTCAAGTTTTCTTTGAAGAATTTAACATACTTTTTAGATTGTTGATCTTTACCAAAACAAGGAGTTTTTACTTTTATCCACAGTAGGCTAACGTCGGAAAAAAGCAAACCAAAACAACATATGAAAAAGGTAATGATAGCAAAACAGTGAGCATTATAGCATGGCTGTCGTTTCACATTTGAAATAACCACCCACGTAGGCCTTACTTACAACAACAACAACGTTAGCAAAAAGCTTTCAACTTTACAAAAGTTTACATGCGCTTACTCCCTCAACATATAGCAAAACATCGTAGGTGTCGCAACCAGATGGAGGCACAATTGTCATGACCCCGTAATTACTTTGATTGATACCTCACGTCAAGTTGTTTTCGAGTTAAATGAACAACAAACTTATAGTGCTTTGTGGTACAATCACATGTGAGTTGTGCTGTTCTTAAGATTTCGCTTGTAATTGTAAATGTTATCAAATTTTATCGTGAGCGATAGCGACCAGACAACAGACGTCTAGTCTAGTGAATAGAAGTGCCGTTCATGGCGGCAATAACTGAGGGTTCGGAATTCACGATAGCTGCGTTGTCATGGTTTTGGGTAATAAACTTATCGACAATTTTACTTGCTTGGGTAGAAATGCATTGTAAACAGTAAAAAATAGTGAACTCAACGCAAACCTTACGGCTGAAAAGATGTTATAGGTTGCAGTCAAAGTTATTGTTCCATGCAACTAGAAATATAAAGAAATATCACAAACACCTGCGAAACGAATCCAAGTTATGAAAACCGGAGGAATTTTGTGATCACGGAGTACCTTTGGGAGTTGTGGCTACAGTTGCAAATCCTGGCGCAGCTAGTAATCATTGCAGTCAATACAGTTTTTCATAGTTTTATATTATATTTTTGACATAAGTCTCACCAAGGAGTGTCAAGTCGTTGGAACTTATGCTATACCTCGGAAAAAAGATGAACTTCATTAAATTGGTGCACTTCACGTTTCCTTTCACGTTATTGTTTTCAAACAAAGTAACAATTTTTGCATCTGTTATCAGTAGTTCTCAACCAAAAGCAACTTGACATTCCAAGGGAGGAATTGTTTTTCAGGGGAGAAAATTTGGTCTAGGGAAGAATTGGGGAAGGAAAGATCTTCCTGCCCAATTTGAATATACACTTGAACGTTTCAACACGAGCTTGTATATGAACCTCTTGAATGTCAAAAAAAAAGTGGCGCGAAATCCATATCGGTAAATGGAGTCGTCAAAAACATTGATCACCAAACAAAAACAGTCACCACGATGGTTTTAGAGCAATAATGCTTCACAAAGGATATTGAGAATATCAATTTCCAGAAAAAAAGACCCCACCAAAAAATTGTGATAGGGTGCAAAACAGTGAATCTGATATTTGTAAGAGAGAAACACAGAAAAAAATCTGAGATCCACCAATCTACACTATATAGCAAACTTCATTCTGTACGTGCGTTCGCTTTAACTTCTCTAAGACTACCGAGCGTACAAACATGAAACTCGCCACGATTGATCTCTCTCACGAAGTAAATGTCATAAAAGCATTGGTGATGTCATGATGACGTCATAAATACAGATCATTATCTTAGTTTGCATTGATTGATTGAGGAAAAGATTTCTTTTCTCAAACCAAAGCTAGCCCCCAATTTACCAACTTGCAAAAACTTTACCCCATTATAGTGTAACATGACGTAAAAATTAACGCTTGATCAAAAAGACTGTGTGGCCTTATGATGCAACCTGCTACCATTTTAGTGAAAACAACAGCAGGCAGCAGCTTGATATTCACTTTTATTGTCAATGCTGCTTCTACGATGTCTTCGATTATGAAAAAATATGTATTTCTGTTAAGGGCGATTGAACTTCATTGATCAGTTATCATTGGAGCTGGTTTAGTGTTAAGAAACAAGCTGTTTGTGTATAAGAATGTTTTAACTTTATGAGAAGATAGATCGACGTTTAGGGCATTTTGGCACCCACACACAATACTTACAATTGATTTTAAAAAAATTACAGAAAAATTTTGAGAATTCGTCGAGTTCTGCTTGAAACTATGTGATCAAAATGCCAATAGCTTCATACAGAAAGCAACGGATTTTTCGAATAAGTTAAAAAATGTCTCGAAATGGCACAACAAAACTATGCTGGTGAATAACCAAACTACTGTACATCAGTAATAATTCAGCTCATGAAATTCATTCTAGAATATAACTACTTCAAATTTTGCAATGAATATTATCTTCAGAGACGAGGAAAAGCAATGGGCACTTGCATGGCACCTTAATACATAAATGCTCCTTTCTTCCAGTTTTTAACGAGTCAAAGATTTTAACGACTCAAACAGTAAACACAAATACAAGTATATCAAACATACACAAAAAACAACAAAAAGGCACTAAACTACAAACTGCTCTCGTGAGGGTACGAAAAGCTTCGGTGTCTTTTGTTGTAAAGGTTATTTTGTTATGTTTATTAAACCTTTCTTTGTGCTCATGGTTTGATTTGTCATCTAAAACATTTAAAATCAAGGCTTGTTTAAATAAACTGTCGACTGTATAACTCAATAGCTTGACAATGACTCTATATTCATGCTGTCTAAAATAATGTAATAGCTGTGGGGCATATTATATAGCTGTTTACATCTGTTGCTGGGTTTACACAGGGTACCACTACATCTTTATTACAGCAAAGTCGGTCAAAAACTGTTTTAAAATTGTGAAACGAACCAGTTAAAAAGCGCTTCTTCGCAATTATAGTCGTGTAAATTACGCACGCTTAAGCAGAATAAGGTTTAAAGGAACTCATAAACGTCATAGTTAACGGATACAGTGCGTTTTTCCTCCTTCTTGAGCGTATAATAATGCTGCGTCATCAGTCATCACATAGAGCACATTAAAGAAAATCCGAACAAAATATCTGAGTAATCCTGTCGTATTTTTTTATGTTTTGACAACTACAAAATGGCCACTTTCTGCATTGGGTCAGCAGCTAAGTGCTAGTTGCTGGTGGTTTTCTTTACAGTTCATCAGCTTTTACAGTAATATATAGGCTTACCAGACGTCCCGTTTTAGCCGGGACAGTCCCGTTTTTTCAGGCCTTGTCCCGGTCAAGCGATCGAAAGTCCCGGTTTTTCACTCAGTCAGTCAGCATAACTAGAACTACGGTATTTAAACGTCTGCCCCGGAAAGTGAAGGCATTTTGGCGAGGAACTCTAGCACGGTGACGATTTGGGCCGAAAGTGACATAAAAGGAGTAGCAGATCAGGTGCTGACCTTTTTTTTGGTGGACACCCCCATTATGAGCGGAATTCAAGCTAAATTGCACCCCAAATCATGATGATGAGCTCTGAAAAAAGAAAAGGTCAACACCTGATTTACTGCCGCTCAGTCTGTCCCGGACTTTGCCTCGTAGTGTCGTTCTCAAGCGTCCCGTTTTTTAGTCACCAAAATATGGTAAGCCTAGTAATATACAGTATTTTTTGCCAAAACGAAAACAATCTGCTAGTGAAAGCATTTTTCACAAAATAAAACAAGCAAGAAATATGATAGCGTATGCTGATACAGAATCATAGAAACCAAAGAACCGTGCTATCAAAATTGCAAAAACGGAGTTGTCTTCGTCGCTGTTGACAAAAACCAATTTGGAGTGTATTGATTCAATAGAACAACATTGTAATGTGTAAGCTAAATTTGACATTATTTCGTAGCAATTTTGTATTCGCAGTTAGAACCAAAATATTTGTTTAGTAACGTGAGTCACATCCCCTGGGACTGAATGATGATGAATAATGGTAGTGATAAATAAGTTTTCTCGCGTGTGAAACTTGCTGTTCAGTTTACGTTTGTGAGTGAAATGGAAAGCTTGTAAATAAATTGTATATAGCATCAACGATTATAGTGCTTTCGATAAGACCTAAGTTAAGGTCAGGTGCAACAGAAGATACTACACAATTCATCCATATACGTTTATGAGTTTTATCGTCACCTTCATTTACATAGCGTGGTGGCTTGTGGAGAATTAAGCGCGGAGTTGATTGGAGGCGCCGGAGTCTTGCAGTTGGTATAAGTTTTGCTGGAGCAGGATCCTCAAACTTTTTGGCTGCGTTACTCATTTCGCTAAACCAAGATGTTAGGCGCATTCCCCCAAAAAATATTCCTTGTTCTTTCTCAACTTGAAGATCTTTTTTTGTTTCGGAGATCAACTTTTCGAAAGCGACTGTTTTGCCAGTTTTGGGTTGTTTTTGCGAATTTCTTTGCAAATCCTTGTTTGAAATCAACGTGAAGACTTTTTCTCGTATTTTTGTAGATCAGACGTTTGGGATCAATTTCATCAGGAGGTTTGTAAAGGTCTTGAGTACAAAGCAACAACGTAGTTGAACTCACGTCTATTGACTCCATGTCTATCAAAGCGGAAACTCCATTCACAAGCCAGTAATTATCAACAGACATAAGGTTTTCCTGAGAAAGTCGTTAGCAAATATAGTTTGTCATAGCAAGTATGTCAGACAGAGACGAATCCAAGTCTTTTTAAATCATGCATTCGTACTTCCAAAAAATGTAAGTTCATCAGTTCGTAATGATTTAGATCAGTGGCTGCCGACGTATGGGTCGCGACCCACATTTAGTTCATAATCTTTTTGGGTCGCTTGTTTTTGAAAAAACAATTATAAAATTAATATTTTCCATTACGCTTTTATTGTATATTTTGCGATGCGGTATCTATTTATTGAGCATAGGCGTATAGCCAGAAGAATGATGGCGTGTAAAGGCCCATGACCGCTTGTAAATTTCTTGGAGCTGATCTACGTATAAGGTTCATTCATTGATGCGCATGAGTTTGTGCTCAGTTCGCAAGTCTTTTGTCAAAGTGGGCCACCGCAAAGGGTAGATTGTTTGCTGCAATATCTGTCTTCTACATGAAGATGAAGGCATCCAGTGGTGAGATTCCGCCGGAACTTACAATACGACACTACAGTGCATTATGCGACACTGTAGTTCCTAAGCCCCAATTTCCGTTTATCGCGCTGTTGAACCATTGCCGGCATCACTTTCACACAGCCTATAATTTCACACTCTTTTATCCCTCTTATTAATAAGTTCTTAAGATGCAAGTAAAAGTTGGGAATTGGCAAAACATAGCGTGACCGTTTCTATAGTGACTAAAGTATAGTAAGTTATTTAGCGACTAGGCCCGATCCTTTTTGCAGTTGAATTTTTGAGCTCCAGTTCGTGGTTGTGAGTGAGTATGAGTCCTGATGCCGATATAGGCCGAAAGTAGAAATGAATTTCCCCAAATGTTTTGCTCTCCATCTTGGTAAACTTATTGAGTTATTTTCAAGCAAAACTTTTTCTCTGCCTGGCGATTTCAACCTGGGATATTCTTTTCTTTTGATTTCTTTCCAAACTTTTGATTTTATTAACTATGCCCCTAATGCTGCATTCTGAAATCAATACTAATCTTTCTCACAAATAGCCTAACGTTTCACAAGCCTTCATCGGTTCGTTTCGATAAGTACAAGAGCAAAGGTCAGAATTTGGTACAAGCGCCCTAGCAGTGATAGTTCTTTAGTTCGTAGGCCTAGTATGATTATTATATAAATTGGCAAATAAGTGCTAGGCCTATTTCACGGCTTGAAGTATTCTTTTTCGTTATCATATTTGTGAGTTCAAAGTCCCATAACGCGCTTATTTTTTCTGGTCACTCCATAGGTGCAGCCAGAGGAGAATTAAAAAACGAACATGTCGCCTCAAAATTTCTTGAGCACGATTCCGGTAAAAACTAGTTTTGTGTCTAAAAAGCAATTTCACACCTGGGATTATTTATTGTGAATTCTTCTGAAGTATGGATTTTATTACTTTGTCATAATTTGAGGAGTACATGGAGCTATTTATAGCCACCGGAAATTACCAAGAATGTAAAAACGTGTCCGCACCGATATTTTTGTAAGCTCCCAATGTCCCTTCAAAATCAGACTTTGAAATTCAAATCACCTGAAGAATTATCATCCCTAAGTTTCCATCTGAAAAATCATCACCCAAAAACTGATAGAAAATTAAACGAATCAATACCCACCACCTGAAGAATCGTCACCCCAAATTTCCTCATCTCAAGAAGCGTCACCCCAGAATGGCTTGGGGTGATAATTTTTTAGGTGATCCAAAAACTCCGTACTTTTTTTAAATCATGTGAGCAGTCAACTTCAAAGCGTTCTGCTCTTTTCATATACAACACCAGCATAGATTACTTCATTACATTTCAGGGTCGGCCCTGATCTAATTTTGATGACTTGACGTCAATTGCTGTGCATATGGCTAAACGTCATGAAAGAAGAACAATGTAATGTGACATATAAGCATTTGATTAAAGTCACGAATTCACCTAAATGACAGAAACCTGTTGGCACAGCAAACTGAGAGCTAAATATCTTACAACAAATTTTTCCTGCCTAAAAGAAAAAAGCTTACCCACACAAAAAAATAAATGCAAACAAAATTTAATAATAACTTACAAGCAAAAACACTAATAAATTAAAACTCAAACACTGTTGGCATTGTTGGTGCAAATACTAACTTGAAAACAAGTACAAAATTAGATTTGAGCAAAACGTTAATGATACAAAGTTCAAAGCTTCCACTGTGATGCCCTTATATACATTTGACATACAAACAAAATGCGCTCCATTTGGAATTACATTTGAATTTCTTACAAATATGCTCAGGAACTTTGTCCAGCATGGATCAAAACACTATGTTTCCGTTTATTTTTCTTCAGTTTCATTGATTGTGTAGGCTTTGTTTTCATACAGTTTTTTACCGTTTCCTGATTCATCATTTGATGTGGTTGGGCTACTTGGCATTCCTTGGTAACTAGACATGGACTCACTGGTCTTTCGATTGGTCATTTCCGTTTCTTTGGTGTGGGATTTTTCAGTGACCGACTCTTGCTTGTTTTTGGATCCTAAAAATCCGGACAATTTCCCGCTTGTGCTCTTGCTCGAACGGCTAAACTCGTCTTGACAACACAGACGAGAAAGGAAGCTATTGCAAGCACTTCTGAACTCCTTGTTAAAAACGTTGTATATTATTACGTTCAAAAATCGACCACAGATGAAAATGTAAGTGCAGAAAAAGAAAGCCAAGGATATGCTTTGATTGTAACAAACACCTGTTGGCTGCAAAGATATTGCCATACCAACACCGAATACTGGTAAGATGGTAATGGTATAAACGGTCAGAATGACAACAACGGTACGAATGAGATCTCGATCAACTTTATTCAGAGCTTTTTCCGATCGAATGCTTTTTTTTCTTGCTTCTTTCATGTTCTTAAGCATCAGTCTGCTTCGGCAAGAAGCACAAACGGTAAGAATCCAAGTAATGATAAATGGAATCGCCCAAACAATAACAAAATACGCAAGAGCGTGGGGGTATCTGCAAATAAAATGTAATTGATATATTTGAGTCGTTAGTGGAGAAGGGAGATTTAAATTTGTATACAGTGGTGAAACAAGTTATGTAAATTATTTTGGATACAAATCTACGCCATGGACGGTGTAGCAGATTGAGCAGACGCTCTAGTGTGTATTGTTGGTAGACATGGGTTTTAATCTCTTGCCGAGTCAAATAATGCCTTTTAAAAGTGCTAATCACAGATCTAGAGATAGATACATTTACTGCTTCACTTGCTTGAGTTTAACAATGGGAGTAATATGGAGAATGAAGAATAAAACTGTCCAAAATTCACTCAGCTATGAAAATATTTACTAATAAATAACAACACTTTTTAGGAACTGTTACAAAATAACATTATTTGATTAATAAATAAATGAAATTGTTGGTACAGATTAGGCGTATCGCCTGTCAAGCTGATTCAGTACTGGTAACTGCTTGCAGTACAAATTATAACTAGTTGCCTCCTTGCCTGAAACGAGTAACCACTAGTATCGTAAACTACTACATAGGCTACCATTATTTAAAATCATTACGTTTATGTCATTTCACATTAGGTCATTTTAATGTGTTCTTACATGCAAAGCCTACCGCTTTTAGTTCAGCAGTTTCTTTTAATCAAAACATGACTCGTCAAAATGCCAATTATACTTAGCAAACCAGAACTTTTTGTTTTTGAAGGTCATTACGGTGTTTTACAATGATATATTAAATGCAGTTGCGTGTAGCTGCATATTTTGTCACCCGACCACAGATAAACTTTCATAGTTAAACTAATTGCAACCCTACTTCCAAGCTTGTTTTTACCAGATGTGGAGTTTTATGGTGTAGAGGACCCAATAATCTTAATTATTTATCGAGTTCTCTTGATGCAGTATCCGTAAAATGCAATGAGAGGAAAAATTGTATTTCGTCTACTTTTATGCAACTAGGCATCTCCATGTAACCGGATAGACTAATTTGTTTATGTAACATCAGATATTCGACAGAATAGTGATGAGAACAAAAAACATTTCAATTTCAGATGATTTTGCAATTCTAAAACTTACGATAGTTTCAATTTGAGATTTAAAACTAATATATGTCGTCTCTCACCTTTCTATCGCAGAATCATCATCAGTTGTTCCCTAAAACAAACACAAAAATTAGTTAATTTGAATTGATACATATTTGAAAACAAAAACTTGCTTTCGTTTGTTTTTTTCAGAAGTAAACTATTGTAACGAGTTACGATAAATTGCATCAATTAATGTTTAAAGCTTAGACCTTGTGACCGGAATTTAATTCCCATGCCAAATTGTATTAAAGATGATGGCACATATATTCTCCTTGGCGTTCAGCAACAGTCTTTAGCAAATGACGAAAACAAAATATAAAGTTTACTCAGTTATCATTGAAATGTGCCCTGGTGCCAAAAAAAGTTTGCAGTTTTATGCACGTCACTTCGTTTAATCATCCTTTTGTCAATGGAGAATTCGATTTTGCTAAGTTGCTTTTGCCCCAAATAGCTGCTTTTAAAACAGTATTGATATTATTCACGATGTTTTAGCTTTCATAACTATAACGTGTATGTATCACAACTATTAAAAAAACAACGTCATGAGCAATAACAACACAGAAACAGAGCAACTTACCGACACTGGCATTACGACTGGTATATACTGGAACGTATAATAGGACAATCCATAGATCACAGCGTCTTTTGCAAGGACAGGTAAAAAGCTTAGAAGTATAGATCCGATCCACAGGAATACAACCATCATTATCGCTTTTTTGGTAGATACGATGTCGCCTATGCGGTACTGCATAGGCCACATCACAGACAGAAAGCTGTCCACGGATATGAAAAGCAAACTGCAAACAAAACAAAATTTTTGATTTGGTTAGTTGCTGGGGTATCTAAGTTAAGCTAAGCCCATGTAAGCGCAGTAACAACTGCCACGTGCCCTCATATACACGACAATTTTAGGTTTTGCTGGAACTGGCTTGTTTTACAGAACATTTCCTACGAGTGCAATAGAAATAAACTATTAGAATACCGCTTCAATTTTGCCAAAGTTCAACAGCCAGTAACCAAAAATTGAGTGTCCTTATGCTAAAAGCTACAGTTTTGGGTAACATCAAATTTATGTTGTAAGTTTTTTTTAATTCAGTCCAAACTGATCACGTGGCAATATGGCTATTATGACACAATCCTATTTGAGTGAAGAAAACTAGGATCTTTTGTAGAAATCCCCGCAACTAAGACAAAAATGTAAGATTTGAAAAAAGCACCCCCGCCACGTTTTAAGTACTACAGATTTTAGGGTTAGGGTTAGGATTAAAACAAAATAGTAGCTGACATAGCCGAATTCAGTGCTGAATTCCATCAATGAATAAAAATTCTAACTGGATAAGAGCGGTGGCCGGGGTCTTTCTACAAAAGATCCGAAAACTAAAACACGGAGGTCCTATCTAAGTGAATAGAAAAAGTTTAAACTATTTTGAGAATGCTATCTTTCTTTTTTAGTTTTAAACAATGATTTTCAAACCAACCCATCTAGGACCTTCGAGTATCTTTGCAAACCAACGCCTAAAATGGCCTCGATTATTTCATTCTGTGTTACTACTGTAGTCACTTTTGCAAGCAATCTTGATATGCAGCAATGAAATACTACTTGGAGCGCTTCATTGAAGTGGGCATTGTTGCTCAATAAAATGGAAGTCTCACCTGAAAACTGCTGTTATTGTTGACAATACGCCCATGACCCCAAAGAACACAGCAGTCCCCGATTGAGTCTCATCTACGGAGGCAAATATAGCGAGATCAGAACTTGAATAAAATCTCTCGCTGTGGTCAATGTTGCTATTAAGGGCGCTGTGAACCATCGATGGCAAAATGAAAATTCCAGCAATTAAATCTGAAACGAGTAAGCTAATGATTAGTACAGTTGAACGTCAAATATCAATAATGAATTTAGCAGTAATGTAGCGGTTTCGAACTTGCTTTTTATGTTCCAGTGATTTTTGGAGTTAATTATTGCAATCACTTTATGTAACAGCGCACATTTATTTGTTTATACCTACATTGATTTCTTTAGTTTGCGCGTTGTTTAAGTAATTAAGCACACATTTTGAATTTCTGATTTTGCTTCAAGCATTTTTATGCGTTTGTTAAATTTGCTGACTTTGTGTTAATTGCGTTCAGTTGATTCAGTTCATATCAGTTTATTCGGTTAAAATTTTGTTAGCCGAGTTCAGTTTGGTTTCGATAAAATTTGCTTCTGTTCATTTGAGCTCGTCGATAAATGGATGCGTTCTTTTGTTAAATATTTGGGACATCGAGAAACAGCAGCAAAGATCAATAATTAAGCGTACGATTGCCAGCTACCCAAACTGGTGATTACTACGGTATCATTTTTTAAATGAGTTGATCACGACTTATTTGCTAGGTGGGAGGCCTTGGTTGAAAAAGACTCTTGTAACAAACTACAGTTTAAAACTAGTCGTAACCAATGCTTACCTGCAACGGCGAGTGACATTTTAAAATATCCATTCGGTTTTCGAAGAGATTTTGTTGTGAAAGTAACAGAAATAATGAGAACATTGCAGATGATTATAATCGCAGAGAGAAGAATGCCAATAACGGCAACGAATACCACTATAGCATGGTCGCACGTGAATATCCAGTAATTGTCAAAGAACGCGTGAGCCTTGCATGCAGGGTAGAATCCACACTGAGTAAAATCCACGCTCGATGTTACGTTGCTGGAATCTAAACAATCAGGTTTAGGAATGAGGAAGCCTCTTTCAAAGATTTGGGGAAAGCAGATTGGGCCACCATACATTGTCTACTTGAAAGACATGTATTTTTTTGTCTCAAAAACTTGATTTATTTTGTAAGGGCCGGATTATTTTTGTGCGAGAACAATTAAATATGCTGTAATACTTTATAATTTAGCAACGTAATGGTTATTTTTGAGAGTAACGGCTAGTATTTATTAGGCATACATGCCGGTATAGCGTAAAATTTTTTCTTTATCTGGTAAATTTTACATACGGAAGGTTTTTGCCGGCAAATAACTTTAAATACAAGAATTTTTGCGTTACCCAGGTAATTTATGCTAATGAAAACTTATCCTAAAGCTACATCAATCTTGTTTTTGCTTCATTCTTACGTTTTAGCTCCATTGAACTTCAGCTGTCCTAAATTTAATTACGGAAACGACTAAACGCTTACAATTATGGAAACGACTGAACACAAAACGACCGACGCGATGGTGTAATGGTTAGAGTTGGCGCTCTGCATAAAAAGGGATAGTGTGGACAACAAGCCGGCAAGCTTGCTTGTTGTGTCCTTGGGCAAAGCACCCAACAAGACGCCTCCACCTTTATGTGGCAGTCAGGTGGCCTACCCTTACTTCACCGGGTGACAATTGTGAAGGTGCTAACCCAGCATGTCGTAAATGGCGACTCTTGGGTATCCACCAGTGGCAGTCCGCCTTGTTAGTGGTACGGTTACCAGTCACTCATTAATGGTTCGAAATGGACTGTCATCTTTCTTCTAGCCTAATTTTAATTAGGTTGACGGCATGAATTGCAGTTCGTGCCGTGTCTCCATCCCGAGGAAGAGGAGGGGTAATCACAACAATGACTAAACGCTTAACAGTGCACATGGCTAAACAAGCTAAGATATTTTGTCAAGCCTCAAAATTGAAGAAAAAACTTTAATTTTATTTTTGTTTGTGGGTGAGCTTGAAAAATTAATATACCCAAACTCACAGTTTTGATGCAATTTATCTGACTTCTAGGTCTTTACCTCAGTTTGACATAATGCTGAGTGCCCTGTAAACATACGTCCACACTGGATTGATATTTAATGGTTGTCCCCCTCCCTTTTTTTCAAAAATCTTAGACAAACCATTGGCTAAATGCACTCACTGCAAAAAGTAAAGTTTCTTAGAGAACTTGTTGATAGAGTAGGCAATTTGAAACTAGCAAAAATACAAAAAAGCACTAAGTAATTGCTAAAAAGGCAATTTGCGTGTATAGTTTTCCGAGGTTCAAAAATGTTAAAACACAAAAAATATTTTAGGATGATTTCAGAAAACAAAGAAAAAGATCTTTACTCAAAAAATTTATTGAAATTTCTTCTGTTACCACAAAAAAAGTCAATTGCCAAATACATGCCACAAATTTTTCGACGTTCATCCAAAAACAACAAATTCTTTGATTCCAAGTTGAACACCAAAAGGAAGTCTTTGCCCATAACGGAAAAATGCAAAATTAGATCTCATATCTTCCGGATTTTTCCCAATACTATTTACAAAGCAAAATTCCCAAATCGTTTGAAAATTTCCTGATCTTAAGTTAAACTTCCAAGGTTGGCAACTATGCATGTTGATTTCCAAACAACATTTTGCTTGTCGGAAAATCAGCAAGTCGTGATGGTAACGAACCTGTTTTCGAGATAATACGAACTTGTAACACTAACGTCTATAGTAATGCAGTACTTCATAAAGATATAACAATTCTTACTTAAGCCATTTTCGCCATTTGAAAATAACGATGGAAATGAACTTCTCAGCTGATTGATTATTATTAATCCCTTATGCCCATCTTTTATCAATTTCTGTTCAAAAAATATCATATTTTTTTATTATTGATTTTGAACCTGTATACGAGGATGAATTAGAACACAAATTATTTTGATTCAATTTTGATTTATTATAAAGTTATTGACATCTCGTAGTGGAGAAAGCATAGAAAACGGAAATAACATTGAAACGAATCATTTCGGGTTAGAAATTAGTGGTTGAGTAGAATGGGTATACTGAACGAATATACTCGTGTTAAAATTTTTTTACTAGACATCTCTAAACGAATATACTCGGGATAATATGTTAAGGGTTTAAATTGGGATGTCTTTCCTGAAACTGTGTGAAAATAATAAAAAATTGGAGACTAACCAGCATGTAATGCAGTGGCGATACTCAAACGCAGCGGTACAAAAACCCATTTTCCAGATTTAAAAGGTAAAACTGCCACTTACCCAGTCATGTCGTGAGCGACAACCATCAAGCACGCACCAGTGACAAAATGTCTTGTTGGTTGTAAGGAATCAGTACACTTACTGGTATGCTACTTACACCAATGACATATCGCCGCGTTGATTGTAGGCCATCAGTACATGAACTACTTTTCATTAATTAATACCGTAAAATAGGAAAGTATTAAGGAAGTATAAATTAAGTACAACAGCTTCAAAGACTTACATTTTCAAGATTATCAGCTCCAAAGAAAAAATCTGTGAAACACTTCAAAGATCTTGTTCGAAAACAAGTTTCACGGATCTTCTGAAAAGCAGAGTTATTTCCACTGCTAAACATGGCGAGCTGAATCACAGAATTATTTATGTTGTCAAAGGAAGCATCCGAAAACTGAATCAAACACACAACAGTAGCAATAGTAACAAAAATATTTTTGTTCATCGTCATTGGCCTATAAGAGTCTGAAAGTAAAAACAATAGGTTATTTGGTTGTTTATACGGAAGGCAAGCAATTCATCAACAAAAGCCATCAATAGCGGTAATCGGTCCTAATTGGTCGAAACACTGTGCACTGTCTTGCAGTTTTGTTTATAATATTTTCCAGTTACAGGAAATCCGTTTTGGACAAAAAGAACTCTTCTTCAAGTTTTTTTTGAAGAATTTAACATACTTGTTAGATTTTTGATCTTTACCAAAACAAGGAGTTTTTACTTTTATCCACAGTAGGCTAACGTCGGAAAAAAGCAAACCAAAACAACATATGAAAAAGGTAATGATAGCAAAACAGTGAGCATTATAGCATGGCTGTCGTTTCACATTTGAAATAACCACCCACGTAGGCCTTACTTACAACAACAACAACGTTAGCAAAAAGCTTTCAACTTTACAAATGTATACATCAGCTTACTCCCTCAACATATAGCAAAGCATTGTAGGTGTCGCAACCAGATGGAGGCACAATTGTCATGACCCCGTAATTACTTTGATTGATACCTCACGTCAAGTTGTTTTCGAGTTAAATGAACAAACTTATAGTGCTTTGTGGTACAATTACATGTGAGTTGTGCTATTCTTAAGATTTCGCTTGTAATTGTAAATGTTATCAAATTTTATCGTGAGCGATAGCGACCAGACAACAGACGTCTAGTCTAGTAAATAGAAGTGCCGTTTATGGCAGCAATAACTGGGGGTTAGGAATTCACGATAGCTGCGTTGTCATGGTTTTGGGTAATAAACTTATCGACAATTTTACTTGCTTGGGTAGAAATGCATTGTAAACAGTAAAAAATAGTGAACTCAACGCAAACCTTACGGCTGAAAAGATGTTATAGGTTGCAGTCAAAGTTATTGTTCCATGCAACTAGAAATATAAAGAAATACCACAAACACTTGCGAAACGAATTCAAGTTATGAAAACCAGAGGAATTTTGTGATCACGGAGTACCGTTGGTCTGGCGCAGCTAGTAACCATTGCAGTCAATGCAGTTTTTAGGGCAGAGTATCTTCAACGTTTCAGAGCTTAAGCATAGGTTGTTTGTAACCATGACTGGATGAAGTTTTCATAGTTTTATATTATATTTTTGACATAAGTCTCACCGCGGAGTGCCAAGTCATTGGAACCAATGCACTGCCTCGGAAAAAAGATAAACTTCAATAAATTGGTGCACTTCACGTTTCCTTTCACGTTATTTTTTTCAAACGAAGTAACAATTTTAGCATCTGTTATCAGTAGTTCTCAACCAAAAGCAACTTGACATTCCAAGGGAGGTATTGTTTTTCAGGGGAAGAAATTTGGTCTAGGGAAGTATTGGGAAAGGAAAAATCATGATGACGTCATAAATACAGATCATTATCTTAGCTTGCATTGATTGATTGAGGAAAAGATTTCTTTGCTCCAACCAAAGCCAGCCCCCAATTTACCAACTTGCAAAAACTTTACCCCTTGACGGTGTAACATGACGTAAAAATTAACGCTTGATCAAAAAGACTTTGTGGCCTCATGATGCAACCTGCTACCATTTTAGTGAAAACAACAGCAGGCAGCAGCTTGATATTCACTTTTATTATCAATGCTGCTTCTACGATGTTTTCTATGATGTAAAAATATGTATTTCTGTTAAGGGCGATTGAACTTCATTGATCAGTTATCATTGGAGCTGGTTTAGTGTTAAGAAACAAGCTGTTTGTGTATAAGAATGTTTTAACTTTATGAGAAGATAGATCGACATTTAGGGCATTTTGACACCCACACACAATACTAACAATTGATTTTAAAAAATTTACAGAAAAATTTTGAGAATTCGTCGAGTTCTGTTTGAAACTACGTGATCAAAATGCCAATAGCTTCATACAGGAAGCAACGGATTTTTCGAATAAGTTAAAAAATGTCTCGAAATGGCACAACAAAACTATGCTGGTGACTTTTGAGGTCTGTTTTCTTTACGCTACAACATTACACATTGCAATGGCATATCGGCTTCGAAGAACAGGTTGCCATATAACCAAACTACATCAGTAATATTTCAGCTCATGAAATTCATTCTAGAATATAACTACTTCAAATTTTGCGATGAATATTATCTTCAGAGACGAGGAAAAGCAATGGGCACTTGCATGGCACCTTAATACATAAATGCTCTTTTCTTCCAGTTTTTAACAAGTCAAAGATTTTAACGAATCAAACAGTAAGCATAAATACAAGTATATCAAACATATACAAAGTAACAACAAAAAGGCACTAAACTACAAACCACTCCCGTGAGGGTACGAAAAGCTTCGGTGTCTTTTGTGGTAAAGGTTATTTTGTTATGTTTATTAAACCTTTCTTTGTGCTCACGGTTTGATTTGTCATCTAAAACATTTAAAATCAAGGCTTGTTTAAATAAACTGTCAACTGTATAACTCAATAGCTTGACAATGACTCTATATCCATGCTGTCTAAAATAATGTAATAGCTGTGGGGCATATTGTATATCCTGTTTACATCTGTTGCTGGGTTTACACAAGGTACCACTACATCTTTATTACAGCAAAGTCGGTCAAAAACTGTTTTAAAATTGTGAAACGAACCAGTTAAAAAGCGTTTTTTCGCTAATGTATTCGTGTAAATTACGCACGCTTAAGCCGAATATGGTTTAAACTTTAAACTTTAAAGGAACTCATAAACGTCATAGTTAACGGATACAGTGCATTTTTCCTCGTCCTTGAGCGTATAATACGTCATCATATAGAGCACATTAAAGAAAATCCTAACAAAATATCTGAGAAATTATGTCGTATTTTTTTATGTTTTGACAACTACAAAATGGCCACTTTCTGCATTTGGTCAGCAGCTAACTGCTGGTTGCTGGTGGTTTTCATTACAGTTCACCAGCTTTTCAGTAAGTAATGTTGTTTATTTTTTGCCAAAACGAAAACAATCTGCTAGTGAAAGCATTTTTCACAAAATAAAACAAGCAAGAAATATGATAGCGTATGCTGATACAGAATCATAGAAACCAAAGAACCGTGCTATCAAAATTGCAAAAACGGGGCTGTCTTAGTCGCTGTTGATGAAAACCAATTCATTCATATACATTTATGAGTTTTATCGTCACCTTCATTTACATAGCGTGGTGGCTTGTGGAAAATTAAGCGCGGAGTTGATTGGAGGCGCCGGAGTCTTGCAGTTGGTATAAGTTTTGCTGGAGCAGGATCCTCAAACTTTTTGGCTGCGTTACTCATTTCGCTAAACCAAGATGTTAGGCGCATTCCCCCAAAAATTATTCCTTGTCCTTTCTCAACTTCAAGATCTTTTTTTTCGGAGATCAACTTTTCGAAAGCGACTGTTTTGCCAATTTTGGAATGTTTTTGCGAATTCTTTGCAAATCCTTGTTTGAAATCAACGTGAAGACTTTTTCTCGTATTTTTGTAGATCAGACGTTTGTGATCAATTTCATCAGGAGGTTTGTAAAGGTCTTGAGTACAAAGCGACAACGTAGTTGAACTCACGTCTATTGACTCCATGTCTATCAAAGCGGAAACTCCATTCACAAGCCAGTAATTATCAACAGACATCCTGAGAAAGTCGTTAGCAAATATAGTTTGTCATAGCAAGTATGTCAGACAGAGACGAATCCAAGTCTTTTTAAATCATGCATTCGTATTTCCAAAAAAATGTAAGTTCATCAGTTTGTAATGATTTAGATCAGTGGCTGCCGACGTGTGGGTCGCGATCCACATTTAGTTCATAATCTTTTTGGGTCGCTTGTTTTTGAAAAAACAATTATAAAATTAATATTTTCCATTACGCTTTTATTGTATATTTTGCGATGCGGTATCTATTTGTTGAGCATAGGCGTATAGCCAGAAGAATGATGGCGTGTAAAGGCCCATGACCGCTTGTAAATTTCTTGGAGCTGATCTACGTGTAAGGTTCATTCATTGATGCGCATGAGTTTGTGCTCAGTTCGCAAGTCTTTTGTCAAAGTGGGCCACCGCAGAGGGTAGATTGTTTGCTGCAATATCTGTCTTCTACATGAAGATGAAAGCATCCAGTGGTGAGATTCCGCCGGTTCTTACCGGTTTGTGCGAACCTGTCCTTAAAATCTCGTAAGCTCTGCTTACCGGTTATCAAAAATTGTCTTAAGCAAACCTAAAACACCATAATTTGATATCTGCATGCTGCATGCCTACTACTACGAGTGAAAGAATCGGCTGTTAAAATTTTTGAATTCCACCACTGGAGGTATCCCTTCAAGTGCCGTAGCAAGCACACAACAAGCAAGCTAGCCGCCTTTTTCTCCACGCTATCCCTTTATTGCTCAACGCCAAGCAGGAAAGTTATGAAGACCGCTTTTAAGTTCTCGGAATGACTAAAAAAGAAGTCAAATTTATGCCTACCGACTGCAAAGCGGGCGCTCAAACTACTACATCACCGCCACTCAAGATGAAACAGCGGAAAATTTTCAACAGAAACGTTATCGTTTTTCAAGTTTTCTGTAAACTTCGATTTTGGCAGCAGCGTAGCTTCGTGCAATAAGATGCTGGCTCGTAATCGTAGGATTGCATATTCGATGCTCACAAGGGCTTTGTAATTCTGTGCTCTTGGGAAAAAGTGCAATTCAACGCAATTTACCCTGCTGTATTCTAACCACTGCGCCATCGCACCTTATCTTAGCGGTGCGATGGCGTAGTGGTTAGAGTGTGCGCTTCGCAGTGAGTAGACCTGGGGTTCATTTTCCAAGTCGAGTCATACCAAAAGACTTTAAAAAATAGTATTCATAGCTTCCCTGCTTGGCGCTCAGCAAAATAGGGATGGTGGAGAGAACAAGCCGGCAAGCTTGCTCGTTTTGTCCTTCGGCAAGACACTTAATGGGATGCCTCCATCTTTATATGGCAAACAGGTGGTGGGGCCAAGCAGTCTACTCGTCGTGGTGGCCCCAGTCTAACTGAAGACTCGCAAACCGAACGTGAGCGCTAACGCAGTGTATATACATCTTTCCGCATAATGCTCACAACAAATAGCTCAAACGACGAAGAAGAAGAATCGTGCTTGATGACTGATTTGTGGTAAATATGCGCTGTACCACTGCCAGCTGTTGGCTGCTGGCAAATTCTCAGCAGTTTAACACAACGAAGTTCCATGTAGAAGAAATAACCTCATCAAATAGTGTTGTGGCAATGCCTTTGCTGTTGGATAATAGTAATTGTGTAAGTGAGTAACAAGTATCACAGCGTGATAACTTAACTGAACCTCATTTTTTGGCGTCATAAAAAGTTTTCACCGCGTGTCTTTTAGTGTTAAAGCATATCCTAGGCCTAGGTTTTATAAAAATTTATTTCAAAAAAATGGTTTGCTTTTGAAAAAGGTTGAGATGCGCTAGTATAGATCAGAGGTGCTACTTCTTTTATCCCTTCAAGGCGGATATAACGTTGACGAAATATGCCGCCCCTATCCAGCTATTCAAATATAAGTTTTTGCAAAACTTTAAAACTATTTTATACCTTAAAATGTTTTCTAATTCATACGCTTGTGCACATCTCCTAAAAACAGATCGAAAATCTCTTTTCTGATAATCAACTTTTTCAATATGTGATCTTTTGATTTGAAGCAACAAAAATACCCCGTAATTCTTCCCCTCCCCCCCACCTTCCCCAGCCAAGTTCTGCTTTTTGCTAAATTAAGTTAGCAAAAGTTTTGTCTGCATACATTCTCTGATAGACCACATAATCAGTCTTTCGAATAAGTTATATTTTTCATTAAGTTAATTAGTTTGCAAATTGTTTAGTTCACACATTTGCATGCAACCCCTCGTCCTGCTTGTTCAATAGATGGTAACTCTCCCACGCGTTTCGCTACGAAGAGATCGCAAGTTCAAATGCATCCACCTTTTCCTATGAGGCCAAAAATATGTAAAAGAAAAACGTTATTGGGCTTAACCCTCCCCATTTGCGCAAATCTCAGCCTTTTCTTCAGCATTAATGAGGCTATACTCAGCCCTCCTACAACGCATTAACTTCGTTATTGTAGCTAATGAAATGTCTTCAAACTTTTAATCGCTACCATTACGATACATAATAAATGTAAGAGACAGTTTGTATGGCACGCTAAGGAAAAAATGAAAGAAACGGAGATTGTTTGAACGGCTGGTTAGCTAATGCAAAAATGTATCTTGCATTTACCGAATGAAATATTGAAACAATCAAAATTGAAACACTGAAGCATTTACCCGCTAAAAAAATTTATTATCTGTTTTGTAATCTTTGTATGGTGGGGGATGTCAAGTAATAGGAATCAAAGCAAGTTTCCTTTTAAGAAAATAGTTTTTTTGTTGTAGGGCCTCAGAATTCTGAAACTTGTAGGGCAGTGGTACTTAAATTGGGTTCGATGAGTCAGTATCAGGGGTTCAGCGGAGATTAGGATAAGCATACACACGCTATGTGTATAGCAATTACAACGTCCTCTACTTAACACTAAAACGACCAAGCTCGTCAATTGACGCACACAGCTGAAAGTTTCACATAGAGTGCGATTGCAGTCTTCAGAATCATTACAACGTGAAAACATATGGCAAGTGATAATCAGCATTGTTGGGTGAACTGACATATAACATCGTAGAAAGGAGAAAATCCTAAATGATGAGCAAGCGAATAAGGCCAGTTTACAATTCAGTTATAACTGACATAGATCTAAACGCCTAATTGACATTCGTGTGTTTATGTAGCCGTAATGTTATGAGTCATTTTGGTGAGTCCGCAGTTCTAATGAAAAACAACTTTGCACAGCGGAAGGGGGTCGATATCACTTCTGGTTTATTATTATGACCGAGATCGAATCGTAACTGGAAAACAAGTTATAGATACTGCTTTCTCCTATGACAACTACTGGTGCGTACTCAGAAATCAAATTATCAATGCCACTTTCTCCGATTCGGAGGAATTACCCCAAGATCATTATAAATAACGGCCCCGAGTTCTACTGTGGCAGATTAAAGAAAGCATTGGTTACAAAGCCATGCTGCAGTATCCATCAGCTTTAATAAAGCATTAAGTTCGGTACGTTTATTGAATGCTGCTCTGTACGAATGTGTAGATATAGAAATGGTAATGTGATTCTTTGTATTTGTAGAAGTAAGATAACCCGAATTTAACACCATAATCACTATCTCGCGCGTAACGCCTCCCTCTAATTGTTTTTATGGCCCATGAAACGTGTGTTATATTTCAAATCTGCGATAAATAAGTGAATTGCTTAATTGTTGTTGGGCCATTGATCACCGGGAGACGAGAAAGTGAAGTTAAAATTCGTATCCGGACTTATTCAGATAGCATTACTTCGATTCGTCAAGGCGCTGGAGAGATCGAAGATTACATTAAATTCGGTTAATTACAAGCATTGTTTTAGTCGGAACTGTAATTGAGCATTGTGAGATCACAGCTGGATTGGGACAATTTCTCTCCAGCGTTCTAATTCTGCAGATTGAAACTAGCATGTGCTTGCGAGCAGTTAGACATTTAGAAGGAAAGGCAGAGACTGCTGTTTTACACTGACTTTTCTGTTATCCGCAATAAAAGCGTTATTTCCATAAATATATGAGCATTTTCATAATACATTTCAGGCGTTGAATTACATACCTTTGTGTTCTTAGCTTCAGAAACTTGCTCTGCTAGTCACAGTGTAGGCTCAAATATGGTAAGACGTGTCATTGCGCAGCAGGCTTTGTTGCGGTTACAAGACATTTCAGCAGACTGCTCAATTACATTATGTAGTTTTTGACATTATTTCGTAGGGTTAGAGTTAGTTTTAATTTCATTTAAATTTGATTTAGTAGACATTAATCTTTTTTATAGCATTGTAATCCCTTCATTTTAACTACTGTATGTCGAAGAAAACAAGGAAGTGGTCACATGAATTTGTACAATATGGATTTAACGTATATCACAGAACCTGATGGGAGTCAGCGTCCTCAGTGCACTATTTGCGACGCCAAGTTGAGCAATTCTAGCATGGCAGCGGCAAAACTAAAGGAACACTTTCTAAAGATGCGTGGCGATGGAAAATACAAGAACACAACACTTGCTGAATTAAAAAAAAAAGAGCCAGATATGATGAAAAGGCTACTCTGCTTGTTTTCGGCTTTGTTCCCATCGACAAACCGATCCTCACAGCATCGTACAAAGTTGCATACCTGATTGCCAAACAAGGCAAACCACACACTATTGGGGAAAAACTTGTGAAACCAGCTGCGTTGAAGATGGCGAATATCATGCTTGGAAAAGCAGCCGAAAATAAATTATCTCAAATTCCTCTTTCGAACGACACCATCAGCAACAGAAATGACAAGATGAGCGATGACATTTTGGCTCAAATGGTTTCAGACTTGATTTCCAGCCCGGTAAAATTTAGTCTCCAACTTGACGAGACCACCGACGTTGCCAGTCTAAGCCAGCTTGCTGTATTCGTGCGCTATGTGAAAGAAGACGTGAAAAAGGAAGATTTTTTATTTTGTCAGCTTCTAACAACATCAACTAAGGCTATTGACGTCAAGAAACTTGTGGATAATTTCTTCAGAGACAACGATCTTTCGTGGAATATGGTCTGTGCAATTTGTTCGGACGGAGCCCCAGCCATGTTAGGACGAAAATCCGGTTTGGGTTCACTTGTGAAAGCCGATGCACCACACATAATTGTAGCGCATTGTCTTCTGCACCAGCATGAGTTAGCAACAAAAACCTTCCCTCCGAAGTTGGCAGAAGTATTAACAATTGTGATGGAATGTGTGAACTATGTGCGAAATAGTGCTTTGAAGCACCGCATATTCAAGGAACTGCGCAATGAATGGGCTCTGAAGTCGAGGTACTTCTGTACTATTCTAACATTTGGTGGTTGTCTTTGGGAAAAGTGCTGAACCGTGTTTTCGCCTTGTGTGTGGAATTAGCCGTGTTTTTTCGAGAGCACCAACACTGTCATGCAGATTGTTTTGAAAATTCTGACTATATTCTCGTTTTGGCGTACATGGCCGATATCTTCGGAGTTCTCAACCAACACATGCAGGTTGTTGGAGTCAACATCATCGAAGCGGAAGAACATCTGAAAGCTTTTAAAAGAAATCGAACTATGGAAACGACGAACAGAGAATGATAACTTCGCTAATTTTCCTCTGCTGGATGACTGTATAAGTGAGATCAAAGATGTGTCCGGAAATGCGAACATTTCCGTACCCACAGAACTGAAACAAGCAATTACCTTGCACTTAGATGAGCTTACAAAGTCTCTCGACGGATACTTCCCGAACAGAGAGTCATATCCAGCATGGGTAAGACAGCCGTTTACGTTTAGTCTTGATCAAGCAGATGTCAATGATAAATACCTTGATGAAATCATTGAACTTCAGCAGAGCTAGGTTCAACAGCAACTCTTCAGAACAACAACGCTCTCAACGTTTTGGTGTCACCAAATCGTAGCTAACCCTCTTCTTGCTAAGAAAGCCCTTGAGATACTTATATCGTTTGTTACAACGTATCTTTGCGAGAAGTCCTTTTCTACGATGGTAGACATAAAAACGAAAAACAAGGAACAGATTTTGTTGCGAAAATGACGTGAGAGTGGCACTTTCCAAGGTCAAGCCACGCATTTCTAGAATTGTTTCTGAAATGCAACAGGATAAAAAGCATTGAAGTTTAGTAAATATTTATTGAGTTGTGTTTTTCTGTGGAATTCATGTTTTGTTCGTTTTCTTTCTTTGAATAATATCTTATGTGCAACAGATGCATAGTTCGCTTTAGGTTCAAGTTTGTTAACAGATGTATTTCGAATTTTAACAAAGGGTTCGGGGAATGCTCGCATAAAATTTGCGGGGTTCGGTACCTCCAACAACTTCAAGAACCACTGTTGTAGGGATAATTGCTATAAACTATTCGGAAAAAATGGATGTTTGTGCTTTTTTAACACAAATTACTTCAGCGTAATTTTTCTTAATATCTTTGCAACCCGGAAACCAAGGTAACTAACTTTTCTGACTTAGAATTCATTTTTCGCCTGCAAAGCGAGGAAATATAAAATAGCACAGCTCGATGCAACTTTCGTGTTTATGCACGACAAAATATTACAGCCTACATAGATCTGCTTTCTTTCACTGTGGCATTATGTACTTCGGTTCTGCTAAATGTTAGAAAGACCTAAACCTATTCGCAAACTATGCACTAACGGCTTTTATAGCACTTTATTAGAATATGGAAAATAATTCATCTCCTCCCCACCAAAATTTTTAGATCCGCCCCAAATCTCAGATTGGATCTTCAAAAGAGACAGACATAAAAACAAAAACAATAAACAAATGAAAAATAAATTTCTTAGCGCTTTTTACAATAGTGTTTTCAGTTCGAGGAAATTTTCTAATCATCACTGTTTTTTTTCTTTACTTTTTATTTTGTTATTTTCAGTACATACGAAAATGCACATCAGGAAATTGACAATTTTGTTTAATTAAATATAATTTGCTAACGTAATAGGCTCAAACGAAAAAACGTCATAATCATGGAGACAACTGGTTGGTGTCGAAACGCAGTGAAATACTGAACGGATAATTGAACTTTAAGAATAATGGCAGCAGCTAACTTAACGACTTTATACTCTTTTATGCTGTCTCTACGCCAACGCAGTATTGTTGATTTCTATTTGTTGTAAAATTGAGGTAAATATAAGAACTGATCAATCGCCTGTTTGTAAATTCGATTTCAAATTTTATTTTTTTAAATCGCCTTCGGCTATGGACAGACGCCAAGCAGAGATCTATGAACACCGTTTTCAAATTTATCGCAATGACTCAACAAAGGAGTTGAACCTGTGATCACCAACTGTGAAGCGAATACATTGTCACGGAGAGAGCCAAAACGTTTTAGTTTTTGGAGGGTGAAGTACAGAAAAAAGTAAACTAAAAACACATTCAGGATGAAACTAATTTATCGAGAAATGCTTGATATTACAAAAGAGAACGTTTGATAAACTAAATTATTTTAGTTTTACGTTTTTTTAGTTTAGTTTTTTAGGAAAATTTCGCGTCCCAACTTGCAAAAACCATCTATGACTGCAACTATTAATCGATATTAGATTTCCCTTTAAGTATTACAACCAATCAAAAATAAATATTAGTATAAAAAAAATTAGGTGCTTTCGTTGTTTCATGACAAAAAATTAAAAGCAGATTCCAATGTTTCAAGAGATAATCAGACGAAATCAATATTAGTGTTTGCAGTGCGAAAGATTTTGTTTTTTTATTTCAAAGTGGTGCTCGGCATATTGAATCCGGGTCCAATAAACTTGTGGGCGCCATGGGATTTTAGCTCCTCTTTCTTAGCTTTGCTTATGATGACGCAAACAAAAAAACTCGGTGATTATTGTTCGCACCGTGTGGTAGCGTTTGTGGTGCAAGTCCAAGATTTTCTCGATTTTATTGTGTTGCTCTTATTGTGTTTTGTGACTGCTTTATGCCTGATCTACTCTGAGACCAGGTCTTGGTTTTTTCAGCTCCAGGATAGCTTAGGTACACTTATGATACACACCGTTGTATGGTGTATACCGTGACCCGTTTATCAAAATGTTCCACAATAATATTGTTAAGTTCAGGTAATGGTTAAACAAAAAATAGCTCAACACCACGTTTAGTGGGCAAAATTGAGGTGGGAGCTAAAAATAAGCCTTCAATTTTATTATCGAAAAGATTTTATGTTTTACCTTAAGGTTTTTTGGCGAAGTCTTACTTGGCCTACATCCCAATTTCATGTTACAAAACCATGGTAAGTCTAAGTTTAGGTTTGATTCGTGAGGAGGTTTATTGCGCAACGTGTTAGAAGCAATTGTCTAAAGCTAGAAACAGCTGAGAAAGATTACTTTGATTTAACAGGGCACATAGCCTTTGATTACTTTGATTTAGCTCGTAATTGAGAAACGCAAATATCATTCAACAACAACAAATCTTAACCTAGTACAAAAAATTTTCCCCTTTTTTACATGCTCAGAAAGTATGAACAAAGATCAAGTTGCTGTCAATTCCAAAGGTCAGTGAAATGGTTATGCAATAAGATTGATTAACAGCAGATGGCAATAAAAGAGGTAATGCTGGTGGTTGAAGGTTGCTAAACTTGTATAGCAATTAATGTCCGGATAAAGTGATTACGCCATTTAAAGCTCATGTGGTGAAATTGAACGTACTTTCAACTCATTTGCCTCTTTTACGGAACTATGTTGTACCAAGAGGGGCGGGCAAGCAAATTAAACCTATTTGCAATGGTACTTTTAGTCAGCTTTTTTTGCTCCGTTGTCAAGGCTAAAAAAAAGAGGCATGGCGCAATGTCCCCACCTATTATATGCGGTCGTATTTATGTATTGCATGCCCCTTCAAAATAAATTAATAGATGAATGAATCCCATCATTAGTCAGTCTAGTACGATAAATTACCACCATGCAATTTTGTACAACTACACGACTGAAACGTCCGTGTTTTAGCCAGGTTAGAAGAAACAAAGCTGCTAACCGTTAGACGATATTTTTGGGCTTCCACCAATAACAGCCACCCGTTTTGGTGGGATTAAGTCTATTGACAACTGGTTCTGATCAGATTGACTACTTTCTTGATTGAGTTTATAGAGAGTGGCATGGGTGTTCAAAACCCACAGTGCCTTTATCCCAAAGAAGGGGAATATATCACGGCCATCGTCATCATCATCATGGCTTGAATAACATTTTGATGGCACGTGATTGACGAGTTGAATCTGTTACCGAGGGGAACAGAATTGTTTTCTTGACGTGTTTGCTGGCTGCAACTGGCGTAGGCCAGTGGTTCTCAAACTGTGCGTCGCGACGCCCCGGTGCGTCGTTTCAATTTTCCAAAGGCGTCGCGGGATATTTTGGTTTTGTGCCATTAAGTCTAGGTTTTTTGCGTCAAAAGAACTCTGATCGTAGATTCCTTTCTTACTTTCTTCTGACATTTTCACAATGGTGTTTTTGATACACTGTTGCAACGGTTGACTTGTTATTCAAGAATCAAATTGCAGAAGTTTAACCTAATTGGCGAAAAATATATAAAGAATAAAGCATTCAGTTATATGTTGGAAGAAAACAGGAAAGATGAGTTACAAACTTAGAAGAGCATAATTTTACGATTGAAGATGACAGACCAATTCAAAATCTCGGGAGCATCTGCATAGGGGCAGATATTTATGTGGATTATGGGTCACATTCATCTCGCAGAACGGCAAACTGAACTGTGGGATGCTGTCTGGTGCGTCGCAAAGTCTCGCATCGCAAAAAGTTTGAGAACCACTGGCGTAGGCGATTATCTTTTGTGTAAATCAAATATTGGTTACCTAAGTTTGGCTATGATGACGAAATAGGAAATTGAAATCAACGATAGTTTGCAGAATATAGGAAATGACCAACTTGCTTTGGCAACTTTAGTCATCGATTTTACGCTTTTCATATTTCTGATTTATTTCGTAAATGCTTACATTTTAATCATTGGAAAGACTTTGCAGTATGACACCAAACTACAATAGTCGTGTCTAGAACTGCTTCGAAGCAACCAGTGCGATACATTTTTTGAATTGATTGGCTTCAACTAGTAGTTCTTGTCTTCGAAATAGTTCATTTCAAAAAATTTTTGTTGTTCTTATCTATGCTGCTTAATGCACGTTTTCATCCCACATGGCAGAACAGCAGCAGGGTCCTAGACATAGAGCGACTCTCCAGATCTGCTTCAAAGTTGTGCGATTTGATATTCCGTTTAAATTGCATAATAGTACCTTCAATAAATATGCTGGCCTTTATAACCTGCCAAGCAGAGAGGAAATCAACCCATGAAGCGCTTTTCTGAAAAACGTAACGAAAAAGTTTGAGGAAAGTTTGAATGCATGACTATTTGATCGCTGTCGCTGTAGAAATAATGCTTTGCAGCCACGTTTTAACAGTCAATGCTGTATCAAAAACAGATTTGTTGGACGCATCAAAAATTGCGTTACTTTACTCTTTTAAAGGGTGTTGCGGTTGTCCCACATCTTGCTTTTGTGATAACCTCACAAACGATGAATTGTCTAACATCTTAAACAATTTTTGTTTTGCAGACGAAGATAAGGTCTTTTGGAACTTAGGTTGTGTAAAATTTACTTACAGAAACGAGCATTTTTGCAGATACTGATGGCTGTGACGTTTGTAAGCCAGGAACTGACGCACAATAGCATATCCGATCGGCAACTCATTGCCATATTTTGTGACTCGCTTTTTTAGAAATAACACTATTCCAATTTTCAAGTTGTTGGACTTGTCAATGTATTGCAAAGCTGATCTTTGAAAATGATTCGCAACATAGAGTGGTAAATATCATTCGTGAGACCCCTAAACATCTTGGAAGGCAGCAAGTTTACTTGTTGTACTCTTGGGAAAGATGCTTAACGAGATTTCATTGCCTTTAAGTCGCAGACAAGAGTTGGAACAGAGCTGCAGGTCACGATGGGTCAATTTCAAGACTTATCACTATTTTTAGACCACCAAGCGCTGTGCGAGCTGTATGCGCACAAGTTAACGTCCTTAATGAAAAATGTTATTGTGGCTTGAATTCGTGACAACCTTTGGCAGTAGGTTTAAGAGTCAAGCTTTTTAAAGCCGTTGTTAAGTTGTACACGAAGGCGGAAAATCGGAATTTTTCGAATTTATGTAATTGGCTAACGTAGTCAATATTTGAAACGTTGCGTACTGTTGCCTATTTTAGACACCCTCATCCATAATTTTACGCTGATGCTAAATTGGTGTTGCATTACAATAGCTAGCGTATTGTGCGCACTTTAAATACCAGAATACTTCATGAGAATTCTATTTCAAGCCATTACGTTCAACTTTTGTGGACAAAGCACGAGAGGTGTCAAGTTACAATCATATTTCATTTTCGAGTTATACCAAATTTGGTTAACTTTCAAAAACGTTTTCGAGCATTAGATCCAGCCATTTTAAAAAATATAAACTTATCAGAATAGAAACAATTGCTGGTTTTCAATAAAAACGTAGAGTCATTTTTGTCTCTATGAAGTCGTTGCGTGTCACGAACAAAAGGAATTTTCCAGCAATTATTATTTTTAATGTCAGTATTTGTCGTAACATTCTGTGCCCTGCTGATAACTCCACAGAAGAAGAAACAGCAGCGATCCTGAGATTAATGACAATGATGGATAGAATTAGTTTAGAATGGATATTATTACAGAGTTATATTTTTATAAAAGTTAGATGCCGTTTGCACCGCATAGTCGCTGTAAGACCACGGTTTGAACTCATGAGGTTTGCAGTTCAATTTCTGCGTAATTCGTTTGCTGTGAGTCCTAAGCTGCACGCTGCCTGCGACCAAGCCTTAATAAAACAAACAAAGAATAAAGCCACGCTTGGTCTTGATTTAGACCAGGTTTTACAAAAACAATTTTTAGCAATTCCTCCTGCAGGATTGCTACCCTTGTTATAGAAATGCATTGAGCTTAAAACACACCTACAACGAGCTGGATCAAAACGCAATGTAGTATATTTATGTATTAGCGGATTCAGTGGGATTCAAACGTGCGGCTCCACCTTTTCCGGCTCCGCGTCAGATATTTAGGCAAAAAATTTCAGATCAAATCCGAAAAAATGTTTTTATAGCGCTACAAAAAATTTCAAGGAAGACTTCTTCTCAAAATCGGTACCCTCTCCCGCCTTCAAAAATGTCAAGATGAACCAGGAAATGTATGTAAGCCAATGAATAATTGTCCAGATTTTTCTGTAAAAGAAGGGTAAAGACAGATAAGTTGACTATCTAAAAATTGCTGAGTAATTTTGTGTAATTCATTACGGCTTATGGGCATTTCTCCTGGAGCAAGTACATCTACAATTTGAATGTAATTTAACAATCTATTTTGGTGTAAATATTTTAGGATAGAAGCTTGAAATTACGACGTAATAGTTCTATAAATACAAGCATGTGCTATTTCCAGGAAAATCATTACAACTTATGATTTAGCCCACATGTTGTCAGAAGCGTCGGTCGTCACGTAATGTTTGGAGAACTTTATGTCTATAAAAAGTAGAGAAAAGAGAAGGCATACTGTTACCTTCTGTGCAACTGCGTGCCGTGAAAGCACCACTTAAGTAGCACCAACAAACAAAAAGTGAAAGTCTACATGTAGTTTACTATTCAGCATACCCACCAGTTAACAAAGAACCTCGTTTTGCATTTTATTTAACCAGCATTTGCCGCTGTCCTCGGCTGTATCGGTGACCGAGCGGTCTAGGCAAAGTCTTTGGTTACAACGTCCCCATACCGAAAGCCTGGGTTTATATCCACAGCTAGTTGGTAAGAATTGCGTCTCGAAATTGCGCCTAAACCAATTTTTTCTAAGACTTCCTAAACTGCGGAGGCCTTGCAGCTGATAGTACTTGGCAGAGATTGTCATCATGGCCACTCAAACAAATGTTGTGGCTGTGCACGTGCGCTTTATTCTAATTCTCGTGTAGTTAGTTGCTGATATTCCTACTCTCCAATCTCCCTCCCTCCCTCCCTTCTCTTCGAAAAAAGAAGCGATTTGCTTTTCCTTTCGCTTTACAGTAGTCAGCCTGCTTAGGAATAAGTTTGACATTTAAACAATTATGTTTTTAAAAGTCAGTATGATCAAAGGTTTATAAGTTTAGTTCTTGCCAGATAAAAGAGCAGAATCTTGTGAGACATATAAAAGATGAAAATTTCTTGAAAAGCTGCGTGAATTCCGAATAAAGTTAGGAAAGTGAACTTGCATAATTATGTAATCTCCAACATATTGAACTCATGCCCCAACAATCTAAGAAAGCATGTTGTCATTCGTGTCTACTGAAAGCGTTGAGAACAAATATGGTTCGGGCAGAGGATAACAGTGGATGACTTCATGGAAATGACGTAATTTTATCACGTGGCATTTCACCACGAACAATGTTTTCAAAAGCTATGCCAATCATGTGTGTTAAAGTGCTAATCGTTTTTTCATGTTTACTACTGTCATAGCATGATTTGTTTTATGAGCTTAAACTTTCATAGTGATTGCAAAATCAGTTAGTTTGCCCCATTTCTTTTCTGAATAGCAGAGCCCCTGATTCTCAAACCTTCTTTGCCGCTTTAAATTGCTTTGAATTGCAGACACGTAGCCAGACGGGGGATAAATTTCCCTCAAAACTTATCATGATGATGCCATTAAATATTATACAGTGGCAACTTCTAAAATCTGGGATATGGACGTTTCCTCCCTCGCCTGGTTGCACCACTAATAACTAATCGCCACTAGCTGTCGACCAAGTTCGAGTGAATAGGCCTTTGACCACATGATGATTACCATGTATGCCTTTAGGAGAGGCATTTCAACGTCATATTTCAAAGCTTTTATTGGAATTTGAGATTAATGTGACCGAGACAGAATCATGTCTTATTTAGAGGTTATTCCACAAATTTAAGCATCTTACGAAATTCACGTCTCGCTCTTCTTTGTGAACAGAAAGCATCATTAGTGTATGATAGAAGGTTGTTTCAGTTCTACATTCTACCATATTCTGGTGACACTTCCTCCTTTTTAAAGGGAGGGGATTTTGATAACAAATTTGTCAAATTAACATCTGATATGTTGACAAAAATCATTGATTCCAACGAACAATGCCAGATTCATTCGTACGACGGAATCGATTGCATAACTTCATTCTCATTCGTCGCATGTCATACAATAAAAATAGAAATGATGTCTATGACATCATAACTGTTAGAGGAAAAGCTAAATCAACATTTGGCTATTGAATTGTCATAAACCACAGGAGCTCATTGCCGAGGAACAACACAATGTTTCGAAGTTTTAGTTTGCCAAACTAGACTTCTACTGCCCTCCAGTGATATAATTCATTGACTGTGCTTCCGCTTAACACTGATGCGCATCTTCTTTCGGGCAGGGTGATGTTGTTTGTGGCCAAAAAGGATGTTGTTCATGGAATCAAACCAGAGATGGTAAAATTAGCCGAAAAACATATCTGAGCACCGGTACAAGGATTGTTAAATAATTAAAAAATGCTCAAGTAAAAGTAGAAAGTAATGACTGGTATTTTTAATTGAGTAAAAGTGAAAAGTAATTACGAATTAAACTACAGTCATCACTCGTTATTTGCGGGTTTTTATCTGCGGTTTTGACGATTCACGGATTTCAATCAAAAAAACGAACGCAAAAAATAAATTTCAACCCATTGGATAGCCATTAATGCATCCCTTTAAAAATGAAAAGAGAACTTTCATAGCTCTCCGCCATCATGTTCGTAAAGAAGGTACCTGCGGTACAGTCTGCAAGCCGGTGCCAACGTCCTCAGCATCATCAGAAGCAGAAGCAAACATCTCGACACATCTTCAATTGATGACGACTTAGATTAAATTAAATTAATTAAACATTTATACGTTTATTGTTTAAATAAGGGTTTATTTAAAACTTTTTTTCCGTAGATTTTCAATGGTTTTCTCTAAAAAAGTATTCGCGGTTTCAGCCATTTACGGGGTTTTTGAAAACGTATCCCCCGCGAATAACGAGGTATGACTGTACTTAAGCAGTTGAAGTAGAGAGTAATTCCATTTTATGAACAGTTTTGTCCTGTATTTTCCTTAACCAGTGGCTCACGGTTGAGGGTGCTCGTACTACATAAGATGCGTGAATGGATTTTTGAAGACGCAAACTTTTCTGCGTATTTATAGCTTAACTAGCCCGCTCTTCCGGCGTCGCCCGCAGGGTCCCCTTCGGTATCCTCGGAGTAAAGAATTTCGGATAAGCCAGCTTTACCCAACGGTTAGCTGAATGAACGATAACGAAAAGTTGATGCCAAAATCTAATTTATTTTAAAACGCGATCAGCTCAAAGCCATTATGAACAGAATAGGCATAACCATTATTTCCACAGTACCTATCTCTTTCTTTTTTGAAATAAGTAGCCAACGGCGAAATATTTTAAGTAAAACTGGAGATGGCAGCGCAAAAGTAGAGCTTGCTTTGAAAAGTACAAAAATTGGGTCTTAAGTAGAAAGCATATTTCACCACTTGGTCCACTTTGTACGCTTCTTTTCGTAATCAACTTAGTAACTTTAATGTCCAGGCTACGTCTTAGGTTTACGTGTTTTGTTTATTGCTTACGCATAACCAAGAAAGTCCTCGGGTTTCCCTTAGTTTAGAAGTATAAAAAGCAATTTTACTTGGAGAAGAGTATCTTTCAAAATTTGTAGAGACTTTCTTTTTTGTTGATTCTTTTTGATAATTTGGACAGATGGGCCTAATGCTAAAGACCTATGCTTGTGAGGAAAAATAGTCAAAATGTACCGAAGAACTAACTTTTATAAAAACCAAAAATTTCTTCTATATAGAATGAAGAGGTTGTCACAGCATTGTTCTACGTTTTTCACGATTTATTGTATCCTCCTACATCAATCCAAACACCTTCACATCACCCTTCACTGCATACAATAACGTTCTTTTTGGTTTTCCTCCCTTGCTTTTACTTGATGGGTTAGTTTCCATAATTCTTTTCCCAACATAGATGTTTTCCTCCCGGTCACGTGCCCGAATCATCTTAATTTTGCCTTTCTTATCTTGTCTTTGATCACTCGTTGAATAACATTTAGTTTATTGTCGTAAATAATGTTTCACCAAAGACTGATCAGGCGTCTACGAAATCTTCATGCAAAGAACATGAAATGAAATATCAACTTGCTTTTTGCTGTTTTTTTACTAAAGGAGTCTTTTGTTGTTAGAATGGTTTTTATTCGTCACTAAGTACAATCGGTTTGATATTTCATTCTACACATTACTTCCATCGCTGAGCGTCAAGCAAGAGATTTATGGATACAATTTTATTCTTTGTTCTGACTCAACAAGGGAATTGAATCCAAGTTTACGAATGTGAAGAGATCGCACTAACTACTAGAACGACACATATTAAGGCATGGGTCACAAAGCGCTGGTAGCCAAACCACAAATGGCTTGCGAGAGCCTTCCAGGTGGTTCGCTAGCATATTTGGTGAAAATGCTTAGTGGCGATAAATTAACTTCTGGATTAGAAAGTTAAAAATATTTAGAAATCTCACGCTCAACAATATCGGTCGCTTGTTTGCTACAATTTGCTTTACGACCCAATGTTAAATTTGATTTCGGCTTAGATTCGCTAATACTTGAATCATACACCATTAGTACAAAGTATAGTAAACAGTCATGTGGCAAAATGCTTTCCCAAAATAGTTGGTTCGCGGCAGCTTGAAGAACTTCCCAATAGTACACCATCGAACAAAGGTTGAGAAACACTACATTGCGGGAGCGTTACACACGCCTGATGAGCCTTTGGGCGAACAGTTGTTACTTGAGTAGAACTGATATACTATTCAACGTGTGATCTTATTGAGCTATCATTAGTTAATTTTCTTTGACGCTTACGTTATTGAGCAGTCTCGCCGCTTATGCCAAGGTGACCAGATCAATCAACTCAAGTGGTTTTTATCTCTCACTTTTTGTCTCTTTCTTTCTCTTTTTGTTTCTTTGTTTCTGTCTTTCTCTGTGAGTATCATGCCCGATTCAGTACCCAATGAGCCAATTTACGCCTAAGAAGAAACAATTCATGCCATATTACTTTGGATAAACTAACAAAAATTTACACCACAAATTGGGTTTAGACCAGATCAGTGTCCCGCTTGCAATTAAAAATTTTGGAAAGTTTTTCCGAATTGGTTGGGGTACGCTGTGTATTAGCCTACTATTTTTTCGAATCTATTCGGGAAGAGTTTTTCAGTTACTTAGGTCTGCCATTAAATGCTAGTTTGCACCTATTGTGTCACATAGTGGTAGAAACCAAATTGTTTTAACAAACAGTTTGTTTACGCAATTGTACGATTTTAGCTTGACGTCAAGTTTATTTCACTGTAGGTCAACAAACAGTGCCCATTGAACGTCTTATCGTTGTTTTGCGGCGCAATGTTTGCGCTTTTTGCAAAACATGATTTGTTTGCTGATCAAAGGCCAGAAACCTGCCGGTTGAACTTGCTTGACTTTCCGTTAGAACTTTAGATTGAGGCCAATTTAGATAGTTGACCGGAGGAGGCGGGGGGGTAAAGCTACCCTTATTAATTGTTCAAATGCTGTGGCAAACTCTGATTTGCTTTTTAGGTGTTTCGTTGAATTAAAAAGTTGTTTTTTTCGAAGGAAAGGGTTTTCATGCTCACAGCAATAACGAATCTTCAAACCCAACTAAGCATGTTTAACACAAGTTTTTCAGTGCTTTTCGATCTGCATCATATTCGAGTGTAATTGGAAGCAAACTTTTATCACTTCAAAACAAGCTTCCAGCTCGCATGTTGACATTATATTACAAAGTAAGTTTCTGATTGCGGTCAAATGTCATGCTGATGAGGACCAGGGTTGACGTCATAATATTTCAAAAAGTAACAAATTAATTGAAAAGGTATCAAATTTATAAAATAAAGTCAATATTTTAATAAAATTAATAAAAAGCATGTATTCAATTCTTTACTTTTTAAAATATTAGAAAGAACGTGCATTTTACTTACCCTTTACACCTTACTAGTGATTGACATATACAGTCAAACCTCGGTTTTTGAACGTCTCGGAGTTCCAACAATTCGGTTTTCGAACAGAAAATTTGAGATGAAAATGACTCGGTTCTCGCACAAAAATTCGGTTCTCGAACAACTCAAAACAAAGATTTACCTGAACCAAAGAGACAGAGAATAGAAGAAAGGCCTTTAGAGTTACCAGAAGGTTTTATTACAGGAGATTCCCCCTCAAACAAATAACTCATCCCTTTCTTGCCATCACTTCGCATCAAAAAAGTTGTACATATGTACAATACAGTACTGTATTATTTAAATTTACATTAAAATTACTTGTTATGTTTTTCGCTATATTTACACTTTTGTGTTTTATTTACTCTTTGAATAAATGGTTTTATACTATTAAATACAGAGTATAGTGTAAGCAGGCAAATAAGTTATTCTTTTGTACATGGAGCGAATTAATCTCTGTAACATTATCTGTAATGGGAAAATATGATTCGGTTTTCGAACAAATCGGTTTTTGAGCAGCCTTCCAGAACGAATAGTGTTCAAAAACCGAGGTTTGACTGTACTGACTGGCACTGGCAGTGCAAGCACCGTTCGTGGTTTTGACCCAAAACAAAGCATGTTTTATTCGAAAACAGAACATGCTCAAACCATTTTGAAACCATCTCAACTGTAATCGCATCACTTTATTCACAATTTTATAAATAATTTTTGCTCTGGATAATTTAAAATTTATCGTTTGCCTTTGAATTATCAAAACTGAAATATATGCTAATAATCCAGTGAAATAATAACAACTTTTGGTAGCGTTGAAACAAAAGTAACAAATTTCAAACTTGTAAGCAATAGGTAACAATTTGTTATCAAAAGTAATAACTCTGGCAAACCTGATGGGATCACCTTTATTTACCGTTGAGCAATTTATCTAAAAGACGCCTCCATGGAAAACGGAAGGTAACTTAAAACCAATGATGGGCAGTAACTAGTTACCATTGTAACTAGTTACTGCACCGTAACTAGTCGCTTTTTTAGTAACTGCAATTGTAACTTGGTCACTGGAATTTTTTGCACAAGTAACAAAATTTGTAACCATTTATCTTTTACAAACTGTGAAAGTCACAAATTACTGTTACTTTCTGTTTTCTGCTTGCGAAGCAAAAACAACTGTTCTCTCATTAATTTTCCATTTGTGAAAAAATAAGACAAAAAATTTTATTTCATAGGAGCCCTTGATAAATTGAGAATTTTGGACCTTTTAACCTAGTAACTTGAAATTGTCAGAGATTATGCAGGAATATATTATTTCAAAATCAGGAAGTACGATAACAAAATCTTTAGGCGTTTTAGAGTAATTCTATGATGACCGACAACTGGTGGGACATATTTGCTCCTCCCGATGATAAAGAAACGTTAAATTTGATCTCATTCATCTAATCGAAAATCGATACCTTAATCTCGGTCATGTTGGTGGGCACATGTGAGAACGTGAGGAAGGGGGTACGAGGCATAGGCTTAACAGTTTACATATGCCAGCGCCAAACGTACATCCATCAATAGTTCAACAATGTGCGACTATAGCGAAGTGATTCTACGTCTGTCCTATGGTGAAGGGCTGCAGCGAACTTGAAACTAGTGCTCGTCACTCGTTGGTGCTGGCATGGGTTCGAAAACCATTTACCGCATTTTTACGAACTATTCGTTGAGGCCGTTTTAAAAAGGTATTTTTGCTATTAAAATGAACCACAGAACTCTAGCAGAATTTGAAGAGCTCGGGGAAATTGATTCGTCTATATAAAAATCCTTGTAACTTCGCCAAAAGGTTAAAGACTATGTAGAGGAGTACATATTAGAACTTTTTTATATCCGCTGGCTGCAACTTTTTTATGGCAAGGGTACTGTTAGCTTTTGAATGTTGAAGGGGAACGGTATTGCACTAAGAATTCAAGCCTTCGCTTTCTAATCAAATTAAACCGCGTTTTTGATTGACAATTTGGCTGTTTTGCCTTGCTTCGAAAATAGGTTGCTCTTGCATTTTGCATCAAAATTGTTGCATCAAAGTAACTGTAATTAGTTACCTTTTAAAATTTGTCACTGAAACTGTAACTAAGTTATTTTTGCTGAGTAATTGTAACTGTAACTCAATTACCTTAAAAAGTAACTTGCCAACCACTGCTTAAAATTCACAGTTTATACTAGCATAGAATGGAAAGAAAAGCTTTTGATGATTCATTCTTTTCCATGTAATCAAAGGACAGAGATCTTTGCAACTGTTAAATGAGGGTTGTCAAACGTACGGCCCGCGAACGAATTTAATTCGGTCCACTAAACCAGTGGTTCTCAAACTGTGCGTCGCGACTCCCCAGTGCGTCGTTTCAATTTTCCAAAGGCGTCGCGGAATATTTTGGTTTTGCGCGTCAAAAGAACTCTGATGGTAGATTCCTTTCTTACTTTCTTCTGACATTTTCACAATAGTGTTTTTAATACACTGTTGTAACGGTTGACTTGTTATTCAAGAATCAAATTGCAGAAGTTTAACTTAATTGGCGAAAAATATATAAAGAATAAAGCATTCAGTTGTATGTTGAACGAAAACAGGAAAGATGAGTTACAAACTTAGAAGAGCGTAATTTTACGATTGAAGATAACAGACCAATTCAAAATCTCGGGAGCATAGAGGCACTTATTTATGTGGATTATGGGTCACATTTATCTCGCAGTACGGCAAACTAAACTGTGGGATGCTGTGTGGTGCGTCGCAAAGTCTCGCAAGCTTTTTTAAATGCGTCGCATCGCAAAAAGTTTGAGAACCACTGCACTAAACGATTCTTAATCAATTTCGGCAGTATTGCAACGTTAGATAACACGCAGCACGCAGCTTATAACCGCGAACAAATCTTTATTTTTGTAAGCAAACGCGACATAGCAGGGGAATACTTGCGTCAATGTGCTACGCTGACTTCGTTTTAACAGTAGGGCAAGAGAGGGAATGACCTTTTTTTTGGATATTAGCACCATTTCGGGCTACATCACACAACTTTTGGAGATTGTTGCCGGAGAAGTGGTGATCTCCAAATAATGCCACTCGCCATCAATGGGAATAGATTTGCGTGGCTGGTGAGCCGCGAAATTTGACCAACTGGTTCCCTGTGCCGGCAGACAAAAAGTTTGGGGACCACTGATATACAGTCTTGCCTGCTTAAATTATCTTTTAATAGAGTCTGGCCCGTGTAAAATCCAGCTATGTAAATGTGGCCAGCAGCATTGGATGGATTTGACACCCCTTCGTTAGATGGTTGGGGATCTGACTGGCATATCGAGCGAATAGTTGTTTTTTTTTAAATAAAAATGCTTCTTCTTGTACCTGATGGCTTTTATAAAAGTATTGAATGTACTGCTCTTCTTCCAGAAGATGGCGATGTGGTATTTTTAGAATATCCATTCTAACATCTCCAGCCCAATCAGGCCAAAAATAAATGATGATCAGTATAAAAGGTAGTGACAATCTATTTTGAACTAATCATTAATATCGTAGCGCCATTTTCAACCTGACAAACTGCCATTTGTGGGTACTTAAAGGCTGGCTATTCGGACGTATTGCATGAGCACTTTTACTGCTCTAGTTCGGTAAAGATCGGAAATTTCGCAAGGGTTCACCAATCGCTTCTATTGGTTCAAAAATTGTTCAGTAATTTTACCAAATTCTTTCTTCTTAAGTAAAGATTTTAGTGTAATTTAGGTTAGATCAAGAAAAAAAAGTATAGTTTGGTAGGCTATAAAACAGTTTAAAAGTGAAATACATTCTGAGATTAAGCAGTGATTAGAATTTTGTTAGAGAGGTGCTGCTTTTTTTTTTCTTCTTGAGACCTTGGTGCTGACCTTGCCCTCCTCATAAGCTATGATAAGATACAATTTGCCTGAGTTAGGGAAACAAATATTTGACTTTGCTGATTTGCTGACTGGGCAAATGTCTTTTGCGAGCGAGATGTATTTTAATGTTTACTTAGTCTGATACAAAGCCAAAAAAATTTCTGCCTCGAGGGTTAAGGCCTCATAAAAATTTAAGGAAGCGAGGCTGTAGCATTGAAGGAAGTTAAATGAAAACCTTGTTGGTGGTACAGAATTTTAATACAGCTTTAAAAAAAGCTGTTTTAGTCATAAGTTTTTCGTGACGCTTTTATCAGCGGCAGTGTCGCGTCAAAACGGAAGCGCTAGAGTGAGTAAGTGGTTTTATGTGGTTGATTTGGGCGTTAGGCCATCAACACGAGCCAATGATAGCGCTAGTATTGTAAAGCGCGCCAAAGAAATATCAGAAAAAGCGCAGCAAGAGGTCAAATAGGAGCGCCGCGATTTTCGGGAGTTTGAGAGTGTAAACAAACTCTTTCTGTTGGCAAAAGACGGGGCGCTAAGTCTTGATATATAGAAACAGAACGGATTAAGAAAATATTACTAGACAATAGCTATTCTAAAAATGTCGTCAACGCTCAGATCGACAAGAAAATTGCTCAGTTCTCCACTTTCAAACCATTCGGCCCTGAAAAGTGCCCTGTGTACTTGAGGGCCCCTTGGATAGGTAAGCCCTTAACAAACTTGGAAAAAGAAGTCAAAACCACCATGGATAGCTGCTATGGTTCCGTCAGCAGCCGCTTGATCTTTACGTCAAAGTGCATGTTGCCTGTGGCCCGCAAGAATGTTCTACCTACCACTCAGAAAAGTTTTGTCATATGTGAATACAAGTGCCACTGTGATAGTCGGTAAGTAGGGCGAACATCTCAACGGCCACAGGATGGCATTAAGCAACATGTTCCGCAATTGTTAAGACAACAATTGACCCGTCCACGCCGATCTCAACCGCACAGATCGTGCAAACGAAACAACACCAAACCGAACTGTGACTCTGTCATTGGTCAGCATCTTTTAGAAAATGATCAATGTGCATCAAACTATGACAACAAGCGGTTTTCAATCCTCGCCGCAGCACGCAGCTCTTTCCCCCTCAATCTCTTAGAGGCTAGTTATATCAAGACTCAGCGCGCCCGGTCTTATGCACGCAGAAAAAGTTTGTTTACACTCTCAAACTCTTTCGATAATTAATCGCGGCGCTCCTATTTGACCTCATGCTGCGCTTTTTCTAGCATTTCGCTATTGCGAAATCTCTTTCTTTGGCGCGCTTTACAATACTAGCGCTATCATTGGCTCGTGTTGATGGCCTAACGCCCAAATCAACCACATAAAACCACTTACTCACTCTAGCGCTTCCCTTTTGACGCGACACCGCCACTGATGAGAGCGTCACGAAAAGCTTATGGCTCAAAACAGCTTTTTTCAAAGCTATATTGAAGTTAAATGAAGGCAAAGTGAGTATAGAATTTCGATATTTTGTGCGAGGTAAGAAACGATTATTTTATTGGTACCATCAAGGCTGGTTTTCATTAGGCGTAAATTGCAGGCGTAGGGTAAAAAATTCTTTGTTTTTCTATTTAGTTTTGTGCGCGGAGCGTTTTCGCCCGTAAAATAACTTCAAACAGACAAACAAAGAATATTTACGCTACGCGGGCAAGTTGCGCCTCGTGGAAACCAGCCTTTATTCAGTAGCGCGAGAAGGGAAGTGGTCTAAAGGGGCTGATATCTCCTGAGCTGGTGCAAGAGAAGTGGAGACCTCCCCGGATAATTTCAAAAAATTAGTTATCATATTTTTAGTGATCCGTCAGGTTTGCAAAAAAGTATTTCCTGAGTGTCTCCTGACGTATCATTTTCATACGATTTTTATAAAATGCTCTTAAAATCGATCAGGAAATTTAGAAAGGTGCATACCAGTCTTTGGAGGCTAGTGATTAGTGTCACTACCTTGTCACTTGCTGCGACTAACAACTTCTATAATTCTTTTTACTTTATGATTTGTAAATGCACTATTACATTGTAAATCTCTACAGCTTTTTTGCTACCATCACCCGATTAGTACGCAAGAATGTAATCACTTGCGACTTCAGCGTGCTTCTGTGTGGTTATGCAGCTCAACGTCGCCACATTGGGCTGCTTTTTACAAGCATTTGCGCTGAAAATTCGCGTTGAGCTCTAAAAATAAATAAGAGCTCAATCGGGCTACTTTTCATCTACTCTGTAAACACCGATTACTTTTTATTTATTTTTCTTTTTTGGCTAAAAACTGGATTTCCTTCCAAAATTCAGTGTTATTCTACGCACTTTTTATTATGCATTAGTCACATTAGTGAAATGGTTTCAGCAGTGTAGTTGTTCGAGGTTTGATCATCTATTTGAAAAATTATTCAGGAAAAAACTAAAGGAAAATTTATAAATGCGGATATGCATTACATCTGAGCTAAAGTATATGCATTTGCGGCGTCAAGCTATTTTTTTAAAACTGGCTATAAATAGAAGACAAGTTTTAAGCATACAGGGAGTCCTCGGGTTACGACGGTCCCGACTTACGCTGTTTCGAGGTTACGAACGCGCACCATAAAATAGAAAATGCCCCTGGACACCCTGCCCAGCTGGAAGACTTTTACCCTAATGTCAAGGTGGTTCATCTTCCACCTAATACCACGGCCTTTTTACAGCCTATGGACCCAGGAGTAATTGCTTCGTTCAAGGCCTACTACCTCAGAAGAACAACTGCTATGGCATTACAGGAAATAACCCTTTACATTACCTGCCTCTATTGCTACAGAGCCTTTACCGTCTACCTCAGCTGCCTCTACTATTCCAGCTTTTCCACCATCTTACTAATATTTACTTTAATCCATGTGGTATGGAATTGTCTTCTCTTTTTCTGAAAAAGTACTTTTTTTACATTATTTTTTATCTTTTATTATAGTACAATACTTTACAGTACAGTATGTATAGAGAATTTATTTATGATGTTCCGACTTACATTGAAATTCGGGTTACACCATGTCTTAAGAACGGATCAACGTCGTAAGTCGAGGACCCCCTGTATTTGATTAAATTTTTTAGACCAGTCTATTTGTGTTTTAATGACATTTTTGTGAGATCACATCAGTTTTATCAGTTGGCCTACCGATAGGTACCCCAGTAGTTAAGTGTTCGTCGATGATCTGAATTCTTTTAGATAAAGTAGTCACTCTAGTGAGAGAGAAATTTATGCGGTTTTGCAAGTCTTTTAACACTTGTAAATAACACTAAAATAATCTGAAAAATGAATCAGCTTTTGACATAGGCCAATGGTTCTCAAACTCTTTGCGATGCGACGCATTTAAAAAAGCTTGCGAGACTTTGCGACGCACCAGACAGCATCCTACAGTTCAGTTTGCCGTTCTGCGAGATGAATGTGACCCATAATCTACATAAATAACTGCCCCTATGCAGATGCTCCCGAGATTTTGAATTGGTCTGTCATCTTCAATCGTAAAATTACGCTCTTCTAAGTTTGTAACTCATCTTTCCTGTTTTCGTCCAACATATAACTGAATGCTTTATTCTTTATATATTTTTCGCCAATTAGGTTAAACTTCTGCAATTTGATTCTTGAATAACAAGTCAACCGTTGCAACAGTGTATCAAAAACACTATTGTGAAAATGTCAGAAGAAAGTAAGAAAGGAATCTAGGATCAGAGTTCTTTTGACGCAATAAAACCTAGACTTAATGGCACAAAACCAAAATATCCCGCGACGCCTTTGGAAAATTGAAACGACGCACCGGGGCGTCGCGACGCACAGTTTGAGAACCACTGACATAGGCGAAAGCCAAAACGCACAGAAAAATTATTGGGCTGTCGGGTCGAGATGCTCCGTAACTTCAGCACTTGCAGACAACATAGCATCAAGTTGTATAAAGCTCGCCTATAACTCGATGCATTGTGCTTTCACCTGATGTTTTGACCTGATTCACGAGTGAGTGGGAAAAGCATAGAAAAATCGCAAATGTGTGTGAAAATTTTTTTAAATGCTTGAAAAAAGTTTTCGTTATTTGCAAGATTATCAATTTTTGTATTGCTCTGTCTTAGCTAGTAGTGTTGACCATCAACATCATAGGGCAAAGGAGTGATTTTACATTTAACTACTGTTATTAAAAAAGTTTGACCAAAATTATGTTACGGTATTTTTATATACGAGGGTATTCATTACAATCGTAAGATAATTTATCTTTTTATTGTATTTCATAAAATTACCCGCCTGGTTTAAATGAAATGGCTTCGACATCTATTTTGTTTTAATTGATGCATTGGCTACATAAATTTTAACGAAGTCAGCAGTATTCAAAGTTCAAAAAAATAACAAAAATTCTCTTCACTGTCTTACCTCAGCACAGTGGCAGTTTAGTGTAATTATTTTTACCTAAAAATAGCTCAATATGAGAAGAGGTTTGAAGACGTTTGTGGGTAGAGAACATTGCTCGTCGCCTGGCTCAACCAATATTTATCGAGAATTTGTGTTTTTGTGCATTTCTTTTTTGATGATGCTGAATTGATGCATTTGATCAGCAATTTTATGACAAACACGTCAATATTTTTCGCATTCTTTATTTCTTCTTTGTGGGTTCAAAATCAGATGTATTTAAAAAACGTTTTACCTTTTGGGACTTAATATTGTTGTTAGGTGCCTTTTTGGGCTAGTAAAAAATATTTTTGAGAGCTTTTGGGCGCTAATTTACCTAGGATTTGGGCCATTTTTTAAGTTTTTGTCTGGCAACCCTGATGCGGCTTTGTGCTGGCGTGCTTTCGTTGAAAAACAGAGAAATTTATGTAAACAAGTTAATTGAATATTATTAACAGCCAGCTTAGTCAGCAAAATTGGAACTTTGACGAAAACACAACAATAAGAAACGAATAAATATGGACCGATTAGTAATACTGTGAAGGAAAACAGACGTGTCAGCTGAAGATAAAGATAGGGAATAGCACAAGATAAACAGATAAGAACCCCTGTAGTGTAAGCGCAAACGAGTTTACACAGTGATAGTCGGCAATCTTTTTCAAAGCGAAAACGTAATTTCCAAAATTAGTGGATGACAACTTGGAAATGGCTTGCATGCAGCAAAGAAACTGGCAGTGCCTTCTGCAACATATGCACTGACGCAAAGAGAAAAGAACTATTGCACAAAGACTGGGAGCTGAGGACTAGCGACCACGTTAAAAAATTACTTACAAAAGTAGCGATTTCGCAGAACATAACTTCTGTAAAGTTAAAGAATCCGCTTGCCCCCGAAAAACCAAAACACCTGTAAAACTACCTCTAACTTGTGCAAGTGAAAATTTGGTTTCCAACTTTGGTGAAAGTAATGAAAGCGTGAATGCATAAAAACCTTGAACTTGGTCGAGGCAGAACTAACCTGCAAGTTCAACCAAGGAAAGCATGAAGGCTGCTGCCGGCAGAGAAGCTCCCTTGGTCGACGTGGCAAATCAAAAAAGTCATGAGTTGACGCAAATGTGGTAATGACAAACACGATTAAAAAGGATCGTCTCGAAGTTAATTTTGTTTTTTTGGGGATTTGACAGGAAGCAAAGTTTTCAACGCCATCTATGGCGTTGCTGCGTATATCAGCGAACAGCAACCACAAACAAGATTATTGTGTAGAAAGACTGAAAAACTTGTTAAATTAGTTTTTAGTCTTTCTGTTTCTCAAGCCTCTTCAGTGTAATCATTTTCAGCGTTGAAGCGATTGAAGACGTGCCTACGAACAATGCAACAAGATCGACTGGCACATCTCTGATGCACACTCATCTGGGCTTGTTAGATCAAATTGACGAACACTAATTGATGAAACAGTTTATTTGCCACACACCTGAACAAAAACCGATTGTTGGTGTTTTGTAAAAATTTTTGCACAAATTGAACTTCTGTGCAACCAAATGTATTGGCAATTCCTTACTGCATTTAAATTGTGACGTCTCACATTGTTTCGCGTGTTTTTCTTTTATATTCTGACGATTCCTTCAATTTAGGTCACATTACAAAATTAACTAAGCCTTTTTGTGTTTTTTTGTTCATTTGCTTATGCTTTGCATAAAGAGGGTTGATGGGGGAGTGTATGCCCTCCAGAAGCTCTAGTATTTTAAGCCCCCATGAGGTAAAGCCGTTCCCCAGCCCCTGCCGTTATTTGAAAACGGCTGAAATACAATTTTCTCAGAGACATATGAAATAATTGTTTTATTTTTTCCAAAACACAATCTTGGAGTTTGGAAAATAGTTCCAAAAATCCTTTAAGAATGACAGAGACTTAAAAATCTATGTATTTTGTACATGATGAACAAAACAAGTCGTTTGAGAAAATAAGCAATTTGAGGCGTTACCGTCGAAACAAAAGAGGCTTTCCACCCGAAGCTTTTCCAAACGTTGCACTTGTTACTGTATCAAAAGCTGATGGCCTCAAGAAAGCAAGTAAAACTTGAAATTTGGTGCCTCCCCTGAAATTTTTTTCTCATATATGCATGCAAGCATACAGGTTTCATAAAAGCTTTTCAATTTGTTTATAAAAGCTTTTATACAGGTTTTCATTTTGTTATCTTATTAATAATAATTATATTACCGATAGGATAATCATTTCACAGCATAATTAAAAAATGTTGAAGTTGCTTATTTTGCTCGCTGCTGTGGGAACTGTGATTGAAGGAGATTTGCTCGATGGGTACAGCTGCACTGAAGGGTCCACGAAGCGTGTATGCAAAGGTAAGAAGACTCTTTTCAATATATTCTCCTCTTCCTTGAGGCAGAGGCACGGATTTTAAGGGAAAACTAATGAATGATGTTTAATGACTTGAAGATAGAAAAAATGCTAAAGAATGAAATCAGTTATTTCGCTAAAACCTTTTTGTCTTGCGCTCATAAGTGGCGGTATCGCGTGTAACAAGAGACGGAGTGAAGGATTGTCAGGTCATTTTTGTTGAGGCCTTATCGCCACCCATGAAAGCTTCGTGGTTGACGACAACGCCTTAACAAAAATAAGTTTTCAACGCTTGATTGAATTAATTCGAGAATCCACAAATTATTTCGAAAGCTACACCAGTATCGGCATGGCTAAAGTAAACTGAGCAGAAATGTTTTTTTTTTCAAAAGCAATTGGCTTTTTAATAAAAACAGATATTTCATCGGCGGTAATTGTATTTTGTTAATAACGTCCATCAAAAAGAGCGAGAAAGGCTTTCTCAACTCAGAAGAGAGATCGAGTAAAATGAAGAGGTGTTTTACAGAGACAAAAATCGAACGGTCATGAGTTCAAAACCCAAAATGTTATTAAGTCCTTGAAAAAGTGTTACGATTATTTCCTCAGCTTGAAGGGTTCTGACAATAAGAAACTTTATTAAAAGTGATTGCAAGCAATTCAAGGGCAAGGTTGAAACTTGTAAACGATAAAGCAGGTCTAGACAATTCATTTTTTTATACTTGTTGATGTTCTGTGAGTCTGAAAGACAAATATGCAATAAAAAATAAATTAAAACTAGAAACTGAAGTTTTCATACCGCCAGAGCTCGGGTGGTAACCTACTTCATAAGGCGACAATCTTTAATCCAACAATGCAAGATATCGCATTGGCATAACTAGTTGTTGCTGTAACTTTCCTAGTGTGGTTGCAGTGTATGTCATAGATATGCCCTGCACTAGCTTGTAGTGTCAACATCTTCAAAGTGGGTACCGGGAGAAGTTGTTACTTGCTTGACAAAATTCACTGTTGATTTTAAGAGATCCAAAACTTTCGACAAACATTTTCCGTATCTACATTGTTTACGTGAATTCTATTGTTCTGATGATGCTCGTTGGTCATCAAAAGAGAAAATTTCGTAACGTAAATTTATATATTTACATATTTTATTTCGTAATGTAAATAAATAGCGAAACGTAAATTTCGTAAATATGTTGATTCAATAGAATGAAAGGCTGATAAGATCAGTAGATTCGACAAGCAAGTAATGCCTCCTCTGTTATTTTCTAAAATACGGCAAAAGCTATGCAACCGACAATTAGTAGTGCAGTTGGTCAACAAATATTGTTTCAAAATAAAAAAAACTCTTAATTTCAGTGGTAAAATGCATGAAGAACTCGTTGGAGCGGCCTCAGTGTGAAGAGGTGTGCGAACCTTGTCAAATGCTGAAGAGAAAGTTTGCCTGCGTCAGAGATTGTCATGACAACCACGCCGAAAGCGGTTAGTTTTATTCATATTTTTCTTGTATTCTGCGTTAAGTAGCAAAATGTCAAAATTGGTTTATATTGGTAATGTCAGTCACAGCAGAACTTGCCTGTTTTTATCGCTTTTTTTCAAAAAACGTTTGAGTTTTCTATCCAAGTTTATCCAAAGCATTTCTGGAAATGATGATATATTCAGTTCTATCGCGTCACAAAGCAAACGTTATGCAATGGACGCATATTTTACTCTTCAATTTGTTTATTTTAAAATACGCTGCTGGTCGCTAGCAACTTATTTGATTAAAGTTTTGCTTCTAGGTCATGAAAATATCTGGAAAGACTTGCTCCCTCTCTCTCCAACGAAAGCAATTTTTGTTTCTACACTTTTTTTCAACACAAGTTGTACTATGCAAACGAGCAATCAAAAAGACCTTTTGTAACCCTAAAAAGTAAAAAATTTGTAATAAGATTGCTCTTTATCACACCACATCTTGGCTACGCTACAGACCTTCATTGATTATAAAACTGTATTTTTAGAAAAAGCTTGCTTGCGAAAAAATTGCAACAAAATTTTGAAATGCAACAAGAAGCATTGCTTGAAACGCCTTTTTTGTGAATGTGCTCATTGTATCCAGGAATTCAGCGAGGCTACCGAACACGATGATTGTGAAAGTGAGTACAATAGAGTAGGTGTCGGCAGTGCAACGCTCAGAGTGTGACGTGGCATGTTAAGTGGGTAAGCGCGGTGGCATGTCAAGGGGAGAGCCAGGGACCGGGCTTTAGGCTCACCTTATCAAGCGCCCCATAGATTACAGACTTTTTCGTTGTACTAACAACTTGTTTTCTTCAGTTGCCGGTGCTCACTGCAGAGATTCTCTTGTGAAGCTCTTTTTTTGTCTTTAGTTAGCATTGCATATACGTTGCCGTCGCTTGGTAGATCAGCGTTATGCTGTTTTTTTACGTTTGTGCTGTTTCCCAAACTTATCAGCGAATATTGACCTGGAGTGTACTGAAAAGAATCCTCGTTCCGCAACGATGCAATGCAAGTGTAGGCAACATTGTTGTGGGCCTACTTCCTGCCACGGTGCTCATAGAGGACCCAAAGTTGTTCTAGCCCCCCTCCCCCTCCGGGCTCATAGAGGCCTTAACAGGAAACTGGCCAAGCGAAACCTCCATCCGCGTTTAAAATCATGCTTTGAATACATATTTCGGCTATCGCTGATTGCAAAGAACGTACCGTAGGGTGACGGATGATTGCGCTGTCTTCCAACCCAGGGGTGTGCAACCTTTTACAAAGGCGGGCCAAGTACGCTTCGCAGGTTTAAAGCATGAGCCAGAGAGCGCAGTTCGTAATCTTTTTGCGATGAAGTTTCTTTTTACAAAGGCACACCTCAAATGGATGAAATTATTACTTTTGTTTTTTTCGGAAATCGTCATTGAATGGATGGAGGTTTCACGCTTGAGACCTTTTTTCATCGAGATGCGAGCCAAAATTCACATTACTTAGAAGGCCGCTCTCCCCTGTATAAAACTTTTTCTTTAGCATCTTGCATTGAGTATAAAAAGTTCTCATCAATAAACCATAGTGACATTTAAAATGAGTCAAGCAGTTAAAAGTCTGTTTTAAAAGTTTGGCTTCAAAATTGATACAGCATTCCAAAATCTTACTAAAGATGCATTTTATAAGGCGAGGTATAGTACGGTTATGATCTCTAAGGGGATGTTTTTGTATCATGAACTCCCTGTGATAAGTACCTTTGTTAGTGACCTTATCGAAACAATAAGTCATCTAAATGATTATCCCAAAATACCCATGTTTGAAATTTTGAGTGACCAAAAAAAGTTTTACTGGATAAATAACATTCTAAGCGTTTTGGTTCGCTAGCACTGATGACGGTTCCTGTGTTTGCAAATTGAAAAGGCTTCTGCAGGTCGGCGCTGTTGTTTATGGTGAGAACATCCGCTACACAGTCGATAGGCTTGCTTTTAATTCCCTTTTAGAGGCGTATTAAACGCTGTAAAAATGTTGTTTACAGATGTTCTGATTAGCTCTCAGCAATGGAAGCAATGAGGAGGGTAACATAGGGAACTAAGTTTTCTCAGTCATAATTATAAAGTTCGATCGGCCTCATGCAATGACCACAGACGTAGCCGCTGCTGGCGTCAGAGCAGCACGGCTGTCGCAGGCAGGTCTGTGTATCACTTATTAGACTAATTATGCATCCAAAAGAAAAATTTTGAAGGGTTTAAAAATACACTTCTCGGTCCTCTCCCCTAAATTTTGTTCGATAGTCTTTTTTTAGAACTACACGCTTAGTTGGCTAACTTTGGCTCTCTTCCATGTAGATACTCATTGAGAGCACAACAGACAAACAACACAAAAACCATGTCAAGTTAGCGACAAGAAGGTGTGAATGCCTAATTCATTAGGGCTTTGTTTTTATTTCACTTGAATTTGAGCTGCTAACTGGCGGACTGCGAGGCAGGCCCTATTTTTTTTATCAGCGTCTTACTAGATCAAGTGAAAAAACCCCTTTGGTTTAATTGCAAATGACCTTTAACCCACTGGTATATCTCATTGCGTACGCGCAGAAAGACGCTGTACAAAAAAATTATCAGCTTTATTCGATATCAACGAGATTTTTGGAAATTGATTGCAGAAAAAGTTAACCCAATTGTGAGAAGGCTCTCTCTTCTTGAAAAGTAAACATATGCTTTAAATCCATTCACCTTAGAGCATGCACCAGGGATGTAGTACGAAAGAAAGAAGTGTGCAAAAGCTCAAAATACAAACATACATTTTGCAGTTGTGCTAGTGTAAAAAGTGTGGGTACGTCGTTCCCACACCACTACGCCCTGCTTACTACAAACAAAACATTCACAGATTTTACCAAGAAATGGAGTTGCTTTCTTTGTCCCCTTCCTCTTAATTCTGTTTTGCTTCAAAAATCTTGTTTTCAGGTACTACAAAATGTCTGGGGCATTTTCATAAAATTCTAGGAAATACTGGAATGTGCCATCGATCTCATAAGCATCCGAAGTCCCACATTGAGCAAGCAGAAGAGCATGGACACCATCATGATGATCATCATGATGATGATCACCATGATGATGAATAAAGAAGTACAACTTTTGTAAAACAGTTCGTAGTTTTTTAATTTCTGATCACTTCGTACGAGCTACAGCCAAACTGCACGCGAATAAAACAAGTATTAAACATGTTTGTGAAAGTTTGATGAAAGCCAACTTGTTGTCTCTAAGAATATTTGCTAAACCAAGACTTTTAGTAGATGAATGTGGAAAAAAAGCAACCGATATCCAATGTCTACAAATAAAATTCTTTTGTTTGTAATAGTTTGATCAAGCATGGGAATAAAAACTCCATTTTTTCCAAAATACATTGAGACCCGGCTTCTCTGAGGTTATCAAGATTTTTGAATGAGTGAGCTGTTGGCCGTACCCAGGGGCGCGTCTTGAAACATCTCTACGGGAAGCATAAATGCAATTTTTATCCTATTTTTCTCAGCATTTTGTTTATTTGTGTCGCATCCAAAATGCCATGGGGTTATGTGTCTGGTTTGGACCTCTATCCCAGCAAACGCTTGTGGCTATAGCCATTGGTCAGTAAAAATCGGAATGCTCAAAATTTTGATTCCATGAAAACTTAGTTTTCGTGATAACCATTTTTTATTGGAAAATATCCCAATACTGCAAGTACAATGAGACACGATATAAAAAACTTACCAAAAAACAACAAAACTGCTGGATGCTCATGATTTGGCGCTGCATCGATTCTCCACCAAACTCAGAAAAGACTCTCGCGATAGCGACAGACATTTCTTCAGATTTGAGTTGGAGTTTTCAAAATTAAATATTCCGCTCAAATGGCTCAGTATTTTAATTATTCACAGCTTGTTCAAATCTGCCCGGCAAAGGAAATCATGGTGAAGAACATTTCTAAAAACCAACAACGCCTGCCAAAATCGAGATATTTCCTCCTATTCTCATTGTCTCCGTAAGGTGGCGCTTTATTTGAACTTGACCACATTACCTATCATTTTTAATAAAAAAGCAAAATCCCTAAATATAGTGCCTTTTTGGTTGCAGAATTCCATGTTAGAATTGCTGTCAAATGACTTTGTGTAACGTGAAAATCTACCACTACTTGCCTAAATAAGATGGGAGGAAGTGTAGTGGTCAACTCTCTCTTCCCTCCATGAAAATGCAATATTTGCTCACTCTAAAAAAATGACAAAAGCTAAATGTATTTGAAACTTTCCGGGGTTGTCCGCAGCATCTCAGTCGGTAATGTCAGGGTTGATAATATCGGTTCAACCGGCCAAGCCGTCTTCACTCAATCAATAGTCGTGAAAACACTAAAAAATGTTTATGTTCCCAAACAAAACTAAAGTTTTTGAAAAGTAATTAATTAAAAAAAGATTATGGGCAGGTTGCGCATAGTCGCGACATGTCTCCCAAGTTTATCGGGTCCCTGGCAACGTCTTATTTCCCCTGATTTCATCTTAGGAGTTCTTAAGTTTTACAAACTTTTGTTCGTTCAATGCAGTAAGTGCTCAAAAGCATATCACAGTTGTTAAAGGCCGCCAAGGTGATTGATATCTATTTCAAGATTAGGCTGTTAAATGTTAGAACCACCACTTATGAATTTTTCACAACTCTAGGTGTATTTGTAAGAGCTAACACCTCTGAATGGGTGCAGTTTGCTTGGTCTTGGCATAAACGCAGCCAGGGAAAAAGAAACTAACCTGAAACGAAGCTCTCACGTTTAAGTGATTACAATGGCAGGGCTCCCATCAGTAATGTCGAGATTATAAATACCGGTTCAGGCGGCTTCGTCCAGTTGATATTTATGAGAACAGTAATAAAAAGTTGTTGTGTTGTTGGCATATCCAATTCTCGTTCCACAATCAAAAGTATCGTTTTTGTAAAGGAAATCAATTTAGCCTCAAAAACATATTATATTGGAATGCGTATTACCATTATTTTTCTTCCAAAGTTTCTCGAGAACCTGGCTACGTCTAGATTACTCAGTTTTGTACTCAGGAACTACACTTGCTCCCGATTGAAAGAGCCAACGATTTCAAAACTTCTATTGGTTCATATAGTGAAGTGCATGGAAACAATTTCTAAATTTTGAGGTTAGGGGAGCGCGAAAGTTATGTATTTTAAGGAATAAGCTGTTAAATATTAAGTGCACTATTTATGACTTTTTCGTTTTTGTATGCCAGTATATACGAGGTAACGCCCCTGGCTGCGCGCATGTTGCTTTGTCCTGGCATAAACCCAGCCAGGCAATGAGCAAACTTACCCGAAATGAAGCACTTTGCAAAATAAGTTATTACAGTTCTAAAGCATCCATCAGCAATGCTGAGGTTAAGAAAATCAAATCGGTTGGGTGCCCCGGCCTCACCCAATTCCAAAGGAAATTGCTTCAACGTTTAGAATGGATCATATGTTGGTCGACATTAATATTTTGTTGCAAAAGATAAAACAAAACCACCTTTACCGCTCTTTTTGTAAGGGGATCACCAAGTGTTTTGTTGGAGTTGGCTACTTTTCAAAACATTTCGAAACTTCATTTTTCGATGAATCTTTTTGAAAATTTTGATGGATAATGCAAAAAAACCATACTTTTAAGAAGGAATAGGCAAAGTGCACCGAAGGATTTAGTTTTTCTAGAAATTTCAATGTTGTAATGACCGGAAGGCAACATTTTACAATTTGTAGAGATACCATTTTGAAATGAATCTTTTCGAAAAATTTAGATGGCTAATGCTAAAGGACCATGCTTGCGAGAAAATAGTTAAAAGATACCAAGAAACTAAATTTTTCAAAACTTGCGGGTTTCTTAGATCTAGTAGGAAAACTGTTCTACTAAAAATGGAAAATAATGTATGGCACCTAATTTTTATCAGCCCTTATAAACTAATAGGGTACTAATTCTAAACAAATTAGAGTTACGTATTTCGGAAAAAAATTTACTAAGCTTTCAAAAGACACTAATTGTTTGCACGTTATCATAATCTTCACATGTTAAAATTAACTGCTTTTACTCAGCTTACCACTGTTTGGGAGGGGGGTAAAAAGTTCCACCACAGGTCAATTCCAATTTTTTTGGTATAAAAACAATTCACTAAAAGTACATGCCATATATTATTGGAATTGCCTAGGAATATTCTTTAATATGTTAAAAAGATTTGAAAATCGGCCGCGAAATGACATCACAAATCAGTTTTTACGTAAACTAATTTTGTAAAAGTTTCGCAATTTTTGAAAAAGTCATTTTATGATCTTTTAAAAATCTTCATCAATTAAATTGTACGAGTTGCGTATACTATAAGCTCTGTACAGTAGATGTTTCTGTTATCGAAAAGATGTGTTGATCGTATCAGACAGTATTATGGCCTCACACAGCGAGTTTGAACTTTGAAGCGCAAAAGAGAAGCATGCTTAGAAGGCTTGAAATGCTCAAATAAAGAATCTGTTGTTGCATTGTCGATTTTGCCTTAATCGTTGTAAAGTTTTTTTATCCAAAGTACGTGGCTAATGGCTTCTAAAAAAAGCTGCTCGTATTCTTTGTACAACCAGTACTGATTGAGAAAATACAGAGAACAAATTGTGTAGTCAAGTGTTAGCTGTGACGTCATTTTTGACCCCAAAAGGATGAAATTTTTTGTAAGTTGGAAAGTTGGGTGCTGTCCTTTGCTAGACAATAAACGGTTTTCCTCTATCAAGAAATGCCAATTTAAAAATTATCTTTGATTATGACGTCATTATAACATCACACACTCACCTTGAGGTGTTCATCAATCGCATCAAGTTTGATATTCGCACGGCCAATAGCCACGGAGAAGTTACAGCGAACAAAATCACGCACCTACTCATAGACAGAACTCTGCTTTATATATTAAGCATTATATCTTCAAAGACATCAAAAGTGCCACACTTAATCAAATTAATGGTCTTCTTTCCTTTAAGAACTTTTTTACTTCTTTGAGCATGGTGCTAACCAACGTTTTGACCACTTTTGATATCATGGTACCAGACTGCAACAAAGGTCTCTATCAGCAGATTATGAAGAGTTGTAGTCTTTCCATCTCGGTCGTATTTAGATTATATCCTATATATTTTGCAAGGGGTTGAAGTATGGCGATTTTCCTGAAAATTCGACAATCTTTAATTTACTTTTTAGCAGATTGGCAAAAAGCCAAATTAATTTGAAAGACGCTCCTACCATCAGAAAAAGCAAGTTTCTTGTCTTGCAGGCTTAAAAGCTTAGGATTGATCAGATGATATGGTCACCGATCTCTTACGAGGGGTGGGAGTTGACAGGAAAAAATGGAGCCCCAGAAGCTGGGTAACTCCCCAAGGCTTGGACCAGAGATTATAAAGGGCAAAGGGGTCACCAAAGAGTTTGTAGCAGGATAGCGTGCAGAATGAGATGAGAGGTATCCTGGGTCAGATGACAAAAGAAGCTGCATTAAGGACTCTCAGTCAACCCCATTCTATAGAGATAAGAGTTTAACAAAAGGTTTTGTCCGTTGTAGCGAAGACAAAAGAGAACACAACGAGCGTGACGAGGAAGCAGAAGTCCCTCAGTAAATACTGAGGAAACCTTTGTGTCGAAGAATTGTGATGAGACAATACGTCTCCAGTCCGAAAATAGACAAGAACGTATACAAGAGGTAAGGAAAGGGGTAAGGAAAGAGAGAGAGAGAGAGAGAGAGAGAGGTCCGAAGAAAAGCTTCTTAAAGAAGAGAAATGGACCCATTGAGGAAGCAGAGTTACGCGTAAGGTCTTGAGACGAGGAAAAAACTTCGCCTTAAGCAAAAATACATATGCAGAAAAAAAAGAGCTATCGAACTAAGCGAAGAGGGAAGCCAATCAAAATAAATTTGTAAATGAAATTAGGATTTCAAAGAGGGTCGAAAGCTGTAGAAAAGTCCGTGGAAGTTAAAGTTGTCCGAGAGCCTGGGCTGGGTTGCTTAAACTCGTCAAAAGGCTGACAAAAGTAAAAAAGTTAGATCCAAAGTTAGACCGACCTGATCGGAAACCGATCAAACAGGGAGAGGGAATGGAATTAGATTTCAAAAAGAAGCGTAGACGGGATATTATGGTGCACTAAAACAGCTTAAAGACGCAGAAGGTGTAAAAGATAGGCCGGAAGGAAGCAGATGAGTCAAGAGGTTTTCCCATCTTGTGAATGGGAATTATAGATGAAGACTTCTAGATTGAAATAAAGGTACGTAAAGACCAGGAAAGATTGAAAATGTGAACCAGAAGATTCGTGCCACAGCGAGGGAGGTGCTTCTACCCGGATTATGTAGACAACTTTGTCTGTGCCAGCAGCGGTAGAAGATGAGAGATTGGCAGCAGCCACAAGATATTTAGTGGGGGAGAGCGGAGAGCAGAAAGAGAAATGAGACTCTTTGGGGTGCGAAGCATTTACCGATGCCGTCTCACTGGGAAAGGAGCATTTGGAAAAGTTAGTGGAGGTGGAAGAAGAAGTAAAACCTGCAACGGAGCGGATGAAAAATTGATTGATTTAGTATCAGATTTAGCAGAAAGATGAGAAGGTCTCGTGCCATGCCTCAACCTTGGCTCTGACGATGATAAAAGAGGCGTGCCGACAGGCTGAAAGGTAGGCCTGGCGCTCTTCATCATTTCTGCAAGAAAATGAAAAAGCAAAAGTCTTTTCTTTACCGCTTCTTTTACTTTGAAAGACCACCAAGCTCAAGGTTGGTATTGGACGCGACCGAAAGGAATGAAAGGATTTATCCGCATTTATTCCCAAAGAGATAAAGAGTGCAGCAGCAGAGGAAAGAGAAAGAAAAGAGCATTTCTCTGTATAAGGACGTTGTGAATTGATTTAAGTCGCAAAGTTATTTTTACGAGCTTTCTGGAAAATGAAGAAAGGAGGATGTTCATTGAGCGAAGACTGGAGAAAGAGGGACCGCAAGGACAATTAGGAATTTATCAGGATGCAAGTTTTGAAGCACTTCCTGGAGCAGGAAATATCAAGACAAGAGATAGCAAAGGAAATATCACGAGGAGAGCAGCTGCCAGAGGAACGATCAAGAGTAGAGATGTCGGAATCATTGAGAAAAAGGAGAAGGAAGGAGATGACACAATCAAAATTTTTCCCCTTGAGGGTCTGAAGTACGTCTTAAGTCTCATAAAGGGTACTGACAGTTTGAAGTCCCCCAAAATAAAGAGATTTCTGAACCAAGGGAATAAAGAGGGAGAAAAAAAGTCATTTTTACTATCTGCCAAAGTGGTCAACATTTCTCTCAAAAATTTCTCCTTATTCTCTTAGATATCTTAAACATAAAAAACTGAAAACTCTTCTTTTCTATCTCTTAAATATTAAATATTTAAGAGAGAAAAGAGGAATTTGTCATCAAAAGTTAACCCCCATACAATCAAGAATAGGGTTCAAGCGAAGAGAGAGAGGAGGTTGAGTTTTGAGAAAAAGATGGGCTTGGCCGTTGTCTGTGGAAAATAACTACACCGCTGCTAGCGTGCGAGTCTTTACGTGAAAGAGAGCCGGACCGGGAGTGAGTACAATCGGAACAAAAATCAGAGTATCCAGATATCCGAAAAAATGAAGAGTTGAGTTTGAATTCCTGGATGTAGACAAGATCGACAAAGAAAAGCAAAAAAAAAGCATTTCACAAACTTCTGGCACGAAGGTCTCCTGCGTTCTGTTGGAGAATTCTGAGTGAGTCGGGAAAGAAACAGAAAGCAAGGGGCATGGAAGGAGAAACGGAAGTGGAGGAAGGTTAGGAAGAGACTGAAGAAGAGGATAGTGACATGGCAGGAGGATAGAAGATATGTAACCGAGGATGAAGTGGAAGAGCTGCATTGCCCGAGGGGTTTTTGGGCACAGTAGAGGTAAATGTGCTGGAGGAACCCGAAAAAAACGACACAGCGTTGTTGGACTGTGGACCCCCAACAGAATTCAAAATGCGATTGGCAGAACGGCTTAAAGAGTCGGAGCTGGAAATGGAGCTAAATTCGGTAGAAAGTGTACCATAAATGTACCCATTTGAAGTAGGTTCAGTATCGCATTGACTTGTCCCTCCAGCTCACATTGCCGACGCACAAAGAGCAGGCGAAGATAGAACCACGATTTGGATAAACGTTGCTGCTCATGAGAATTAGAATAAGAAAAAAAGGAGTGAGAAAAAAGAGGCAGGAGAGCACAAAAAGGAGACAGACTACTGGTTTTGGAAAGACTCTGTGCTATTCTTCTGCGTTTGTTCAAAGGTCAGCTCTGCAAAAAATGTATGACTCAGGGAAAGTCCAGGGTATTTGGGGCTTCGGGAAGGCCAACAACCATTTTGAGCAAACACGACAGGGTCGGAGACCGCACCATCACGTTGAAGCGGTTGTTGACTGCAGAATTGATGTATTTGTTGGCATTTATCACTTTCGTTTAGGGATGAATTCAGCCAGAATACATCCCTATCCCTGATGTGTCTTTTTGTTGGCTAACACTTTCCCCTTGACTTTTTACCTACCGATATCGACTGCGTTGATTCTAGACCATCAAATGGCTTTCAATCAAAAACAGTACTTTTTTCACTCCTTGAGTCAAGCTTTTGTTGTTTTGCATTTTACGGTACTTGTTTTTGGTTTCTTGCACTGGTGAAAAGCTGCTTTCTGAAACGTCTTCTAGTCTTTCAACCTATTGCATTTGGAACCACCAGCCAACAACCACTAACCATTGGGAACCACTGTTAAAGATGCTCTAATTTCAACTCCTGCACAAGCCAATCATTTTTTATCTTACCTCTGCTCTTTCGTTGGCCTGGCTTTCTCTTTCTAAAGGCAGGCATCATCTGGTGCTGTGGTCTTGCTTCAACAACCATATTTTCACTTGGTTATAAACAGACTGACCCTGCGGCTTCATGCTGCCAAATAATTTTAGATACAGTGGTTTGTAACATACAGTTGAGAAGCCGAAACATATTTTGGGGGACTAAAAATAAGACATTATTTGGATTACATTATTTTGCATACCAACTTTTCGAAAAAAGCAATATTTCTTATCTTGGGCCTGAAATAAAGTTTAGAACCTTTCTTTAGGTTTCCACTTTTTGAACGCGATTATTTTCAATTTCTGGCCCAAAATGCATTCTCACTTTTATTTGTGGATTGGATTTTAAAAATTGGGGAGCATGGCTCCTAAGCCTTACTTTTTAGCAACACTTGCAGTAGCACATCAATCTACCTACACATTATTTCTTCAGATATTGACGGAGTGTCAAAATAATAGTACGCTTTCTAAGGAAATATATCTACCATTTAGTACCACTTTTTGAAATCTACACCGTTAACCAACTTAGCTGGCCTGTAAATAGTAACTGTAAATGGAAACAGGCAATAATAATGCTCGCACTTTATTTAAACAAATTTATTTGCGCAGGCTTTGGCCGAAAAACTCAAAAACACTGGGACTTCCGAAAAAGAAAAAGTGGTCTCAGTGCCATAAAGAGAGCAGTTGGCAATCACGCCAGAGCCGCTTTTGCCAAAGGGAAAAAGGAACAGAACCATCTCTTCAGATCATCAGATCGTGAGGTGGGAGAGTCAAGGGAAGCAAGAGCTGTACCTTAGTGAGAGAGGGGGATTGGAGCAGAAGCATGGAGAGGAAAGTGAGGGCAAACAGACAGAACCTTTCAACAAGTAGGAGCAAGCATGAGGGGGTGAGTGGAGCTCTTTAGAAGAATCTGCAGAATCTTCACTTCACTCCAAGTCTGGCCAGACCTAAAATGGGAAGAGATTGGGAGACGATGAGCCCGCTTTTAAGAAGACCGAGCATAATGAGTTAGGGTGATTCGTAGGTGAAATAGAGACGTCTCATAAAGGAGAAGAGGATAGGGGGGGATGAGAGGCAGCCGGAAATAGCACGACTAGCCGCTCGGTGAAGGCGTTCTAATTTGGTAAAGTTGGTAACGCTAAAAAAGGAAACTATTTAGTGATGAATAAATGAGAAGGGGCCAAAAAAAGCCTTATAGAGAAAAGAGGGGAACTCCTTAGAGGGACCCAATTAGAAAGCAGAGATACAGCATATAGCCTTCAAACAGAAGAACTTCGCCTTTAGCAAAGATGTGTGTTTAGAAAAGAGTGCAATCAAAGGTGACCCCAAGTAAAGTTGGAGCGGGATTGAAGCGGAGAGAGAAGTTAAATAAGAAATGAGGGTGGAGGCTAGCTTGGTAGGGCCACTGAGAAGAAGAAGGCCTCACAATTGGTCGGATTGAGTGGAAGACACCAGTACTCAGACCAGTGCAGTCGAACCAGAGCTTTTTGTGTGGCCTCCACAGCAGCAGGGACCGAGGGGGAGGAAGACTAAATGGCCAGTTGGTCGGCATAAAGGAAACAGCTGACACAAGGCAGAAAAGCTAAAAGACAACTGATAATGAAAGAAAAGATCTTCGACGGATTCGAAAGCAGCGACTTTTGTGGTTTTGAAAAACCACGCAAGCGCGCCTATCACTGGCTCTGCTAAACAAGGTAAACTCTGGCTCTGCTAAACAAGGCCTTTGCCTGGGAAACAGCAAAGTGGGATTTCAAGCAGTCAGCGAAGACGACCCCTGGGAGAGGAACAGTTGGGAAAGTTAGATGAAAAGGAAAATAAACCAGCGACAGCACAAAGGAGAGAACACACTGATTCAGGGTTAGATTTAGAAGAGAGAAGAGCATGTCGCTTGTCCATGGCTCAGCCTTGATGATGACAGACGAGGGATGTTGGAAAGTGGAGATGTAAGCTTGTCAATCTTCATTACTTTTATGAGTGTTAGCAAAAGATGCCACTTATGAAGTAAATGGTAAGCGAAAGCGCTCAGGAGTGCTTTCAAGCACTCAGAAAGCACTTCAAGAGACCACCAGGCTTGACGTTGGCGTTTGACGCGGCCAAAAGGAATGGAAAATTTGGCCCCGTTTAATATCAGAAAAGCTAAGAGAGCAGCAGCAGATGAAAGAGACGAGTATTTTACTGCAGAAAGACAGTGAGAGTCGAAGTAAAAGGCAAAGTCATCCCAACAAACTTTCTGAAAATTGAAGGATAGGGCTGTTCTTGGGGCGAAAGAAGGACAGTTAGAAGAATTGGTAGGAGATCAGAGCCAAAGTCCTAAAGCACCTTCCAGGAGCAAAGGAGATGTCAGAAGAACGGTGGAGAATAGTTGGCATGTCAGGATTATTGAAAGTCAGAGATGACCCAATCAAATACTTTCTCCTTCACGGGGGTCAAAAGTACCTTTTGAGTCCCAGAGGGGGTGGTGGCAGTTGAAGTCCTACAGATTTCTGGAGTAGGGGAGAATGGAGGGGAAAAGAAGTCCGTTATGCTAATGGTTAAAAAGTGAGTAAGAAGGAGTTGTTTAGTGATATGTTGATCCCCACACAATCAGAGTCGGGGTCAAGCTAAGAGAGAAAGAGGTAGAAAGTTTAAAGAAGGATAAGCCCTGCCTGACAAAAATGACGCCGCCGCTAGCGTGCGGGTCATCAAGAGAAAGAATGTCAGATCACGAGCGGGTGCGATCAGACAACAGAGCAGAGAATTTAGGGATCCGGAAAGAGAAAGATGAGTCAAGGGTGGATTCCTGGATGCAGATAAGAACCATAGAATGAGGCGAGATAAAGTGTAGCTCAGTGCTACTGGCTCAAAGACCTCTGGCATTCCACTGAAAAACTCTGAGCGAGTCAGGTGGAAAGAGGAAAACAGCGAAAAACACGAGGTAGTGGAGAGGGTGCAGAGAGAGAAAATACAAAGTGGGCGGAAGAAGGGTAGGAGGTTTGAAGGCGAGGGTGGGGCGGGAGCGCTGCGTTAGCAGAGGGAGTCCAGATGGACCAGGTTGATTAGTGGAGATATACAAGCTGGAGGAGTCCGAAGAGGAAGACACAGTGATGGTAATGTGGGATCAAGAAGCAGGGAGCACAGCTCAAGGAGTGACAAATGTCTAGAGTTTAGAATCTAGAAAAGCTCTTTAGCGGTTGTTCGAACGGCAGCAAGCGAAAAAATGATTTGGGTAAGGGGAGTGCCAGAGGTAACTGATACCCTCAGAAAGGCCAACAGCCATTTCGACCCAACTCAAATCTGGTCGGGACCGCACAACAACGTTGAGCCGGTGGTTGATCGGTGCAGTGAATACCTCGATGAAATCATTGAAATTCAGCAGAACAAGATTCAGCAACAACTATTTAGAGCAACGTTCTCAACGTTTTGGTGTGGCCAAATCGCAGCGCACTCTCTTCTTGCTAAGAAAGCTCTCGAAATACTCGTACCGCTTGTTATAAGGTATCTTTGCGAGCAATCGCTTTCGAAGATGGTGGACATATAAACGAAGAAAAGGAAGGGTCTTTGTTCCGTACATGACATGAGAGTGACACTTGCAAAGGTGAAGCGGCGCATTCCTAAACTTGTTTCTGAAAAGCAACAGCATCAGTCACATTGATTTGGACTGGAGGAAATGTTCATTGAATTTTAATTATGCTTTTGCATAAAATTCATATTTAGTTGGTTTTGTTTCTTTGAGCAATAGGATTATATTTGCGACGGATGCATAATTCATTTTGGGCTTAAGCTCGTTATCAGATATTTTCTGAATTTTAGCAAAGGGTTTGGTGAATGCATGTATGCATATGCAAGGTTCAATAACTCCAGCAAGGTTAGAAACTTAAGTTTATGGACGCCCACTTGTGTCGAGATTCTGGAGAAATTGTAATGATTAACTTTGTAGTGAATTGGATTCAATCAAATTTTTGCCCGATAACAATCTTATCGATTTTCACAAAAAGCATGACGTTTCAAAACAGTCCTCAAACATAAGCATGTTATGTAGTATCATGTAAACAAATTCATGTAAAATCAGAGTTAGATGTAACATTATGCCTCAACAGCTTACTAAATAGAACTGAGCAAATAATTTTCACCCACAGCTGCTGTAGATGTGATTCGCAACTTAAACTTACAGCACACTGTAGCTTTTTGTCACTTCTTGGCCAAGTAAGCAACAGTGCAGTGTTATACGTGTTCATTTATCACACTTTTCTGCTTGGAAATAGCGACTATTTCTTACTAACGTGATAGTCAAATTTTGTGAGCTCGCAGTTTTTGACAAGAAAATTGTTGTACGAGACTTACGTTAGATCAACGCGAAAGAACAAAGCTGTTGTTGTTGTTTACCCGACCCCTTCCAAGGGATGGGGGTATGGCGGGAGACCATGGAGCCCCAGAAGCCGAGCAACTCCCCAGGGTCTGGACCAGAGGTCGTAAAGAGATAGAGAGTCGCCAAAGAGTGAGCGGCGCAAAGAGTTCATAGCTGGACAGTGCGGAATGAGATGAGAGCTGTCCTGGGACAAGTGTCCACAGGCGCTGCAGGAAGAATTCTCGATTCTGCCAATCCTAGAGAGATAAGAACCTAAAAGAAGGCTGTGTCCGTTGCAACGTAGACGAGAGAGGACACAGCGAGCATGACAAGGGAGCACAAGTTCCTCGGTGGAAATCGAGGGAACCTGTGTGTCAAGGAATTTAGATGAGACAGTACGCCTCCAGTCCGAGATAAGACGAGAGTGGATACGAGAGATACGAGGAGAGATACTACAAGGGATTGCGGAGGGCGCAAGCAGCGCTCCCCGTCTGGCCAGCTCATCAGCCGCGTCGTTTTCCGGTAGAAACGAGTGTCCGGGGACCCATTGTAGCCTGATAGAACAGGAGGAGAGAGAAGACAGTTCCTGCCAGATCGGCCACAGAGTTTGAAATAAAAGGAAAGATGGAGGAGAGGACAGGGTAGTGAGGACAGAACGAGTCTCAGATAGGAGAGAAGCGGCAGACTTGTTGGTGCTACCGAGACCAGCAAAGCGCGTGCAGAATGGCGCAGGCTTCAGCGGAAAAACTTAAGCATACTGGGCCTGCCGAAAAGGAAAACATTGCCTCAGTGCCACAGAGAGAGCAATTGGCAAGAACGCCGCAGCCGCTCTTACCAAAAGGAAAAGGAACGGAGCCGTCTGTCCAAAGCACCACATCATGAGGTGGGAGAGAGTCAAGGTGGGCGAGAGCCGCACCTTGGCGAGAGAGAGGAGGATCAGAGTGAGAGCATGGAGAGAATAGGGTGGACTCCACGCTGAAGGAAGGCAGACCCCAAGGAGGAAAGGGAGGGCAAGCAACAAGAGCTTCCCTAGGAGAGGTAGAAGGAAGCATGAGCAGGTGAGTGGATGCAAAAGCTCTCCAGGACGATCTGCAGAGTCTTGGTTTCACTCCTAGTCTGGCCAAACCTGAAATAGGAAAGGAGGAGATTGGGAGACGAAGAGTCCGCTTATGAGATGACAAAGTGAAATGAGTCAGGATGACTTGTAGGGGAGGTAAAGAAGCCTCGATGAGTAGTAAAGGGATAGGGGAGAACGAGAGGCAGCCGGTGATGGTGCGACTGGCCGCTTGGTGGAGGCGTTCCAATTTGGTAAGATTGGTAGCGCTTAGGAAAGGAAACCATCCGGGTGAAGTGTAAGTGAGAAGGGACCGAAGAAAAGATTTATACAGAACAGAGAGGGACTCCTTAGAGGGGCCCCATGAAGAAGCAGAGATACAGCGTATGGCCTTGAGACGTGGGGAGAACTTGGCCTTCAGCGAAGATACATGCTTAGAAAACAAAAAAAGTGCGGTCGAAGGTAATCCCAAGAAAAGTTGGAGGGGGATTAAAACGGAGGCGGGAGCCGAGTAGGAGGTTAGCTTGGTGGGAATCCACTGAGAAGAAGGTCTCACATTTGCTTGGATTGAGAGGAAGACACCAGTACTCAGACCAGCGCTCCAATCGAAACAGAGCTCCTTGTGTGGCCTCCACCGCAGTAGGGACCGAGGGGGAGGAGGACCAAATGACCAGATCGTCAGTGTAAAGAGAGCAGCTGACGGAAAAGGCAGAGAGGCCGGAAAATCATTAATGAAAAAAGAGAATAGTACAGGGCCAAGAACGGATCCTTGCGGAACGCCTCGACGGACTCGAAAGGAACGGCTTTTGTGATTTTGAAAAACCACACAAGCGCGCCTATCAGAAAGGAAAGATTGAGTCCAACGAGCAAAGCAAGGAGGGAGGCCAGCCGAAATGAGTTTGTGGAAAAAGGCGGGATGCCAGACAGAGTCAAAAGCTTTAGAGAAATCAATAGTAAACAAGATCGTCCGAGAGCCCGGCGTGGGTGTGTTAAACCTATCCGAAATGGACTGAGAGAGGTACAGATTTTGATCAAGGGTAGACCATCCATGGCGGAAACCGGCCTGGCGGGGAGAGAGAATGGAATTAAGATTCCAGAAAGAAGAGTAGACGGGATGGGATGATGCGTTCAAACAGCTTTGATATGCACGAGGTGAAAGAGATAGACCGGAAGGAAGCAGGAGAGTCGAGAGGCTTTCCCATTTTGTGTATGAGAATAATAGAGGATGTCTTCAAAATGCAAGGAAAGGAATGCGAAGACCAGGAAAGATTGAAGATGTGAAGAAGAAAATCCATGCCAGAGCGAGGAAGGTGCTTTAGCATGGGATAGGCAACTTTGTCTGGGCCAGTGGCGGTGGACGAGGAAAGGTTGGAGGCAGCTGTAAGAAATTCAGCAAGTGAGAAAGGAGAGCGAAAGGACGAGTGTGACTCCTCCGAGCACGTGGCTGGGCGGAGCTCAGAGAGGTAGCCTCTGGCTCTGCTGCGCAGAGCTTTCGCCTGAGAAATGGAAAAGTGGGATCTCAGGTAAGCGGCATAGACCGAAGCCGATTCCCTTGGAGAAGAACAGTTGGGAAAGTTAGAAGAGGAGGAAGACGAGGAGGGAGAACCAGCGGTAGAGCGAAAAAGAGAATGTACAGATTTAGGGTTAGACTTAGGTGAAAGAGAAGAGCAAGTCGTCTGCCATGGCTCAGCCTTGGCCTGGCGATGACTGACGAGGCGCATCGAGAAGCGGAGATGAAGGCTGGCGGTCTTCGTCACTTCTGTGAACGGCAGCAAAAGCCTTGCGTCTTTCACTAACCGCTTGTTCCACCTCAGGAAACCACCAGGCTTTAGGAGGGCGTTTGATGCGGCCGAAGGAAATGGAAGATTTGGCCGCATTCAAAGTCAGAGAGGTAAAGAGAGCAGCGGCAGAGAAAGAGACGAGTATTCCTCTGCTGAAGGACAGTGAGAGTCAAAATAAAGAGGCAAAGCCATCCCAGCGAGCTTTCTGAAAATTGAAGGAAGGGGGACGCTCGTTGGGGCGATAGAACGGACAGAGAGGGACAGATAGAAGAATTGGTAGATGGTCAGAACCAAGGTCCTGTAGCACCTCCCAGGAGCAAGAAAGGAGGGAGCAAAGGAGATGTCAGGAGAAGAGCGACTGCCAGTGGAGCAGTGAAGAAGGGTGGGCGTGTCAGCGTCATTAAGGGGGAGGAGGTCAGAAGAAATGACCCAGTCGAATACTTCCTCCCTGTGGGGGTCAGAAGTACCTATTGAGTTCCAGAGGGGTGATGGCAATTGAAGTCCCCCAGAATGAAGAGATTTCTGGAGGAGGAAAGAATGGAGGGGAAAAAGGAATCGGTTCTGCCATCCGTTGGGAAGGAGCGAATAGGGGGCATGCACATTAAGAAAGAGAGCGAGGAGGAGTTGTTAAGAGAGATGTTGACCCCTACATAATCAGAGTATGGATTAAGTGAAGAAAGAGAGGAGGTAGAAAGTTCAGAAAAGGATAGACCCTGCCTGACGAAAATGACAACGCCGCCGCTAGCGTGCGTGGTATTGGAGGAGAGAATGCCACACTGGGAGTGGGTGCGATCAGAAAGCAGAGCAGAGAACCCAGGAATCCGGAAAGAGGAGTTAAGATTGGATTCCTGAATGCAGATGAGGTCGACAAGATGGGACGAAAAAAAGTGAAGTAGTTTAGTGCTCCTGGCTGGAAGACCTCCAGCATTCCATTGAAGAACCCGGAGAGAGTCAGGGGAAGGAGTGGAGGCAAAAGGTGCAGAAGGATAGCCAGGAGCGACGGACGGTAGTGGGGGGGGGCAAAGGGAGGAGATACATAATGGACAGATGGGGGATAAGAGGTTTGGAGTCGAGGGTGGGGCGAAAGTGCAGCATTAGCAGAGGGGGGCCAGATTCCACAGTGGAGGTATACGTGTCGAAGGAGTCCGAAGAGAGGTGAGTCACAGTGTTTCGGCAGAGGGGAAAGCTCCAAGAGTGAGACTGCCTAGAGCTCTGAATTTGGATAGGGAAAGTTGTGAGCACCTTGGATTGACCCATTTGGAGCAAGTGCAGCATTGCACGGACTTGTCCCGCCAGGTCACATTTCCAGCGCACACAGAGCAAGAAAAGATGGGGCCAGGGGTTGGGATAAACGTTACCGCTCATCAAGAGAATGAGGAGACTGAAGGGCAAGAGAGGGCAGGAGAAAAGAAAAAGAGAAAACAGGCGACCGATTTTAAAGATGCTGTGTGTTGCCCTTCTGCGGTCGTTCAGGGGGCAGCATAGCGAAAAAATGTAGGGGTGTGCCCGGGGTAACTGGGACCCTCGGGTGGGCCAACAGCCATTTCGACCCAACCCAAACGGGGCCGGGGACCGCACCACCACGTTGAGGTGGCTGTTGATTGGTGCAGAACAAAGTTTGCAAGTTTGCAATTACAGTAGATTCCGCTTAATTGGGTCGCCGGCTAATCGGGTCAGCCGTTTAATTGGGTCAAATTGTTAGAACAAAATCCAATCAAAGATAACGAACTACGTTAAATCCGCATAATCGGGCCACAACTGTAGTCAGACATACACTGGTTTAATTGCAAAACCGCCTTTGTAATGTAATAGAACTCAATATCACAAAGCCAACTATATTATGTAACAATTGAAAAATACAGGCGCAAATGATTTTGTCATTTCATGCCCTTGGACATGGTAATTGTTGTGTTTTGTTGCAAATTTTGTGAAGTCCCAAGCAGAGATGCCACAAAAAGAATTAACAATCGCTGAAAGGGTTGTTGCCCTAAGAAAAATTACAGAGCAACCTCCAAACATTAGTCATCGCCAGCTAGCTGAGATAACTGGTGTACCAAGGACAACCCTGGCATTAGTAAGCACAGAATCGATAGTGCATTCAACCTTCAAATATGAAAACCAGACCCCATCCAAGAAATTTGTGCGTGTGCCACTTACCAACACAGGAATTGCCAAACGTCTGAGCAAAACTGCGCTTCTGACCTTGCAGTGCTTTTTAAACAGTGATTCGTGAGAATTCACCCTCCGATTAGTATAGAAGCGCTTTACCAAGGCTACCATAAGTCTTCCAATAGCAAGAAAAAATAATTACCCTCCGAGAACACCGTAAAAATGCCCAAATATCCCAATTTCGCAGTTAATTGCAATTTTAAAGTGAAAGTTCGCAAAATGATTGTCAATTTAGGATTGTTGAGGAAAATGGGCAATAAACCGATTTCGAACCGTCGATATTCCAGAAAGAGGTTTTCAACTAGGCAAATCAATAAAAAAACGCTTTCGATTAGTTGATTTTAAAAAATGGTTTTCTAATAAATCAGTGGTTCTTAACCGGGGGGGGAGGGGGCACGCCTCCCCTGGAGGGCGTACTTAAATTTTGAAGAGGACGCGAGCCCTACTGTGTTTTACAACACATTCTTCATTAATTTTGAAATTAACGTTTTCTCGCCTATTGTATGGTTGTCAGTGCCTAAATACTGTCTGAGATATTATTGTAATTGTAGCCTACCATTATATGGAAATCCTGTTTCGTAAACTGAATAATGTATGATGTCATAAAACAACAAAATTATCAATCGTGTTTACTTCATTTTGATAATTTAGCAGTTGCAAATCTACATTGTAGAGCAAATTGTAGCCTACCACGTCATGCCAAATTCAGTCAGTGAATAAATCTGAATGGATTACGGCAGCCATTAGTCAGTTTCTTAAAGTGGTAGAGCGGTATATGTAAACTTCGTAAAGCAATCTAGAATACGCCCAATTTTACAATTGACTAAGTTTATGTTTCTATTATGTTGCAGTGCCTGCGTAGCTAAGTAATAAATTTAGATAATCAAAATGGCTGGGAAAAAAAGGAAGTATATCGATGAAATGCAATTGAAACACTACTTTTGTATCAATTCGTGGGGATGGGGGGCATAAAGCGGGGAACCATCGCTCAAAGGAGGCGCGGTACCAAAAAGGTCAAAAGCTGTAGTAAATCAACAAAGATCTTGAGTGCTCGGATTGCGATCCTAAAATTGATCCGAATATGTTTGTCTTGGCTATAGCTATATTGAAAAACAACCAATGACATTACAGACTGTGTTTTAAATTACGGCCAGCGGTAAATCAAATGTGAAGATTTTTTAGTTGATACAAAAGTGAAGACCTTTTCTCAACTAGGACAGAGGTCTCCAAACTCTTTCTATAAAGGTCCACAATGCTGACATTTAAAAGGCCCGTGAGCCAAAGATAGCTCAAACTTAGGTAAGAAGTAGCGGTCAATAACGTCGGAAATCGTGATATGTTGCCCGAAAAATAGGTGATCTCAAAAAAAAGTCATCACCTCTCTCGCTGTCACAAATGATGCTGTTCGCGATCAAACTGATTTAATCAAGTGGCTCTGTCAAGGAAACACTGTGCTAAACATTTCTTTTGCAATTATAAAAAGGGCTCCACGGGCCGTAGTTTAGTGACCCCTGATCTAGGAGATTAAAATTTGGAATGTAAAAAGTTTCTCATCTTGATCAAAGTTTGTATTAAAATTGAATTTTTTCGGTTTCTGTAAAGATCTTAAAAGATTTTTTGAGAGAGATTCAACGTTAAATACATGTGCACGTCCGCACAACCTATCACCTAAGGCCACATGTGGCCTTACGGCCGCAGATTGCGCACCCCTGTATTAGAACATCACCAGTTATTAAATTAGGACCATCAAAGGACCGCAACAATGGCGCTAAGCAGTAACTACAGGACCAGATTGTCCAGAATTGCTTCAGAGCTTCCGAGTATTTAATCCTTCGCTTGAACGCTTGACAGTACTTTCAAAAAAAATCAGAGCAACGATGTCGTTTGAAGGAATAGCTGTTCGATTCTTGCCGTCGCTTTTAACCTTCGATCATGCTGAAGCTATCATTGATCAACTTCACACAGCTAATAGCCTTGCTTGATGAATTTGCATTCATAGCTGTATCTAATAGGTCACAGTTCAAAATCACCACTCTTTGATTGGCCGGTTTGAGTTTACAACCTTTTTTGATTGCTTGAGTTTACTCTCGGCCTGTAGTGATTGGATGGATTTTCAATTTAAATTTATTCTTTAGCGAGCTTCGTTTTGACGAGATCTTTGAACGATGATAGAATACGGACTTCCCTTTTGTCTCTTTCAATCTTATTAAACGAAGCAAGAGCTCGCTTTTCATCGGCGCTATAAATTTGGTTCTCTTTACGCAAACGGACGGCCTCCATTCTTCGATGCCTGCTGCCACTCATGACATAGCCGCTATCTTCAAACGTTGATATTTCCTCGCTGGTAAGTCCAATTTCACCTGAAAAAATTCAGTGTGTAGTAGACTCTTGAGTATTTACACTTACGGTATAAAAGGTGGACTACAGCACTCATAATATAAAACTTATCCGTAACGGCACAGAATCCTACGCTTCAATAAAAATGCAACATTAAAAACAAAGGCATTTTTCCTCTTTTAGTTGGCAGAGTAGTTTCTCAGCTTTCTTCTAAAAAGACCGCCATATAGGCGCCAGCAGCAACAACTCTTTGTCTATTTTAAATCAAACACTTTGAAAGTTAATTGTTAAACGGTTCAGAAATTTTGTACTGATTTACCACCACTACTAACTAAAAAACAATAGCATAGAAAAGTAGGTGTCATTACAAGCAAACATGGAATCACGTTGTTTGCCTTTTATGTTACCAGAAGATAGCGTTGCTTAATGCCTTCTAATATATAAAGCGCGATTCTGTCTGTACGTGCGCTTAACTCCTCTAAAACTACAAAGCGTACAAACATCAAACTTGGCACGATTGATCACCACCTCATGGTGAGTGTCGTAAGGGTATTTGTGACGTAATGATCAAAGATAATTTTTAAAAACTGACATTTTTTAACGGAGCATAATCGCTTTGTGCTCAAACGAAAACTAGCATGCAACCTATCACTACAAAATATTTCATTTCTTTGGGTTCTCAGATGACGTCACAACCAACGCTTCACTGCACAATTCATTAGCTGCATCAACTCTAAAAATTTTTAGCTCATTTGACAATGCAACAAGCAATTCTTTATTTAAGCATTTTAGGCCTTCTAAGCATGCTTCTTCGCTTTTCCTCTCGCACGCTTAAAACTCGCTTAGTGATGTCATAATACCATCTGGTACGGTTAACACAGCCTTTCGCTGCCAGAGATCATAGCAAGATGTTTTCAAAAATTGCAAAATTTCTACAAAATCAGTTTACCTAAAAACTGATTTGTGACCACTTCTCAACCGATTTTCAAACTTTTTTCAACAATTAAAGGCTATTTCAAGGTAATTCTAATAGCATGTGATAAGTGTCTTTAGTATTTCATTTTATACTAAAAAAACTAAACTTTTACACTGGTAGTGTAACTTTTTACCCCTTCCAAAAAGTAGTAGCCTGAGTCAAAACAGGTAAGTTTGATACATAAAAGTTTCAATAAGGTACTGACAATTAATGTCCTTTGAAAGCTTAGTAAATTTGCTTTCCAGCAATATGTGACTCTAATTAGTTAGGGCTAACGATTAGTTCATAATAGCAAAGAAAAAATCGGTTGCCATGCATCATGTTCCATTTTTAGTTGAACATTTATCCAACTTGACCTAATAGACCACCAGTTGTTAGACAAAGTTAGTTCTTTGGTACATTTTGACTACTTTTCCTCACAAGCATGGTTCTTTTGCAATTACCTGTCTACGTTTTCAAAAACACTTATGAAAAAACGAAGTCTCTAAACATTTATGAAAAGTAGCCTACCAGATAAAAACACTTATAACTTTGGTGCCTGTATTTGACAAAAATTGCAATTCCTGCAAAAAGTAAGTCCTTTGGTACATTTTGTCTATACCTTCTCGATAGCATGGATCATTGGCTATTCCAATCAAAATATTCAAAAAGATTCATCGAAAAGTCAAGTCTCCAAAAACTTTAATATGTAGTCAACTCCAAGCAAAACCCCAAGAAAAAAAAGGAGGGAAATAATTATGGCCCTATTTCATCTTTTGCAACAAATATCATGGTCGAGCTATATATAATGATAGTCCTATTCCATCTTTTGCAACAAATATCATGATCAAGCTACATAACCAGTAATGTAAATGCTGAAGCAATTTCCTTTGATATTGGGTGAGGCTGGTGAAACCAACTCGACATTACTAATGGTGATATTCTTAACCTCGACATTACTAATGGTGGCCCGGCTATTGCAATAACTAAATAATGAGTGCTTCATTTCGGGTTAGTTAGTTCTTTGCATGGAGACGGTTATGCCAGGACCAAGCAACATATGTGCAGTCAGCGGCGTTACCTCATACAAATTCGCCTATAGTAACGAAAGAGTCGTAAGTAGCAGTCCTAACATTTAATGGCGTAATCCTGAAAATACATATCAATTACCTTAGCGCGCTCCCATAACTTTGGTATGCTTTCAAGCACTTGCTGAACTAAAACGGATAAAAGTCTGTTCAATCTAAGAACGCCTATCGTGATAACAGGACAAATAAGACGCTGCAAGCACACGATACACTTGGAAGACATGTAGTGGCTATGCACACCCACCCATAGTAATTTTTCAATCGATTGCGTTTAAAGAAACGTCAGTTTTTGCTAAACGTAATTCTACTACGTTTTACGCTGTATCAAAATGCAATAAGCAATTGTTTATGCACATCTTTTTTAAGCATGCATTTTTCTTCTGTCTTGAATTCTTTTACAAAGCACTGTTCCGTTATAACCGTAAATGACATCACAATGCTTGCCGCTATATATTGAGAACAGCATCAGGTGGCATAATTATCCACTATTATTTTGATAGCAAACATAAACAGTAAAGCATATTACCGATATTAGAAGTGATAGGCTCTTTGTATCGACACGAAACACTGATCTAGATTTAAAAGTATGGAGATCTGAACTAGGGGAAAATATAACAAAATTCCAATTTTAAAAAAAGATCAAAATTAAACAATAATAGCATCAATTTGTAAAATTAGATTTAGAGGGAAAGTTTTCGCTTGAAAAGAGCTCAATAGGCGCCTATTGGAAAATTTATACGACTTTGGGGAAAGGCATGGCCTCTTTTCATGCTACGGCAGAATTAAAGCATACAGTGCGATCAAAAAACTTTATGTTACAAAAGTAAATACGTAAGGGGGCCCACTAAATTGTCAAACGGGTCAACCATTACATACCTTATTTCTTTGTCAAAACGACCACCATTTGGGCGTCGCTATCAATTTTGACTATATTTCACCCCCTCCCCCTTACCTACAGCTTAAAAAGGACGAATGATAGTTTGTGACATCATTCCTTCTTTTTGAGTACTACCAGTTTTGATTCATAGACCAACATTGTCACCAGTACGTGCACAAGAACTATGGCCGATATTCTCTACCACTTTTTGTTGCTGCTCTCACAAATGTTGTACTGCAAAGCCGGTGTAGCTGCCTTAATTGATACGTTGTAACTCGGTACAGGTGATGGCATGAGTTGCCTGGGTAAAATCGCACCACTTAGGAGCAGTGCTGCTGCACCATACTAACGACTCTAATTTGGAAAACAAGATAACACCTATAACAGGCCAAGATTTGAACAGAAAAACCAAGATTTCCAAAAAGCTACACCTATATTAGTCGCTCACTTTTGATTTCCGAACAACTCAAGATTTTTGTGTTGTTGAGCATTTTAATGAGGTCTCAGCATGTTTGTGCTGCCACCATCGCGATTTTGTTGGCTATTTGGAGGTAGTAATAGGAGTAGTTATTCAGTTTTTATCCGGTGTTTTCCCCTCAGCAGCGATGGCCGGATTTACCCCATTCCTTCTGCAATTGCTCGCACTGCGTCTCTCCACTTGTCTCTGGAGGTGGTCTCCAAAAAAAAAAGGTCATCGCCTATGATTGTGCTGCGTATGTCCCAGGATTTTGCAGCCAGGAGCCTTGTGCGTCCCACAGGGTAACATTCAGATGACACTAAACTACCTTCTTCTTCAGAAATTAAGAATTTGTTTCTGTCTTTACTCCATTACCATAAAAAATCAAGACTCCATAGAGTTTGTAAAAAACCAACAAACCTAGCCTTGGGTAAAAAAAACAAAATATAGGTTTAAGAGCCTAGCCTTTAGGTAGAAAAAGCTTTTTAATCCATGATCTTGGTAAAAAAACAAGATTTTGGTTTAAAAACCTAGCGCTGGCAGCCTTGCTTAGGAGAAACATTTTTTCTATTTTGTTTGCCAATACCTTCAAGATCTACCGAGATGAAAGCTAAAAATTTTGGTAAAAGCAAGGACTTTTTTAACTTCTGTGAGCACACCTACGCAAGAGAAATGAAATATTCAACGTAATGCGTAGCCAGCAGGGACTTGAGAAAGTTTTACGGGAAACTGAAAAAAAACAGCGACACTGTGTCAAGTAGTACCATATGGAAGATATTATTGGTATATTGCTTTATAATAGCTTTATAGAGCTACCGGGACCCAGCCTCAACATTTGGGAAACAGCAAGGACTCTTTTAACTCCCCCGGGCACGGAAAACAGAGAAAAAACAAAATGCAACATAATGCGTAACCAGTGAGGACTTGAGAAAGTTTGAGAGAAAATCAAAAGAAAACAATTCTGCGTGAAATCGCACCACATGAAAGATATTTTGCTATTTTGCTTGCAAATAGCTTAATATCAGAAATGTGTTTCCAACTTCCAAACTCTGGAAAACGCAAGGCTCCTTGGGTTCACGCAAGCAATAAACAGAACACATACATCTACGACATAGCCTGGACCTTGAAATCAGAAATTCTATCACGAAAGGAGAGCACCAAGTCGTGAAAATCTTATGTACAGAAAAAACATAGCATTTGCGCCACTGTTCACTCAAGTCAAGAGCCGGATGGCTGAAGCAGTCTTGGTCGGTTCAACTGACATTCTCAATCCCGACGGTACTGATGGGGGCTCTGTGGACGGCGTCGACATATTTTATAAAGCAAGGAATTATTTTTTTGAGAATATGCTGCCTGTTAAGTTATCTATATCTACCGTATACTTTAAAGCAATGTAATAAAATTCAAGTTTATAAATAAATCAGAATAATGCCATAAAATTAACAATTTGTGTAACTGAATTTAGAGGGAATATTTTATTGAAAAATAACTTGGTATGATGAGCTCCTACTAAAATATGGTGAATGATTTTGGGGAAGGCATAGCCGCTTTTGTCGCTTTGCCGAAAACAAGAAAAATAGCGCGGTTAAACAATTTAAAACCGCAAATATAAATAGGAAAAGGGCCGCACGAAATCCTAAAATAGGCTTACCATTGAATAGTTCATTTCTTTAATTGTGAAAGCAACCACTATTTGGCCGCCACCACCAACATTTTTGACCGTGTTTTAATTCCTCCCCCTCACACTTTTTACAAGTTTGTGGCAAGACTCTTTGTTTGTAAGCATTAGCAATCTTGATTGGGAGATTAAAATCATCACCATTGCGTGAACAAGAATTATAAAAAACACAATTTTATGGTTTCTGTTTAAACATGTGCACGATGAGTGAAGCCGCGCCGCCGACTACACTCATATTTTTTGACCTTGACGTTCTGATGGGGAGCCCGGCGGGCGACGCCGCAGAGCCAGCTAGTATACTATAAAGCAGGGTGGTCCAACTTCTTTTTTAGACCGATTAGATTAGAAATGTAAGGGTATTTACCAGGCCTCAAAGGTGCTTAAATATATGCAGTTTATCTTAAATATGTACAAGGTATTTTGAAATTGTTATATCTTTGGAAAATAAGGTTGCAGTAAAATATTAAGCGACTACAGTGTGGCCCGCGGGCCACGCTTTGGACTACCCTGCTATAAAGCAAGGAATTTTTTTGCTGATATGCTGCCTGATAAGTTATCTGTATCTATACTATAAAGCAATGTAATAAAATCCCAAGTTTAAGAAAAATCAAAATACAACCATAAAACCTAAGAATTTGTAAAAATAAATTTAGAGAAAATACTTTGTTTGAAAATAACTTGGGCTGATGGGCTCCTACTAAAATATGGTGAGAGACTTTAAAAGAAGCCATATCCGTTCTTGCCGGAAACAAGGCAAATACCAAATCCCAAGTACTTCATTTCACAAATGCAAATGGAGCAGCACTACATCAAAAAATAGGCTTACCATTAAATAATTTATTTCTGTAATTGTGAAAACAACCACCACTTAGCCGCCGCCATCATTAAAAACTGTGTTTCAATCCATTCCCCTTGCGGCGCAGCCGACTGAACCAATATTTTGAACCCCAACGTTACTGATGGAGGGGCCCAGGGGACGACGCTTGCAAAGCCGGGTAGTATATCTATAATATTACCTCTTCGCGGAATTCTTTTCCCTTCGCTCACATATGCAGCCATAGCAGCTCCTTCACCAGGTAGCAAAGCATGACCATAACTAAAGCAAAAGATTTTAGTCAACCTATACTCAGTGCAGAGACAATGACAGTCCTCCCGTTAACCGAGTTAGAATAGTGAAGTCGCTCATCCAGAATGTCGCAAAAGGAAACTTTTGGGCACCGAAGACAGTCCGCCTTGTGGTGGCGCTACTAGTCTGCAATTCTCGTACTTGACTGGTCTAAAGCGAGCAACCGCTTTACAGTAGCCTGCTTTTGATTTGAAGAGCGGATCTAGTAGTTCCGCTCTTCACCACCCAGTGGAACACCTTTTACTATCATCAGAATGACAGCACCGGTAGTACAAAAGATTGAGGTCCCCAATAGTTGTAGAAAGTTAACAACTATTTAGAAAGTTATAGGCGCTTGATAGCACGTGTAGAGGCTATCTTTAGTTGCCTCTAATTCGCTTTCAAAACCAATGTCTTCTGCAAATTGTAGTATTGAAACAGGACATCTGGCGGTGGGCGGGAACCACCTGCTTGTAGTCGTTGATTGTAAGTCCCAAATAACCGTCATTCCAACGTTGTTGTACCCTTGAAAAAAGGCAATTTTTCCTCAGGAGCGAAAATGCACTGAGCCAGCAGTAATGGTAGGTATTAAGAATGTCTGAGCCGAAGCTGTTCGATGCATTGTCGTAAGTTACGCTGCGACCAATGACCGAAAAATGCAAGTTATAGGTAGGAGTGGGCCAATACAATACCCTATCCAAATGTCATACTTAAGTGGTTTATTTATTGCTGCTTCAATTGCATCAGGCAGTGGTCCTATCACTGGTTCGGCATTTTGTACCACAGGAACTGACACCATATCCTCATCAGAACTATTCACGTTTTCTCGTTCTGAAAAAGAAAATTATTTAAACCACGTCGTTAGCAAATTTTTGGGCCAACATAACGTAGTTTGATGATAAGTCAAATTTGAGTTTTTGCTGTAAGCTGTCAGTAAGAAAATTTCTTTAAACATGCTTCAAAACTCCATCCTCAATAACTTTGCAACTATCCAGCTAAATATAGTTAAGTAAATAAAACGTTTTCGCCACTAGGATCAACTGCAGAATGACTGAACTATCACACAAGTGAAAACTGATCCAGTATGGTTAAAACTTATTCAAATCATTGAACGAACACAAAAGAGCTGCACCAATCAACAGCCGCCGCAACGTGGTGGTGCGGTTCCCGACCCCGTTTGGGTTGGGTCGAAATGACTGTTGGCCTTCCCGAGGGTCCCAGTTACCCTGGGCACTTCTTTTCATTTTTTTGCTATGCTGCCCCCTGAACGACCGCAGAAGGGCAACACACAGCTTCCTTAAAATCAGTCGCCTGTTTTCTCTTTTTCTTTTCTCCGCCCCTCTCTTGCCCTTCTTCGTCTCCTCATTCTCTTGATGAGCGGTAACGTTCATCCCAACCCTGGCCACATTTTCCTTGTTCTGTGTGCGTTGGAAATGTGACCTGGCGGGGCAAGTCAGTGCAATGCTGCACTTGCTCCAAATGGGTCCATCCAAGGTGCTCACAACTTTCCCTATCCAAATTCAGAGCTCTTGGCAGCTCTCACTCTTGGAGCTTCCCCCTCTGCCGAAACACTGTGACTCACCTCTCTTCGAACTCCTCCAACATGTATACCTCCACTGTACAATCTGCCCCCCCCCCTCTCTGTTAATGCTACTCTCTCGCCCCCACCCTCGACTTCAAACCTCTTATCCCCATCTGTCCAATATATGTCTCCACCCTTTGCCCCCCCCCCCCCCCCCACCACCATCCCCTGCTCCTGCCTGTCCTTCTGCACCTCCTGCCTCCTCTCCTCCCCGACTCTCTCAGGGTTCTTCAATGAAATGCTGGAGGTCTTCCAGCCAGGAGCACTGAACTACTTCACTTTCTTTTATCCCATCCTGTCAACCTCATTTGCATTCAGGAATCCAATCTTAACTTCTCTTCCTCTTTCCGGATTCCTGGGTTCTCTGCTCTGCGTTCTGATCGCATCTACTCCCAGTGTGGCATTCTCTCTTGTGATAACATGAACGCTGGCAGCGACATTGTCATTTTCATCAAGGAGGGCCTATCCTTTTCTGAACTTTCTACCTCCTCTCTTTCTTCGCTTGATCCATACTCTGATTATGTAGGGGTCAACATCTCTCTTAACTCCTCCTCGCTCTCTTTCTTAATGTGTATACCCCCCCTATTTGCTCCTCCCCAACGAATGGCAGAACCGACTCCTTTTCCCCCTCCATTTTTTCCTCCTCCAGAAATTCCTTCATTTTGGGGGACTTCAATTGCCATCACCCCCTGTGGAACTCAATAGGTACTTCTGACCCCCACAGGGAGGAAGTATTCGACTGGGTCATTTCTTCTGACCTCCTCCCCCTTAATGACGCTGACACACCCACCCTTCTCCACTGCTCCACTGGAAGTCGCTCTTCTCCTGACATCTCCTTTACTCCCTCCTCTCTTGCCCTTTCTTGCTCCTGGGTTCTGACCATCTACCAGTTCTTCTATCTGTCCCCCTCTCTCTCTGGCCTTTCGCCCCAACGAGCGTCCCCCTTCCTTCAATTTTCAGAAAGCTCACTGGGATGGCTTTGCCTTCAACTTTGACTCTCACTGTCCTTCTGCACAGGAATACTCGTCTCTTTTTCTTTCCTCTGCTACTGCTCTCTTTTACCTCTCTGGCACTGAATGCGGCCAAATCTTCCATTTCCTTCGGCCGCACCAAACGCCCTCCTAAAGCCTGATGGTCTGCTGAGGTGGAAAGTGCGGTTAGTGAAAGACGCAAGGCTTTTGCTGCCGCTCACAGAAGTGATGAAGACCGCCAGGCTTACATCTCCGCTTCTCAACGCGCCTCGTCAGTCATCGCCAAGGCCAAGGCTGAGCCATGGCAGACGACTTGCTCTTCTCTTTCACCTAAGTCTAACCCTAAATCTGTACATTCTCTTTTTCGCTCTACCGCTGGTTCTCCTTCCTCGTCTTCCTCCTCTTCTAACTTTCCCAACTGTTCTTCTCCAAGGGAATCGGCTTCGGTCTATGCCGCTTACCTGCAATTCCACTTTTCCATTTCTCAGCCAAAGGCCCTGCGTAGCAAAACCAGAGGCTACCTTTCTGAGCTCCTCCGAGCCACGTGACCGATGGAGTCACACTCGTCCTTTTGCTCTCCTTTCTCTCTCGCTGAATTTCTTACGGCTGCCTCCATCCTCTCCTCCTCCACCGCCACTGGTCCAGACAAAGTTGCCTATCCCATGCTAAAGCACCTTCCTCGCTCTGGCATGGATTTTCTTCTTCACATCTTCAATCTTTCCTGGTCTTCGCATTCCTTTCCTTCCATCTGGAAGACATCCTTTATTATTCCCATACACAAGATGGGAAAGCCTTTCGACTCTCCTGCTTCCTTCCGGTCTATCTCTTTCACCTCATGCATATCAAAGTTTTTTGAACGCATCATTCTATCCCGTTTACTCTTCTTTCTGGAGTCTAATTCCAATCTCTCTCCCCGCTAGGCCGGTTTCCGCCCTGGACGGTCTAAGCTAGATCAAATTCTGTACCTCTCTCAGTCCATTTCGGATGGGTTTAACACACCCACGCCGGGCTCTCGGACGATCTTGTTTACTATCGATTTCTCTAAAGCTTTTGACTCTGTCTGGCATCCCGCCTTTTTCCATAAACTCATTTCGGCTGGCCTCCCTCCTTGCTTTGCTCGTTGGACTCAATCTTTCCTTTCTGATAGGCGCGCTTGTGTGGTCTTTCAAAATCACAAAAGCCGTTCCTTTCGAGTCCGTCGAGGCGTTCCGCAAGGATCCGTTCTTGGCCCTGTACTATTCTCTCTCTTCATTAATGACCTTCCGGCTTCTCTGCCTTCTTCCGTCAGCTGCTCTCTTTACGCTGACGATCTGGCCATTTGGTCCTCCTCCCCCTCGGTCCCTACTGCGGTGGAGGCCCCACAAGGAGCTCTGTTTCGATTGAAGCGCTGGTCTGAGCACTGGTGTCTTCCTCTCAATCCGAGAAAATGTGAGGTCTTCTTCTTCTCAGTGGATTCCCACCAAGCTAACCTCCAACCCAATTTCCTCCTACTCGGCTCCCACCTCCGTTTTAATCCCCCTCCAACTTTTCTTGGGGTTACCTTCAACCGCACTTTTTCCTTTTCTAAGCATGTATCTTCGCTGAAGGCCAAGTTCTTCCCACGTCTCAAGGCCATACGCTGTATTTCTGCTTCCTCATGGGGCCCCTCTAAGGAGTCCCTCTCTGTTCTGTATAAAGCTTTTCTTCGGTCCCTTCTCACTTACACTTCACCCGGATGGTTTCCTTTCCTAAGCGCTACCAATCTTACCAAATTGGAACGCCTCCACCGAGCGGCCAGTCGCGCCATCACTGACTGCCTCTCGTCATCCCCTATCCCTCTGTTTCTCTCCGAGGCTTCTTTACCTCCCCTACGAGTCACCATGACACATTTCACTCTTTTTTCTTTTCAACGGGCTCTTCGTCTCCCGGCCTCCTTTCCTATTTCAGGTTTGGCCAGACTAGGAGTGAAACCATGACTCTGCAGATTGTCCTGGAGAGCTTTTGCGTCCACTCACCTGCTCATGCTTCCTTCTACCTCTCCTAGGGAAGCTCTTGTTGCTTGCCCTCCTTTTCCTTCTTGAAACCTGCCTTCCTTCAGCGTGGAGTCCACCCTATTCTCTCCATGCTCTCACTCTGATCCTCCTCTCTCTCGTCAAGGTGCAGCTCTCGCCCACCTCTACTCTCTCCTCCCTCATGATCTGGTGCTTTGGACACATGGCTCTGTTCCTTTTCCTTTTGGCAAGGGCGGCTCCGTCGTTCTTGTCAACTGCTCTCTCTGTGGCACTGAGGCCATGTTTTCCTTTTCGGGAGGCCCAGTATGCTCAAGTTTTTCCGCTGAAGCCTGCGCCATTCTGCACGCTCTTTGCTGGTCTTGGCAGCACCAATAAGTCTGCCATTTCTCTTCTCCTATTATCTGACTCTCGTTCTGTCCTCGCCATCCTGTCCTCTCCTCCATCTTTCCTTTTATCTCAAACTCTGTGGCAGATCTGGCAGGAACTGTCTTCTCTCTCCTTCTGTTCTATCAGACTACAATGGGTCCCCACTCCCCGGACACTCATTTCTAACGGGAAACGACGCGGCTGATGAGCTGGCCAGACGGGGAGCGCTACTTGCACCCTCCACTATCCCTTGTAGTCTCTCTCCTCTTATCTCTCATATCCACTCTTGTCTTTTCTCGGACTGGAGGCGTACGGTCTCATCTAAATTCTTTGACACACAGGTTCCCTCGATTTCCACTGAGGAACTTGTGCTCCCTCGTCATGCTCGCTGTGTCCTCTCTCGTCTACGTTGCAACGGACACAGCCTTCTCTTAGGTTCTTATCTCTCTAGGATTGGCAGAATCGAGAATCCTTCCTGCAGCGCCTGTGGACACTCGTCCCAGGACACCTCTTATCTCATTCTGCACTGTCCAGCTATGGACTCTTTGCGCCGCTCACTCTTTGGCGACTCTCTGCCTCTCTACGACCTCTGGTCCACACCCTAAGGAGTTGCCCGCCTCTCTACGACCTCTGGCCCACACCCTGGGGAGTTGCCCGGCTTATGGGGCTCCATTGTCTTCCGCTATGCCCCCATCCCTCGGAAGGGGTCGAGTAAACAACAACAACAACACAAAAGAGACAAGAGAGTTTGGAAAAATGTGAAGAGATATTGGAGTCTAGATAGAGATGTCACCCATCCATGTCATTGAGATTAGCCCAGGCTTTAGTTTGTGCCGAAAGTGTGAGCTTGAAACCAATCGTCCGTTCCACTATGGCATGCAATGTAACGCTGAGCGCTTAACTCGTAGATGCCCGACTGACAATGTGACATCTACAGGGTGGTCGCTAGAAAAGCAGAAACTTTGAAGGTCAGGTGAGATCATGAATAAAATGCGTGCTTACTCATTTCTATTTCCATACGTTTTTTTTTTCTTTTGGGTTCTAGGTTGTTTTAGGTTGATATCTTTTAGGTTCTATTTGATTTTTATTTTGACACCCACATCATGGAAGGAGGCAGGAAACAGCTTTCAGACTTTGAAAGGCAAGTGATTATTCTTTTCAAAAGTGAAAATCCTACTTGGGGACTGACAAAATGTCTAGCTGTGTTACCGAATTTTTTTTCAACGATTACAAGGAATCAGTTTAATAATGTTGTTGCTACTTTGAAACGAGAAGGACCTGCAACAGCTAGTCCAGGCAAAAAAAGAACGGGTCTAAAGAAACGAATTTCAAATGAGGCACGTGCCACAGTAAAAGATTTAGCTGTTTTACCTGTGCTTGGAACGATATCCCACAGTTTACCCTTCAAAACGCTACACGAGCTTGGATTTCTAGGTTAAGGCACTGCTCTCGAATGCACGGACGACATTTTGAGCATCTATGAGTGTAATATAACATATGCCTTTAAAAAACTATGTAAAAGTTATTCTTTGTAAAAATAAATAGCTGTTTGACAAATTTTCTGGTTTTCTAGCGACCACCCTGTAGTTTATCACTTCACAATGCCGACTCAACCAGGACGTCTAAATTAAAACCAAGCTGAGTTAAAGTGATTATACCAAGTGGGAGTGGTTTTAAAACTTCGACAGACTTCTCTTCCCATTTTTCCTCTTCCTCCTCCGAGGAGCTGGTTTCTTCGATCTTCTTTTTTCTTTTCTTTTTCTTGTGCTTTGATTTTGCCCTAGGTAGAAGAAATATAGGTTAAAAATAAATGAAACAGCACTAATAAAGCATTCAAGTTCTGTCAAAGGAATATCCGATAAAAATACAAGTAAATATTTCAATTTTCCTTCTGACCCAGTAAACTTTTTTACACTGCTTGAGCATATAAGCAACAAGTTTAGTAGCTCAAAGATTACATTGCTATTTCGTTGGATGAAAAATCGAAAGGTTGTAAAAGTGTAAACATCGAAGAAAAAACAGAGATCTTGAACGCGCCTAAAAATCATTTCAGAGTTACGAAGTCAATTTTAAACTCATTCCGTAATTTAATCTTTGATCTCCAAGTTTAGTCTATTGTGAATTTATAAGATGTACAGTATATACTTGCATTTTCATTTTTTCCCGCTTTTGCCGGTTAGAAAAGGTAGTTTAATTTGTCCTCTACTTTCCACTAGCTTTCGTAACAAATTTTTACAAGAGCAACACAGCATTTCAAATTGCGTATGCCCTTCCTGAGTCAGAATACCAGTGGTGTTCTAGTATAGTTTTTTTCATTCCTACGTTGAGAGCAATTGGCACTCACCACGACGGCTATAGCAAATATTGTTTAGGATACGCTACAAATAAGATAGTTTTAAACCAGTAATTCCTAAACTTTTTGAGGCGCACCCCTTTGGCAAAATCAGCAAAACTTTGATCCCCCCTTTGGTGATCTAAAAAACCTAGCACACCCTTGATTCGTGACAACCTTTTTGTTTTAATATTAACGTCCAGCTTTCCGACCATCATTGGACAATTACTCTTGAAACAACCATTAAGACTTTTTTTTGGTGTAAAGCTATTTTGGAGCACCTTTCGCCCCCCGGTAAAATCTCAAGCCCCAAAGGAGGGGGGCGACACGTTACCCAGTTTAAAAGCCTGCGTATTAAACAAAGTTAAGAGAATTCAATCATTACTTCATAAGAAAAGATTACAATCACTATATTGGAAAAAGGTAAAAGTATGAAATCTAAATTTGCTTCACAACGAGCTACAGTGAATACAACCCAGAACCTACTTTTGTTTTTTCTTTTTTTTCCTCTCCTTCTTTTTTCGTTTTCTTCTTTCTCGTTCTGAATCAGAAGAACTTTCCTCAGAGGAAGAATCTGTTGATAACTAAAAAAAAACCTGCGTTAAATATCACCTTCAGGAGTTTGTAAACAATGACAATTAGCATAATGTAATGCCGTATTTTTAATTATTTTGGATTCCTTTTAGTTTTCTTGCATACTCCAATCTTTTTGCGACAGCAATTATCTGGCTTTTCCACCAAGGAAGAGAAATTCCACCGTCCTCAGAAATCACAAATAGTGTTTTGAACTTATGGCAATATTGTAAAAGCAACCCTGAAAACATTCTTAACAACTCTTAGTTTTGTTGTTACAGCTTTGCTATTAAACATAAAACTGCGCAACCCAGTTTTTATCAAAATGCATTCATCAACTTTCAGAAAGGCGAGTAAAAGATTTGTGGAAGTTTATTCATCTTTTTCCTTGGGATGGAAGCACGCCGTAGGTTGGGTGACCATACGGGTTTATCTAATCAAGGTCAGGGTATAGGTAGAACAGCAGTCCATTTCAAACGACTCACTAACACGAACTGCAAACTGGTAACTCCACCACCAATAAGATTAACTGTCAATGATGAGCCCCAGAAAACTGCTTCATATGACATGCTGGATGAGCTTTTTCACTGAAAACCTTGTAAAATACAGGGCAGGGGAGTCGGGACTCTGAACATCCGACTCCTATAATTTTTAAGAACTGACTCCTACTCCTACTACTATTGATTTAGCTGGTGTTTTTTTGCCATACTGATGGAGATGAATGTTTGAATTAATTCAAATTATTGTTAGTAATTGTTATATAATTCAAATCTGAAAAAAACAAGATTTTTTGATAATATACCTGTACATGTTGTACCAAGTTACACAAAATAATAAAATAATGGTCAATGCACAAAATAATAAAACACTCATCAGTTTTTAGTGAACAGTCAGAGTTGGGGGGTCGGAGTTGGTGGAATCTTACTGACTGCAGCTTCTCGAGTCTATTAATTGGTCTCAACTCCCTGGTAAAATACCAGTGATTCTTGCTTTTTCTTGTTATGATTCGATCATCATAATTTAGTGCAGTAATACAAAATTTGAGAGTAACAACGTAGTCTGTCGCCCCCACCTCGATGCCTCATTGCTTCTAGCTTTCATACATTTAGTAAATATATTCAATGTAAAGGCTGGTTTCCATTAGGCGTAGATTGAAAAATTTTTGTTTCTTGATTTAGTTTTGTTTCTATCTATAAGTTTCTCCATTAAAAATTTTTTGTTTCTCTATTTAACTAAAAATAGAGAAACAAAGAATTTTTCACGCCACGCCCGCAATCTACGCCTAATGGAAATCAGCCGTAACACCATAATTTGGTTATTACCTCTTTTTTCTTTCGCTTTTTCTTCTTCTTCTTATTAGATTCTAAATTAATTTTTGCTTCATAATCTCACAAATTTTCAATAACGGAGCATATAATACAAAACAGAATATAATCAATTCTAGAAAAAGCTAATCGTGTGATCAAAAAAATACTAAGTGGCGAACAACATCACAGGATCTTATACAAAACAGCCAAATAATATCAAAAACAAGTAAATAAAAGAACACATTTTCTAACTATTTTATTTATGGTTGGAAGGTTCACACCGACATAAACCACAAACATTATATTGAAAACAATTTAGTGTGTATTGCAAACAATGTACACAACCAATACACAATACACTAAATTGTTTTCAATATAATGTTTGTGGTTTATGTCGGTGTGAACCTTCCAACCATCAACTAACCTTGCATAACGTTATCTATTTTATTTATATTGGAAACGAATGCAAACCAGAAAAGTATGCTCACTAAAGTAATAACCTGTAACAACTGCTTCGTGTTTCATTTCACTCTTGTCTTCGACTGTATTTGAATTATGGTGCCGATTATGGATGTGAAATCCTAGTTCTTTGTCAGATCTATAAATATTCAAGAAAATAAGAAGCTCAATTGTTCTATTTCAGGACAAATTTCATTATCCTCTTAATTCACTAACTGCTTTAAGGAAAAAATTGGCAACAAACTTGAAGCCCTAACAGCAGTGGCATGTCAGGGGAGGGATAAAGAGGGAGGCCCCCCTCCACAATAAGATAAGCAATAAATCTACAATCACTTTTATAATATTGCTCCCAAAAAAAAAAACCTACGACGTGACAAAGTACAGGAGTAACGATTTCAGTAGGAGATGTACAGCAAAAGAGAGGAATTTGAGGTCTGCAGCGACCAAAATGGACAAAACGATCACTACGCCTTCAAGATGAGAATTATTTTGCAATAATATTGAGCTGAATAGTGCTAGCCTCAAACTGCAAAGAATATTTCTTAACAGGCCACCGCTACAGAGTGAAAGAAACTTATTTAACACACCTAAGTTATGAACACAATTACCAGAAGCAGCTTTTGTGTCTATTATTTGAACATAGCAGCAACATTATTAAAGGTTAGAAAAAAATCTGAGTTTTTGTTTAAAATTTAAAAGTAGAATGATGAGACTTTGAAACGTTTTGCACTTCCATACAACACAACTTCCGACTTTCTAACTTTAAGAAAAAATGGGATTTTGTTCAAAAGAGTAATCATAAAGGCTAATTTTGACCATTATCAGGAATAATTGATAATGAATTATACAATAATGACAAAAGAGATAAAAATCTTAAATGCTCATGACAAAAACATTTTGATCTATTAATCTTCAAATAATTAACATCTAAATAAGCTTCAATTTAATGAAGTCTACAGACATAAACAGAATTGTTTTAGATAAATAAGTAAAAAAAAACTAGTGATTAAGTAAATATTAATACAAAGCCAAATTACTCAGATTCAGGTTCTGAAGGGGATGAAGCCCAAACAGATGGCACTCCTTTTTCACTGATGCGTGCACGCTCCAATCTTCGTCTGACATGCAAATAGAAGGTGCTTTTATTATCAACAATTTGATTATCTGCCCAGAAATATAGCTATGGTTGAAGAAGTTCGTGCTTTCAACCGTGAAGTTGTGGTCAGAGTTAACTTGAGTGGTGCGCAGTGATGCTCTTAAGAAAGGCATTCAGAGCCAATGTTTTCTCAACCGATTGTAATGTATAACCCAAGGGGGGAAATTTTTTTCAAAGGTGTACCATTTTGATGGGGTGTGCTGGGTTGCACTAGATGGTTTCTATTCAAACTCTTTACACTGATCTTTTTTGGGAAGTGACACTTTATCGGAGATCAAGCTAAACATATTAAAATGAACAGAGGTGTCAGATATAAAATAGGGAGTATAAAAAATTTGTCAAGCACTGCTCTGGGCAATTTTTCCATGTAGCTTGCAATGTTATATACCGAAAATATATCTGTGTGGGGTGCCCTATGTAAAAGACAATTTTCCTATACTAAGAAACCAAGTTATGTGTTGCATTACCGAGTGTGTTACCTTTCACTTAATTTTATGAATGCAATCATACATAAGAAGCCTACTATGCCACAAGTTTGTGCTAATAGACTAATGTAGTAACAGCTTTTGACTTAATCCACTAGCTGCAGAGGCCCACACACCTAAAATTTTTACAATTTTTATTTATATCAGACTCAGAACAACTTGGAATTAAAAAATTCACAAAAAGGCTATTAGCATCATAGCATGGCTTGAGAACTTTTGCCATAACAGGCAATTTGGCACTTAGTAAGAACTCGCTTAAATCACCTTTTTGCAAATTCATCGGCTTGGTCAATATGATTGTTGTAACGTTGATACCGATTCTTATTGGGTGATGGAGAACGATGTTTTCGATTTAAATATGATCTGAAAATATAAATCAATACCAATCACTTAGCTTTAGCAGCACATTATCTATCAAGATCTAAACATGTTTCATTTATTGCTGTGTAATTTTTTTTATTTTTAAGACTTGAAGTGTGCCATAAGCTATGGTTACCTGCTGTAGATTAAACGCATCCTGGTTAAAATTTCAGGTCATTTCACAAAAAAGAGGACAAATTGGCATGTGTTTGAAAATTCACCCTTTGTAAAAACACTGGTATAATGAAAATGGCAATGAAACATAATAAAATAACTTGCACAAGGACTTTGAATGTACCAGTTGTAAGTGTGCCAAAAACTACTCAACATTACCTTTATCTGGTATAAAATTACCAAATACAATGTTAGACAGTTTTACAATGTGTCAATTCAATCCAGAGTTAATGCAAACAAACACAATAGTTACACAATATGGAAGGTTGCCGCATACCATTATTGATAAAAAACCCAAATCTACCAATGTCGAGCAAAATACAAGTCTTTCTTTGTTTTCAAAACTGAAACTAGAGTCAAAGATTCAGAAAAACTCAGGGATGTGTTATCATTATAACATTCTGGTAGCACTTGGTCATTTGTTACCAAAAACACTAAAAATTTATTATAGCTTTAAAAAAGGCTGTTTAAGTCATAAGCTTTTCATAATGCTCTCATCAGTGGCAGTATCATGTCAAAAGAGACAAGCTAGAGTGAGAAAGTGTTTTGTGTGATTAATTTGGATGTAAGCAATAAAAACAAACCAATGATAGTGCTAGTACTGCAAAGTGCACTGAAGATAGAGATTTTGCAATAAATGCTACAGAAAGTACAGCAAAAGGCCAAATAAGAACGCCGCAATCATCAAAAGAGTTTGAGAACATAAACAAACTCTTTCTGTCCGCATAACACTGGGCACTGAGTCTTGATATAAGAAGCCTCAAAGAGATTAAGGTGGAAAGAGCTGCGTGCTGTGGTGAGGATTGGAAACTGTTTGTTGTCATAGTTTAATGCACATTGCTCATTTTCTAAAAGATATTACAAGTGCCACTGTGATAGTCGATACATAAGGCAAACATTTCAATGACTGCAGGATCACATCAATCAACAAGTTCTGCAATGGTAAGACAACGATTAACCTATCCATGCTGATCTCAACTATAGAGATCACGCAAATGAAATGACACCAAACCAGACTGTGACTCTGCAGTTGGTCAGTATCTTTTAGAAAATGAGCAATGTGCATTAAATTATAACAAGCAGTTTCCAATCCTTGCCACAGCATGCAACACTTTCCACCTTAATCTCTTAGAGGCTTTTTATATCAAGAGTCAGTGCCTCGTGTTATGCAGACAGAATGAGTTTGTTCACACTCTCAAACTTTTTCACAAGTATAGCATTCCTTTTGGCCTTTTGCTGCACTTTCTCTAGCCCTTTGCTATTGCAAAATCTCTTTCTTTGGTGTGCTTTGTAATACTAGTGCTCTCATTGGCTTGTCTTTGTTACCTACATTCAAATTAATTACATAAAACACTTACTCATTCTAGTTCATCCCTTCTGACGTGATACTGCTATTGATGAGCTTATGGCTAAAACAGCTTTTTTCAAAGCTATACTGAAATTCTGTACCACCAACAAAATTTTTGTAAAAATTATTATTGAAAAAAACAAGAATTCTATTTCATGCACTGACTTTGACCACAGTAGACTGAAAATTTACTGAAGTAAAAGTATTGTTACTTACTCAAAAAATACTCCAGAAAAATTAAAAGGAATAGCAGATATTTTTACTTGAATAAAGTAAAAAAGTATTGAAGTTATTCAATTGCAAACGGCCCTTCATTAAGTTTTGATAAATTAAAAAATCCATGGTAAGTTGCCCTGGACTGTAAGCTGCTGATAATAATTGTGATGTGTTTTAAGTATATTTCAACTGCAGTTCTCACAGCCAAAAGCTTCCTCAGGACAAAATAAGACTATTCACCAAATAGTTTAAATTTTTCATCTCGCAATTACTGCACTAATCTTTCAATGCAAGTGTGAGATGCAAGACAATAAACCATAAAAAAATGTTGGTTTAATAAAAAATAAATAGGCCTTTCTTGATTCTAAACAATCTTTGAATGAAAGTCACAAAATGACAAAATAACTTTTTTAAGTCATAGCTTACAATGAAGTAAATACAATAGTCAAAAAATAAACTACTGTATTTATTCGTGTATAAGTCGGAAAATTTTGTACCAAATTATTGCCCAAAAAGTTGGGGGGCGACTTATACACGAGGTTGCTTTAAAAGTTTTAAAATTTTTTTAAATGTAATGTACGGTGGCCATGCACAACTCCTGTTGTGTGTGTCATAATGTATGTATCTTAATCGCTGCTTCCTTATTTAGAACAATGGGATGAACTATTTTGTAGCAGCAAAGATGAGAGTGACTTTGATGGATATTAGATGTGTTTGATTTTAATAAAAAAATGTGGAAAAAAATTTTGTACCATTTTTTGAGGCAAAAGTAGGGAGTGCCACTAATACACGAATGCGACTTATACACGAATAAATATGGTACTTAAAAAGGTACATTCATTTTTCAAGTTTGTTTTGGGATACAGTAGGTCCACTGCTGGCTTAGATGGAATCTCAGGATGCAGGTGCACAAGAACTCATTGAAATATAAGGACCCTCAACATCACAGAAAGGAATTTTTGTTAGAGAATAAGCAAAGATTAGAAGCATATTTTGGGATACATTTATAATTTACTCCTTTTCAATGGAAGGTGAACTGAGGCCCCAATGGACTTAAACCAGTCCTTAGTAGACCTATACCAGTCCATACATATAAATATTCTAGCAACACTGTAGCTTCCACGTCTGTTTGATTGCTGTCTTATAGCTAACTTTTTGCAACAAATTGATAATTAAGCATGCTTCAATATCGTATTAAGACATATGATTTCAAAAACAACTGCAACTGCACTTTATACATAGTATGGCTACCAGTATGTTTTGTGACTTGTTGACAAAATACTAAAATAATCCACTTTGAAAAATGTGATCACAAATGAAACATCTCTTGTCATGATTTCATGTTAGTGAAATGTACCATACCATAAAAAATAGGAAGCAGCTTTTTTGCCATTGACAGCATTTTACTCTTGGAGGCTATTTTGCCATCACCATTTATGTGTGTTTATAGAGCCACAATTGCTACCATACTGGCAGTTAAGCTGTGGCACGTGGATAGTGCAGCTGCCTTGAAATGCAATGGTTACGTATTTGAATCCTTGCTGGCTGGGCACTTAGAAAAAGGCAGTGCACACTGCAGGTGACCCAGTATGTGAATGTATGGGGTAGTGTACACTGGGAGGGAACATACACCAGGACAGCAAATTCGTTTTAATTCATCATTAAAATTGCCAAATTATAAATGACCAAAAAATCACATGTTTAATATGTCATTAAAATTGACCAATCACAAATGTCTGATGGCAAAACAGCCTACAAAGGTAGAATGCCATCAAGGGCAAAATAGCCACTGCCCAAAAATACCTGATGCAGGGCATAACACTTATTGCTAGCTGTTGCTGATGGAAGGTTGGCTCTGTACAAAAAAAAAAGAGGTAAATATTTGAAAATTATCAAGGAGTATTGAGAGCAAAAAGCTGGGAGCCCACACCCTAGGGTAGGGCTTCCTCAACTTTTTGAGTTGCACCCACCTCAATTTGTGACAAACTTATTTGTTAGGCAGTGGTCATTTGGTCTTTGGAGGCTGTTGTGCTGTCACACAATTGTGATTGATTAACTGTAATGACATATTGAACATCCGACTTTTGGTCATTTACGATTGGTCAATTTTAATGATAAATTAAAACACAATTGCACTCCCAGTGTACACTGCCTGTAAATTTATGTACTAAGCCTCCTGCAATGTACATTACCTTTCTTTATGTGCCCAGCCAGCAAGGATTCAAATCCATAACCATTGCATTTCAAGGCAGCTGCACTATCCACGTGTCACAGCTTAACTGCCAGTATGGTAGCAATTGTACTATATAAACACACATGAATGGTGATGGCAAAATAGCCTCCAAGGGTAAAATGCTGTCAAAGATAGAGGAGCCACTTTCTTATTTTGTGCACTGACTGAAAGGCTTCTCATATTTGTCTCATATTTGCTCTTGAAGCCAGCATGAAGACCTTTTTTCTTATTTATTTTTTGACAGCAATAATTTTGGAGCATTGTTTTCTTAATTTTTTTTCATTTTTTCAAGAATGACTATGGAGCCATGGGTCTCCTAACACCCCCCTCGGCAAACTCCCATGTATCTTAGCAGACAAAACGTGCTCTAGGCCATATCAGTGACAATTAGGAACAGTATGTTCAGTGATTTTCAGAGAGTTTGCTCATGCCCATTGATAAACTCACAAAAATTCTGGTCAAAGCCAAGAATATAGAATTGCTTCATAAGCCCATTTCTCTATGTGCCCATTACCCCCATATGCCTACTGCTCCATTCAACGTCTGTCACACCCTACCCTTGCGCTACCCAACGTCTTTGACACCCTCCATTTGTGACAGGTGTCATGTATTAATTACAAACCCTGTTGATGCCTACTATGCTTGTACTAAGCCTATTTTTAACCACCCTTGTTTAAGTTGCTTCAATATTTGTTTGAATAAGGTAGCTTAGTGTAACTTCAATAAAGCACTCAAAAAAACTGAAATTACCAAAATAAGCAGCTTGTTATCAAACAAACAAGTGAGCTACCAGTAGTTACATCGTTACTTATTTAACTAGATCAATTACAAATAAAAATTCGTTTTTAAAAAGTCAACTCTAAATATGGGCAATTTACTTTTATTTTCATGGAGTAAAAATTTGGAACAAAATTACACTTTTAAACAAACCTCTGTCTTGGCATGGTTTCACTAAATATTACTCAAGTTTATTATTAAAGCAATACTAATATTACAACCTTTGATTCCACATTAATCATATACATAAAAGAACTGTTGCACAAAGTAGTAGTAGTAATTGTGTCCTGGCCAGGTATACATGTGATACTAGTTTTATTCTGGCCAGATGTACATATGATACTAATTTCGGTAATCCTTAAGTTTAGCGTCAGAAACTCAAATAAAAAAATTCGTAATGAGTTGTATACGCACGAGGTCTTCCGCCTGCCATTTTAATGTATTTGAACGTTGTTCTAACTCCAACCGGACGGAAGACCTTATGTGCATACAACTCATTACAATTTTTTTTTACTTGAGTTTCCAACGCTAAACTTAAGGATTACCCTAATTTTGCTGTGGCTAGGCTGTACATATGCTTTTGCTTTGCTGCTTACCCTTTAGCTATTAGACTATGTGTAATTTGCGATGCACAAATGGGTAGTTTGTCTAGATGATCACTAGTGATCTTTTACTGTCCTGCTCAAATTTCGTACGTTATTTGAACGAAATAATTGTTGTTGTATCATTAACCAATTTGGAATATTTTGACTACAGCCTTACACTAGAAGACGTACCTGATGTAATCATCACGTTCACGACTTCGTGATCTTGATAAAGATCGAAGCATACTGCCACTATCATACAACCGTTAATTATAAGTACTCCCAGTAATTCATGAGACCAACATCGTCATTCAAAAACTTACTTGGCCAAACTCATTATCAAACTAAGAAGTTAGAACCTCAGATGAGAGTTTATAGGATTTTTAAAAATATCCTAACACCATTACCGGATGCTAATTTAAAGGTGCGGTTTTAAGGAAAAAATAACACGATCTAAAGATACCAAGAGTTGCAAAATACGTTGATAGCAGGGGCGGCTCGTCTAAGGGGACTGTGGGACTGCAGCCCCCCCAGATTTTTGCTGTTCTATAGTAGATTTAGGCTCGTTTTCAGCTTTATTTTACTTCTGGATTCAAATGTTTGAAATTTTCAATTTAAATCTTTATTTTTGTTTTGGCAACAGTGGGAGACTGCAAAATTTGTTGTCCCGACTTTCTCAACCTGCTACAATGCAATAACGACAATCTGACGTCATGTACAGAAAAATTTCCGCTTCACTTCCTTTTGTATGCTTTTCAGAGAAATAGCAGCTACTTGGGCCGAAATTTTTGCAGTCTCTGTCTATGGCATTCCTGCTTGCTAATGTTTTGAGTAAATGTCTAGACAAGTTGGACAAGCTGCCGAAAGTGGCATAGAACAGAAAATAAGTTGTAGACGTGCTATAGCAAAAGTGGGCCACTGGCTAGTTTAATGGTTTGTTGTAAGGCTTAGATAACTGCTACTATGAAATGAAATAGTAGCTAATATAATTGGCTTAGCCTGCGAGACTATAAATAATGATGTAAAAATGGGAGTTTAAATGGTAGGTTAAATTTAAGTGGTTGGGTTAGAAGTAAGGTTAAGTCTCGTGCAGTTTAAGCCCTTATGGATTATATCAGTTATCACAGGGTTGGTGGTTTGGAAATTGAAAATAGTGTAGATACTGACTAATTCAAACCCAAACCTAACCCTATTTAACGCCAAACCTTAACATCAACTTTAAACCCCAGTATTAGATTTACAAATCCAAGAGGGCTTTAGTTGCATGAGACCCAAATGTACTAATTTTTAGTGGTAGAAAAAGGCCCAAATTTTTGGTTTTGGCCTATATAAAAACTAAAAAATGACCGTTGTGTAAATGAAATGATGGTAAGAAAAATACTCAAAGAATAAAAAGTAGTGCAATTTGACATGCTTAAGCATATGTTTACATTTCACACAAATGCTCATAGTCCCATCAGAAAAAAGATGTTCACGTAACGGTATTACCCAATCTGTCTGACTGCAGGGGGAATGTGAACAGGCAGAGTGGTAAATAAAAGTTAATCTACTTAATTTTTTAAAGAATCTGAGAAGGTCAGTTTGAATTTAAGTGGGAATTCGTAGCTTAGCATAAGTGACAAATTTACGTGCATGCTGCATTGCATCTATTGTAGTATTTGGTCCTATTGGTACTATATGTAGCCTATTTGGTCCCATTTCCCATTGATTTTTAGCATTGCTTTTGTGTTGTTGGGGTTAGTTTAATCCTAGGTAAGGTAGCCTCAACCCTATTTTATAATGATGATAATCAGTGAGGTTAGTGTAACCTCAACCCCAATTCACAATGTTAAAAATCAAATACATCAAAAACAGTGAAACTGACATAATGTATGTTATTGCTTTTACCTGTATTCAACGTGGGTTCAACCACGTAAATTAAACATTTTTAAGTGAGCACAAGAACAGGAATAATACCTGTACTGACTCAGCCAGGTCAGCATAAACTGATAAGGCTGCCAGTGAACTAGAAATAGCAATGTCAAACTTAAACCAATTCCATTATTACATAGGTATGGCATGCTGAGCAAATTTGCCAATCAAAGCAAATTTCAAGATTTGCTTAATGACGTATGAAATAACTTTTATGTTGAGCACTAGCCTACCAGAAACTCTTTTCTAAAACCTCAAAAATAGTTGGTCTAATTTTCTCAGTTAATTAAGGTAATCAAAAATACTTCATCCATTTCGTGATATTTCATTCTGGTCTAGCTTTGAATATTAAAACTAGAAAGTGGATCCTTTTTAATTCTAACTGTCATTTTCTCCAATCTGAAACCTAATCCTAACTCTAATGCTAACTAACTCGAAATTTGGGTCTATATTTTAAGACCGGCAATGTCATCAGCAATGTTGCAGTAAGAACAAACATCCACTATTTTGTTGTTTGGCACTAAAGATAGTTAAAATTAAGTTTTGTGAGACTATAACTTACACTTAGGGTAGCCTACAGCTAAGCTAGATGCAAACTGGCATTTTGTTGAATGTAGTTTCCATTTTGCAGTTGTATAGTCTAAAGAAAGCTTACTAACTGTAACATGAGTGATTGCAGTTACGACTACATTTATCCAATATTTATTATCAGATATGATTGATATGTTTGCAAATTATAGCTGTTTTTTAGGTAGTAGATATTAAGCAATCGAGTTATCTGTTTATCATGTCTATAATTAATTCTGTAAAATATCTTCAAAATGTAAAATTTAATCAATTATCTTTGCAAGAAAAACTAGCTATCAAACAAGGTGGAAGACCTACACCAAATTTGCAAATTTCACAAAGTGCAAAAAGCCGAGACAAACAATACACCAGACAATTCAATGCAAGTGTTTATCAGCGCTGTGAGTGGATATGTGGTTGTGAACATTCAAATGCATTATTTTGTTTTCCATGTCTTTTGTTTGGATATGACAATGGTGACACTGCGTGGACTAAAACAGGACAAACTGATTTGAAGAAATTACCAGAAAAAATTAGAAAACATGCAGCATCTAAAAAGCATATTAACTGTACAATTGATCTATCACATCTTGGACAAGCCAATATTGCAGTAGCTCTGAACGAAGGACACGAATTATCCATAGCATGTCATAATGAGGCAGTTAGAAAAAACCGTAAAGTTTTATCAAAAATTATTGACTGCATTAAATTCTGTGGTGAGTTTGAGCTGCCGCTAAGGGGTCATGATGAACGTGTGGATTCGACTAATCCTGGAGTTTTTCGAGGTTTGCTTGACTTAACATCAAACTTAGACTCAAGCTTTAAGTCACATTTTGAGACAGCAACACTTTTTAAAGGCACATCAAAAACAATACAAAATGAGATCTTGGAATCAATTTTGGAAAATTGTAAACAACAAATTAAAGCAGAAATAAGTAAATCTAGCTATCTGGCAGTTATGTGTGATGAAACAACTGACGTATTTGACAAAAGTCAAATGGTAATTGTATTTAGGTATGAAAAAAATGGTGAGCCAGTTGAAAGGTTTTGGGTTTTTTTTTGCCCAGATAGCCTGACAGCCCAGTCATTGGCCAGTATCTTGCTCAAGGAACTTCAAATTGTGATTGGACATGCTCCGCATAAGCTTATTGCCCAAACCTATGATGGAGCTGCTGCGTTAAGTGGAGTGCGAAATGGAGTTCAAGCAATAATTAAAGATGTTTACCCTAGTGCCTACTTCATTCATTGTTATGCACATCAGTTAAATTTAATTTTACAAAAAGCAACCTCTGTTAGTCCCAAAGTAAGAATATTTTTTCACAGTTTATCTGGTATTCCAGCATTTTTTTCCAACTCTCCGCAAAGAATGGCTGCTTTAGAGCGCACTGCAGGACGTCGCATTCCTTCACTATCAACCACAAGATGGAATTTTCAGAGCAGAACTGTTAATGCAGTAAAAGAAATGAATGATGCAATAATCGAATGTTGCAATGACTTACTAACTTCTCGTTCACAACAAACTAGTTTTGTAGCAGCTGGCATAAAGCATACTTTGGAGAATCCAGATTTTGAATTTTGGTTAAATTTTTTTGCAAAGATAATGCCCCATGTAGATCTGCTGTATGCGCAAATGCAATCCCGATTAATGAACTCTGCATCTGCAAATACTGCGATTAATAATTTCAATACATCAATTAAAAAAATACGAGATGAAATAGGTAGCTCCACTTCTACATTAAACATTGAAGCCGAAGGTGATGAACCAAGGTGTAAACGTAGGTGCTCAAACTACATTCCAGACGCCAAAGAAGTTTGTGATATCATTGTATCCCAATGCAATCAACGTTTTCAGTTTAAAAGTCATCTTTCAGTAAGCCAGCTGTTGCAGAAAGACAAATTTTCTTCATTTATCAAATGCTTTCCATATGAAACATTGGACGAGGTTGTGACAGCATATCCAGAGCTTGACAAAAGTAAGCTGAAAACAGAACTGTCTGTAATCTATGAACGAAAAGATATGTGGGCTTTTGCAAATGTGGTTGCCTTAAGTAAGACTAACGTACAGGATAATTTACATCAAGTTTTCTCTGAAACTTTCAAATTGCTTAAAATTCTGGTTGTTACCCCAATGGCTACAGCTGAGCCAGAACGGTGTTTTTCCACCTTAAAAAGAATTAAAACTTTTTTGAGAAGCACCATAACAAATGAAAGACTGTCGGCTCTGGGCATGCTGTCAATAGAAAAAAATATGATTGCTGAAATCAAGGATTTTAATGAAAAAGTGATGGATCATTTTGCAAGTGTCAACAATCGTCGGATGGAATTTATATTTAAATAGATTATTTGCTTTGCTTATCTAATTCATGTAAGGTAGTGTACTATGCAATACTAATAATGTTCTTTTTTTCCAATTCATTGTTGTTTCTAAGGTTTGTTGACTTTTAAAGACTGCTCTCTAGAAAAATTTCTACAAAAACAATAAATCACGATGTCTATTGCAGCACCCCCATTTAAAACAGGCACGGGCCGCCACTGGTTGATAGGCCTATTTTCAGGAAAAATTTTTTAACCAATGACATAGAATAAAAATTTTGGAAGGAGGTAAATTCTTAATGGTCTCAAAGACAAATTATTGTATTGCGTTGTTGGAATTAAGATCAAAGCTGAAACAGTCCATCTGGCTGATGGACTCTATAACGGTCCCAAAGTTTTTACGTAAGTCAACTTCAAGCAACAATCAGCATTGTTTTCGAAAAGTTACAAAACTGTATCAATTAATTTTGTTTTACAATTTTCGAGATCAATTTCGCATCTAGTAAGTTGTACGGATGTTTTTGGCTACAACTTTTAATTCATTTTGCACTCAATAAGTTAGTACGGTACTTCCAAAAATCGGCGCGATGGCGTAATGGTTAAAGCGTCCAATTCGCAGACAGTAGACCTGCGGATTCATTTCTCTAGTCGGATCATGCCAAGAGACTTTATGAAATGGTATTTATAGCCTTCCTGCTTGGTGCTTAGCACAAACGGAATAATTGTGGAAGCTCGCTTGCTGTGTCCTCGGGCAAGACTCTTACGAGATGCCTCCGATTTTATGTACCAGGAACAAGCAGTTTAGCCATCATGGTGGCCCAGTCTAACTGAAGACTAGTAAAAAGGGCCAAGGAGAAGCTCATACGCATAAATGAATGAATTAGTACGTTTCATGGCAATAAATTAAAGAAAAGTTAATGAAACGATAAATGCGAGAAAACTATAACAATGCCTCATGTTATTCATGTTTTACTTTTCTTCTCAAAATAGCTAAATATGGGTTTCCAGCCGAAGACATTTGAAGGCGTGTGTTCTCTTATTGACCAGAAAACTTCCGACTGACCGCAGCAGACCTTGGCCAAATGGTTTAGCCCAGGGTAGTCAGACTAGTTTTGGTCAGTGAGTCATTTTACAACTGACATATTAACTTGTGGCCAATTCGTTCGAAATGATAAATTAAACAATTGATTCAAATAGTCAAAATTGAAACAACAGCAAAGACATTTCAATGCTTACCATAGGTGACGGCACATGAGAGGCATTGGCATATGAGACGCACTCCTCTTTCCGCAGGCCAGATTAAGCAAAAGGCTTTATTGCATTTATGAATATAGACTCATTGTTTAAAGCAATCTAATCAGCACACAACACATTGCTGCGTAAGAGCAAGTTTGTCGTGATAATACCAGCAATAAAATAAGGATACATGGAGTTATAGAGTAGGTAGAAGTATTGATCATAAGCATTTCGTAGTTTTACTCCTCACGGTCTGATGGCATCGAGGACTGCGATCACCTGATGATTACAAACATACATCAGAGTCTCAAAGGTTACATTGCATTTATTTTGGCGATATATATTTGTTTGGCAAGTTATTAATAATAATCCCAACAACAAAATAATGACGCATGGGAGCAGGGTAAGTATTGTTAAGCTAGATTAGTAATCGTCAGGAAGAGGATAAGCCCAGGGTAGGTCTCAACTTCGCATATTAGACGCAGGGCATTTTTTTGAGCTAACATTTTTGGAAAAAGTGCATCTTACATGCCGTCAAATACGGTTATTAAAGTTATTTCTAAGTTGAAGTGGGTTCACAGTGTTTGAGACTGCTATGATACTAGTGCACGTTGGTCAATAATGTTAGCGGTAGCAAATAATAGAAAATGCATTCACCTACGTAGGTGATTCTACACATTAGGGCCAATTTCAATGCAAAATTCTTCAGTTTGAGGTATCTACCTTTGCTGCCTAATTTCTAAAAGCTCTTATGAAATTCGTTTACGGCCCGTAGTTGGGCAAGGCTGGTTCAGCCCAACGCTTTCAAAAGTTTTTTCGATGAGAGGCACTTGAAAAAATTGCTGCACCTGCAAAGTGCCAGTCAGCACAATACATTAATCGACATTCTACACAGACCGGTATCGATGTATTTGTTTCGATAAAGATCTTATTTTAACCAATGATGTCCATTTTCGCGATGCAACCTTTTTCTAAGCAAAATATTTGGTAATACTTGTTAAATTGAAATTACAGAATTTTTATGACAATTGAACTCAAAGTTTTTTTTCGGATATATATAATATGGTTTGAAAGCGTTTGTAATGATTGTTTGTGGCACAGCCATTTTTTCCAGAAAAAAATTTGGGTACGGTAATCACATCATTTACTGAAATCGATTTTCTTGAATCGAAATATGATAGCCAGTAAACTAGTAAACATTTTATTTCAAAACGTTTGGCTTTATACTGAGAGCATTATCACTTGTAATTAAAGTGTTACCTACCAGGCTAAGTTACTACGATACTTTCAGTAAAAAGCCAAACGTTTCGAAATAAAATGTTCACTAGTTTGTTGGCTATCATATTTCTACTCAGATTAATAGAGAAAGCTCATTTTCATGCTCCATTTTTCTTAAATGTTTACAAAAGATGAAGACTTCATTTTTATGTTGATCGAGTCCGTAAATTTAAATTACGGGTCATTTTGGTTAGGAGAGCCACATCAACAGATCCGAGAAACCTTGCAATGTCTTTGGAAAATTAAAACGGTGCCCTAAGCAAGAATCAGAAAACTTTTTTGGAAGTTATTCCAAAAGTATTTTAAAAACAAGGCAATTACTCCGGGAAGATTTAAGCACCCAAAAACATTATATCCAATCTATATTTTTAATTCAAATCAAAGGTGAGGCCTTTTCTTTCTTTTTTTTTTGAGATCCACTTTATAAAGTCGGAGTTTTTGTATTTTCCATCCAAATTCAAGAAGATTCATCTTTTGGAGATCAATTTTGCACTGTTTTATCAATTGAAACCTAATACAGCAAGAATCAACAATGAGGAAACAGAAATCAACACAAACTTTATATTTTACATAGCATTCCTTTCAGTAAACAATTTCCAAGGCGCATGCATGACAACTGGATTGCACTAATAATGTCAAACAAAAACAACCTAGCACTAGCACAGTGGAGTCAACAAATTTTTGCAAAGCAAGATTTAAAAGCTTTTAGGAAAAACAAAATATCAGCACAAGCAGACTACCAATACACTTTTCACAGTTTAATAAATACGTTTTGACAAAAAAATATTTTTTATGGAAATATGCATAAAATCTAATTTAATTAACATCACAGTTATAATATTGGCTACTATGCAAATTGTGCAAAAATGCTTTGACACAAAAACTGCAAACATAAAATCTAATTCACAGGCACCTAACAAAAAAATCTGACTACGTCTAAGCATACATTAGGCAAAGCAAAGATACTGCCGTTCAATTAAGAACACTTTGAAAGCATTTGTAAAATCACAGGAATAAGAGCCCAAATAGAAAAAAATTCACAATAAAATTGAACGTTAAACATAAATAACAGCTATAGACCTAACCGTCCATAAAAGCTAAGCTGCCATTTTTCTCCGCGTTTTCAGGCTGATGTATTGGATAAATGTAGGTCTACCACCATCCACTTGCTTTCGAACCCGCTTTTCACTGAAGCAACACAGCACTTGAAATTTCGGATGTCTTTTCTGATATACACCATTGCGTTTCACTAAAGTTTTGCACAGCTGCCTATCGCGTAGAAGTTTTAAGTAATTACCACTAAGCTGAGGCGGCCGTAGCTGTACTGCAGAATAATAAGGTAAAAAAGAAAAAACTTTTCACAAGCTCAACAGTACCATAAGCTATTCGTGACCATACATGTTTTACTTTCAAATCTTACAACGTCCATTTGCACATAGCCAGCATAAAGTGAAAAAGAAAATAACGGAGCCGATAATGAAGTGAGAACCGGAATGAATAACCTAGATAGAAATATTCAAAATATCGGCACTCAATGTGTAATACAATTGCTACCTATTTTATCTGCGTAATAATGTGACAACTTAATACGAAGCTGGTTTATATCCTCTCTTAGCTTCTGGGCACCATTGAAGCTTCTGTTTAGATCTTCAATGGAAACACTAGCAAAAGGATTCTCGCCTATACCTGTAGATTCAAACTCATCGCTCGACATACGGGAATCACTTTCGACACCAAGAAGAACAGAAATGTTTGGATCATTCCCTTTTGAAGTCTCAACTAATACCTAAAAAAAAAGTTCAATCGGACTTTTTTTATGCGAATAGAAAAGTAACCTTAGGCCTAAGGCTGGCTTGCTGGTCAAACTTGGATGTAAAAACAAGTAGTCAGTAGCTGACATACACCGATGCGCGGCCAGGATTAAAATGTCGGGGGTTAAAGCCAGCTGTTTTTTTTTTGGTCTCCAAACAAAAATCTTGACTTAATTTTCGGGTCAAAGTTCTGAGCATCAATTTTTTAAAAAATATCTCTTACGTATTGTAGCTAGGGGAAAAGGAAGCTTCAGCCCCTTACTCACACCCCTTGCAAACACCGCATCATCAATGTTTAACACTGTATAACTTAAAAAATTCATCAAAAGGGTCATGAATGGCCTGCAATGCTTATTAGAGCATTGTTGGCTGACTAGTTGCTGAAGATACAACACAAACTTGTAAACAATAGCGGTATATTCTAACCTAGGGAGCCTGCAGCAAAATGCCTTCAGAGGGAAGAGTCCACTTGAAAGAAAACCTCAAGTGCTTTCTCCGCATGATGGCAATCACTACTGGTCATTGGCAAGGGCATCTTTTAGTAAAGATTTCACTTCCTCCAATGTAATAAGGAATTTTTTGATTAATATATCAACTACCAAACTATTTTCTGTGTTGTTTCCTCACTTCTTTCCCTCCCCACTTATTCTAATACCTGCACCACAGACCGGAGATCATTCAAAGCCCCAGTCAATTCTTGTTGCCATTTTGACATCACTTTCCATACATCTCCATCGCTATCACAAAGTTTTTCGAGATTTTTTACCTTAAATAATGCAATGTTATCAATTGTAGAAGTAATTAAAAACCGATAAACTTAATTGTTCTGAGATGGCCAAATGCGATAAATTTGGTTTGCCTAGAGCCCTAGAACCTGTGGGAAATCAATATTGCATTTGTATATTATATTTTGAGGCGTCGTGAAATAAAAAAAACAATAAAAAGGAACTTGAACTTTAACACCATATTGTTTCTTAGGAAATCTTACCAATGCTAGAACATTACCAGAATTTGAACACCGACCTACTGTCAGTGAAATTGTCGTCAGTGCCAATGAAACCACGTAGCTCGTAATTATGCCCAAAGACATTTTATAGTTACCAGTAAATTTTTTGTCACTGTATTGCAGTTGTTGATGCTGTTGTTGTTGTTACCCGACCCCTTCTGATGGTTGGGGGCATGGCGGAAAACCATAGAGCTCCAGAAGCCGGACACTCTCCAAGGCCTGGACCAGAGGTCGTAGAGAGACAGAGAGTCGCCAAGGAGCGAGCGGCGCAAAGAGTCCGTAGCTGGGCAGTGCAGAATGAGATGAGAGGTGTCCAGGGACGAGTGTCCGCAGGCACTGCAGGAAAGATTCACGATTCTGCCAATGCTAGAGATAAGAGTTTAACAGAACGCTGTGTCCGTTGCAGCGTAGACGAGAGAGAACACAGCGAGTGTGACGAAGGAGCACAAGTTCCTCGGTGGAAATCGAGGGAACCTATGTGTCGAAGAATTTAGATGAGACAGTACGCCTCCAGTCCGAAAAAAAATAAGAGTGAATACGAGAGATAACAGGATAAAAACTACAAGGGATAGCGGAGGGTGCAAGTAGAGCTCCCCGTCTAGCCAGCTCATCAACCGCGTCGTTCCCCGGGAGAAACGAACGTCCGGGGACCCACTGTAGCCTGATAAAATAGGAGAAGACGGTTCCTGCCATAGAGATTGAGATAGAAGGAAAGATGAAGGAGAGGAGAGGTTGGTGAGGACAGAGCGAGAGTCAGATGGAAGAGAAGAAAAATGGCAGACTTGTTGATGGTTCCGAGACCAGCAGAGCATGCAGAATGGCGCAAGCTTCAGCAGAGCAACTTAAGCATACTGGGTCTGCTGAAAAGGAAAGAGTGGCCTCGGTGCCACAGAGAGAGCAGTTGGCAAGTACGCCAGAGCCGCCTTTGCCAAAAGGAAAAGGAACAGAACCGTCTGTTCAGAGCATCAGGTCGTGAGGTGCGAGAGAGTCAAGATGAGCGAGAGCCGCACCTTGGCGAGAAAAACGATTAGAGCGAGAGCATGAGGAGGAAAGGGTAGACTCCACGGTGAAAGAAGGCAGGGAGGGCAAGCAAGAAGAGCCTCCCTACGGGAAGTAGAAGGAAGCATGAGCGGGTGATTTGGAGTGAAGCATAAGCATGAGTGGCCAGACTTGGAGTGAAACCAAAACTCACCAGGACCATCTGTAGAGTCTTGGTTTCACTCCTAGTCTGGCCAAACCTGAAATAGGAAAGGAGGTTGGGAGACGAAGAGTCCGCTCATAAGATGAATGAGCGAAACAATTCAGGGTGACTGGTAGGGGAGAAAGAGAGGCCTCATAGAGAAGAAGTGAGATAGAGTAGGACGAGAGGCAGCCGGTGATGGTGCGACTAGCCGCCCGGTGGAGGCGTTCCAATTTGGTGATATTGGTAGCGCTTTGGAAAGGAAACCATCCGGGTAAAGCATATGTGAGAAGGGGCCGAAGAAAAGATTTATACAGAATAGAGAGGGATCCTATGAGGAAGCAGAGATACAGCGTATGGCCTTGAGACGTGGGAAGAACTTGGCCTTCAGCGAAGATACATGCTTAGAAAAGGAAAAAGTGCGGTCGAAGGTAATCCCAAGAAAAGTTTGAGTGGGATTGAAACGGAGGCGGGAGTTGAGTAGGAGGAGGTTGGGCTGGAGATTAGCTTGATCGGGATCCTCTGAGAAGGAGGTCTCACATTTCCTCGGATTGAGAGGAAGACACCAGTACTCAGACCAGCGCTCCAATCGAAACAGAGCTCCTTGTGTGGCCTCCACCGCAGTGGGGACCGAGGGGGAAGAGGACCAAATGGCCAGATCGTCAGTGTAAAGAGAGCAGCTGACGGAAGAAGGCAGAGAAGCAGAAGATCAGTGATGAAAAAAGAGAAAAGTACAGGGCCAAGAACAGATCCTTGCGGAACACCTCGACGGACTCGAAAGAGCGACTTTTGTGATTTTGCAAACCCACGCCAGCGCGCCTATCAGAAAGGAAAGATTGAGTCCAACGAGCAAAGCAAGGAGGGAGGCCAGCCGAAATGAGTTTATGGAAAAAGGTGGGATGCCAGACAGAGTCAAACGCTTTGGAGAAATCAATAGTAGAGAGGATCGACCGAGAGCCCGGCCTGGGTTTGTTAAACCCGTCCGAGGTGGAGTGAGAAAGGAACAGAACTTAATCTAGAGTAGACAGTCTAGGGCGGAAACCGGCCTAGCGGAGAGAGAGAATGGAATTAGACTCCAGAAAGAAGAGTGGACGGGATTGATACGCAGGAGGTGAGAGAGATAGGCCGGAAGGAAGCAGGACAGTCGAAAGGCTTTCCCATCTTACGGATGGGAATACTAGAAGATGTCTTCCAGTTCGGAGTTACCACTGCTAACACAGTGCACTTCCATTACGAGCGCGACGACAAAGTAAGAAAATAGCCGTCAGGTGCCTTTCTCAACGAAAAAATGTTACCATTGCGTATTTTTCCCGCAAGCAACGCATCGACGGAGTTGCCGTGAAACACAAAGATACATTCTGCAGAATACATGGCCTATCGATTGCAAGGTCAGCGCTTTGTGTTGCCATCTATATCGCAAAACTTCATGGCATAGAAGCAATGTTATCCTCACCTTCTCTTTTAAAGTAAGATTTTCGTCCAGAAGTTCCTGGTTTTGGGCACCCAAATTTGTGCTAGATAAATGAAACTGAAACAAATAAGTTTTCAGTTATTTATGGTTATTATGCCCTGCTTCGGACATAAACGCAGTTTTACGAAGATTTTGATACTTCTATTGTTTTTTCACACTGCAAAACCAAAACATGCAAGTAGAGTAAAAAAACATGCCGATTAAGTTAAGGGTAAGTACTAAGTAGTCTTTCTAAACCAATCAGAAAAATTTTTGCTTCTTTGGATCTCAGACAGATTTGAAATATTAATCTTTTTTAATTAAGTAATCAATAATAACACGTGGTACTAGGAATTATAATAGACCGTGCTGGGATGAAGAGTGCTAGCACCTATACCAGTTTTTCTTCAAGCAGGACAATGTAGCACAGCTGCATCCACCTTGCTTTCTCCGGTTGACAAAACACGAAAAGATCGCTAGTCTGAGGCTGCCAATTCCATCAACTTCACCTACTCCAGTCGGCTGGCATGGAAAACAATTAACAACTTGACCGGCAGGACGAGACACCACATCGCTCTTGCCCCATTTCTGCCAATTTGATTGCTTCGCAGTTGGTGCAGAACGGGGTTTATAAGACGAAAGATCGCGAGCCAGCCAGGCTCGTGATGCAAAAAGTGTCTGAACTCTGATAGATTCCAGCACCTCCTGACAAACGCATTTCTGAAGCTTTTTCTCCAGAGGAATTTGCCTGTGCCCTTCAGTTGATAAAGTCTGAATAAGCTCTGGGCCCTAATTCTTTATGCTCAGAGCTAATACTCCATGCCGGTGGTGCTCTGACGTCCTGGTTAAAACAAGTTCTTGTCTTTTTGCATGCGACAACTCAAGCTTCCTTAAATCTGGAGAAGAGCGTTAGTGGTTGCAATCCCAAACCCGAGTAAGCCAATAGCGGACCGAAAGAGCTACAGACCAATCTCTTTGCTGGACATCCCGTATAAGATCTTGGAGAGATTTATTTATGCCCGTGTCGAACCAATTATAGAGCCATTGCTACTTCGAAAGCAAGTTGGGTTTCGACGAGGAAAGTCGACCGTAGACCAAGTCATCCTCCTAACTCAAGGAATTGAGAATAACTTCTCGGCTAAACAGAAGGCATCATGGCCTCACCTGCAAGCTTCTGCGTCTACTGCCGGCCAGGCACATGATCTTAATGATCGTGGAACTTGTCCATAATTGCAGTTTCACCCTCACCACCGGTTCTGGAAAGCAAATGTTGTGACGCCTTAAAAACGGCATCTCACAAGAACCAGCCCTGGCTCCCCTCTTGTGTAATATCTACATGCACAACCTGCCAGCAACAATTTCCAGAAAGTACGCATCTGCTGATCATCTGGCGATTTTGCACTCTGCAAGCAATTGGCAGGCGTTGGAGAGGTCTTCTACTCAATATAAGGCATGATCTGGTGATTTTGCACTCTGCAAGCAATTGGCAGGCGTTGGAGAGATCTCCTACTCAATATATGGCAACCCTATCTTCTTATCTCCAGAAATGGAAGCTAAAGCTCAATGCGAGCAAAACAATGTCGGCAGCCATTGCTTTGGTCGCATTGAGCTTGAGTTTTTTGTGCCAAACCAATTTACCTCGGCATAAAGCTGGATAGGGCACTCACGTTTAGTCGACATTTCAAGTCATTGCGCAAGAAGTTAACAACACGCGTTGGGATTTTGAGGCGAATAGCGGGATTAGGCTGGTATACAAGTGCCACAACATTGCGCACAGCCACCCTTTTCTTGATCCACTCTACCGATGAGTATTGCACCCCAGTTTGGTATCGCAGTGCTCACACTCGCCTTATCGACAAGCCGATTAATGACACCTTGCGCATAGTGACCGAATCCCTGCGTCCCACTCCAACGGACCACCTCATTATTCTAGCAGGCATCCAACCTATTGAGCTTCGCCGCCATAAAGTCATACTGCCTCTAGCTTGCCGCACCCAGGAGCTAGAACATCTGCTCCACAAAAGGCTCCTGTCCGGACTCCCTACCTTGTGGTTACTTGCAGCAACTAAAATCAAGACACCAATTTGTATCTGCAGCTGTGTAACTGCTGAACGATCTCGCTTAGTCAGGCACCAGTGAAGCACAAAGGGCGAATTAAAAATGGAACATGGGGTGGCAGGAAAACACTTCCAGACTCCATGCATTTATCGCAAACGTCAGTTCAGTACCCTTGAAAATTTCTTTCCCAGACCTGCATGTTCAGGCTTAATCGCCTTCAAACTGGTGTTGGGCTGTTCCATTCAACTATGCACAAATGGGGTATGGCTCCCACTGCGGCTTGTGAGTGCGACGCAAAGGAGCAAACAGCTGAGCACGCGATAATATCCTGCCCCATCTACCAACATCCAAACGGTGCTCGTGTTTTCTTAGCTGTTGACATAGACTTGGTGCCTTAGATGACAGACACATGTCCGGCCATCTAGTGGACTGCCCTCTGAACATCTTCTTTAAAGGAAGAAAAAGATTAAGTTGTTTTTGATTAAAAAACTGAAATTACTAATGACAGCATGCGGCTCAACCAACAGAATAAAGTGAAAATCTTTCTGACCGTCTAAGAAAACCATAAAGCCTTTGCATAAACCGAATAAAACTAACATTCATTTTGTTTTAAAGCAATTCTTGAAGATAAAAGCAATATAAAAATTGTATAAGCAATGACTATTAAACGTGAAAATTTTTAAAAATGCGATATACAATGTCACGTACGCCCAATTGACTGCTTCATAATTTATTAACCATTACGATCATGAGTTTGAAGAATAAATCCAGAAACTTAGAATTACTTAAATGCGGTATGCCGCACTAAGCTAGTACAAGTGACTTCGACACGAGTCCAGCTTTTATTATTTTTTAATTCATATTTGTACTAGAGCTACTGCATGCCTGTCTACATATTTTAAGAATCCAAGTACCTCGTTCGCAGTTTTTTGCTTGGCCTTGTGTTCACGTTGTGACAACGCCGTTAATTCATTTGCTTCGTTGATCTCCATCTGCAATGAGTTTTTCTCCATGTTCTGTTGATCATGCACTGATTTCATTTTCTTCTCATACCCTGATAACACAATCGACGCAGTGATTTTTTCCTGTATAAGACGCTCCACTTTGATACGGAGATCCTGAAAAATATGCAAATTTAATAATAGCGGTACATGCACAAAGATAGCAATTTGTCCCGTTTTACTTCAGTTAAATACTCAACAAATAAAAATGGACAACGCAGTCACATCTCTTCTATTATAGGTGTTAGATAAATCATTTGACAAGTATTTATCAACTTTTTTTCTTTTGCAAAGAATTTGGAGCAGCAAGCGAGCCTTTTAATAGGGAATGTCTTTTCTCACGAATACCAAAATGTCCCCTGATAAAGTTGAATCTTGAAATTACATGTTACGACATCTGCAATACTTCCGCAACGGACCCTAGGCCATTATATCATCACTGCACCGTAGAGCAATGAACTAGAGTGATAATGGAGTGAAAAGTTTATGCCTGAGTGCTACAAGCGTGACGTTGCTTGCGGCATGTCGGAACGAACAGTCGTTTGCTTTCAAGTTCACGGGTGAGTTCAACTATCGCTTGGTGAAAACGCAACGACATGTAAGGGTGACTGCTGAAACAAACTCCGCAGTCACTACCCAGTGTGCCGAACTCTCCACTTATCTTGTGTTTGACTAGTTGACGAGTCCTCGTCATTTATTACATCACCTCAAGCTCGTCTCGTTCTGTTTTTTCCAGGCTTCTTTTAGACAGTTCACTTTTGTCAAATTTTGATTGCAATTCTTCAACTTGCGAATGTATGTAACTGCTTTTCTGTTTCAAACTTTCTATTTCATCATCCTTTTTGAGAATTTTTAAATCTAGGGCTTGCGATCGATCTTTGTAATCAGCAACTTGGACAGCAAGTAAGTTCCGCTCTGCAGTCAAACGCTCAGCTTCTTTCCGTAGCTCATTGCTTTCTTCAATAGTGGGTAGATCACTAAGATATCGCTCTAAACTTTCAATGCGGCGCCTGCAGTTTTCCGCTTTGTCTTCGGAATTTTTGTGCCTCTTGCTGATGTCAGCATATGCTTTGTCACGGCTTTTTAATGCAATTTCTAATCCTTTTATTTTTTCCTCCATTTTTTTTCTTTCTTGCTGAAAATGCATTGAGGTTTCAAGAAGTTTGTTTTCAGTCTTTCCAAGCATTTGCTCAAGCTCGTATATTTTCTGAACCTGAAATATGTGGTGCTTTTACACGTACGCTTTAAGAACAAAACTGGCTTGATGGTGTGATGATTAAAGCGTGCGCCTTAAATGTAGCCTAGTAAGTTACTAATGCAAACCCACAAAGGATCATATCATAGACTTCTTTGAAAAAATACTTGCAGTTTTCATAGTTTGAACTCAGCAAGATATGATGAGAACAAAAAGCCAATATGTTCGCAAAATGAGCTCTTCGTAAAGGCGCCTAACGGGATTTGGCAGAGCTTAGCAATCTACCCGTCGTGGTCACGCAGTCTGAACAAAGATCATGGAGATCATATGCATGCAACCACAGCATTAGCTCATACGTATGAGTAAATGAATATAAATGAAAAATTCAGCTGCTAAAAAATGAACTCATTTGAGGAATCTAAAATTAATCGAATTTTAGATAGCGTTACTGCGAAATGGTTGCAATGCCTATCGAGCGCGGGAGCTTATTCTTGATCTGCATTCAAATGCTTAACCACGCCCACTTTTTCAAATTAATTACGTATCCTTGCTGCATTTATTTTACAACTTCAGGTAAACTAGGCAATCAAGAACTATTCAACATTCGGATTGGTTAGATTTCGAATCGTATTAATTCTTTCAGTTTCACATAAGTGTTGCAAAGCATAAAACTACTGAAAACAAAGAGGTTGTTTACATGAAGAAGCTTCATTTTTCAAATTTTTCAAGACTAAATACTTCGGGAGAGATGGAGTTGGCCAGAATTTTGGGTTGATTTCCAAAACGATGCACGTTTTTATATTAAAGGATTTATAATATTTTGAGATGGGATAGATCATACTACCGTTCTTTTCCACTAAACACCTTAAATGACAACATGTTTGCTGTAGTCTTGTCAAGCAGCTTTTTGCACTAATTCTTTGAAATGAATTATAATGTCATATATTAGAGTCTCAAGGAGTTCCATCAAAAGCATGCTTGCCATCTACAGTATGGTACATAACGTATAGTTGAAACGTCTTAGACACATTACATTTCAAATCAGTCCTCTTACCACCATTTAGTGCAACAGTTAAAAACTAAACACTGACTTGACAATGATCACGAGAATCGGAAAGAGGTAGATAGGAGCTTGGTGAAAGTCTTTTCCCAACCTTAAAAAACAAAAACCTTAAAAGATAACATCAACAAAAAAATATCCAGCAATGCGATAAGTATCTATAATGTCGCAAAATTTTCTAGCAGTGCAGCATGGTGCAACAAACCAAGCTTTTAATTTATTCTTGAGAGTTTGAAAGAAAGTTTGAGAGTTGAGTGCTCATTTATACTGCTTGTAGCATGTCCAAGTAAAACCATGATTTGCTTACAAACTTACACTTCGAGCACAAACTGTGACTTGAGATGATCAAGTGACGGGCACAGGTCGCTGCCGCTCAAAAGCTACTAAGTTACTTTGCTTCCCAAACTCTTTGCTCTTCTCGTGCGCATTAAATTATATAAGTTTCATTATCTTTAAAACGAACAAGCAATCAACAAACATAAAGAGCAAATGGGTGACTGTTTCGGCCTCTGTAGGTCTGCAGTTTAACCCAAAGATGATTCAGAACAGAGGTTTGATAAATTTAGCCTCCAAAAGGCCTACCAACTGTTATAACAACACACACATAATACCACTGTCTCTTAGCCATAAAAATTCACAGTCATAACTTCTTTTGTTGTTGTAAGTGTATAATGTGAATGGGAATAAACTAAATCTTCTCTACTTTCCACTACCACCCTCTTTAAACAAAAATGACAAAAAAGATAAAAATAAGTTTTGAATATTTTATTAAAACAAACCTGTCGCAATGCGGTTTCACTTTCTAGGACTTGATGTTGCATGGAGGCAACCTGTAACCTCAATTTTAAAATTGTTGCCTCTTTTTCATGCAATAAGTCATCTTTCACTTGAAGCACTGCATTCAACTTTGCTGCATATGGCGCTTTATACAACTCAGTGTTTTTCATTATTGAAAATTGATTATGATTCTCACTAATTGAAGATTTACTGCATGTTTGAGATGGAGTCAGATCTTTAGCCAGATTATCATCAACAGCAGCACGACAAGAAGACGTTTCTTCTCTTAATGGCATTTTTATTTTGCACTTTTCCTTTGAAGATGTTTCAGAAGTGTACTTATTGTTCTGTTCATGAATGCGATTAAGAGAACCTGTCAATTGCTTATGTGTCAACTCAGCATATTGCATATCTCCATATTTTTTTAGACAACCACTTAACCTTTCATCATCACTTTGATCATTTTTGGTTAAACCAGATGCAATATCATTAGATACATAAAATGTTTGGCACTCTGGCATACAATCGTTAGACAGTGGAGAGTGACAATTTCTCCTGTAGTGAGATGCTTGGAAGTTGTTATTGATAGTTTTATCACCATTTTCTAAACCACTGCAGTGTGTTTTTGGAAGAGGTGTACAGTATGACATCTGTGATAATAAAGCTTGTTTATTGGAATGAGCATTGTAATTTGTCGAATTACCTTCAGAAGAGCCAAGAGTTGAAGTATCAGCAATCAAAGTGCTATCATTAATTTGATTTACATGATGCCGTTCTGGGCTGTCCAAAATCCAACTAGCACTGCTGCTAAAGTCACTGTCAAGAGACAGAATTTCTGGGGGACCCACTTCAGCGTAATCTAATGACTGGAGTGCACTTTTCATTTCAGTCAAATCCATACTACCAGCAATTATCACAAATTAACAAAAAATGTAAGGTCAAAGACCTTGTCATTTTTTTTCTTATACTTTGCATTATCAAACTTACAAAAAATGAAAGGCCTAATCAAAACAAAAGAATACTTTTGATGTATATAGTCATGCTGTAGTGGCAGCTTGTGCGTTTAGCTTACTGTGTAATGGTATGTTTCACTTAAATGTTTTATTTGCTTTAATTTAATGCTTCATGAAGCCACGCTTGCATCATGTGATTTATGCTTGCAAGATACTGTATAATTTATGCATTACTAGCTTACTACAGTATTATTATTAGTACACATCACTCACTGACACTAGTGTATGCATTGCTTGTTGTTACAATTACAATTGTTTCAAAGCTTTTTTGAAGCTTCTTCATTATTCTGAAGCATTACAAAAACAACTACCACTACGGTGTTCCAAGTGAATTCAAGCAGCATTCAAGTGACTTTGTCTTCATAATTTCATCAACATCAAGGAGTCATCAACCATTGAAGCCAGCCTTGCTTTTAACTGAAACCAACATTTTCATTGGACATGGTGGCTCATTTCCAATTTCAAGAGAAACGAAAAAAGAAACAAAGGCGACCACATTCACAATAGACAGCTGTGATTGAAACAACAATTTAGAACGTTTCATCTTTATGCTGTGGACAACTACAGAAATGTTGCTTTTTCTCACTGATTATTAGTTTGAAGAGCCTCGAATTCATAGCTAAATTTGAAAGGCTTTATGAACTACTGCATTGTATAATTGGTGTGCTACATTTTTTGTTTTATTTCACGTTTTTTGTATACTATTATTTTACAGAACTAAATGTTAATATAGTTGTGATTGATGCCATGCTGACACCCTAATGATATTGCAGGAACTCTAATATTTATCCTTGAGCAATAGAATATTTACAGTAATTTCCTTGCATATAGGTTCTGTTTTGCAAGCATAATCATTATTAGGGGCTACATATTGTTTTTTGTTCATCAGATGCTTTAAGTGTACTGGCCCTCCTTACTCTGGAGGCTTTGCTAGGCATGTAGAAAATTGTTAAGACAATGGAAGCGAACAAATCTGCTTGTTATTTCACAAACGAGTGCTGTGCATCCCTTTGCATTGTTCTTTTTTAATTTTTGCATGTGTTTTTACATTGCAACACCCTAGTTACCATGCTAGCAATCATACCATGCTCCAGCCTGACCCAAAACCCAGTCAACTATGTTTGCAATGTTTGTTTATCATACTTTATTGCATACTTTTATGTGTTGTAAAGCCTGGCCAACTATGTTGGTAATTCCAAGACACATACCAGCAATCATACTGTGCTCCAATGCGACCCAAAGCTCAGTGAGCTATGCAGGCAATGTTAGTCTATCATACTCTATTGTACATTTTTTGCATTGCAAAGTCCAGCTAACTACTTTGGTAATTCCAAGACACTCCACTGTCAGCCAAAGCCCAGGTTACCATGCCAACACTCCTACCATGCTCCAAAGAGAGCTTAAGTCCAGCCAACTACACCAGCAAATTTTTTGTTTATTGTATTTTTTTTGCATCACAAAATCCCGCCAACCACACTGGCAATCAATGCATGCTTGTTTGCTCTTCAAATCCCATACCCTGTTCACAAATTTAGCATTTTGGAGGAAGTCTTTAGAGTGAGGATGATTGCTAGATGACAGTAATGGATAAATTTTCAATAACATTTGCTCCTATGCTTTTAATTCATCAGCCCATCAACTTTGTGTTTTACCTTGCTTTTAATATTAGCCTGATATAATTGTTTTGCAATAAACAAACGTCATGATCTGCCATTGAGTTTGCTGTTTCCACAGCCGACAAACTGCACCTGCTAATCTTGCTGTGGGAAACAATGATAAGGCTTTTGCATGTAAACAAATGATACAATGTATAAACAAAATGATATCATGTATGAACAAGATAATATCAAATGTACACAAGATGATAATGTATGTGAACAGAAACATACTGCAACATTAGTGATCTTGAATACAAACAATCTCACCACCATCAACAATACAGCAAATTACAAAGTCAAGCCCATTGAGGCTGAGCTTTCTAGTGAACTCTTGATTAAGATGTCACTAAACATCAGAAAACCGATGTTCAATGTTTTATGATTTGAGAAAACTTCACCTCCTCCCCCTACTGATGTTTGAAATGCATTTATTGTGTGGCCAATTTTTAAAAATGCTGCATCAATGGGCCCACCATTTTTTAAAATCTGGGGAGATCGATGGAGCCAGCTTAAGCATTTGGCTTGCAGTGCAATGGTATGCATTGCTTAATTTGCTTTAATTTAATGTTTCATGGAACCACACTCATGCCACGTGATTAGTGGTTGCAATATATAATGTAAACATCATTTGCCTATTATTAATTTTATTAGTACTCACCACTCACTAATGTATGCACACCTGTTATCATTATTATGCAGCCCCTTAATTATTTCAAAGCATTAAATAAACAAACTCAGCACAATGTCAAAGATATAGAACATATATTTATCAAGTGACAAAAGATAAACAGCTTTGAGTATATGCATAAACCACTTGACCAGGAGAGAGTGGAAAGACCAGTCACCAATTAAACGAACACCACTTCAATTAGTACACAATAACATACTGTATGTATGCAGAGTAAATATCCAATGCAATGAAAACTAGTTTATAAGAGACAAGAACGCATAAAACTCATGTTGTCAGAAAATGATGAATTGAAAGATACTCTTATTATTTGGGAGGAGTTCATATCATCAGTTTAAGTAAATTCATTGATGCAACACCAGATCAGCTACAGACCACAATAAAATATTTCCTACACAAAGGTAAATGTTACAACATATTTAATGCAGTTTAAGGGTAACAAGTGTGGCTTGAAAAACCAAACAAAATTAACAATTGATTCAAACATCAATTAAAAAACATTTAAAAATTTTCTTCTTACAAGAATCATAATAAAATTTTTAAAAAAGTTTTGTGTTTGATATTTGATATTTTTGTTTAAACGTTTTTTCTTCTGTTTGTCACTGTTAAATTTGAACTAATTTTTGTTGTTTCTTCATAAAGAGGCAACTAACTTTGATGTCCTAAATAGTCTTTTTGCAATCTCCTTGTGCAGTAACAGCACAAAATTGCATTTCCAGTGTTGTCCATTTTGTTTTTACACAAATTTCTGTTTTTGTGTAACACTTGAATACTAAATTTAAGATTATATCTAAAGCATTGAACAGTGCAGATTGCCCTGGAACCACACAATGAAGTTTACGTTGTTTAGAGTTGACAATAAGGCAGCAAAAACACCACATGATCATCAATATAAATGCCTTCTACCATATCGTATGCATCAATATACCAGCACATGCACACTCCAATGGCATAATAAAACAAAATTAATTTATACAAAAGTAACCTTGAGCTACTGGGTCAAAATTCCCATGGATAGTAATAAAATGCAAATTTTTATGAAAATGTGCAAACTAGCCCTAATTCTAATGCTGATCCACAAAATCATCAACTAGGCAATAATATTTACTAAGCAAATTCCCTATGACACTTTTTGTGGAATTTTACATTTCACTTTCTTTCAATTCCCTTCACCTAGTACTACGCAGGGCTGCAAACTCAAACTGGGTCTTTTTTTGCTGAACTTGAATTCTAACCTGAAAAACAGATCAAGTAAAAGTTTATTAACTGAGTAATTTTGAAAGGAGAATAGTAAATGATAGGCAGTGGCATTCTTGCTTTCAACAACATTTTACCCTTGTAAGCTATTTGCCATCAGTCATTTGTGATTAGCCAATTTTGGCAATTAACACTTTAAGTGCCACATGTACCGTATATTGCATGTGTGTACACACTGGTGCTGGCTACTTCTGCAGTTTTTACTGCCATGCATATCCTGTACACATAACCCACTATTTTTGCTTTTTTTTGCTGAAATTTTATTATTTTTTGGCAAGATTTAGTTTTTTATTTGTTTATTTTTGTCAGACCAAGAATCCATAGAAACTCAGCAAAGGTGGCACACACAAATACACAAACAGTTTAGTTCACAAGAAAAAACAACAGGCTTTTGATAGTTTGACTTGATTTGGACTACTATGTTGATAGAAGTAATGCATAAAATAGCTAGAATGCAAAACGCCAGATCTGCAGATTGGTTTACTTATAATATTTTGTCTGCCATCTTTTTCAAAAGCTTGAAAAGGAATGACATATTGTTCTCAACACACATGTTTACATTGCTAGAACAACCACTGCTCTGTGTTGCACACACTTGCCTTCTTAAAATAGCTTCTCTATCAGACAAGCCAGACATTTGGAGTGTTTCACAAACACACCAATACATGTACAGATATTAACTAAATAATGATCCGAAGTAAAAAATGATGTAAAATTATGTCAAATCTAGTGATTTGGCAGCTAATTGACATATTATGTTGTAAAGCACTTTATGAAAAAATACAATGACATGATATTACATCGTCAAGCACTTAAAGTGTTAAGCATGTGAATTTTCTGTTGTTTCTGATTGGTCAATTACAATGACAAATTTTAAAAAATCTGCATTCTAGTGCACACTCTTGCACATTTACATACAAGGCCCTCCAGTGTACTCTTCCTTTGTCTAAGTGCCCTGCCAGTGAAGATTTAAAAACCTAACCATTGCATTTCAAGGTAGCTGCACTATCTACTACATCACAACATTGCTGGCAGAATTCTAGCAAACATGACTACCTAAACACAGATAAATGGTGATGGCAAAATAGCCTCCAAGGGTAAAATGCTATCAATGGCAAAATAGCCACTTAATAATATTATGCAGTGATGAAGATCTTAAGACCGGTCTTGTCCTTAAAACTGGTCTAAAGATTGTTTTTTCATGATCTTGGCCCTGGATTTGATGGTTTTGGTCTTAACCAGAGCTGCAAACTCACACTCAATAAACTAAGTCTTTCTTAACAAAGTCAAACTCAAACTTGAACTCAAATAATAAAAAATAAAAAACTCAAACTTAGACTTGCAAATTTTTTGAGAACTTGAACTCAAATAAAAATTGATCAAGTTAGCAGCCCTGGTTTTAAGTACATCTATCAATACATGATTGCTTGCAATTGACCAAATGGAAGATATCACAAAGTAATGAACTGATATACAGGCAATAACCCTAGCTGTAAGCACTGACTGTCTCAACAGTGTGTGTTGGCCATCTACATTTTGGGTGAAAAACAAATTTTATTTTAACAGACCTAATCAGGTACTCTATAGTCTATGCCACAGATGGCCACACTTGCCGCACTAAAGAGCCAAAAACAATAGAAGCCATCATCAAAAAAACTGCTACACAATTCTTAGTTTGCATTGATGTATTTTCCATCCAAATAGAGAGTGATGACCTTTTTTTGAAATCATCATTTTCAAACCCCAAATTTAGGCTTTTGCACCTTTCCACCAGCCACAAAAGTGACAAAACTGAACATGTTGTCACACAACAGATTGCACACCTCCACATTACACCACTATAAACAAATACAACATGAGTCTAAAAAACTGCAGTCAAGGACTTAAAGAGCCACAGTTTGGCCACCTCTAGTCTATGCTAACATACTTTCAAAAATGACCGCAAAAGACACTTGAACAAACCTTAGTTGAGCAAAGTGTGTTTATGTTGGTCAAAATTAATAAGGATACATAGAAATTTTATATATCCCTGCAAAATTGATGACAAGCATCACACTGAGTAGACCACATACTCTACAAACATACCCACTGGCATGTAAAGATAAAAAGATGATCCCCGCTTGTATTGTGCACTGTGCAGGTATCTATTAAAAAGTGGCCTTTTTGAAATCAACAGCATTTTACCATTAGAGGCTATTTTTCCATCACCATTTAAGTGTGTTTAAGTAGCCACATTTCTGGAAGTGATGTTGTGGTGGGTGAACAGTGTAGCTGCCTTGAAATGAAATGGAATCTTCACTGACAAGGCACTAAGACAAGAGCAGTGTACACTAGATGAGGACCCGGTATGTACGGGGTAATGTATTGGGTAAATGTGCTACGAATTTTTATACGGGTAAATGTACCTCCTAATCAGTGTTCCCTCTAAGATTTTAGTGAGTGCGTAACCGCCGGCACAAGTGCGAAATTGCTAGCAAATGTACGAAAACCGCCGGACAAATTTGCAGGGAAAGGAAAGTCAAAACTGTGGCAATGCGCTTGCATGACGTAATAATTAGCGTGACTATGTCAGCCCCAAAATGTTCACAAACAGGTAGCCTATCGGTTGTTATAAGACGGCGGCGAAATACCTGGCTATTTTTCTTCAGTAAGTTAATTGTGAAATTTGGTCTCAAGCTTTACAGCCTTTGCAACAGTGATTCGTAAGCACTTTGGAATGACAGATGAAAAATGTGCGTACCGGTAAATAAAATTAACCCTTTGCCGACGCCCGACATGAGCATGAGAACTAGAACTTTTATGAAGTAATGTGATGTTAGGTAGGTTATTACGATTATGACACAACAAAAATTACTTGCGAACTTTAACTGTTGCTTGATTACGGTAAATAATTAGACAACTTACATTTCTTTATCGTTATCAATTAAACAACTGGTTTTTGCAATTGCAAGCAAACTTTCAATCTCAGTTAGTAAAGTATTTGAAGGGAATTCAAAACTAAATTGGTTAGAAGTTGTATTTTTTTTATTTTTAGTGTTTATAAATGGCAAGTAAAAGAAGGTTATTTATTTGTAACGTACAAAAACTGAACCAATCCCTCAAAAATGGTGTTTTTTGTGCTTAACTGAAAGCGAGAACTATGTGCTTTTTTATCTTAACAAGCACGATTGAAAGTTAGGTTTGAAACGTAAAGAAAACATAAAGATTTTAAGCAAGTTTAGTTTCAAACTTCCCTCGAAAAATGATGTCTTGAGTTAAAACTGAAGTTTGAGAGCTGCTTGCTATTACTGCTCTTTAGCTACGACTGAAATCGGCTGGGAAAAAGTAAACAAAAAACTGATTTTACTTCAGGTTAATTGCTGGAGAGATAATTTGTTATACTCGTACAAAAAAGTGAGGCAAAGACGTGCGCGATATTTAAGTCGCTGTCATTTAGCTGTTGCGTCACAACCGTGCGATGTTTGGGTGAGACGCTGCACTGCTCTGAAAAAGCATTTGTCCTAACTTGGATTTCTTTTCACTGTCTCCCGTACATTTAACAGTTGGTTAAGATTTTCCTAACAAAATTGCAAAAATTTTAACAAAATGAAAAAGTTAGCAAAAACCGCCGGACTTTTTTTATGCACTGTTGAATTTTAACTGCGAATCCGCCAGACATAATTTCGCAAATTCGCACTTTTTTTGCGTTTAAAGGGAACACTGCTCCTAATATATGGGATAGTGTACACTGGGGGTGCAAATCTTTTTAATTTATCATTAAAATTGACCAACCATAAACGATCAAAAGTCACACGTTTAATAGGTCAATAAAATTGACAAATCGCAAATGTCTCACAACAAAATAGCATCTAAAGGTAAAATACCGTTGATGGCAAGATACCCACTGCTCATCTATAACTCTAAATACTGACACTTCAATATTAATTTTATTAAATCCCAGTCTTGGTTTGCTATACGAGCACATAAGTCCATCAAAACTTCATTTGCACCTGCCCCTACTCCAACTACCTATCTATGTCCCAACTTCGGTACTTGCAGCATATTTAGCTGTTTAGGGCCGAAAAAATCTAGTTTGACCTCAAAAAACATCTAGAAACATCTAAATTGACTGGGATGAAAACTTTTTAAGAGAAAGTAGCATCTCCCAGCACAAATGGTGCTCTCCAAAAAAAAAAGGGGGGTCGTTGCCCCCTCCACCGGCAAAAATTGCATCTGCGAGGCATCAAACTACCAAGTCTGCAGTTTCACGAGCCAGCATCAATGCTTGCTTTGCACAATTCTCCCCAGAAACATTTTTCTAATCCTCCACTTCACCTCAAAATTTCACTGTTCTGTGTTCTCGGCCCAACATAATCTTTCAAAATTGTCAAATAAACTCACAAATACCACATTAGCCTAACAATATTGAATAGCCTAGAACAAAAAACTAAAGGAAAACAAGTAAATCTCCCTCCTTCACTATTCTTTATTACATTAATCGACTTAAACATTTCCCTCTAGATAACATCTAGTGCGTTAAAAAAATATCTAGACTTTCTGGCCAGCATCTAGTTTCCAAATTTTACCTCTAGGCCTTACAAAAAATATCTACATCTAGCTATAAAACATCTATAGTGGCAGCCCTAAGCATATTCCTTAAAAATTTTTTTTTAAATTCAGCTGGAAGCAATGAAGCATAAATTTTGGACGTAGGAGTTTGTGGCAAAAATCCTATTGAGTTTTATTGCATTTGTTAGCAATTGTGCTGTATTTTGTAATAAAAGAATTGATGATGCTTGTTTTGAAGTAATTTAATAAGTTTAAATTCTGGAGGTTGATATCTCTTCGAAAAAAGAGTCTTTCTGAAATGACTGTGTGTGGCGTCTCAGTAAACATTCTGTTCTCAGTTAACATTATGATGGCGTTAAACATCTTTTTTTTTATTTTTTTATTTGCCATATTTATCCTCCATTCAGGAGAAAGCGATGTATCGCTATGTTTCGGGCGGTAAGTCCGCACTCGCTCGGGAGTTGCCATTTCTGGGTCACCTGTCTTCCACATAAAGGTGGGGCGTCCCGTTAAGTGCCTTGCCCAAGGACACAACAAGCGAACTTGCCGGCTTGTTCTCCACAACCTCCCATAAATGCCGAGCGCCAAGCAGGGAAACTATAGATACCATTTTTTAAAGTCTTTTGGTATGACTCGACAAGGGGAATAAACCCCAGGTCTACCGACAGCGAAGCAGACGCTTTAACCACTACACCATCGCGTCAATCCTTTATCCGGAAGTTTAGTTAGTAATTTTGCCTCGTGAATGTGATTATGTCCCCACTTGATGAATGTCTCCCACCTTTGTGGATGTGGTTGTGGATGTCCTCATTTGGTGTCTATATTGCATTGCTAGATGCAGCCACATTTGCCGGACGAGAACCAATAAGGTCAAAACTAGTTGCGTTTTATAGTTTTTGTTAGTGGTTGTGCTGTATTGTTTTCCGAAAGTCAAGAAAGACTTTGTAAAATTCAACAGTGCACCAACTTTGTCTGCACCAGTTGAACGGCTCTTTTCATTTGGATCAATTATTTTTCGAGGTCTTAGAGGAAGATTTAAGCGGACAAGAACTTTGAAAAACTGACATTACGGTATTGAAAGCAACAAGTGCGACATGGACCAAATGACGTAATGTATATGATTAGCAATAAATACCTTTGAGAAGAATTAGTATTTTGCATTAAAGCTTTCGAAAAAAGTATCTGCATTTACATTTAACAACTTTTTTAATGTATTTGTATTTGTATTTAAGTACAATTTGAAAATATTTTACCCAAGTTTAAATCGTAGCCTACTGAAAGTTTGCTGTGGTTTAAGTTTTAACAGCAGTGTGGGACATTATGATTATTTAGATGTATAGTAGAATTTGTCCAGTTCGTCACATCAAGGGGATTAGAAAATAGTAGGGAAAACTCTACACTATAGCAACTTATACACTATAGGCCTACTATGCGACATTGAGGTTCTTTGCTAACCTTGACTCATTCACATCTTCTTGGCTTAATTTGCATGCAATTTTGTATTTTGTTTTACGCGATATTCTTACGTACTTAGATCTTTTGCTTGATTTTTTATAACTCCACTGTGACAATAATTCTGAAATTAAATGCAGAAAGCGCAACTCTAGTTTGAATATTTAACGCCTAAGCTCTTATAATCACTGTACTCTATCTGGACTCTTCCATTTTAACTTTGATATATTTAAACACTTTTTGCCGTCTCTCAGTGGGCAGTTAGAACGCGCCTTACACTTCATCATTTTTGTTGCTTCAGCGTAATTTCTCCATACACAATTAGTCCATCTGAAAAGTTCTAATAACGGTCGTGGAAGTGGTATTTTAATCAACTGCTAGTAGTTAGCCTACAAGTTGCGTTAATATCTATTAATTAATTTAATATCAAATAGGCTAACAGCGGCTCCTGTTGTTCCAATTATTGATACTTAGTTACTCGGAAATAAAGAAATTTAATAGAAAGCGGTGCAGTGGTGATCAGGCCTTTTAGTTGGCCAGTCTAAACTTAGCACGGTGTGCCAATTGGCCAAAAATCGGCCTTAAGAGAAGTATCATTCAAATATCATTTATTCTTCTGTTTTAAATAACTTTATGCCAATTAGATACTCGTAGGTATATCAGCAAAATCAATCATTAATTATGAGATCATTACTACTGGTGCGATAAGTTTTTGATTATCCTATCCGTACTTCGTCCAGCAGCAGCCCAAAAAATTGTTTAAGGAAAAGTGAAGTTTGCAAAATTACATTTGATATATCAATGTAATGAGTTTGCAGACATTATTGACTAAAACATTCAAAGAACTGGTGATTATATCCATTATTATGTAATACCAAAAGAATGTTCAACATCATTCGAGAAATAACGAGAAAACGACCCATGCCTGCTTCAAAATCCATTCGTTCAGAAGATGGTACGATCTTGTGGGAAGACGTAGAAATAAAACTAAGATGGGAAGAATACATTAACAAGTTGTTCAATGATGATAGAAAAGAGACAGAGGATGAGACATCGATATGCGAATCTGGCCCATCAATACTAAAAGAAGAAATAGCATGGGTATTGCGAAACTCAAAAACTGGAAAAGCAGCCGGTTCTGATGAAGTATATTTAGAAATGATATTAGCTCTGGGAGAAGAAGGCGTTAATTTACTTGGGGAGCTTTTCAACAACATATATGAAACTGGACACTTACCAGATGAGATGCTAAAATCCATATTCATTGCCATCCCAAAGAAGCCTAATACTATGGACTGTGAAAATCACAGAACAATGAGTTTAATGTCTCACACTTTGAAGCTTTTTCTCAAAATTATACTTAAACGAGTTAGAAGAAAACTGATACCACAAATTTCAGATTATCAATATGGTTTCATGCCGGACAGAGGAACAAGAAATGCTATTTTTACGCTAAGAATGCTGTGCGAACGAGCAATTGAACATCAACAAAATGTTTTTCTGTGTTTCATTGACTACCAAAAGGCATTTGACAAAGTACGACACAACCTGCTACTTAGCATGTTAAAACAAATCGGGATTGATGACAAAGACTACCGCATTATTCATAATTTATACTTTCAACAAAAAGCTGCCATCAAACTTACTGAAGATCTTTCTCACTGGATTGACATTAAAAGAGGTGTGCGACAGGGCTGTGTGATGAGCCCAGATCTCTTCAACCTATATAGCGAATTTATTTTGCGGGAGCTTGAGGAAATTGAAGAAGGAATACAGATAAATGGTCAACGCATTAATAACATTCGTTATGCTAATGACACAGTCCTGATTGCATCAACAGAAGCGGGGCTTCAATTACTATTAAACAAGGTGCTGACTTCAAGTGAAAAATTTGGGTTAATTCTGAATGCGAAGAAAACCAAAGTATTGGTGGTTTCAAAGCAATCACCAGAACCAACAATCAACATCATGGCTAGCAATGCTAAAATTGAACAAGTTCAACATTTCAATTACTTAGGTTCATGGATTACATCAGATGCCAAATGCGAAAAAGAAATCAAGCGTCGCATTACTCTAGCAAAAGCAAGTTTCAGTAACATGAAAAGCATTTTCAGGGATCATAAATTAACAATTTCTCTAAAAACAAGACTTTTGAAGTGCTTTGTGTGGTCAGTAATTTTGTATGGCTGTGAAACATGGACATTGACAACCAAAACTAAACAAAGAATTGAAGCAGTAGAAATGTGGTTCTACCGCAGAATTTTACATATCCCATGGACAGCACATCAAACAAACGAGAAGTTTCTTCAGAAAATGAATCAAAAACGGAATTTGCTTCGATGCATAGAAAAAAGACAGCTGGAATTCGTTGGACACGTAATCCGTAAAGAAAAAATAGAGAATCTTGCACTAAGTGGAAGACTTCCGGGAAAACGTACAAGGGGGTCACAACGATATACATTTACAAAAAGCTTTAACAAAATTTTCAAACACCGTACTGAATTGCGGGAAACTGCACGAAACCGAACTTTATGGCAATCCATCGCAGTACATCGAGGGCTGAAACAGCCATGACACAGAAAGAAGAAGAAACACATGGCAAGCGGTACAAAAGTCTGTCCTGTCATCTAGGCTTCCCTATAGTTTGGGTTTACAACTTTTTAGTATATTTATGAAACTAAATACGCTGTATAAGTTCCACATTACAATTAGCTTAAATTCAGCATTCCCAAATACGCTGATTATTTGAAAATGAAACCGTCACAGAAGGTGACTACAAATAAGCCTGCCAGTTTAGCCCATAAAACTAGGTTAACTAGAAGCAATAACAAATAAACCTTAACACTTCATTGCTTTTTGTGTCTTCAGATTCATTTTATAACATCAGTAAAACAACATATTTAACGTTCATTTGACAACTGTCCTGTTTATCTATTTATATTGCAAAAAACGATATTATTCCCATTCAATTCAATGCAAAAACACTAAAAGTGGTAAGCCACTTTTTTCAAAAGCGCATTTTGATGACGTTTGATCACGTGCGTGCAACATTCCTATTGACGAATTATACCATGGCGAACTAATCGAAGTGGAATCTACACATAAGATAAAAATTGTGCCAGCACTGACAAAAATGTGACGAATTGAGCGAATTGACGATTTAAACGATGACAAATTAGGCAAATTTTACTGTAAATAATAAACGAAATTTTACATCTCTATTTTTAATAATTTAGGATTACTAGTGGTTTCATCTATGGTTTATTTGTATGATAAATACTTTTTTAAACTTTTGTTATTTTCTTTTCCTGATGTTTTGTCAATCAAGATAATAATTTTCCTAGTTTTGCTTGATGTTTCCTATATAATAATTTTCCTAGTTTTGCTTGATGTTTTTGTCAGGTGCGGTGACCACGCCCCTTTCGACTATCTTTTTTATGCAATCCTAAAAAGACTTGGGTTTGTTTAACGTCAAATTGTTTTGTCACTTGCATTCCTTTTTCGCTCATCGTTTTTATCTGATTGTCGAGTTTTATGTGTTGAGAAAACAGAAGCGAAATAAATTACCACCTACTACTAACTACTTCTACTACTACTACTACTACTACTACTACTACTACTACTATTCGCCACAACACAATAAGTTTGAAAAGATCAGCCTATGCGGCGATGAAGATTTAAGAGCTGTTTCCACTGATAGTTCAATCAAATACAAAATGTATTGAAAGAAATGGCACCAATGATGGATTACACAAACACGGGATAAAGTCAGCAATCCGCCGCAATCTAACTTGTTTTGCTCTTCAGGATATCTGACAAATGAATTTGTCAACTTTATTGTGTTCGAATTAGACAACTGAAATGCAAAATTATGTGGTAATCTGGCAATGCTATGCATTAAGTGACTGGGATTGCATTTGAGGATCACAGGGCATATAATTGGACAAAGGCACAATGGCATCCCTAAAATACAAAACTATGCAATCAACAATTTTATTCGCCAGATAATCCCCTTACGAATGAAACAGGCTTGTTGCAGATTGTTCATTTTACACCGTTTTTGTTTAATATATGATTGGTGTTGTTTCTCATAACATTACTGTCTTTGACTGAACTGCCAGAGGAAGTAGTATGGAGACTCTACGAGATACGAACTTTGGATCCCCGATGTTTTTCAGAAATGAAACATTGTGGGTGACTTATAAACATTCTTACTCTGTTCGCGCGCTTTTCATTGTATTACATCATTCGTTGTTCTTTTTAATAAAATCATTCCTTGACCAAAACTTGAATCGTTTGTTGGCCTAAAATTTGTCATAAAATATACATCATGAATAATGTTCGTTCTCTTGCATAATGAAATAATACTGGATGACTAAGTCTTATGGCCGCGCGTAGTTCTGTCTGACCGATGGCAAAGTGGCCTAGTAAATAAGCGTATAAAAAGAGCATGGTAGGCTAATTGATTCAAAAAATATTTGTTACAAAGTCATCATTCGAGCATTCAATGTTGTGGTTTATGATTCAAAAATTTGTTTGTTTCTTTGAAATAAGACGTGCTGTGTGAACAAGAAGCAATCTCAATTACAACAACGCCAACATACGGTTTACCGACGCGTACATCCTTCAATATTTGATGGCCTTGAAGCATAATTACTACTAAACAAAGTGCTGACTATAGGTGAAAAATTTGGGTTAATTTTGAATGCGAAGAAAACCAAAGTATTGGTGGTTTCAAAGCAATCACCAGAACCAACAATCAACATCACGGCAAGCAATGTTAAAATTGAACAAGTTCAACACTTTAATTACTTAGGTTCATGGATTACATCAAATGCCAAATGCGAAAAAGAAATCATACATCACATTACTCTAGCAAAAGCAAGTTTCAATAACATGAAAAGCATTTTCAGGGATCATAAATTAACAATTTCTCTAAAAACAAGACTTTTGAAGTGCTTTGTGTGGTCAGTAATTTTGTATGGCTGTGAAACATGGACATTGACAACCAAAACTAAACAAAGAATTGAAGCAGTAGAAATGTGGTTCTACCGCAGAATTTTACATATCCCGTGGGCAGCACATCAAACAATCGAAAAGGTTCTCCAGAAAATGAATCAAAAACAGAATTTGCTTCAATGCATAGAAAAAAGACAGCTGGAATTTGTTGGACACGTAATCCGTAAAGAAAAAATAGAGAATCTTGCACTAAGTGGAAGACTTCCGGGAAAACGTACAAGGGGGTCACAACGATATGCATTTACAAAAAGCTTTAACAAAATTTTCAAACACCGTACTGAATTGCGGGAAACTGCACGAAACCGAACTTTATGGCAATCCATCGCAGTACATCGAGGGCTGAAACAGCCATGACACAGGAAGAAGAAGAAAGCATTCTCCAAATAGCTCCTGAAGATTGATCACATTGTAGGCTAATTTTCTCTTACTTATCCTGTGGTGAAGGCCAGGAAAATCAATATGTTACTACGAAAAGAGTAAGAAATTCCAACTATTTTTACAGATGTCAATGTGACTTTATCCCAATATATGTTGCGTGATTCTTAAATGTGATTGTTGTCACTGTATGCATGGGATGGCAGAATTCGGTACTGGTATATGTTCAATTTCTGTCGTCTTGTTCAAACTCTGTAAAATCAAAAATTTCATTCCTTTAATGAGCTCCTTGAGGGTGAAATCAGCTTGTCGTGAATTGTTCATTTTGTACCGTAATTATTTAATACGTGGTTGGTCCGAATTCCCCCGGTACGTATTATATTTGTTGTTTTCTTCATTATATTGGTATAGCGCCCACTTGTGAGAAATTAAATTGTCATAGCAACTTTCGCTTTTTTATATAGACGATAACCCAACATTGCAAAAAAACGATTATTGTAGTATCAAGTACAATTACTACTGGACGTAATTAGATAATCTGTAACAGTGAATTAACAAGATTTGTTTCATGAGTTTGGTATGCGCTAAGTTGATTTTCCGCTGCTTGGTTGCAAGCTTGTAATAGAAATGCGTTGTGCTGCTGTGCCAGCAGTTTCACCAACTTCAAAGAGTGTTCTATGGTTAACCTCAAAACTGTGTTCTGTGCATATCCTCAAAAGATTTGTCGTTACTGGAGGATAAAAATAATGATAGTAATAACTTGTATTTTGCAATAAGAAGGCAAGTGGTTGACAAGTCAGATGATTGTTATCTATCATTTTTTGCATCTGGAAAATTTGCACATTTTATTTAATTATTCTTTGTTCCTATTGTTATGCATAGTTTACTATTATGCATGAGGCATGACTGTGGAGTAAGCATTACACTTGTCATCAAAAAACTGCTGGTTGAGTGCTTAGATCATTGCAAGTGGCACACCCAAGCAAGGCCATGTTTGCACCAACTAATAAACAGCAGCTTTAAAATACATAATTTGAGATTTAAAGAAACATGGAAATTATTTCTAAAATATGAAATTACGAAATTATGCAAATACAGAACTTTTGCGATAAAGTATAGATTTATTGAATTACAGAAATGCAGAAAAACAACCAACTAAAGAAGTATTAATGGAAAAATTGCACAAATATAGAAATCTATGAAAGTTGATAAAAAATAAACATATTAGTGCCCTATGAATAAAATTATATAATTAAATTGAGTAAAACTATGCATCTCAATATTGGTCTGCAGGATAGTCATTTGATTGTTGTATTTCTGTGATTTCCATTAAATCAATGCTTTTCTGGTTTTTCCATAAATTTGAGTTTCCATATTTAGTGTTGCTCTACATTAAAACTCAACTTTCAGGCCCAAGTGATGGCTTACACCGACTGTAAATAACATCAGTAATGGCTGATGATTTGAAGACGATTACCGTACCTTATTTCGCATTCTTCCAAACTCTTCATTTTTCTTGAGTCTAATGATTTGACAAGTTTTCATCATTCATGATTGGCGTTTTTCATATTTTATGCTAAGCTCCCAAAAAAAAAAGAATATAAAATTGATAGCCTTTCTCTTTAGCTGCAAGATAATTATTCCAAAAATTTAAAGCATTGCCATTTAAGCTAAAAACCTTTGTTATTTGCAACTGTTGCTGACAATAATACATCAATGACTGATCAAGTAAGTATTGAATCAACTAGATTGTAATTAGTCGATTTTACCCTTGAATTTGTTGCAACCTGAATGCCGTTAATGCAACCATGTGCTGCTATCACTTTGATTATTTATCATTTAATGACATATTAGTACTAGGCATTTAGAGTGAGATCTCATCAACCTGATCTAATTTGTTTCATCACATAAATGTAAGTTTGGCAAAGTTGTTCAGATTTTCAGGATTGAACTATAGCTGTACAGTATGTGACAGCATAGAATCGAGATTTTGTAGCAAAATTTAATTAAAATTGTGCTACAATATGCAGTATTGTGCAATACTTTAAAAAATAAGTAAAAGCATGATAAAATAAAACAGCACTCAAAAGTACATCTGCAAAACAAATGCATTGTACATAGTTGCTCCTAAACTTTGTGCTTTTGTGTCAAACTGCAAGATAAAATTCAATCAAAGAGAGGATATTTGTTTTTAAATTTGGATGTTGGAGTCAGACTGCAAGGTTTGGGGATCAAAGGGGTGAAACGATATGGAAGAAATCCGTTTTAGCAGATTTGTGTCAGAAAATGAGGGCATTGGGACTATTGTGCTCAGAATAATGTGGCACTACTGTATCTAGCTACAGGGTGATCAGACCAAGTGTAGACAAATGTTTATTGAAATATAAATATATAAAAGCACGAAGAAATGAAAAATTCTTTGAAGATAGCATAAATATATGCTAAAGAAATGGATTAATAGCTATTTTTCGATATAACCACCCTTTGCCTTCACAACATGCCTCAATCTGTCAGCAACTTGATTGCACGAGGCTCAAATGATTTCTTGGAAAATTTCGTCCCAACAGGACTTTAATTTAAGCATAGGAGACACAATACTTTGGTGACTGGAAGAGCAGGCTTTGTTGCTTAGAATACCGGTACTCCAAATGGCAAAGTCCATGGGGTTTAAATACGGAGAAGAGAGTGGCCACAATTCCTTCGGCCAAACACCCACCATATTCCTCTTTCACCATTCTTGGACAATATAAACACCCACTCTACTTATATGACTTTTTAACAGTTTGCATATTTTGCTAGGAGTTTGTCCTGACTTGAACAGTTCCTGAATGCTTGCAGATACAGTGCTCATAACAAAGTTAATATTTAAGATTATTTCTAAAACGTAATTTTATTACTTTAGTCAACATAATAATCTAGTTAGCACTGTACTTTCAAAATATGTCTACACTTGATCTGATCACACTGTATAAACTATAAAAACAATGATATCAACAATGTTTGGAATTATACGAATTATGTGGCATGCAAATTGCTAAATGTAGCCATTATGATAGAAGTAGCTACTTGTAATAGCTGGTGCACTAATTTAATGACATAAAATAGTAAAATACCTGCCACAACATCACAGTCTATTTGATGTTTATTGTTAGTAAGCAACAGTGTTTTAAACTATTTTTTTCATGGTAAACTAATATAAAAAAATCTTCAATACATCACCTACAAGAGATGCTACAAATAGAAATATTACTGAATTTTATAGCATTGAAATTCATTTATTTTTGATATGAAGGTATTTTTCACTGAACACTGACTATTTCTCCTGGAACACCAAATTGAATGCTTGGAAGCACCAGTTAGCATATTGATATAGTGATCTTTTAATGTAATGTATTATTTTTACCTTTTAGCAAGAGTCAACAGATGTAGCTGAAAGCCAACCAGTTGCAGAAGAACTCAATCCTGGTGAAGCTGAAGTTACTGATGCTGCACCTGCAGGTATTCTTTCCACAGCTAGGCTTTCAAGGATTGCATCTTTTCATTTTATTGTTTTTTAAAGCAAAAGACTACCTTTGTATTTGTAATTGTCAACCCGAATCTTTACGTTTCTAACTTCTTGTGCTTTTTTCATTCTTATGATGAACGCTAAAAACTTTAGTTGATGCTTCTGAATTAAAAGAAGACGAAATTGGAGGCCAAACAACTGAAGAAAAAAAGGATCAACCTCCTCCAGCTGAGAATAATGAATCTCCAGTACAAGACGTCCCTATAGAAGGAGCTCTACCTGCAAATGCTGATGCTGGTAAAACGAAATTTCTCCAGATTTGCTTAGCCGTAGTAGTGGTACTAAACATTGGAAACTGGTCTAGACCTGCTCCTGAATTTTTACATTTTGCTTTAAATTGTGTGTTACTTCTTGTGATGAAATTACTGCTTGTCTGAATTAGATCTATCCGAGAAAATTATTTGTAAGAGTAATTTTTTCAAGGGCCCAACAGTGCTCTTATTGTGAGGCAAGAGCACACATTTTTGCTAAAAATAATGCTTCTTCAATCAGCCGCGTGGCTGACTGAGTTTTTATTGTTGCTTCTTAGCTTTTAATTGTGCATTCATGTGCAGCTTTTACAGTCTCCTTGTTAATTGACTGCACATATGTGCCTTTTGTTTATCAATAGGTATCTTATGCATTGCTTAACTTGTAAATTCACTGAACGTACCCACCAAACGAGAAGGAAAATTGGCATCCGTTTACACTGGTAGTGATTGCTAAGGAAACTAAATTCAAAATTTGCTCTGACGTTAAATGGCTGTTACCATTTCTGCCTTTGTGCCATCATCAGTGGAGTGTGGATTGTGGCATACAGAGCTAGCCCAAATTTTACATATTGCTAAGAAAGTGGTTTCGTTTGTGGTACGTAACGACTTCTTTGTGCCATAGCGCAGAGTGCTTAATGCTTACACTGTAAAAACAGTAAGTTACGCATAGTCACAGCACTGCACGATGCTGACAGTCTAAGAGCTCAGTTTGCGCAATATTGATACCCGTTGCAGAGAGTAAAATATTCAATCTCCGAGAACTTTAGAATTTATCAGTCATTAAAAATAATTAGATTTTCAATTTAAGTGTTTAGGCTACACTTAGAACTGGCAACACTAGTAGATGTAAGATTTTGAGTTTAATTACCTTCTGATTTTTGCATCGTTTTGCCATAAAAAAAGGCAGTGATAGCAAATTCCTCTGTTTTGGTAGTCATGTTTATGGTAAAAACGCGCTGTATCGGCAGGAGTGGTGACATTAAAGCAGATCTAAGCACAAGTTCTGTAAATAACCGTAAAGCTTTACTGTGAATAGTGAGAAGAAATGTACAACTCTTTTTCAATGAACCTACTGAATAAACTCTGTTTGATTTAGAACAAAACGAAATGCCTGGAGTTCAGGAAGCCAACCAAGCTGAAGCTGAACAAGAGCAACCAAATGCAGATAAGTGAGTTTTTATTGTGCAACCACATGTTGTTAATATTTATGATGCTGCCCAAAGTTTTGACTTGTAACCGCTCAATAAACAACGCAAAACAGCAGCTTTGATGAAAGAGAGAAAATAACCGCAGTTCCCCTTTGTTGTCAGTTAAATTGTGCTCTTACGCCAACTATAAATTATTTTGAGTTTTTCGATATTGTGTCAATGGATTTGTAATTTCAAAATAATGCATGCCCGTGTGCACAACTACATCTAACTATATTAAGTTGTTGTAGAGAATAATGGTAATGCTGCGACATCGTAGATGTTCGTTTTTTGCAGCAATGCTGCTTCTAGTCACTTATATTTTGAATTAGGCCAGACTCTGAAAGTATGCCAGCAAAAACAGAAGTATCAAAGGATGGTCAAGTGACTGAAGAAGCTGATGCGCCCATTGAAAGTTAGTTTCTCAATTTTTCAACCATATATATTTACAACACCGTTTATGATTAGTGAGAAACAATGTTAGGTGAAGTAAAAGAAAGCAAGAGAAAACGTCATACTTTAAGACCAGCATGCACAACATACGACCCGCGGGCCGCATGCGGCTCGCATACACATTTGGTGCGGCCCGTGAGATGATTTAAAAAATCATTTTAACTAAGTAATATGTTGATCAGGGTCGGTGATAAGTGCCACGCGAGATGATTATTTGTGGCGCGCTAAAATGTGATATATCGTATTTCTTGTTTCTTTTATTGTCTGACGGATGTGATGATTTATTAGGTTGTGCACAACAGACAATAGCTGAACCTCGTACTTTTTGAATGTGTGTTAGGTCTCCATCTTCTCTCACTCCTTGTTTTGCCGCTTGTTACTCCTGCTTTTTTATATTTTGAGCAGAAAATGCGTGTTTTGCATCTCTTCGTAACTAAATTGTACAATCATTGGCGTACGCGTGGAGGTACGATAGATGGGAGGTCAACTCTCCATTGTTCTGACATGCTATCAACTTTTTGTGATTATTATTCGACAATGCTTAGCTAGCGTTGCAGGACCATTTCATGTGAAAACGTCAATACCTTTATGGGGTTCCAACGCAAAATGGATGAAAGATAACACTTCTTTGTAGTTAGCTGCTTGTTTGCGCATTTTTTTAACAAAAAAGGCTAAAAGAATTTTTTGTACCTTCGGCCCCTAAATACGACTAGCGTGCAATTTAGAAACCCCTTAGCTTGGCGTACGTAACCGCTCCCACTTCTGCACTTTACTATTATGTAATCAAAAGACATTATTCAATTCAGATACGGCAGTACAAAACAAAAGGTTTCTGGCCCCCGAAGTCGTTGACAATTCGAAAACTGTCAGACTTCTTTTTATGATTTGCCGAGCCCTGGTTTAGACCGATTGCTGACAGGAGCGAAATGGATGATAAAAGTTAAAAACAGGAAAATGATCACTTTCAAAAATTTAATTTTTAAAAAATGGTTCCCACCTTTGTTTTGAGCTGATAATAGGAAAATAATTACTTTCAAAAAGTTGATTTTAAAAAGCAAAAATGTGGTCATGCGGCTTGCGCAAAAAATTTTTGGTTGATGTGGCCGTTTTACTGTTTTGGTTTGAAGGTTCACACCAACATAAACCACAAACATTATATTGAAAAAATTTACGTATTGCAAACAATGTACCCAACCTAATTTGACGAGACCATCCCTGGACGCGTTTTGTCCTCTTGGACCCCTCAGCAGGGCCTGTCCCGTCCTCCAAACCAAACCCTTCATTTGCAATAACATAAACTCGTTTTCTCCATATGCAACAGCAAACATGCGTCGGACAAGCGGCGCAAGCATGTTCATGACAAATGGTGAACCCAATGGAGACACTCGGGCTTTTGCTGCAAAATGAGGCTCGCAGAATCCACTGCGATCCACAGACTAAGTCACCTCAAAGCAGCACCTTGCTGCCAAGAGCACCCTCACCTTTTGCGACGGGAGAATCCACTCCATTTTTCAATATAATGTTTGTGGTTTATGTCGGTGTGAACCTCCAAACCATTAACTAATCTTGCATAACGTCATCTAATTTTACTGTTTTGAGTTGTGCAACCCTGTTATGAGGCGTAGTGGCTAGACGCCTGCTTTGCATTTGTTAGATCTAGGCTCAACTCTTTCATCATGTCGTACTAAAGACATAGATGTAACATCGACAGTTCTCTTACATTGCACTCATCTATAGAAGTGATGTGGAGGATGAAATATCTATCAGGAAAATTTGCGTAGTCTCGATCAAGCGCCGATAAAATGGGGAAACGTTCATGTTGTTGAAATATTGAAAGAGATCAGACGCAGGTGGAGCACCTAGACAAAAAAACAAGTTGAACAATGCTCTTTTCCGATTACCAGATGTTTTATGAAGTATTGTTTACTTCGAGACTATAGAGCTTTTTGGTCAGCAACGAGGTTAATTGGGTTGGGGCGTCGTTTTAAGGCAGTATGATTGGGTCATGCGTTCAAACCCCCTGATCACTGATTACTTTATACCTCAATTCTTATGGTGTGAAGTAATTTTGCATTCGCCCCTAGTTTACCCTCTTCACCTTTCCTCTTCGTACCAAATTCTTAATTATGTCTCTGCTTGAAATATTTTTACTAAAACATACAGGGTATGAAAGGTAAATTTGCTTTTAGCTTTTTATCATGCAGGTGAAGTCGAAGGGGTGACAGAGGAAGCAGCTGAGGGAGCTGATAAACCCCGTGATGATGGAGAGGAAGGTGCCCCCATGGTGGAGCCAGTAGTTCATGAAGAAGCGGAACCTCTTATTATTGAAAGTGAGATGCCCGAACGTGGGACGCCAGAAAAACAAGGTGATTGCGTAATGTGGAAATATTGTAAAAGAGATGCTGATGGCACTGCTTTGTCCTATCAGGTCTAGCACACGACAGCTTCGCCTCAAAAACACTGATATAGTTTTGGAACAATTATGGTTACTGTTCTTCCTCTTCCTCTTGCAAGAATTATAGTTACAGCCTTGATGCCATAAACTTCATTCCTTAATGTCTAGGAGCTCATCATCTGTTTCCAAGTCTTTTGTAAGACTGGACCACCATTGCTGGTAGACTGCTTGTCCCCGCTACCTGTCTGCCACATAATGGTGCAGGTATCCCGTTTGTACCTTGCCAAACGACACAACAAGAAAAATCGCCGCATTTTCTGCACACTATTTCCTTTATGCTGAGTGAAGAGCAGGAAAGCTGTGAATATCCTTTTAAAGTATTTTGGTATGAATCGACAAGGGAATTGAACCCAAGTTAACCGACTGCTAAGCGGACGCTCTAGCCACTACACCGTTTGGCCGGTATGTCATGTAGTGATACCCTATCTATGCTATATGCCGTGACGTAGCTCCTTGAACGGAATCGTGCCACACAGGTGAATGTTAGTTTGAAAGCTATTTTATTGGCTTTTTTGAAAGTGTAATTGTTTGTTGATCAGTTGTCGGAGTGTGTTTTGTAAATAAATATATTAAAAAATACAATAGAGCACTATAGCGATACAGGTAAAGCAGTATGAAAAAGAGTGATGTACTTATTCACGAATGTGGGCACAAATCACGGTACAATAATGTTGCAAGTTGTTTTCTAAGGTTTCTCAAGTGTAATAGCTGGCTGTTGGTCCTGCTTTCTTAAAAACATCGCTTTCTTGTGATGCAATCTTTTTAAAAAGTGTTTCCATTTGAGAATTGTTGTTAAAGAGAGCGATGCAGAAGAGCTGTTATTGGTCGAAGAAGAGGAAGCTCCTCAGTACAACAGAGATGAATTATTGCAGCAGTATCAGGTTACTTCATAGCTTTTATACAATAAAACTTTTCTTAGGTATTATAATTGCAAGTTATGTTTTTATTTATTTTTTTTTGTGTGTGTAGGTGTAGGTGTTTGTGCGTGTGTGTGTGCGTGTGTGTGTGTGTGTGTGTGTTTGTGTTTGTGTGTGTTTGTGTGTGTGTGTGTGTGTGTGTGTGTGTGTGTGTGTGTGCGCGCGTGCGTGCGTGCGTGCGTGCGTGTGTGTGTGTGTGTGTGTGTGTGTGTGTGTGTGTGTGTGTGTGTGTGTGTGTGTGTGTGTATCTCTCTTTCTTGGATTGGAGTCACGGCATAAAATGAGTAACAATGCAGGTTTACACCTCATCCAATTGAAGTGGGAAAGCCAGTATATTTTAAACCAGTCATCAACACCAATGGCAGGCCGGCAACCCCACCACCAGCAAAACAGATCTTCATTGGTCCAAAAATGGCCTCTTATAACCTTCTGCTTGAGTAGCTTCGCTATTCAAGCCCGCTGAAGCAAATTCAGTTTTATTGGCGACCTGCAGCATGGCTTAATCGTGCGTACATAGGAAAACATTTACAGTTAAAGAGAGATTAACTCATGCGGAAACTTGCTTCGGAATTATTAAAGGCTAATGCTGGCACAGTTTGTTTCTCCCTCGAATGCTGTAGACGAGCGGGAAAATGGCCATAAAATGTACACTACATTGCAATTTGTTTTCAAAAACGCAACAGCATGCTTCGCTGTGAGCTTTTATAGCTGTTCTTTTTGCATTAGCATCATTTTTTGTTGTTTTTATTCAAATGGAAAAATGGCACTAGGTTTGTGTAACGCCGAAACAGCAAGTTGTGCTCTATAAACAGCATGAACATCGATCTGCTTTAGCTGTAGCCTTTATTACGGAAATTTTCATTAGCTTTACATTTACATTAAAAGTATAAATGTGAGCGAATGTTTCTAAACTGAGCATTGACCACCCATGGTTTTTTTTCTGCCTCGGCAATGTTGCTTTCGGTTTAGGCAATTGCAATAAACTACTCTCTCGTGTTTTTCAGGCTGCTATGCAAGAGCGTGAGCAGCTGACGCAACATAATCGTAATTTACAACATAAACTTTCGGAATACTTTCGGAAAAAGAAAACCGAAGAGGTGCGACAGGAAATCGAAAAAAACACTGCAGATCAAGAGCAGAGGTGATGCGCAAAGTAGACAGAACTAGGGTAATTCATTCTCTCCTTTCTCCAAAACTATTTTCGGATATGTTGCCCTTCTTTAGAATGCGTTTTGTATACGGCTCTTGTACGTAATGAACATGCAATTTTAAATTGTGTTCGCAACGACACTTGCTTACACGTGATGAGAACTTATTTGACGTATTGAATGCAAGATGAATTGAGAATTTGGGAAACTTCGAAGTGATCTTACGGTCTTTGAATTATTCATAAGTGGCGTGCAACCGACGCGAGCCATAGATTGAATCTGAAACGTGAGCTTTTTTACGCAAACGCAGAATCCGCTCGGTCACGCCGCATGCAGCGAGACTCTTCGAGCGCTCAATCCTCACTAGTTGATTTTTTGCGTAGTTTTCCTACATTTGAGGGACAGCGTTTCCCCTACACGCTCCCTCGAGAATGAGATAAAGCTTTACTTATCAAGTTGAATCTTTGCTAAGTGAGACGTGATTTATCTTTTGCATGTAGCACCCTTTGTATGCCTTTACATCTTCCTGCCGCGGAACCACCATTAAGGTCAGTTCCCATTACGCGTAGATTGCAGGTGTAGCGCAAAAAATTCTTTGTTTCACTATTTAGTTTTATGCGCGGAGCGAGAGAGCTGCTAAATTAAGGTCCCGGCTCACACCAAAGTAGAAAACGAAAAACCATTACAATCAAAGAAAAATGTACTTCTGAAAATATTTTTTTCTAAAAAGTTCCTTCTTAATACTACCTTTCTCCTCCCCCTCCCTGCAAACAAATAAGGCAATACGAAATAAAACACGGCTGTTGATGTTTCCATTTCTTTTTTAGATACATGAAGTACATGAGCAACTTGGAGGAGCTCCGTCAGCAGTTGGAGGCAGAACAGGAAGACTACAAGGAGCAACTCGAGGAAATGAAGCTGAGGAAAGCAGAAAAGGAGGCAAAAGTAGAAGAAGAATGGGAGAAGGCGACGGAATTTAAGCGGAATGTCGCATTGGCATCAATCAATAGCAGAACCGGGAGGCCTATTCCATCAAAAGTAATCACTAACTTTGTGCTGTTTGTAGGCATGCTATTGAAGTGTGACGTTGATTTTAGATGTTTCACGCAGAAAATCAACTAGAATGTGTTCGATTTTGAGCGCCAAAGGCAAAGTTGAAAATATTACAACTTCGCCCTTGACGCCTGGCACTTTATCAAGCAAAAACTAATATTGCAACGCCGTGCGATCTGATGCAGTAGGGTAGTAGTTCATAGTCAAGGTTCCAGTCACAACTGACAAACAAAAGCAATTATAGGAAAAAAAACGAATTTTTGGTGTTGTTAGCCACGTTGTCTGGTTTTGCTCTCGATTTCATTCAATGACTAGTTAGTATTTTTATGATGAAATATGAAGACTTTATTTTTCCAGGATATTGAGATGTATGAATTGAGTGCGAAGAAGAAAGAACAAGAAGTGTCGCAAGTTCGCTTGGAGTTTATTAAACTGAAAAACCGTTTGAAAAAACAAGAAGCTCAACTTAAACAGAAAGTTAGAGTTCATGTTCTAAACTTTTTAGTTTGGTCTCCCAATTACAAAAATTTCAACTAGAATAAAATTATAATTTGCGATTGTGGTTTTAGACAATATTTACAACGTTTTGAAATAATCAGTTCAAGACAACGTTTTTCTTAGCCGTCTGATATAATCTTTCATTGTGAACCCCCTCCCGAAATTTTCGAAATTCAATGCTGATAATACGAGTTAAAAAAAAAAGTTGTATATATAGGAAGAATTGGCAGAAGGTCTTCACTTGATTGACTTTGAACAACTGAAAATTGAGAATCAAACATACAACGAGAAAATTGAAGAAAGAAATGAAGTAAGAATGTGCAACAACACTGCAAATTGTATTGATTTTGCCCTCCGTTTTTGCGACACTTTTAGCGTAAAAATTTGCACCAAAACAGTTTTGCATAAGCGATCTGGACTAAAAGCTATAGTTTGGTACTAACCATCATGGTGTAGTTGTTATTCGTTTGAAATAGTATTTAGGAATTAAAGAGACGCTCGGTAATCGAATTCTGACGAAAAGCTGATTGCTAGTGATAACCATTCAGTACATTTGCACCAACTAACCCTGCACTACCAAAACAAGGTAGGAAAAGTAACTGGCAGATAATTTTATTACTGTCTCGCCGGTTGTATTGATAACTAAGAAACTTGTGAACATGAGTTGTTGCATGTAATTTAGATCTGTATTTGTAAAATAAAAACTAAAATATGTAGCATGTTGATTTCAGGAACTGCTAAAACTTCGCAAGAAGATCACCATCACTGTTCAAGTTTTGACTCATTTGAAAGAAAAACTTCAATTTGTGCACGCTGAAAACGGAGTAAAAAGAGAGGAACTGGCCATTGTTGAAAGAGAAGTTGCACAGGTGAAATTGTGTTGAGAACTAAATTAGGAAGATGATTAGAAGTACCAGGGTTAAATATTGTTGCTGCAATCCTTACTACGTATGCGCCATTCTCATCTATCAGTTTCTGTCTGATGATTTTCTGAATAGTTTTAAATAACAAGCTTTGAATACATTCTATTTAAAAAAAAGAAACATAGTCTGAAATAGTGTTCCATTAGATAAGCTATATCCATTTTATTAGTATAGTTGCAGCTATGCGTAAGACAATTTCAGAAATTTGCTTAAGCAATTTACTCAAAATCGATTTTGTTGTTTCATTTTGAATACAACCAGCTTTGAGGCTAAATCTATCTTTGCTGTTTGAATGAAAGCCACAAACTTGCCCATTTCATGCCTTAGCCTTGTCATTCAGAAGGCATCACCAAAATAAAACATGTTGCCATTCAAAATAACTACAGTATTACCGTTTTAATACGCTAAAACTTCATTGTTTATTTAGAAATGCGGCATTGTAATTATTGTCATTACAAAAATGTTGTTTAACCTCTTTGCTCAGCTAGTACAAATCATTTCAAAATATACCCATTCTTAAGCTTTTATTTACTGTGCTGAACTTCAGAACGAAAGGTCAGGAGTTTAAAACTCCGTATTAGCACCATTTGTATTCTTCAGGAAGCTCGTCCGGAACTTAAAGAAAAGTTGCTTTGTTGCTCCAGCAAAAAGTCTGGTTCGAAAGCGAGTGTGTAGCGGTGGCTATACATGGAATCAGCAGGTCAAAGCCGGAGAATACTCCAGAAAAAAGAATCCAATCGAACTATTTATTTATTTAAATCGCACATGTATGAAATATATACAGTATAACAAATTGTTGTCATTCAGAAACGAGATATTTTGTCCCGAAGCAAGCAAGCACGTGACAGCTTACGTCATGAAAACAACAAGTTTCAACAAAAATGCGGATTGTTAGGAAATTCGGATTTGTTGCGCGATTTTGAGGTGAGGAATACAATCAATCATGATTAAATGATGATGCAAAATAACTTTCGTTTTCATACTTAACAAAACTGCTCAAAGCACAACAAATTGCTGGAAAATAATCGCAGTAAAACCTTACAGATGATAAATTTTATTAACTGAATTTGTTTTAAACCAAAACATCAAAGCAATATTCAGTTGAAAAGGTATGCCAATTTCTGTGAACTGTTGCATCTAGTAGCTTTTATGCAGTTTTTGTTCATTTGTAACTTTGTCACAATTTTCAAGTAACGTTAAGTTCTGAGCAGTTTCATTCTCCAATTATTCCGGTAAGTTAGCGCCAAACGGAAGATCTGTGAATACCATTTTTAAGTCTTGAATATGACTAGACCAGAGAATTAAACCCAAACCGACCAACTACAGTGTGGTTGCATTTTTACACAGAAAGTGCTCCCCATCACGCAAGTTTTTCTACATGTAAGAGACAAAAGTTTTCCGAGACCCAAACTGCTGTGTGCAGGTTGAAATGAATCTTTGCGAAGTGTAACTCATATCATTTCGCTTGTACAGGACAGCACAGACGAAGCAGCTGACTTGGAACACCGCTTAGATCTTCTCAAACGTACCCACGCTGAACTGACACTGAGTCTGAACGGCATTAAAAAGAAAATTGAACTGGCCAAAGATAACCAATCATAGAACAAGACATTCACTACTATTTATGTTTATGTACTTTTTAAACTTTGCAAGAGTATTTTGAATAAATTTATTTCTTTTTGAAATTTCAGTCTTGTTTGTGGCGTAATGCCTAATTGATTTTCAACAAAGGAAAACTATTTTTAAAGGCGTAAGGTTACTGCATATTATTGGTGCTTTGCTCCCCTCTTGCTTGTGCAAAATGAACGATTTGAAATGATTATTCATACCGCAAACCCCATCAAGATCAGATTGTGGTAAGCGGCAGTTTATTTTGAACCAGTCATAGATGCAAACTCATAATCCCTTTACCACAAACGAGGTGATGTTGTTGATCGGTAGGTAAGCTAATAGCTTTTTATGATACGCTGGATAACCAGCATTACTACTTAAATCCTGTGAAGCAGGAGCAACACGTTTGGTCAAGAGCGTTTGGAGTCCTCTTTTTTTTAAATGCAGGCCTACGTTGCATGTACATTTTACATGTTTTGCTCTTTAATCTGATGATCAACACACAACAAATTTGCCCAAAACTGTGCGAGAAGTTTGCTATCGTGCGTAAAACGTTAGTTATGTCAAAAATCGTTTAACCTATCCCATTTAATTTGATAAAAATTAGGTTAGTGGTAACGCTAGACACATTAACCAGTAAAGAAGGGTTTTAGCATGACGTACAAAACCCAATAAACGTTGATATATACCTGAAAGTTAAACGGTTAGGCCAACTTACTTTTTTCTCATTGAGTTGTTGCATTTGTAAATACCGGATGTTGGTTCGGTTTAGTGGCCTAATTCAATGTGTAGAAAAGTGTATACAATTTAAATGAATACGTCAGTCATTTATGCCTACTAATTCAGCAAAAGAAGGCAGAGGTATTAAGCAACATTCAGAAGAAAATGTACGTTTTTTTGAAACTATTTTTGTTAATTAGTTTTTCTCGGGGAAAAAATGTTTCCAATATAGGGCAGAATAGTATTTCCGTAACAAACAGTGCAATGTTAGATGCAAGCACACATACAGTACAGACTTTTTCAACTAATATGGATGACAAAACAACTTCATCAATGATGATGCAATCATCTCTTCCCAATCGTTCCCATGACAACTTTGATGACGTAAACGAGCTTCTGGAGATTATCGAAAAGAGCTTGATCAGTTACGGAGAAGATTTAGTCGAGGGATGTATTGATGAAGCCGAACTGCATAAAATACTCCCAAGAGCAAAAAACGGTAAGTTAAGCCTTGAGTTCTAACTTCAACAACATCGACAAGTGAGTTTTTCATGCAGCTCTTTTTGGTAGCTTTCTGTCTTCAGTAAACTGAGGGTGTGGTTATGTGTATTTATCTTCTAGGCTTGCAGGACAACAACAATAGCGCAAACGGAATGCTGGAACTTAAAAACTCTGAAGCAGGTTCGGAGCTTCCAAATTCAATATTCGGCTTAAACTTTTTCAGTTATTTATTCTGCAGTTTGCATGGGTCAAGCGAGGGGAAACCACTGAAGTCATGCTCTCCCCCAAAGTTTTTGGATTCGATCAAAAAATGAAGGTGTTTTTAGTCACAACATCAATTCTCCTCTCAAAAATTATCTAATATATTTGAGGAGCCTCAAGACCAAAAAATATATTTTGGCCTCAACTTATCAAAAGAATTTGCTTCTGGCTAGGCTAATGAATGCTTGTTAGAACCCATTGAGCAAAAGAAATACCTTAAAGTGGCCTTTTTTAAAGCACAACAGTGCAGATGTCATGACGTTTAAACGTCAGAAAGCTGCACTCAACCTCCATTTGGAGACATAACCTTTGACCTATCTTTCTGTGCATGTGCAATAGGTACTATTGAAACCCTTTGAAACGAAGTTTGGTCGTGTAGAAAACCTAGCTACGCGAAAAAGGAATAAGAGTGTCAGAATATTTCGAATCACCTTTTCAGTTGCGGCTTATTTTTGATTGGTTTCCGTAAAATACTTAAAAAGTATCCTCTTGCTGCAACAAGGCGAAAACCTAGGAAAAAATTTACAATTTACGCATTTTTTACTATTTACGAACATATTACGCAAGCAATTTACGCATTTCGTGATGAAGGAAAGACTCGGATTACTTTAAATGTAAATACCAACATACTCCAAATTATTGAGGCGGGCTTGACAGATATCTCGTTGAAAAATTCAAGTTTCACAAAAGGGTTGTAGGGTCTATTAATTTCTATTCCTTAAGTTATGTTAAAGACGGCGGAAGAAGTGCTACATCTGCTGGTGCATCTAGAATCCGTGACACCTGATGCGAATTCGAAAGGTGTCATCCTAATTTTAAAAACGTTTTTTGAGGCTAGTCAGTTAAGGCGAAGCCGGTGAGGGTGGCGCCCCTTTACTTGAGTGACGTCAACAGCTACTACCACCACGGCTTTGCTATTTTCAGAGTATTTTAAAATTTTGCTAAAAATCGCTTTGTATTGCCAGACAAACAGCCAAAAAGTTTTGAAATTGTTTTTCGTCCTGTTGACACTGTGCTGTATATCCAACGTCGTATCGGTGTACGCTTTGGTGCTGGTTTGCCGGAAGTCTTATAAAAAACGAGTAATGGTGAAGAAAACCGGATACAAACAATCCTTTGTCAATGAGTCGGATGCAAGTCAAATTAGTGATCCCATTCAAGATATGGTTGATGATTCCACGTTTCTTCCTGATATCCAAAGCTCCGCATCCAGTTCTGTGAGATGCAGACGCAGCAGCAGCCGCTGTTACACTGTTGAGGTATAACTTGGCAAACATTTGTTGCGCAAGACTTTATTTAGAGTTATTGTCGTATTTGTTGTTGTTGTTGTTGTTTACTTCTCTTCCTTTGTATTGATTTAAATGAAACATCCAATTTAACACTGCAGGTCTAAACAAAGTAAGGCTTGGTGAAAGTGGCAGTCCATTTTACACCAGTCTTAAATGCCGATAGCAGACTGGTAGTTTCAACCTCAATACGGCAGACCACGAATAGAGCCTAAAGCCAACCATTACTTTATTTCTTGATATTATGAAGTTTCTGCTTTGTTTGGAACCAAAGTCCACCATTATTTTAAGTGATTTGTGAGTTATATAGATTGCGTTAAATTTTTTGTTGCTTATTAGGCACATCAGCAAAAAAATGAGAAATTTGTAAGTGCACCCTTTTGCCACGTTGCCTTCTTTTCTATGACAGAAAAGAGGTCAAGGTGGGAGAGGAAAATGTGTAACGAAATGGAATAAAGTTGATTGTTCAGTTATTCTGTGCTTGTTGCTAGAATCAGCTAACCAGCCTAAGTTGCCCAGCTATGGTTAACTGGTGGAGATTGCTTTCAAGTTCGCGTGAGAAGTAGTGAATTCAAGCAATTAGATGGAATACCATAATTACACAGACTATGTTGTAACGAGAATTCGGGCCTAGGAAATGTGATCGCTATCACAATCTCATTCTCCGCTTGCAGAACAATTTCCAGGTTTATCGTAAAACAATTTGAGTTCAAACCCAATTCGCAGTTAACAATAGTGATGACAAGTCTCTGTTAATCAAGAGGTTTGCACCTAAACGAATGACATTGGCGTAAGACTCTGTATCTAGAAGCATCATTAAACTAGCCAGCAGCATTATGCGGAAGTCCTTGAGGGTATTTACAGACGTGGGACTTTTGAAAAACCGGATTTTTTTGGAAATTCAACGTTTCGTTCCGAAATTCGATCGTCAACAAAAACCTCTTAAAGCGAAGCTTATGGCACGCGAAGGTTTGAAAGAAAATTATTTTAGGGGCTGCAAGAAAACACAGAAATTATCATTTTGTTTCTCTGGCAAACACGGTGGTTTATCCATTAATATAAAATTTAGCACTGACTCTCATATACTCTCGCACCTTTCCTGAAACAACTACTTATACATGTACATTACCGTAAAGTAGCCCGTTGCGATCCGGTACACAGTACCGGTAAAAGAATATTGAACGGTGCTGCATACTAATAAGAATTAGGCCAATTGCTTTTAGATGTCAAGCCAAAAACCTAGGCCAGAAACTTTTTTGGGAAAAGTTTTAGGCTCTCGCAAAGAAACTTTCTCTATTTACACATCCATCACAGACGGAAAAGTAGGGAGCTAGAGCGCTGAAGGTCCCCCAGATTTTTTTAGCCCCTTCGCAAAATATTATCAGTCTTTCCAACAATTTGAAGAATTAGCAAATATTGTGAGAAAAAGCTTCAAAATAGCAAGATAAATTTCTACGTTCTGGAGCTGAAAATGGGCAAAAATTCACTCTGAAAACTTTGTACTCAAGAAAGTTGTCACCTGGCTTTAGACTCCCTATACAAAACAAATTGTTATGCCCAAAACCACCATGCATTACGTATTAGCTTCATTTCAACTTTGGCGTGCTTGCTGAGAGGGTGCCAAGTAACTTGGAATAATATCTTTGTAAGAGCTTGAATTAGGTGAACGTTCCTTTCAAAATCGCCTTTAAAATAGATTAACCTTGACTGGTGTGCCACGTTATTTTACAAATATGGTAAGAAACGCTATAATCTCGATTTGCCGCGCTTCGACAAATGTAGAGGTGTTGACAAGAAAAGATGCTATAAAGTAGAGGCAAGCCTGCAGCTGCTGGCATTTTAGAAGTCATTGGAAAGGGATAGGTGATTGCTGAGAATTTGTTAACAACATGTCGGATTCGGAAGAAGATCAAACCGCTTTGGTGTGCGACAACGGATCTGGACTAGTGAAGTCAGGATTCGCAGGAGATGACGCTCCCAGAGCAGTCTTTCCATCTATTGTAGGAAGACCCCGACATCAAGTAAGAAATTTAAATGAATTTTATGTAATTTTTTTCCGCTCTTTTACCAGCATCGAAGTACATTGGGGCGCTTTATTAACTCTACAATAACTGCATAGTCGAACGTTCAGTCCTAACCGTAACAATGATACCTACGTTGTTGGAATAAACACTTCACCAAAATTCTACTTGTTTGATTTCAGCGTACTAGTAGTAGAAACATACAAAGCTCGCTGAATTTTATGTTGGCGTTGAAGGGTGATGACCCCCAAACGGCATGACAGTAGCAAAAAGAGTAAAAAGAACACCAAAAAATTAATCTTCAAAAAAATTTTTCACATTCTTGTACACCAAAGTGGGTAAAATTTCCTTCACAGAAATAGTCTTCATCTTTACAAAATGCTCGGCCCCCAAAGAAATTTTTTCTACTGAGGCCAGTAATTGACGTGTGCCTCTCCCACCCCCAAAATTTTTTTTCTTACACCAATTAAAATTTGAAGCTTATTACAAAACTTGTTTAGGGTGTTATGGTTGGTATGGGTCAAAAAGACAGCTACGTTGGAGATGAAGCTCAGAGTAAAAGAGGTATTCTCACTCTCAAATATCCAATTGAGCATGGTATCATCACAAACTGGGATGATATGGAAAAGATATGGCATCACACATTCTACAATGAGCTACGAGTCGCCCCTGAAGAACATCCTACCTTACTCACTGAAGCTCCTCTCAATCCGAAAGCAAATCGAGAGAAGATGACCCAGATTATGTTTGAAACCTTCAATGTCCCTGCGATGTACGTGGCTATTCAGGCTGTATTGTCATTGTACGCATCAGGAAGAACTACCGGTAAGAAGTGAAAATAAATGCAGTAATTATTGGAGGCAAAGTAATAAAAACCCTCCTTTTTCTTTTCAACTGGTATAAAAATGATAACAGCAAAAAAAGCGGCTCCTCTGGCGCATGCTTTTAATCAAACACCCAATGAAGTAAGAGTAGGAGACTGAAGCACCACAAAAATTTTTTAAATGAGAAAAGTATACTCCCTTTTGAAAAGTTGATCTCAAAAAAAATGGTCAATACTTGCGTTTGAAGCTGATAATTGGAAAGCAGTCGCTCACAAAAACTTGATCTCCAAATGAAAAAAGGTCTTTAACTTTGGTTGAGACGCAAACGCCTTTAATCCCCATACAAAACAAAATGTGAAGCCTGTGAAAATACTCAATTTCAAAAGTTAATGCTCATTTTCAAACAGGGAGAATTTAAACATTTGTTGATAAGACACGAAAGTCTTGTTTTTTTTGAGGTTAATTTGGATTTATATTCTTATTGTTGGCGGCTTATCTTCATGGGAAAACCGTTCGTGATTTTCGCATTTATGGCACAGTGAATTTTTATAACGTGATTGCAACTAAGCAGAGAAAATGACGAAAAGTGTCATTGCAAAGACTTCGCAACAACGCTCTGTAATCTGGAAAAGCCTAGAAAGTCAATTGAACGCAAATTTGCGAAAACAAAGGAAACGCGTTTTGTTTCAGAATTAAGCTACTGAATGTAAATACATTTTGTTTTGGCAATTTGAATGAAGATAGTTAAGGTTTTTCTGTTGTTTTTTGTCCTTTTAGTTGGTTTGCTTCAACCTGGTGACAAAACGACTTACTAGATTTTGCCAGATCAAAGCAATTGCTCAACCGAAGATCGGCGCGACGGCGTAGTCGTGAGAACGTTCGCTTCGCATTCGGTAAACCTGGGATTCATTTCCCCAGTCGAGTTATACCAAAAGACTTTTAAAAATCGTATTCACAGCTTCCCTGCTTGGCCCTCAGCAAAAAAGGGATAGAGTGTAGAACAAGCCGGCAATCTTGCTTGTTATGTCCTTGGTCAAGACACTTAACGGGATGCCTCCATCTTAATGTGACAGACAGGTGGTGGGGCCAATCAGTCTACCCGTCGTGGTGGCCCAGTCTAACTGAAGGCTCGCAAACCGAGCCTGAGCGCACGCGCAGTGTAGGTACATCTTCCTGCATAATGCTCAAGAACGAATTGCTCAAATACAAAGAACCGAAGATTTCCATCGACAAAGACCTAATAGCACTTCACTTTATTGCTTACAAACTGAACAAATTCATGAGAAATATAAAAAAAACATGAAATGTAGTTTGATTACATAAACTATTATTCAAAATGTTCAACCAGATCATCATTTTTGTCATTTACTGGAATTTCCAATCAGAATTTTTTCTTAGCTGCGGGGGTGAATTCACCAGTTGGAAAATTTCCTGGCGTTTCACGTCAGGAATACCTCTTGGTTGATTTTTGTAGGTGGAGCAACGTCCAGTCTAAACTTGGGTTTCAGAAAGTCTACTTCCTGGTAGTTTCCCTCAAAACCTTGCTTAAACCACATTGCGCGTAAACCTTTTTCGAAATTCTGTCCCAGAGATCGAGTCGAGACGAGGTAGCCTAATTTTCCTGAATTTTCTGCTGCGGTGACCGTCCTCATGTTCATAAAAAATCATGGCATTGCATTACGATTGGCTTGATCTTAGCCCCGCATTTGTCGCAGACATCTACGAAATCCTGAAAGGTACAAATCTCGAGACACTTTTTTATTTTTCTTCCGATGCTGCCATGTCTGCACGCATAATTGTGTGTCCCCTTTCGAAATACTCCATCGTGATGCTCTGAGGGTCCCAGTTTTGATTGATAGACCAATACAATACGGTGTGGAGAGTCCAATTTTGTTTTATCCTACGCAGTTGTCTGTCCAGAATATCACAGTATCTGTTTCACAAACGTTCACACACTTTATATAAAAGGAGGCAAGGTCCACGCCCCATCTACGTGAGATTGCCTCGTGCGACAAAACAACAAAGTCATTATCTTCTTTTACAGCTGCAAATGTCTCATTAAAGACAACCAACTTGCTAACAAAGAAGTGTTCTTTAAGGGTCATTTTGGAAAAAAGGATAATCTTCTGCATATCAACAGTAAATATACTAGTGTTATCTGCATCTTTGTCCCGGTCTTCGCGGTAACGAGTGCGAGCTTCTTTGGCTTTTTTCTTATGATCTTGGCCAACTTTGCATTGCTCACAAGCATCGACATCACGAGCTCCATCAAGGTCTTTGCAGTGTGTCCTGTACTTTGCACAAACGTCACACTCCTCCTTTGATGGTTTGCCAAAGCCAAAATTTTCTGATTGAAACACCCGCTGATTTACTATGTTACTGAGATCTCGATACCTCCACCTATAGTCCTCTCATACAGTGGTGATTGTCAAATGGAGCTCAAGATGCCGCTTTTTGGGTGCAGTCTAAGATTTATATTGGCGACACTGGGGATGATAAGACATGATGTGCTTCCAAATTAAGTCTTTATTAAGTTTAGTTTATGGAGCTGCCTTTCCTCGATTGTCTTTTATCAGAGTCCCATCTTTTACCATTTCTTTATGTCTCTCCAACTCAGTAATCATCACATCTGTTTTTAGTTCAAGTGTTCTAAAAAACATGTCTTTACAAGCTAATTCCTTTGACACTAACAGAGGCAGTGAGTAGTAAAGTGAATGCAAACGTTTGCATTGGCCTTGGGAATTTTTCCTGGTCATTATAGGGTTAACATGAATGTGACCATCAAGCCACAATTTTCTTTCGGAAAAGAATAAATCCTAGAACGACTGATTGATAAGTATCTTCTGCTCGTGGGTAAACCTAGTCTGGCACTTCCTTCTGCAGGTTTCCTTGCATCCATTGAGGAGTGGGTACTTCTCTTTATTATAGGCCTTCATATCTTCAATTTGAAGTCTTTTTCTAGAATCAAGAAAATTAACTATTAAGAATTTATTTACTTCAAAAAACTGTGATAAAAATATTTTTTCTTGACCTATTTTTATCGCATGTTTGACTAAAAAACATAAACAAAGTGATAAAATAGCTACGGCTTTTATAATCGCAGAGTCATCTTACTTACTTTGGCTTTAATTCTGGCTACTGTTGAGGGACTTCATTTATTTGTTCGTCATCATGATTTTCAAAACATTCTTTAGCAGCGGGCTTGGCAGGGGTTTCATCGATATCACTATCAGAGCTGCCCTAATCCACGTCAATCTCATAGTCTCGGGTGGTTATAGCAGACATATTGGACCTTACATCAACAGGCCTAGATTCACCAGAGCTGTTGCTCAAGATACTCACTGTGACAGTCTCAGCTACGTCAACACTAAGATCATTGTAATAATTCCAAGGGTCTTAGCCAGCAATAGATGTAGCAGGGGTTTCTTCGATGTCACAGTCAAATCTGCCCTCATTCATGTCAATCTCAGAATCTTGCTTGAAGATTATGGCAGACACGTCTCTCCTCAGATCGGCTATAGCAGCCTAAGAAGGCCTAGATTCATCAGCGGTGCTATCTAATGCGGTATTTATAATCTCAGTCACGGAAACACTAACAGGCATGGTTATACTCACGTCCAAGCCGAGTATGTTGCCCTTCTGTACCCTTTTGTCTGCTTTAATTGCTACTGTCTGATCATTTTGTTGCTGCGTAGCCTTTTTCAATACCAGCTCTACGAGCATTTTCCCACGGGATGCCATTGTACCACCAAAGAATATGTAAAAAATTTGAGGAATGTTAGCTCAAGATTACAATCATGAATGCTGTCTTAGTTGTTATGATTACTTGACCAGAATCAGAAAAGTGATTGGATTGACTCAGCTGCCATATTCATTACGATCACATGACTAGAATCAAAAAACGTGATTGGATGGAATTAACTGCTATATCGATTGTAATCACATGACGAGAATTAGCCAATGTGATTGGATTAACTCATATGAGATCCGTGTTTGGATTTTATCCTTCAGTTTATCAAGGTGTATGTAACACTTCCTTGCTGGCAGTTTTTCATGAGGAGGAACCTAGTGTGTCACGTATAATGATCACGAAAAATTTAGCAAGTTAAATTCCTAGATTTTCTCGTTATTTTAGTATATTTTTTAGGATTCTGGTTACTAGTTTTTTGAGATGAAAAACTGCCAACCGAAAAGGGTTTCCAGAAGGGAAAAACCTAGTAAATCGATCAAATGTAGGTCTAACTGAATTTCTACGAAAACTTGCCTAACTAGATTTTTCCAGATTACAGGAAAACGTAGCTATTGCAGATCAAAACACTAAATATGCAAAGGATTTTACATCCAATACTCGCGTAGTTTTGGTTTGTTAAGAAAAGTCATTCATGGCAATTTTTTCAGCCTGATTGCGGCAATTATGGTGATAATGTAGAGCGCGGAAAATGCTGACAAAAAATTTGAACGCAAGTTTTTTAAGTTGTTTTATCGTTTACTTTTTATCGGAGATTAAATTCATGATAGCTCAATTTTAAGCATAAAATAAACGAAAAAGGTTGCAGAAATTATTGTTACTATCATCATTATTATGTAGTTTTTAGCACTTTTTAACTTCATCGGTTTTTCAATCATGACTGTGTCAATTCGGTTTTATGTTTTATTTTCGCATTGTTCCCTCTTCTGAGTGCCATGATGAAGAGCTGTGAACGACTTGCCAAGAGAATTGAACTCATGTCTACAAACTACATCCGGTTGTGCGCCTGTACCTTTCATCGCAGCCATTTCATAATTTGAAGTATAAGAGTAGACTTTAAGTGAAATGCAAAACAAGCGACATAGGTTTACTGACTGATCACTGGTCTGTTTTTTTTTCTGCAGGTATCGTCCTTGATTCTGGCGATGGTGTATCACACAATGTTCCTATTTATGAAGGGTACGCACTTCCTCACGCTATCGCGCGGTTGGATTTAGCCGGACGAGATTTGACAGATTACCTAATGAAGATTTTAACTGAAAGAGGATACGCATTCGTAACTACAGGTTGAGCGTTGATAAGCTTAGCGTAGTCTGACGATGAAAACTGCTTCAAAATTTGCTTATTTGCCCTGACCATACTTCTTATCGTTATGAAAAAAAGCTGTTTCGCCAAAAGGCTTTTATCAGTACGAGTTGCGGCAAATGAAATGTAATGTCATGGAAATTTTTTGCTGAAAGTTTTTTAGCGTCATGACATATTTTTCACTAGAATATTCTTGAACGAGTAAATTCGGTTTTAAGTTATATTCCCCGTAATACCCGTATCGCTGAGCTTCGAGCAGGCGTCTGTGAATATCATTAATAAAGTCTTGGGCGATTAGGGAATTGAAGCCATGTCCCCCGACTGCAAAGTAAACGCTTAACCACGACGCCACGATGCCACGACGTCACAACGTGATCAAAAGCCGAAGTGAACGCGCATTTATCTTAAGAATTCTGACCTAAGAAATAATCAAGAATTTTAGCGAGCATATTACAACAGATTTTCTTATAAATCACGTGTGTTTGCTGCGACTTTCTCTCGTTTAACGCAGTCCGGCTTGGAAGAGAGCCTTACAAAAGGTTTTGGTCTCACAGCTTTTCATGAAATTTTATCAGTGATTTTTTGCAGGAAATGTGATCAACTGTGTTCAAGTGTTGTTTGGTTTTAACAATAACTGTGCAATCATGAGTTTAGTCCTCCAGATGACGACCTAGAATACTATGGAATAATTTTGGAATAAGCACGATTACTATTACTTTTGGAATAAGCACGATACCATGGTTTGCTTTTATTGGTGGCTAGCCACAAGCAACATATTTACGGAAAGTCACACCATAGGTAGTAAAAACATAATTGTCTTGGCTGCTTCTAGCCCGCTAGCACCATCTTGGGGATCTGGATGAAAAAACGCTGAAGAGTGATGCTTATTTTTAATTTTTCTACGGCTTTTCCTTTTTAGCTGAAAGAGAAATTGTTCGAGATATCAAAGAAAAACTTTGCTACGTTGCACTTGACTTCGAGCAAGAGATGGCAACTGCAGCTTCATCGTCCTCCCTAGAGAAAAGCTACGAACTCCCAGATGGTCAAGTGATTACCATCGGAAACGAGAGATTCAGATGTCCTGAAACATTGTTCCAACCATCATTCATCGGTAAACTAAGCTGAATAAACATACGGTTACATTGCCTAGCTTCAGGGGCGAAGGGGAAAGCTATAGCTGGTTAAATGAGTCATTGGTTGTTTTTGACATTGGAAATGTTAAGATTTTACCTCGCTTCTACTTCCCAAGAAATGAGAGCCGATTTGTTGCTAGAGCAAATGAAAAAATTTTTGTTGAAAATCAATCATGAAAACAGAGAGACCAGTCAGCCTGACACCTGGTATTCGAGTTTTGTTGTCTTGATTTCGAAGAAAAATGCTCAACATCCATGAAGGGTGATAAACTTTATTTTGCTTTTCCAACACCTCTGCAGTATAAAACGAGAAATTTCTTTCACCCCTCCCCTCAAGAAAAAAGGTTAACTGTTTCCAGTTTTATTCTTTGGTTCCGCTTTTCCTTTAACATATCTTAATTACGCGCCTAAAATGCTTTGATTCACTAACGGCTCGCTGATACAAAAGCAGTTTACTTCATAAATTACCGTATATAAGGTGCATTAGGCGTATGAAGAGAGGCAAAAAGAACCATGCAAAACCCTCTCCTAAATATTTGAAAAATTTAAAAATTTGAAAGTGAGGGTATTTTTTATGAAATTATAATTTCGTTAAAAGGTTCACTTAACAGTGAAGTATGCTTTGGCTCCTGTAACCAACCTTTTTTCTGTCTACGTCATTGACTTTATTTAGGCATGGAGTCCGCCGGTATCCATGAGACCACATATAATTCCATTATGAAATGTGATATTGATATCCGAAAAGATCTCTACGCCAACAATGTCCTTTCCGGCGGAACCACGATGTATCCCGGTATTGCCGATAGAATGCAGAAAGAAATCACCGCTCTCGCTCCAAGTACCATGAAAATCAAAATCATTGCTCCGCCGGAGAGGAAGTATTCCGTATGGATTGGTGGGTCAATCCTTGCTTCTCTTTCGACTTTCCAACAAATGTGGATCACCAAACAAGAATATGACGAAGCTGGCCCCTCTATTGTGCATAGAAAGTGCTTCTGAAGCTTTTAAGTGTTTGTAGGATATGCATTGTACCGCTTTACGTGTTTTGTTTTGTGGGAAAATTTCACGGTGAATAAAAGCTTGCGAATATGAACAAATTCGTGTAAAATTATGACCACTCACTGGAAGGATCTTCAAAAACCTCTTTGGAGTTAAAATTACTTCCAGGCAGCAGACGGCCTACCAGAATTTTTGTATGGGAGCCCGGTATTGCCCGGTACTCTCTGCTTTTTACCACTTGCACCGCAACCAAGTAGGAAAATTGCTGTCACAAGTTTTTACCAAAGGGCTAGTGTAACAAGAGCATGCCAAAAAAGCAAGGCAATTGCACCACTTCCAAACGATTTATCAAAGAACCCATCTTAGAATTTTTGGTGCCTCTACGTTGTTGGTCGAAATATTTTGATATTGTAAAAGGGCCAGATTTCCCTCTGTCTAAAATTTAGAAACTCTCCTGCTTTAGACCAAATTTTTTGTGTGATCAGAAAGGCTTTTAAGAAAAAAGAACAACATTTCGAATTTATCTTGCTGTAGAATAAAAAAACTGCGTTTCCACCGAAATTTCTTCTGGCTTCGCCGCTGGCATGCGTGGCCTAGAATCATGAGAACAGTATCTTTGCTACGTTTCAATCCCAATCCGGAGTCAGTGTCTATTTCAAGAGGTCTGTAGACTTTGATCTTGCAATAGTGCTCTTCCAACCTTAAAAAATCTGAAAAATAAACGACTTCAGTTTTTTAATTCGTTTTTTTACCCAAATTGTATTATGTTGTACTGGTTATTTTCCTTCTTTTCACAAATAATAGTTAATCTTAAAAAAAGAAACAAGAAAATGATCTGTTTGACTAAGACGACCAAAACAATCGCTTTCGAATAGTCGATCTCCACATAAAGATTTATCTGTTGACAAATAAACAGGAAGTACTTAATTAGACTGTTAGTTAGGCCTACAACATTTTCTAGCTGTAAAAGAAAGACAACTCTATAGGATAGGGGTGGCCAAACTGCGGCTCTTTTGACTCATGTTGTATTTGTGTAGAGTCAAGCAGTGTAAAGGTGTACAAGCTGTTGTGTACCACGTTAAGTTTTGGGGCCGGTGAATCTCTTATTTCGGGCTGTGGAAATGATGGTCTCCGAAAAAAAAAGATCCATACCTTTTATTTGCTCGGCGAATGCGTCAATTTTTGGATTGAAAATGCGTGAATTCATTCTAAGGATTGCGTAGCAGCTCTTTTAATGATGGCCTCTATCGTTTTTGGCTCTTTATTACGGCAAGTGTGGCCACTCCTGCTTTGGGATGATAATCCAAGCGCTGTTACGTTAGTTTCTGAAATAAAGACTTTTTCGGAAATCCGCTGCTCGAAAGCGTTATTTATTACCTTTTTTTATTAATTTCCAAGTTTGAAGACTTTTTTGGGGGAATCTACTAGCTCTAGTAGAAAGCGAATTTTCTCCATTTTCTTTTAAGATCCCACATGATTTTAAGTCTTTTTGTGGATTTTGGTATTAAAAGATAGGAATAACCTAATCGCAAAATTGAGAACAATGGCGATATGTTTTCGTGTATTAGTTAGACAATTATTTTTTCTTTCAAATGGAAGACACACCCTTCAAAAAGAAGACGTATGGTAGCTTCTAAGGTAGCACTCAAAATAATTTATGCCATCTGGACTCTCCCCAAGCGAAAATACCAAACCCCTCTCCAGCGATGACCCTCTTATGGCAGTCACATTACAAGAACTTTTTAGGATCGGCGGATTCTAACCAAGAGTGACTATATCAAAAGCAATGTAAGTGTGGCGTTGGGGCTTGGTAACTCCGAAGCAAGTCCGAACAAGTCCATGTTTAGCCCCCCTTCCGTTGTCCTGCCAGACTGCAACAAATAAAAAAGCAATGATCATGCGAAAGCAAAGCAAACCATTAAGCAAGGGAAATTATCGTAGTTCCTTCTTAAAGAATATCAGAGATGGTCATCTAATGCAGATATAAAGCTCGCGTAATTTCTCGCAATAGTACATCTCCCCCCCCCCCCTTTTACGTAGGCTGCTAAGGCGATTAGCACAATTTCTATTATTAAACCAGTTAAAAATTGAGTAATAGCGGTAGGGATCAAAGTTGAAAGAAAATTGTCTTGAAAGTGGCAAGAGCACTCAGTAACTGTTCACAAACTACGGTAGCTTTAAGCTAAGGACATGATCTTTTATGGGAGTCAACTTCTGCAGAGCGAATATTTTTTTAGACAGGTGGGTAAAACCTTCTAGTAGAGACCACTTCTTCTCCTATCCTAAATTAATGACTTTTTAAGTACAACTTTTTTCCTAAAGTAAACACTTTTTTAAAAAATCAAGTTGCACTGGTTTTCTTATTCCCTCAACATGCTATTGATTCAATCAATCATTTTAAATCTATAAAAACTAGAGAAGCAATGGAAAATAACCTTGCGAATTACAAAAAGTAGCCCAAAAAGCTGCAAACCGTAAAACTTGATAGCAAGAGCTTCACAAAAATTGCCCTACTTGCGACTTTTTCTCAGCGATTGGCAAAGATCGTTAATGTAAAACAAAGAAAAAGGTCGGCAAAGATCTAAAAGAGAGCCGAAATGTCCCTTGCAGAATGCCGAATCAAAGTTTGCCTGAAGTTGCAAAGAAGAAGAGATTTATCTCAGCTGCAGCTGTTGTTTTGCCGGCTTTGATGTTGCAAACATCTGGCAGCATGCTTTTTTTGAGCATAACAGCAATTCCTCCACTATGTCGTCACAATTCAAATACTCTGATAAGCCAAGCAAACGGAAGTGACCCGATTCAAAACTTTAAATTATTATTTATTAGCAGCAGATTTGAGAGGAGTATGTTACTGGTAAATTATTGCTTAGTAGCAAAAATGTTGTAATATCACAGGCAGTGCTGTCAACATGTAATACTAGCGTAAAACAGTACTTACTGGTTTTTATCAGTTCACCGAAACTTAGCGCTGGTCTAATTAGGATGGTATTAAATGAATGAATGTTGTATTACTGGCTAGTTGCAGCTGAAATCTATTCATGATCAGCATTGAGGAAAAGTTAGGATTGTGCATTGTCTTCAAAGGGCCTAAGTACTGCAGTCTACCAGCAGCAACCACAATAAATGTAAGAATTAGATTCTAGGGATTATTATCAAAATACATAGCTCATTGGTCTAGTCAATATCAACTCTTGTTTTAGTTTATTATTTCACCCATCTAGCCTTAGCTGTCAAAGGGACCCTTTGAGCTGGATAAGAAACTTGTGTGCTTTTGAGAAAAAACGACTAAGATTACTTGGTAAATAATCCATACTGAACTTTGGTAGGTATACGTAATTAATTATTATTGTACAAAAATGTCTAGTTACCTTCCTCAGGGGCGAGATGTTAAAGGTCGTTCAACAACAAATTCTAGAAAACGTGATCTTGGACTTCATTGTCCACCTTTTCACACTTCACAGCCAACTTTTAGCGGTGGTGCTGTGCCTACAAGTTGGAGGAGCCAGAGCCAGTTTCCTGTTAGACAAACTTTGACTCTTCCGCCTCTTCTTGCTCCCCTGCGCCACCAACCGAGTCATTCTTACTTCCACGGTTGGCAACTTACTTCCGCAGAATCAAGATTACGGCGGTGGGAGACGTACAACCCTCTTCATTTAGCGCCAGGCAGGGTTACCGCAAGTGCACCACATCTAGCAATGTGAGTACTAACGTGTTGCCCCTTCTAATTTTGTGTTTAGTAAATATAGTCATAATTTTAGGTCACATTTTCAAAGGCACCCGCGTGAAGTGCAAAGAAGTAGCATCGGCAGTATGCTTGAATTACCGCAACCACATTTTTTAGCCCAAGTAAGTAGCCTACTTGTCATAACATTAAGAACGTAATCTTGGGTGTTTGGTAGCAGATGTTCCTAAAAGCGTAGCTGGGTTGTTATAACAGTACACTTGCACTTGTTTTGACATTATGCGCCTTGACATAAATTTGACCGGAGCCCAAAAATTTGCCCCCTACACCAAAAAAGTTGGCACAGAAGACACTATGGTGCCAAAGATTGCTCAGAAAACAAATTTGCCTTTGAGCAAGCTGCAGACAGTGACACTGTTTGTACCCTTCAGGTCTCTTCAGTGCAACTGGTGACCGACAATTAGCTTGAGACTTTAAATAAAGCATAGCTCAGAACGTTGCACATGTGGGATCTATACTCTGTCTGTCAGTACTCTGCGAAGCAGTATCACTCGTGAATGAGTGGCGGTTGTTGCAGGTGCACTACGAACTGCCACAAGGATAGCGCTGTCACAGCCCAGTGGTCACAGGCTCTTTTATTTGCTTTTTATTTTACACAGAGGTTAACCAATTCCAGTTTGCTTAAATAAATAGTCTTGGTCTGTTTTTGGTAAATTGGCCGGATTTAAATATTGGGCCTACGTAATCTTCAGCTTTTGACTGTGATGTTTGTGCACACGCCAACTTGTCAAAAAACTTGGCATGGATATCCGCAGTATGCGTTTATGTCCGATTTTTGAACGTTTTTTTTTGGTATGCTTTTTTGTACGTAAATTTTCATCCACTTTGCTATTTATATGGTATTACAGTGCATACTTTGCCGTTCAAACTTCAGGTTTTTTCCGCAAAGTAGAATGTATCAAAAGCGTATGCATTTTTTTTTAATAAAAGCGTACAAAACGCTTTTGTTACCTTACTGACAAAATCAGGTTTTCGGACCACAACTTATACTGCGTGACATCATATAAATAGCCATGCGAATGATAATTCTCGTGCGAAAAGCTTACTGTCTACGCAAGAGCAGTGATCGTCAACCTATTATATAATGGTACTCCATCAGCTTTAAAAAACCTGTACACCTTAGAAACATTTTTCTCAGAAATTTAGAAAAATTTCGTTGCGGTTCACTTAGTTGCCGTTGCATTTAAAGGCTAAACTTTTTTTCGGAGCCCACTATTTTCCAACCATCAGTTTTGCCTATATTGGCTTTAATTTTAGAGGGCTGATGATTTTTGGCGGATCGCATAAGACCCCATTCTATCAAAATTATTCTCCAGAAAAAGACCTTTTGAAAAAGTGGTAAACCCTTGGAAAACTGGGGTACACCCTGGGGTGTACTGTATACCTCTTGTGCAAGCGCTGAAGTAGAGGGAATATTGCTATGAACGTTTGTGTAGAAACCTGTGCATTACCCACTGCGCAGAGGCCGCACGTTTACAGAGATAATGTTTGTCAAGAGTTGATTTCAAGTGCAGCAAGTTGCATTTAAATAAGTGGAAGTTCCCAGTTATGTATTCGCGACTCGTTTAAGATACGACCATGCTATTAAATAAATCTAACGTAAAGGTCTTCGCATGAAAACTAATTCTAAACCAAAACCTTTTCAGATAAAATTAAATGTCACATTTTGTGTTCTGTAGCCGCGGCAATGGCATTACTCCATATACGATTTGGGAGCTGCCAACATTGAATGCGTCTTCTGTAAAAGCAATGGTGAGCCGCCAGAAGTATTTCGAAGCCATCGAGTTCGCTCGCACGGCAAAGTTACATGCCCTATTCTTCGCAAGTAAGTTCTCTCATTGAATGCATTTTTATAAGCTGAGTTTATCAATTTTTTTGTAGCATCGGTTTGATAAGCTCTTAAGGTATAGGCGCTTGCTTTTTCTTTCAATTTTCTCGCTACTAACTGTTCCACGGTACAAGCGCCGTGCAACGGCGATTCTAGTCAAACAATTTCGCTTTTGTGATGGCTAGGTTACTGTAAAATTACTTTGCATTTATATAATTGTTCGGTTGATTCTAACCACGAGAAGGAGAGATTTTACATAATTGATATTGATATTCCAGCAACATGAAATACTAGGGTTAGGTTGTGCGCTAAAGCTATTACTGTCGTCCTATGTGTTAGGAGAGTAAAACCAGGCGCGCTACTATGTAATTGTGTTGTATCTTTATGATTGACTGGTGAGCAATCTTGTGTGTACCCTCGCGTGTCTATTCTAACCGATCAGGGCGATGGCGCACCTAGAATCTTGGAAAAGGGGAGAGAAGCGCCTGATTGGAAATGTTTTGGGTGAATAATGACCTTATTTTGAGGTCACCATGTAGGCCAAATGGGAGTGTTTCATCCGTTTTTGAGAACTTTTTATAAATGTACATGTATTGCAAGCTCTTCCTTCTTGAGATGGCATTCTTTTGTTGATCAGCCTTGGTCCAAAAGAGAGGGCCAATACATCTCTTCTCCCCTAAATACGCTGCTGGTCACAGATCTCTTATTACTGCTGGATGTTTTAAATGATTTATAAAAATAAGGTCAAGATTATGAGAATCTATTTAACTCATCAAACTCCAAGTTCCACTTGTTATACATCTCTGTGCAAGCCAGTGTTTGAACCCGAAACGTGACTTGAAAGTAAACTGTCAAGCACATTTTTAGATATAAATGTCGCTTTTGCGGCGCGACAGGAGACGGCGCCCATACGGATAGTTATTGTCCAGAGAATCCTAATCAGGGAAGTTCGTCGATGAAAAGCGTGCTGAACACTCGTTTGATGTCAAGCGGTAAGGTGAGAGGCGATTCTAATTTGCGGAAAGAATCTTCAAGCCAAAACCCGATGTAATTAGCAGTCAGTTTTTTAACAACCTACCTCGAAATTATCGTACATGTAGTCTAGCATGTACAATCTGGTTGGTTGGAGCCTTTTATTGGCGAATTTAGACTTTATAAAAGGTAGGGTAGCCAGTTATTTTAATAAAACGTTACCTTAATAAATTCGCTATTGGAGTTTTTTGCAGTTAAGTATAAGGTTTTTTGTATCCACTCGAAGTCGTGTAAGACCTGTGAAGAATGCTTTTAATGGAATTTTATTTTTGTGATTTGATTTCGTTTGTTTCTTTTTCGCTACTTTTGTCGTGCTTAATTTTTCTAGTGGTTGACTGTTAAAACGCACAAGCTGCAGCTTAATCGCTACTTTGATGCACCAAAAATTGACTTGATTTTTTTGGCACTGAAAATAATTGAGAAATTTTGAAAAAGCGAGAAAATGAAAGAGAGGCCAACAGAAGCACAATCGGGAGCTACTTTGCCTCAAAAAATAATTTGAGGCTCTTGTAAACTTCAAACAAACATAAATTCGATTTGCTGCTTGCAAAGTGCTGTTAGCACGTTTAGAAACAATCCGTTGAAAAGCCTTTGAGCTGGATTCTAAAACTTTATGGCTTATTCTATAACGCGGCCAAAAGGCTTTAAAAAGTTTTTTGATCAAAATTGCAGCGGGGGGGGAAGCGATGCTAAGCTAAGACTGCAACTAGATGTTTATGTTGAGGTGAAAAGAATTCTTTTAACAGTCCTTCATTTTGTGTTCTTACGAGTTCATTTTTTCTTATTTTCAATGTTATATGTCGACACTTAAACAAAATTGCTTTCAATTGACTGTAATTTATTTTCGGCATAATGCATTATTAATACTTGATGAGTGGTAAAAATTATATTTGATTCAGGAAAGTTATTATGTGGTTACAAAAACAATGGACTAATTACTCAGTAAGTTACTGATGAAATAGTAGCTTATGCTGGTTTCAGATTTTTTAGATGTTGCATTATCTTGTCGTTAGTCAACATCCAAACCAAGAGAAAACGTTTTGCTTTTAATCACTGTGTCACACAGGTTTTGTTTTCACTCTCATTCTCTACTAGCGTAACGAAGTATTTTTGTTTTACTGAAGAACGCAAGCGTGCATAGTCGCCAATCTCGAGAATTTTAAGGGCAACAGGAATTTTGATTTCTTATAATGCGTTGAAGAAATCTTGGAAAAAACTTTCTGATTTTTTAGCGATGTTTTCCGGCGAAGGTCTTTTTATGGTGATTCACTTCAAATCAGACTTTTTTGGGGGCATCAACTCGAAGTTGATAATTTTTCGGTAGTTTTCGGGCAAAACTCTCTGGTTGGAGGTTGACCTGAAATATATAATGTGCCTAAGCCCTTTAGAATCTTAGGAATTTTTACGCAAAAATTACCATTTTTAGGTTACTTTTGATATTTTTGCGAATTTTGAGATGGCGACTTTGCTAGCGTGCTAAAGCGTATTTTCCACACAAAAAAAAGACGTTAGCCTACTTTTGTGGAGAATGCGGGAAGAAGCTGGCTTTATCACTGCGTTCTTGTCGTTAATGTTATGTATCTGAATTAAAAGCGCACCGCAGTAAAAAATGAATGTATATGTAATTTATTACCTTGTAGGATTTGAATTGTAGTTTCAAGCTGATGGGGAATTTGATATTCGAAGATGTGGAATTCTCGTCTCAGCTTGTCTAATTGCAACACAAACCGGGTTGCCAAAAGTTAAATTTTTGCTCTTTAGTTAGCTATGTAGTTATTGGATCTGGTTATTCATGGGACTGTAATGGCTACGCAAAATCTGTGAAACCAAACATTCACGTGTTTAGGAATCAGGCCAGCCTTTGATATCTTGCTAGATGATCACATTTATATGATAATGAGCGTAATTTTCTAAATTGTATTGCCGTGATAAAAATTTTTAAATATGTTTGATCGGGACAGGTTAACTGCGTAGGTTGTAAGTTAAGATATTAAACTCTGAACTTGCCACTTTTCGTTAGTTTGTTCAACCCTATATATCCAAAAATTGAAAGTTTTGGTTGTGCCAAATGAACAATCAGTTTTGTATCCTAGTTGCTTAATTTATTTTTCACTGCAGTGAACTTTTAATAATCAAGAAATTATTCATTGTTGTTCATTGCTTTGTTACTGCTGTGATATTGTTTGGTCGTAAAGAATTTTCGTTGATTTTTTTCTTTTGTTTTCTGTATCGAGATCTTTGGTTGTAGGCGAACCTTTAGTGTTAAGATTAGCTGCAGTTTGAGGACATTTTGGCGTTTTCATTAACTAGGCTACTGCGTGTAAAGAGTATTTGTCCCGTAATCTCTGTAGCCAGCCTCAAGAAGCAGCCGCAAAGTATCTATCCGGAGACAACAAGAATGTGGACAACTGGGTGTGAAATCACAACCTCACAATTGCAAGTCAGCGCTGCAACGATTGCTTTATTAACCCCACCTGCGTTATTGGCATGTAGTTCATAGTCTTTACTGCTTTCAGATGACAAAGCGGTATTTTAGTACGAAGGCCAACTTTGCTCTTTGACGTTTGGTCTCAAGGATACTGACACTAAACTTTAACAAGTCAATACCCAGCTTGGGTCCCGTCAAGCACAAGTAAGATACGGCTTTAGTGATCCCTGAGGAATTTAGAAGACAGGGACTACAATATGAAAGTAGTAAGACCTTTATGGTGTATCCCAATGCGAGTGCGGATAATACGGCTTAAACTGCCTTGTTGAAGCAGCTGTAATAGCTCGTTGAGGAGCTCCGATGCAATATTTAGCTGGTACTGATAGAATAAAGTTTTAAACAAAGTAAATCGAGAATGTAAATTTACATTTGAGAGACTGGTTTATGCCTTTCGCCGATTTCGAAACTTTGGCACAAATAATAGTGATGACGGTTTGTTCTTGTTTTTAAGCATGATTTTTTGGGGGGTCTTTCCTAAGCAAACAAACAGATCTTTGTTTTTTTTTTGTAAAGAAGTAGGCAACCCGCGTAAGATCACGCAACGAGTAACATGATCACCATCGCCTTCATTAGTTGTTGACCTACAAAAGTTATTTGTTGTAGACCAGAAATATTTTTTAGTCTCATATTGAGCTAATTCGGTTAGGTTTTGATAGAGCAAAGCAATCGGGTTGGGTTCACCTTCAATTTCCCAAAAAAGCTCTGGCCCAAGCTCACCACATTCTTTACATCAACTTTTTTCATAAATCACATTCTTTTTAGATTTATGCGATCAGTGTACCGCTCTAATTTATATTCGTTTGTGTTGCATACGTAGCTTGCTGGGTTCAAGAAGAAAGCTTACGTGGAGATAAGTTGTTTATTGCAGGCTAACACTAAGAAGATGCAATAATTGATCTAATGGATTATAAGGATCTGAAACGTGCCAATCATAAAGGAGTTTAAAAGGCAGAGCTGCCAGTACAGCTGTGTATAAATTGATGCGTTGCTTTACATGACAGTATAATTTGCGATATGCTAGCTTAGGCTAACTGTTCTTTCGGTAGTTGTACAGATAAAATTTATTTTGCCTTAATCGTGTAAAACCATCACTGGTATAATTGCGCGAAAAATACCCCAAGTATATACCAAACTTCAGTTGTAATGTGTTCTGTAACATTGTTTTACAGTTACTTTTTGAACAGTTTAAACCAAGGTTTTTAAACTCATTCAGTGGTGTGGGCCACATTTCCCTACCTAGATTTTACGCGGGCCAGGCTATTTTGTAAAATTTAAATAATGATGCATTCGAGCTAGGGATGTGCATTTCAGAGTTTTGAATCTGAATCCGATTCTTTAATCGATTCGAATCTAAACTACCTATTTTGTTCTGAATAGTCGGAACTGAAGCAGATTGCTATGAAAACAAAGTTGCGAACGTTTGAAGCAAATTTCCATGACTTCTATCAAGTCAGTACTTAAAATGATACCGCGCCTTATCTTTGTTGCGTTGTAAAATTAGTGCAAACGAAGCAATTTCTGTCTTATTACTGGTAGGTTCGCTAAAGTTTTCTTTTTTTCTCAACACGCAGCAGAAGCGTGCTAAGTTTTCTCTATGAAACACACTGCGCGATGGCGATGTTACGTGAAAAAAAACGCTTAATACGTATTTGACATTTAGTAGATGCGTGAGAATCTGCAAGGTTGTACAAAACTTCTTCGGCCAGTTTTCACTTAAGCTTCACTCGAATGGTTTCCTTAACGTTTTTAAGTGGGAACGCCTTCACTGAGCGGCTGGTCGCGCCATCACCGAATACCTCTCGTGCTTCCCCATCCCACTTTTCTTCGTTGAGGCGTCTCTACCTCCCCTACCAGTCAGCCTCACTCACTTTGCCCTACCTTCTTATAAGTGGGCCCATTTTCTCCCAACCTCATTTCTTATTTCAGCTTTGGATAGACTTGGAGTGAAACCAAGATTCCCCAGATTCTCTTAGAAAGCTTTTGCGTCCATTCACCCGCTCATACTTTCTCCTGGGAAGGTTCTCTTTGCTTACCCTTTCTTCCTCCTTCGAACCTGCCTTCCTTTAGTGTGGAGCTGACTCCTCTCCATGGCCCCACTCCAATCCTGCTCTTTTTTTTCCAAGGTGCGGCTCTTGCTCACCTTGACTCTCCCGTCTCACGATCTGGTGATTTAGACTGATGGCTCCGTGTCTTTTCCTTTTGGCAAAGAAGACTCCAGCGTTTTTGCCAACTGCTCACTTTGTGGCGCTGAGGCCACACTTTTCTGTTTGGCAGGCCCAGTGTGTTCAAGTTTTCCGCTGAAGTCTGCTTGCTCTTTGCTGGTCTCGGCAACACCAACAAGTCTGCCACTACTCTCAGACTCTCCCTCTGTCCTACCTTCCATCTCTTCAAACTCTCTGGTGGGAACTGTTTTCTTTCTTGTACTATCAGGCTATACTGGATCTCCGGACACTCGTTTCTTCCAGAAAATGACACGGTTGATGAGTTGGCCAGGCGAGGTGGGCTACTCCTGCAGTCTCTTCTCTTACCTCTCGTATACTCTTCTTTCTCGGACTGAAGGTGCACTGTCTCATCTAATTTCTTTGACACACAGGTTCCCTTGATGTCCATGGAGGAATTTGTTTTTCATCTCCCTTGCCTTCGCTGCAACGGACAGTCTTCTGCTTAGCTCTTATCTATCTAGAACTGGCAAAATTTGAGAATCTCATACAGCGCCTATAGTCATCCGACCTAGAGCCTCTAATCACATTTTGCCCTGTCCAGCTACGGACTTTCCGCCGCTCGCTTTGTGGTGATTCTGTCTCTCTACGACCTCTCGTCCAGGCCCTGGGGCTCCATGGTCTTTTACCATGCCCCACTCTCAAAAGGGGTTTGATAACAAGAGAAGTCTGCAAAGTTAGTAAATGCGGTGCATAGATGTGATTACACGGGCGCGACGCTTAAAAAACACCTGATTTAAACTATTGATTTGATTTAATGATTGGCTACAGCCAGAAACTTATCTCTTTACCGTACAATATAACAAACTGAGTACTGAGTCCATTTGCAGATTGACTTGAAAAGTTATTAGCCGATGTTTTTTTTTGAAAAAAGACGTTTTTTATACAAAAAAACGCTTACATCACTGGTCAAGTAAAGCGAGGTGGTAAGCTGTATGAATAAATTACCATCATGAGCGTACACGGTATTTTTTTAGAACTTTGGGCAACTCCACAAAAGTTGGTAGATTACTTATTTCGGGAAATTATACTTCTCCAATATGGCAACAAGTGCTTCTAAATTGCGCCGGAAACTTGACGATGCAGGTAAGCTTCACATCAGATTAAGCTTCCCAATCTCATCGTTGACAATGAAAGACGTTTTACTAGCTACCCGTGAGCGTCACAAATAGCTTTAGAATCTCTGCACAAACTAAATGCAGATAATTTGCAAAATTTCGCAAACCTAAAACTACAGCCAAGATTTTACCAGAAAAACCAACGACATGCTTGCACGTAATTTACAAATCGATTTTACAGGGTGTTCCAAAAGTCTTGGGCACATTTTGACGTTGAATTTGTCAAAAACTATTAAGGAAATAACAATACATCTGATATATTCTAAAAGCTTGCAGTCTCAAGTTTTTCATAGAATGTTCAATGTGAACACAGTTAGTCATACGCCACACATCAAGCCGATAGTCAAATTCCTGCTAAAATGCGTTCCAGCTTTGTGTTGTCTATGGTTGCAAGTTGCAACAACTTCCGTTATTCGGCCTTGAGATCAGCTACATCTTTTGAAAGGGGAGGCGCATAGACCAGTGCTTTCACGAAACCCACAAAAAGAAGTCGCAGGGTGTGACATCTGGAGACCTAGAATATCAGGGCAAGAGAACGCGATCATCAAGTGTCGCTGAATCAGTTTTTGAAAATTCAAGGACACAAAACGCTTTTTCTGGTTGAGTGAAAGCCATTGGCGGATCTAGGTTATCTTAGTTATTTAAGCTACATAAAAATATATGAAAAAATTATCAGCATGACAAAAAAACTCAATGAAATTAGCATTAAAATGACAACAGTTTCATTCAACTGCCATTCATAGATCAGCAGAAATGAGGACTTGAAATGTGCCCAAGACTTTTGGAACACCCTGTACTCTGAGAAAAGTATTATCAGTGTTACTGTTAAAATACAGTGTAATTTGAAAATGTTTGTTAATGGAAGCATGTCGTAAAAAACCACCAATGACAAATTTTAACTGAATATGTTACAGATTCTATGATAGTATTAATTTCTGCTCTTTCCATTTCTTCAAATCTTTCCCGTCCACCTTCAACCACGGGGCTTCATGTTGTGCTGGTTGATTCAACCTAAATAAAGCAAGAATAACAGAACTTAATCACCGGCATTATCAGTGAGATGTAGCAACCACCGTGCAGTGTTGTGGCAATTGATCATTTCCGACTGCGGAATAAAATTCATCAGGAATTTTTTCAGAGCCTTGTTGCTGTAGTTAAGTCTGGTTTAGAAGCAAGTGAGTAGTGGTAGACACACACTGAACCAACGAGTATGAACTATGCATAGCGAGAGAGAGGGAAGTAAAATCAAGCTTTGCTACAATGAAAATGGTAGCACCGACCAAACATGATGTTGTTGTTGTTTACCGACCCCTTCCGAGGGATGGGGGCACGGCGGAAGACCATGGAGCCCCAGAAGCCGGGCAACTACCCAGGGTCTGGAACAGAAATTGTATAGAGACAGAGAATCGCCAGAGAGCGAGTGCCGCAAAGATTCTGTAGCTGGACAATGCAGAATGAGATGAGAGATGTCCTGGGAAGAGTGTCCACAGGCGCTGCACGAAGGATTCTCGATTCTGCCAATCCTAGCGAGATAAGAACCTAAGAGAAGGCTGTGTCCGTTGCAGCGTAGACAAGAGAGGACACAGCGAGCATGACGAGGGAGCACGAGTTCCTCGGTGGAAATCGAGGGAACCTGTGTGTCAAAGAATTTAGATGAGACAGTACGCCTCCAGTCCGAGAAAAGACGAGAGATAAGAGGAGAGAGACTATAAGAGATTGCGCAGAGTGGAAGTAGCGCTCCCCGTCTGGCCAGCTCATCAGCCGTGTCGTTCCCTGGGAAAAACGAGTGTCCGGGGACCCATTGTAGTCTGATAGAGCAGGAGGAGAGAGAAGACAGTTCCAGCCAGATCTGCCACAGAGTTTGAGATAAAAGGAAAGATGGAGGAGAGGACATGGTGGTGAGGATAGAACGAGAATCAAACAGTAGTAGAAGAGAAGAGAAATGACAGACTTGTTGGTGCTGCCGAGACCAGCAAAGCGCGTGCAGAATGGCGCAGGCTTCAGCGGAAAAACTTGAACATACTGGGCCTGCTGAAAAGGAAAGAGTGGCCTCAGTGCCACAGAGAGAGCACATGGCAAGAACGCCGGAGCCGCTCCCGCCAAAAGGAAAAGGAACAGAGCCGTCCGTCCAGAGCACCAGACCACAAGGGGGGAGAGAGCCAAGGCGGGCAAGAGCCGCACTTCGGCGAGAGAGAGGAGGAACAGGCGGGAGCACGGACAGGAAAGGGCGGACTCCACGGCGAACGAAGGCAGATTCCAAGGAGGAAAGGGAGGGCAAGCAAGAAGAGTCCCCCCAGAAGAGGTAGAAGGAAGCATGAGCGGGCGAGTAGACGCAAAAGCTCTCCATCTCGGCCAAACCCGAAATAGGAAAGGAGGCCGGGAGACGAAGGGCCCGCCCACAAGATAAAAGAGTGAAATGAGTAGTCCCGCAGGGGAGGCAAAGAAGCCCAAGAGAGACAGGGGAGGACGAGAGGCAGCCGACGACGGCGCGACCGGCCGCCCAGCGGAGGCGCCCCAACTTGGTGGAACCGGTAGCGCCCAGGAAAGGAAACCATCTGGGCTAAGCGCAAGAGAGAAGGGGCCGAAGAAAAGACCCATACAGAAGAGAGAGGGACCAGGCGGTCAGAACCCAGGTCCTGAAGCACCCCCCAAGAGCAGGAAAAGGCAAGAGAAGAGGGAGCAAAGGAGACGCCAGGAAAGAAGCGACTGCCAGAGGAGCGATGAAGAAGGGCGGGCGTGCCAGGGTCACCAAGGAGGAGGAGGTCAGAGGAGATAACCCTGTCAAACACCCCCTCCCCGTGGGGGTCGGAAGTACCTCTTGAGTTCTAGAGGGGATGATGGCAATTGAAGTCCCCCCAGAATGAAGAGAGCCCCGGAGGAGGGAAGAACGGAGGAAGAAAAAGAGCCGGCCCCGTAATCCGTCGGGGAGGGGTGAACAGGGGGGCACACACATTAAGAAAAGAGAGCGAGGAGAAGCCGTCAAGAGAGATGCCGACCCCCACACAATCAGAGCAGGGATCAAGCAAAGAAAGAGAGGAGGCAGAAAAGTTCAGAAAAGGACAGGCCCCACCCGACGAAAATGACAACGCTGCCGCCAGCGTGCGCATCATCAGGAGAGAAAATGCCAGACCGGGAGCAGGCGCGACCAGAGCACAGAGCAGAGAATCCAGGAATTTAAAAAGAGAAAGACGAGCCAAGACTGGACCCCCGGATTCAGACAAGGTCGACAGGACGGGGTGAAAAAAAGTGAAGCAGCTCAGTGCCCCCGGCTCGAAGACCTCCCGCACTCCACCGAAGAACCCCAAGAGAGCCAGGGGGGAGAGGAGGCAGGAGGCGCAGAAGGACAGCCAGGAGCAAGGGACGACGGCGAGGGAAAAGATACAAAATGGGCAAACGGGGGACAAGAGGTTTGGAGACGAGGGTGGGGGCCATACTGCACAGCGGAGGCACACATGTCGGAGGAGTCCGAGGAGGCAGCCACAGTGCCACGGCAAGGGAGCAGCCCCAAGAGCGAGAGCCGCCAAGGGCTCCGAACCTGGAGAGGGAAAGCTGCGAGCACCCCCAGACGGACAAACCCGGAGCAAGTGCAGCACTGCACCGACCCGCCCTGCCCCGCCAGGCCACATCCCCAGCGCACACAGAACAAGGAAAGATGGGGCCAGGGCTGGGATGAATGCCACCGCCCATCAAGAGAAGGAGAAGAATGAGGAGACCAAGAAGGGCAGGAGAAAAGAAAAAGAGAAAATAGGCGGCCGACCCTGAAGAAGCTGAGAGCTGCCCCCCCCCCCCCCGCGGCCGCCCAGGGGGCAGCACAGCGAAAAAATGAAGGGGAGTTCCCGTGGTACCTGGGACCCTCGGGAAGGCCAACAGCCATTTCGACCCAACCCAAACGGGGTCGGGGACCGCACCTCCACGTTGAGGCGGCTGTTGATTGGTGCAGACCAAACATGATGTCGGGTCGCGCAAATGTTCAAAATGTGTCGACATTCATCAATTCTGAGGATTAAAAAAGTTTGGAAATAGAAGACATAGGAGAATGTTTTGTAACGTCTTCCATTCTTTGGCCGAAAAATAAATAAGTAACTAGAACAGCCAGTGAGAACACCAAGCTATGGCAGGAACCTAGTCTTCACTATCCAACAGCTTAGGCTTAAAAAAGTAATGGGGCGATCCATTTAAAAATGAGAGGTAACAAGAGACATTTAAAACCGTTCCTCGTTTTTTAACACCTCTCAATTATTCTCTTAAATCTACAGCTGCAGATCACGTGTTTTTGGTAAACAGGGAGCTTACACGCGGTGTTTATTTGATAATCTATGCTGTTCAACGTATAAACTGCTCAGCACCACCACCTTTCTACCACGTAAAGATTGAAAAATCTGGTTAACTACCTTTACCAAAAGCAAAACATGCAAACTAGCTAACTCTTTCTCCGCACTATTCCTTTCGTGCTGAACACCAGCAGGGAAGCAGTGGTAGCGTTTTTGCACATGCAAACACACCTGACGATGGTCCAAACTAATCACTTACCAATGTTCCAATGCGTCTTGCAGCTTTTGCTCTCCTTCTTTTAAGACGTCGGCAGATTTTTCTGCCTGACTCGTCAGGTTTGCCATGAGTGTAGCATGCTGTAGCAACGTTTTATCGGCCTGAACATGAATCTCTGCAATACATAAGAGGCTATTTCATGTTTATCCTCAAGCCTTCATAACAACGACATTGGCACTAAGCATACATTTAGACGTGCTTCAGAATTTACAACTTTCAACATTCCACTTGAATTGGTTCACATTACTTTCAACAAACTTTACATAAGTAGCAACCAGCCACACAATACGATCACGTGCCTTTCATTATGCCACAACACTGCAGACATTGCGAGATATTTGAACGCATTACCAATTAATCATCGTCGCTACAACAAAATTAATTTTGTAGTGACCGAATAAAAACAACCTATGAATTCATCAGATTAACAAAATACGAGATTCTTGCAAACAAAGTTTCAACTTTTGCACAACAGGCGTCAATGAGCAGCTGGCACTTAGAAAGTGCGTCCTCGAAATTATTAAGTAACATGCACATCAGTGGTAAGGAAATTGTGCACAATTAGCGATCATTTCCTTCTCTTCTATTTTCTACCTACAATAAGCTAACCTTCAATTTTCTCCACCAGCTTCTTTTCTTCAAGTTTACGATTTTTTCTTAACTCTTCCACCTCTTGCTGGAGCTGATTTTTAAGAAGAATCTTCACAACTTCGTTTAAGGATTCTGATGGAGACTGAGAAAAAAGGAGACAACTGAAATGACAAGTCCCAAACCACAGCAGGAAGTATATCTTTCGGCAAGTTCTATCTAAACGCAGATCCACCAGATGAAAATTGCGAGTTCTGCGCCCATCAACAGCCGCCTCAACATGGTGGCGCGGTTCCTGACCCTGTTAGGGTAAGATCAAATGTATTTTCACTGAAATGCACTTTCACCTAAACCCCAAAAGGGTCGGCGTGGGTCGAAATGGCTGTTGGTCTTCTCGAGGGTCCCAGCTACCCCGGGCACTCCCCTCATCGAATCATTTTTTGCGGTGCTGCCCCTGAACGACCGCAAAATGGCAGCACTCAATCTCGTGAAAAGCGGTCGCCTGTCTCCTCTTCTCTTGCCTCTCCATTTCCCGTATTTTCCTTCTTCTGATGAGTGGCAACGTTCATCCTAACCTTGGCTTAGTCTTTCCCTGCTCAGTCTGCCCTGAAAATTTGACCTGGAAGGGTAGGTCGGTGAAATGCTGCACATGCTCTAAATGCATTCGTCTAAGGTGCTCACTAATCTTCTCTTCCAAGTTCAATGCTCTAGGCAGCTCTCACACCTAAAGCTATCCTCCTTAATGCGACTCTGCTTCTCCTTGGGGTCCCCTATCTTCCAACACAGTGAAATGTTGTTCTTCAGGTCCCCCCGGCACCTATACCTTCACCTTTCAATCTGGCCACCCGTCTGCCAATGCAGTGCTCCGCCCCACCTTTGCCTGCAAACACCCTACCCTTCTTCTGTCCACTTCGTAATTCCTCTCTTTGCACCGTCCTCACCTCCTATGACCCTAGCTGTTTTTTTGCACCTCCTGCTTCCTCTTCCTCCCCTGACTCGATCAGGGTTCTTTAATGGAATGCCGGAGGTCTTCGATCCAGAAGTGCCGAATTTCTACACTATACCTCGCTCCATCCTCTAGACCTTATCTCTATCCAGGAATCCAACTCAACTCGTCTTTCTCCTTCCACATCCCTGGATTCTCTGTTTTGCGATCTGTTTGCACTTACTCCCGGTCTGGCATTCGTTCTACCGATGACCCACACTCCAGTGGTGGCGTCATCATGCTCGTCAGGCAGGACCTGTACTCTGAACCTTTTACCTCCTCTCTATCTTCGCTTGACCTCTACTTTGTCCATGTAGCGGTAAACATCTTACTAAACAATTCTTCCTCGCTCTTCTTCTTTGACGTCTGTCTTCCCCTATTTGCTCTTCTTCGATGGACAGCAGAACCGACTCCTTTCCTCCCACCGTTGTTCCCTCCTCCAAAAATCTCTTCATTCTGGGGGACCTCAACTGCCATCACCCTCTGAAACTCGAAAAATATTTCTGACCCCGTGGAGGGAAATATTCAATTGGGTCATCTCTTCTGACCTTCTTTCCCTTAATGACCCCAACATTCCTACCCTTCTCCATTGCTCATTTCGCAATCGCTCCTCTCCTGACATCCGCTTTGCTTCTGAGAGGTGCTTCAGCATTTGGGTTCTGACCACCTTCCAATTCTACTAATTGTCCCTCTTTTTTCTGCTTTTCCGCTCCAACGAACGACCCCTTTCTTCAATTTTCAGAAAGCTCGTTCAAAACGCAATTATCACTTACAGCGTTGAACAACTCACCGTATGAATGTTTATTCCAAGAGTACTTAATGCATCCTGGTAAGCCTGGTTGCCAAAATCGTAACCTTCATTTAAAGGCCGGTAGATGGACAAAGATTGAATCTTTTCTTTTTTTCTGCAAAAAAAATCAAGTTTCAGTGAAGCGACACCTACTTCATGACTCGCTCTAATCGTAAAAATTTTGTTACATAAGACATGAAGTGCAACTAAAGAATTCACGTTTACATATAAGAGGTAATTTAACATCCCCACGTGGTAGAATTATCTTCGCAGCTTTGTGATAACCACTGCCATATTTGACTGCGCGACGACTACATTTTCCAATCAAGTATTGTGAAGTTCGGACACATGATGGAAACAGCTACTTTTAATAATTGCTTACTCCAGTATAGTTTGATTAAAAAACTGCAGTAATTTATTAAGCCAGTGATTTCGTTTGCCTGACTTAGAATTCTCAGAAAAATTAATCATTGATGGCCCAAGCAAAAATAAAATGCCTCTATACGAATAATTGCACCAGTCAAATGGAATAAGGACAGCTTGGTCGCCAAAGAACTACTTAAGCTACATAACGATTTGGCTACTTGGAATTGAAGAAGTTGAGTTGACGAATATAGTTGGAAATTATATGGGATACAAAAAACTCCTGAAACTATTGCAATCACGACCCTATGACCAGAGTAGACGCATGAATGTGTGCGAGTACTGTTTGAGGTAAAGAGTTAAGCATTTTTATCCTACATTCATGAAATAGCCTTTCAGATTTCATGTGGACCATCTTATGCTGATACTCGCTTCAGAGAGGCAATTCTGCCGTCCCAGTGCATTTTTACCAAACAAGCGCTGCAGGCAAGCTCGGGAAAGAATGACTAAGTACTTTTCCCAAAAGCACTACAGCATAGGTATTGAATTCACAATCTCAGGATTGCAAATCGGCAATTTATCGCGTCGAGCTGAGATGCTTATACTTTTGTACAAATGACATAATGATAACTTATTCAAATATATAATCAAACACGACATGAATTTACCCTACTTTACCAGGTTCTCACAAAGCATGTCGTAAAAGGAAAGTTTCAGCCACCCACCAATGCTAGTCCGCCTTGATAGTAATGTGGCATTACGTCTACAAATTTATTTATGACTGGTTCGAAATGGTCGGCCGCTTTCTCTTAGCCCGACTGTAATAACCTATGCAATCTGATACTAAATTACCGTTTCACACCATGCTTCCATCTGCAGCAGGAAGAGAAGTAAACATAACACAAAATAAAAGAAGAGTTTGTGAGACTGCGAAGATGTCACAGAGTATGTCAGAGCGGTTGGTGCAAGCCACGGTTTGAACCGAAAGCGTGAGCTTGAAAGTAAACGACGGTTACAACTTTTATAAAAAAAAACAAACCACGGCAAGCAACGTGACGATAAAAACGTTCAATCCGCAGTCTTTTGATGACGAGTCTCGCCTTCAATCCATCGCGCCTCGGTGCCGACATAGCACAGCAAAATAACTAACTTACGAATCAATCTCAACGGTTTGCAAATTTGACAAATCGCAGTCGGTCGTAGTTGAATATTCTTCTTTTAAGCATCTTCGCAATTCAGTCGAAAGTCGAGTGAATTCTTCTTGATGTTGACAGACAGAGCTCTCGGCTATTTGCAAGGTCTCCGTTTGATAACTTGTTATTTTTTGTTGGAAATCCGAATTCTGTCGAGTCGTTTCCACGATTTCCACCTTGTTACGCGCCTGAAGTATAGCAACTTTATGTTTTACGCCCGACTGGATACACAAGTGTACACAATCTAAATCCTATTTTAAATTTATGAAAAGATTACAAACTGAAAAAAATGTGTTCCTGTGTTACTTCAAACGGTTAGAAGTATCAAACAAAATTAAAAATAACATTTTTTCTTTAGTTTATTTGCATCAAAAGTTCTAGTAATTTTTTGTTTAATTTCAAAGTTATATTTCTAATGAAGCCTACTAAGTAAAAACCAAATGCAAACCTTTACTCTTTAATTAGAACGAATGCAGTCATCTACAGTAAGCGTCAGCCTTTGGAGCCCCCACAACAACTTTTCAACAAAGCCCCGAAAATTCTTATTATCTATTCTGGACTAGACAACTCATTCTCTAACATGACCAATTGATAGCGCTTTATGGACACTCCGCCTTAGCCAGGCTCAAATCTCCAGCTTTTATAAATACTTTTGACAAAAAAGTGTTCTTTATACATAAGATTAAGTACAGTACGATTCGCAAAAAAGATTCTATAATGCTGATCAACAAGTTTCTTAATTAAATATGAAAGATCATTTACTAAAAGTAAATGTTTTGGAATCGCTACAACAGTACATTTACTTAAGACAAGTCAATGCATTAAGTTAAGCTAACATCTAAAGTACTCAGGGTCGTGCTTACTATTAACAGGTAATCACATACCAAATCTTTGTGAAAATTGCTAACTTCCTGCTGCATCCTTTCGAGTTCACGTTGAGATTTTGCGCTATTTTCAAGTTGCTCGTTCAAATCATGAACTGATGATTGAAGTGACCGAAAGAACGCTTCCTCCCCTTTCAAACGCATCTCAGTCCCAATAACCTCCCTGAAAATGTTAATGCACAATACAGCTGCGGCCACAAAAAAAAACATATTCGATTGTGCTTAGAGCTTGACTTTCGGATCACTTTAAGTTCAATATTGCAGGATTACAACAACCACGGTCACCAAGCAAAGAAATTATTTCAAAGGAGTCTTTAATTAGGCAGAAAATCAAGAGTTAATGGGAGATTTGAAATCGCAACCCGTTCATTAGGAGAAACAACACCTTAATGCTGAGTCACGTTGACGATAATACCCCATTACAAAAATTACGGTGCAGTCTCACCGCTTTAATCGTATCTTCGATAATCGCGATTCCGCGCGTATCCTATACAAATTTGCAAAAGCGATTTCTTCCATTGCGTTTCATACATTTAATGTGGAAACCTCAACGTCCGATTTTGACACCAAAATTTAGAAGCAAACGTGCTCTTTACAGTTAAATTTTTCCTCGCAGTCCGACATAAAGTTCACAATCAATCATGCGAAACTAATTCATAAGCTTGCGCCAGTAAATTACTTCCAGCAAATCAAGGTTTGAATTAAATGTAGTCCGATTTACCTGCAAATTTGAAAACAATACAGAAGACTCCTCTACTCAGCGAATCGTCAACCTTGTTTGCATAGCATTTCTTTAATGCCGATAATTAAGTTGGTGGGATTAATGAGGTCTGTCAGCATTTGCTTATAAATCATCGGTTAAAATATTGCAAGACCAGTGTAGGCTCACAACAATAAAACATAGAGCTTTACATAATATGACATAAAAATTTGTTTTTAAAGCTCAGTTAGTTTTTTAGAGAATTAAAAGTGTAGCTGAAAAGCAAAACCCATATATCTTCAAAAATACACTTACCATAAGTTACTTTCAAATGGATTAAACAAGAGATTTTCATGCAGTTGCTTCACAAGTGCTTCACACTCTTTTGTATTTGCTTCAGTTATTAATTCCCTCTTTCTGGCTTCCAGTTGTTCCTGTAAACTTTCGGTGTGATGGCTCTGAAAGAAAGTTAATTTAATGCTTTCAAAGTTAAATAGAACGGAATGTTTTTCAGCCTTTAAATTCATTTTTCGAGAAAATATACATCTTGCTGCTATTGATTGGCAATCGGAACGTCCATCTTTACAAGTACAGTAAACCAACTGGTCTTTTGTGCCGAATACTGCAGAAAAGCAATGTAAAAACACACAACTATGCCACAAAAGCAACTTTGCTTGTCACAATGAAGCGGAAATGTTGCACAATAAATTACGAAGTCTGAAATATCACATCGCGACTTCTTTTGAACTATTGAGCTTCATTATCAAAAGTTTAAAAGAAGTATCAAGTTGATGCTCGATTCATTGCCCCATACTTCAGATACTTCATTAGCAGCATCTCAAGTGCGGGGCAATATTGAAATAATCAACCACACTCAGTTTAAATACATCTATTATAAACTATATGAGAAAATTTGTAATCTATGGCTTATCGCAAAAGTGTTAGGGCTATTCGAAACCACAAAAGTTACAATTGTATTTATGCTGCAGAATGACGCTAAGCAGTAAGGTAAGGTCCACGTATTTCTATATTATAAAAGCTGTGAGGATGATCAAAAAGAAAGTAGAGGAGTTACACAAGAGACTTAGCATTGCAACTCGTTGATTAATAAATGTGCTAAAGATTACGACTAGAGATCAAAATAAGCATAAGTCTCCCGCAAAATTAAGAAAATGAGAACCATACAGACCTGCATCATTGTTTGGACAGTTTCAATTGGGGATGCTTTGCTTTCTTCAGGTAGCTTGTTTTCATCGTCATGGACAACATTTTCCTCCAACTAAAACATATATCATATCATACATTAGTGGCAGTTAACAAGAGTCCATATTCATATTGTTTCAAAAATGGAGACTTGCTTTTTGTTTTGGCATTATGCTTAATAATCCTTTTATTAGCTACTGCTTGTATCAAGTTTTTATAGAAGCACGTACTCTATGTTCGTATTTTCTTGCATTTTTTCATTCATGACTCACTACTACATCTTATGGCCTATCCTTTTATTTTGTTGTTAGAAATGCAATGTAACATATCCTGATTGCAAAAAAAATTCTAAACTTCTTGTGCGTGTGGTAAGTCAAATAAGCTCAATAAACGTCTTCGATAGCACTTCAAGAAATACATCTACAATAAAATGCATTTATCCATGCCAAAGTAGAAAATAAAAAACCTTTTATCATTTCCATCAAGCCCAAAATAACCCAAAAAATCTGTCCAACCTTAAGTATACACTGCCATGTCTATCACATTCTGGTGGTGCTAGATGGTTTGCAAAAAAATAATTTTATCTTTTATCTTTTGTGATGATGGCATTGACAATTTGAATGTTTACTACTTCTCAATAAATACCACTAAAATGAGGAAATTCTGCTAACTAACTCAAACCTTAAACCAAAATCCCAATGCTAATCTACTAAATGAATATCAACATTTTCGTACATTTGACTTTTCAGATAGAACATTTCCTACAGCAACTTATTGCTGAACATTTTGTCTGCAAACAATTTGCACAGCTACTAATCTTATTGTTTTGTGATGTCTAACTAACCCTAAGCATAGCTCTTACCATTACCCAAAACCTAATCCTAACCATAGATAATGCAGACATCAATTCAAAATGTAACCCTAACCCTAATGTTGTCTAAAGAGAACATGAGCTAATTTTTGCATAGCACGTAGTAGTATAAAATAGGATCATAAAAGCCTAAATGACTACCTCAAAGGTTTGATATTGTGGACGTTGCAGTCATGTACAAATTATAAAATAACTTGTTGCAAATTAGTACAAAATAGGATTATAAAAACTTAAGAGGTTTTACTGAGATAACACATGATCATTTCAGTGGGATTTTTATGGTAATTTTAGACTTTTGTCTTAAGAAGAAATGTTTAAAGCACAAAATGGTCAGCAACCCTGCTAAATTACCAAAATAAAATCAACATTTTGGTAATTTAACATGCAAAATCTCTTCAACACTTTCCATGTTTTAGTTTCTTCTGTTTATGTTACCCAATAAAAAAACGTACCTGAGCTGTGTTCTCTTTGGTGATAGTTGTTAATGCTTTAGCAATGATCTTTGGAGAATACGTTGACAGGGTTTGAACTAAAGTTTTCCATACATCTGTTTTATTTCCTTTGCCAACCAAATCAGCTTTGAAACCTTTTTCATACAGTTCACTAATAGAAGAAAGTAATTTTTTTAACTCAGAACAGCAAGAAAAAAAGGACTGCTTTTCAGAGGCAATGGTATCATCATGGTTGAGATGTATCTGTGGACAAGTGCTAGTTAACTTTTCGGATTGAGCTTGCAGCTCTTTTGCTGCACTTGAAATGCTGGCATCATGTTGTTCATGAAAAATAGACTTTAAAACGTTGGAATCATTTGATTTTTGCAAATATGAAGCAGCTGCATCAGATTTTGAACATTTTGATCTTTTGAGTTTCACTCTTTCCTCCAATTTTTGAATCTCGGCATTTAACTTTTTCAGTTCATTTGATATTTTAGAGCAGCTTTGTTGTGTTTTGAAATTTTCTTCTTTTATAGTTTGCAAATCTACAGCTTTCTTAATTTTAGATGCCGTTTCTTGGTCTTTTACATAGTTTATTAAGAATTTCCATAATTTTCTTAAATTAGCATTTTGAAAAAGTGGATCAAAATTTTTTGATAATCTATCACCAGCACAATTTAACTGTAAGGCTTTGATCCACAAAAAAAACTGATCTTTTAACTCTTTATGGTCAGTTGACATATCGAGCAGTAAAAAAGGTTATGGCAACCAGACTATTAACTTAAATTACGATATTCATACACTAAGCTCATCCAGTATAACCTAAAAGCATTAATGCAAAATTTAGGAAGTGGCTATTTTGCCATCAATGGCATTTTATCCTTGGAGGCTATTTTTCAGCTACCACTCTTGCATGTCTATATAGCCAAAACTGCTACAACTCTGGCAGTGACGCTGTTGTGCATGCATATTGCAGCTGCCTAGAAATGCAATCATTGTGAGTTGTAATTTTCACTGGGAGGGCACTTAGACAATGGCAGTGTACGCCAGAGGGGGAGCCTGGAATGTGAATGTACGAGGTGGTGTACATTGGGAGGAAGGATACAGTTTGGAGGAGTGTGCATGGGGATGCAATATTTTTGATTAGTCACTAAAACTGTCCAATGATAAATGACCAAAAGTCACATGTTTAATACGTTGTCAAAATTGACCAATCACAAATGTCTGACAGTTAAAATAACCTCCTAGGCTAAAATGCCCTTGACCGCAAAATAGCCACTACCTAAAATTTAAAATAGCATAAACTGCAAAATCTCCAAATTAGTATACAAAGTTTTATTTTTGAATCTATAAATCACAAAACGCTTCTTGACTAAATATGTGAACGCCAGTACAGAAAAATATTTACATTAACTTTTTGGCATAGGCATTTTGCTAGCAAATGTCCAAAAGCTAGTGCAGCGCAACGGCAGGCATCTGGCTGTAGTCAGGTGTCAAAAGAGTGCGCTCTGTATAGTGGCTAGTCATTTCTATCATCATAGCTACTGAACGTAGATGGCGTTCCATATATAAATCCAAGGAGTTGTTGGTGACTTCAGTTTATAGTATCTTCGTGCTCTTGCGACACTTAATAGCTAGATCACATCACTGCGATAGCTGCGTATATATGCATCGAAGTTGCTGAGGTTGCAACACTAGCACTCTGAGAACACCAAAATGTTCTAGAGACGATCTCACCTAAATGACTTTCTTTAAACTTCAATTTCAAAAGAGTCCTTCTCGCTCTCTTACCTTACGTTGATCGATTTAGGACGTTCTTACCAATTAACCCCTCCTAAGTGATAGTCCGAGTTCTCAGCTTCCAACTTTCAATTCGTTTTACCCGCAAAAAACAGAAGTCACAAATAACCAATCCACTGCAAGCGCTATTGCTTACAAACTCAAATTCAAGAAAGGATTACAAAAAACATAAATTGAAACGCTTCTTTAGATAAGATCAGTGGTGAAAGTAAGCCGGAACGGTCCGGTACGCCGTTCCGGTGAAAGATTTACTGCCGGAACGCCGTACCGGTAAAAAAATGGAAGTTATCAAGTTCAATTTATGGCATTACTTACTCTTATCTTGAAACTGTGTTGACACAATACATTTTAACACAATAGGTTTTATTTTATCACAATTACAAAGTTACTTAAAATTTTCAAGTCATAGGCCCATCGCAATAAGTACAGTAACTTGAACCAAGCACTAGTTTTCAGAGTTGGAGAATTGCAAATTGCAAACGTTTTGTTTCACAAACGTTATTAAATCTAAATTAACCGTCAAGTCGCGATAAAAAGTTAAACTATTATTGAGCATCTTTTTAATCTACTCTGAAAAATGTTTTGGACAGTAGCAAATAGATTGGTGCCAGAAGAAAGGCTCTTAAAAGTGATACAAAATTCCGAAAGATAGTTTTTTATAGACAATGTTATGCGGAAAAGAAAACAGTGAGCTAGAATTAGATATTAATAAGAATCCAAATCCCTTGCACAAAAAATGGTGAGCCAGCTTGTCGAGGTTAGAGCAAAGAATTTTAAAATGAATAAAACCTTTTTGCCATTTTGAAGACAAAAATAAGATAGATTTTAAGCATCATGTCCAAAGAAATACCGTATTCTAGTAGTGTTCCAGTAGCAAAGTACAGTAAGAATGGATTGATTTAACTATTACTTGTTTGCCTGTTTCATGGTGAAAATTTTACTGAACTCGAGTTCACAACGTCCGACCCGGACTCATAGCTTGTGGACTCGGACTCGTAAATTTCAGTTTTAATGAACTCGGACTCGGATTTGGACTCGTGACCTAAGGACTCCACTCGGCTTCGGACTCGTGAAAATCGTAGTGTTCCCAACACTGCTGGTTTCAATGCATACGCACTACGAAATACGAGTTTCATTGCATACGCACTAAGTACTCAGACCAGCTCAGACTCGACTAAAATAGAAAGCAGTGTTGTGGAGACAATAGTTTAGTAGTGAGTCTTCTACTTACAGAGGTTGTTTTAAATTTTTATGGATTTCAAGTTATGGATTCCTGTTAAACGAATATCAAATAACCGATAAAACATAGCGAGTATTATATTTTAAAAGCTTGATTTTTAGGAATATTTCCAGCTTAAAGACTATACCTTTATAAAATGCAAAGAAAAATTAATCATTATTGGAAGAGAAAAGAAACCAGTGATGAGACTTTGAGTTCAGTAGCAACTAAAGTTCAAAGAACGGAGAGCAATGTTAGTATGCCTACCCAAAGTGGTGCAATCAGCGATCCTCTACCTGTGCATCAAGATCAAGTTGAGGAAAAATGTTCCACTGCTTATCCGTTAATTTGGACTGAACAGGAGTATGAGGAATTTAAGCAAAAAAACAGTTGGATGTACGCTAGTGATGGTAAAGTAGGATGTACTCCGTGTCATGAAGTCAATAATTTGGGAGTAAGAGCATCTCGTGGTGTTAATATTTCCACTCAATGGGCAGATGGCAATGTCACTTTTTATGGTAGCACAAGAACGGTTCAACTTTCATCACTTCGAAAAAAGATCTGTGAGCACAGAAACTCAAAAGCGCACCAAGATGCTATTAATATTCTAGAGACGGCAAAGAAAGATGTAGGCCTACTCCTTAATTTAAATGCACAGAGTGAGCAAACTGCGTTTCAATCCACAGCGCGAGTGTTCGGGACAGCTTATTATGTGGCAAAAAAATAGCAAACCTTTTACAGACTTTGAAAAATTGATTAACCTTCAGCAAGCCAATTCTATAGACATGGGACGTGTCTTACACAGTAAAACTGTAGTTGTTGACATAATTGAACATATATCTTCACATATGAAGAAAAACTTTTAACCAAAATTATAGAGAGCAGAAGTAAGATAAATGTTCTAGCGGATGAATCAACTCGCGTGGGTGACAAATCAACTTTAATCGTGTTTCTAAGAGCTAGTATTGATGGCAAAGCGGCGCCTATTAATTTTCCGCTAGATTTAGTAGAATTGGAAAGTCTGTGCGCTTCTCATATTGCTGACAAAATTGTGGACTGTTTGTTCAAAAACGGCTACTCCATCGAGTTACTCCAACAAGTAATCATCGGATTTTGCAGTGATGGAGCTAGCGTGATGCTGGGGACAAAGTCAGGAGTCGGAAAGTTGCTCAAAGACAAATTTCCTGATATAATATTGTGGCATTGTCTTAATCACAGACTTGAGCTTGCTGTAGGAAATGCACTAGAAATTAGCGGTGTTACAAATGACTTTCAGTCATTTCTTGAACATTTATATTCGCTGTACAGCCAGTCACCAAAGAACAAGCGTGAACTTGACCAATGTTCCCATGATTTGCAAACAACCCTCAAAAGAATCGGCAAGGTGTTTACTATTCGCTGGGTCGCTTCATCCTTCAGGGCAGTATCAGCAGTCTGGCATTCTTTCCCAACATTGGCGCAACATTTTGAAAAAGCTTCAAATGACGAAACGAGGCAAAGCACAGAAAAGGCCAGATTTCGAGGCATACTGTCCAAATTTTGCACAATAAATTTTGTTAAAAATTTAGCGCTGATGGTGGATGTCTTGAACGAATTAACAAATTTATCAGAAACACTACAAAGCCGAAATACCACGCTGCCAAAAGCCCACACTTTACTCACTGCGTATACAAAACGTATAGAAAGCCTTATTGCTTCCCCGGGGGAACATTCCATCATGGCTGAACAAGCAGAAAAAGCAATGTCATTTCAACAAGTAGAACTGAGAGAAGGAAGAAGCCCAGTAATAAATCAGGCTCAATTTATTGCGGCTGTAGCTGACAACATGAAAGAAAAGCTCTTCACGACTGCATCAAGCAGAGCACAGCCTAGCGTTCATGCAACTCGAAGAGAGAACTACAAAACCCTTTTTGGTCAAATTGATGCGTTAGATCCATAAAAGATTGATCATGAAAATCCTCGTTTTGGAGAAGATGAAGTGAAAAGTCTATGTGACACCCTTCGTCTCAACAAGCAACAAACTCACCTTGCGTATATTGAATTTAAGGCAAGTGGAGGAAGAAGCATTCCTGACCAACTAAATAAGTTGATGGTGCCCGTTGACACCCTTTCACCAAGTAACGCCGACTGTGAGCGCGGGTTCAGCGCTATGAACAACATCATCACTGACAGCAGAAATGCAATCACTACGAACAATGCCGAGAAGCAACTCTTTGTCAGTACTGTGGGGCCACCGTGCGAGAAATGGAATCCAGAGCCATACGTAAGAACTTGGCTTGGAGAGGGAAGAAGAGCAGCTCATGCAACAAGCGGCATGGCTCGACAACAAAACTTGAAAAAGGCTAACTACTATGAACCTTTATGGAAAGTTTTTAAATAATTGAGTGTTTGATTTGGATTATGTGGTTATGTGCTTGGTTGAAAATGTATCGTTATGTTTGTGGTTGCAAACTTTCAATAATGAACCAAAAGTAACTTAGGTTTTGGGGATCTTTTGTAATTATCCCCCAAAATAGGCTATTTCAAATCGTGTCAATATAGTTCTCTGGCAAACCTTTTACTCTCCAATTTGCAGGCAACAGTACTACAGGACATTGTTTCGAGTCTCAGATTAGCGATTCATTCTAATCCAGCAACAATTAGTTATTTCGGATTATCTAATATTTTATAGTTCGGTAAAATTTAAAGTGTTAGGTATAATTAAGGTGTTTAGGATTTCGTGACTGGATCAGTGGATGTCTAAGACCCATTTGCCTTTTTTGATCAGCAACCACAAAAAAATTATTTTACTTCCACCACTGTTATGAGCTTCTGGCATGCATAGTACCGGTAAGAAAAATTTTCTACTTTCACCACTGGATAAGATATTTTGTTGCAACGAATGGCCAATAAATGGTAGCAAAAAGAAATGTAGTGAACTGCTTTTTGATTGGATTTACCAAAGTACCCGGTAGTAAATTTTGATTTGCCAACTACAGTGGCGTAGCAAAGATTTTGGCCGCCTTGTGCGGAAGCAAAAAATTGCCACCAAATTTATGATCCAGCATACCATAAATGTTGACGGTAGAGTCATAGTTTCCAACGTGAAATGCGCCAAAAAAGAGAATCCAAGAATTCCCAAAAATAGCAATTTTTGCTTATAAAATCCCAAGATTCGAAAATGTTTTGGCACGTCATATATTTGATTTGTGCCACACAATGAATTTCCTTAATGATTATGGGCTGCTCCTCATGACGCTGATCTCCGAACAAAAAGGTCTTCACCATTCATTGAGTGCAAAATTCCAACTTTCGAGGTTCGATCTCTAAAAAAATGGTCCTCAACCACATGTCATAAAAAATGTTGCGATTTCGGGTACCTACAGCAAAACCAAGTAGTTACGCTAAATAATGTCATCCAAAAATCCCAAGATTGTTGCCAACCGATTTTGCGAATAAAAAATCCCAAGTGGCCTTGAAAATTCCCAAGATTGGCCACTATGGGTAGAATTTTGTGTTCAGACACAGCTAAGACGCTTTTCGTTTTAAGTCGAAAGCTGTTGCCATTTTTAAATAGCCTCTCTGTGAGGACCGCACTCCTTGGTACGCCACTGATAGCAGAATACGCACATTTCTATCTCAATACCTATTGGTCAAAATAAATGACTTGCCCCAGAATTACGTGGCTCATGTTTATAAAAGCATATGTGACAGTTTTTGAAATACCTAAGGCATACGTACAATTTTCCTATCTCTCTTTTTTCAGCAGCTAAACTTTATCCTTTCCAAAAACTTGATTTTCCAGCTTTTATGACAATAAGTAATTCTTCCTAGCTAACTTTGCTTCTGCTGTATCAAACTGGTCAGGCCACAATCCGTTCATTCAGCATTCTATTTGAAATAATGAGGTGCTCGCAAGTTATTGCTTTGACGATCCTCTTTAATGGGACAACAGTCAGACCAACACAATTTGAAAGTAGACAGAAACTTAGGGCAAACAGTCAGAGTAATAAATTGAGCAATAGCATAGACTGCTCTCGTTACGAGGTAGCAGATAGTTAAGCCATTGCCAGCTGAAATTGATTCATTTGTTGAAGCTCAGAGCGAAAGCACAGAAGTTGAGCAATTCGATTTATCTACAAAAAACCAACCACCAAAGCAGCATATAGTGGCATTTCCTTTCAAAAAAGTGCAAAAAGTTTCAAGCAACTGGTATCGTACAGCAAATACGCATGAATTGAATCTAGTGCAGAAGTGGGCAACCTTTTACGCTTAGATGGCCGCATTAAATATTACCTTTAATCATATGGCCGCAAAATTCAGCGCCAGATAACCTTTTACGGTCGAAGAGCCATTTGGACCTCTTTTCCACGGCAATAAGTGCCACCACAAGTCTGCTGAACATAATTGTGTTCCAAAAAAAAAGGTCTCCAACTGCAATTGGTGGCAATAAACCGAGTATCAACACGTTCAATAAATGCCAAAAGAGCCATTTAATTTAAAACACAATGATAGAGCATTGATACATCATGCCTTACGCATGTAGAAGTTAAAACAATGTATTTATTTACGAAGCCACATATGGCCGCACATTTACTATAAAAAGGCCGCATGCGGCCATATGGCCGCCGGTTTCCCACCCCTGATCTAGTGTATCAAAAACCAGCTCTATCGCCTAACTTATAATTTTTTTGCGAGCAACTTAAAACAGGAAGAAACGTTTACCACCACTGAGTTCTTCAACTAGAAGAAAATTGTAGATAAACGCAAAAAGATAATGAAAATGAAATTCACCAACTGGCTGATGAAGAAAGGAAATCTTACTTTCTGAGTGAAAAAGCGAGAAGAATAGATTAACTATTTGATCCAAATTTTCGACATGAGTAAATGACAAACGATAACAAAAAACCTTTGATAACAATTTTGGACGTACTGTTCTTCTGCACTCAACAAGAAATTTACTTCGCTGGGATGACGAAAGTAATGATTCGCTTAATCGTGGTAACTTCCTTGAACTTTTTTCTTTGCTGTCTCTGTACAACCCCTGCATCAAAGAGGATTTGAACAGGTTACCCGATAATGCAAAAATACTTAGTCCAGATATTCAAAACGAACTACTCGAGGCGTCCAAGCAAAAATTGTTAGAGCGGATTCAGCAGGAAGTTCATGCTGCTCAGTATTACTCAATTTTAGCTGAAGAAGTAAACGATGTCTCTAAAAAGAATTGCTGGGAGCCTCTTTGCGCTATATTTGAGAGCGAGTTATCGGATTTGTTGAGTTGACGAATATGGACGTTATTAGGATTACCGATCATTTGCAAAATATGTTACAACTGCTCGACTTGCCACCAGAGAATTGTGTTGGCCTAGGTTTTGATGAGCTAGAGTGATCGCTGGAAAAGATGGTGGCGTTCAGGCGCTTCCAAAAAAATCTGGATATGAATTTCCAAACTATTATCATTGCGCTACACATCATTTGAATCTTAATCTGGCAACAGCAGCAAAAGTTGATCAAAACGTAAAACAATTTTTGACTACTAGTACAGCGAATTTGCAACAAGATTCCAAAACGATAGAAACGTCGTCTTGTGTAATCTTGATAGACGAATTGAAAAATAAGGTCAACAACTACAATGAAAGTCTAAAGAAAGGTCTTGAAATGGCCGAGAAGTATGACATCAATAGTTTCGACCATCACAGTTCAAGCAGACGGCATCGCATTCCTGGCTCATTAAAGTCCACCATCGTGACCTCGTCTGTTGGACATAACAAAATTGCTACCGCAGAAGACATGCTTGCTTTGCTTTGGCTAATCGGAGGTCAAGTTTCGGGAGAGCTATGCTGCAGATTGGGTCGCAATAATTATGAGGTGATGAAACTGGTAGAAACTTGCGTTCTTTTAAAGTACAATTCTATGGATGCAGAACCGCTCAATTATGCTGCTGTTTATGATTTGATTATTCTTGACGCAGGGCGCGATGTCTTTAAAAACTTTATAAAGCGTCATGAGCAGGCGACACGCTTTACCTTAATTGATATCTATGATCTTATGCAAATGGATAGTCTATATTTCCAAATATACTCAAATTTTTACTGATCCTGCTCACTACTCCACAAACCTCAATTGCAGTTGAGCGGATTTTTTCAATAGTAAAGCGAATCAAAACCAGGTTGAGATCTCGCAAGGAAACGATTCAGTTATCAGCATTGCTCGGCATTCAATTGAAAAATATCTTAGCAAGACCTAGGATAAGAAAGCCATTTTGCAACACTTTAAAAATCCTAAGACGACGTTTGTTGTAGCCAGTGCAGTGGCTATCAGTCGAAGGAAGTTCATCTACTGCTAAACTTTAAACGCTGTAATTTGGCTTTATTAGTTTTTTGTAATGTTCCATGCAAGCTATAATTGTGATAAGCAAAAAACATGTAGGCGTGCTATTCCAAAGTTTGTTTACTTGCGTCGGCACTAACATGTTTTGTGCAAATTGTATGTATGATCTATCATTGAAGGTTTTTATAGTGATAAATAGCAAGTAGTACAAACGAGTCTTCTTCACAGAGCAGTAGTAAAAACAAAGAACACTATTATTGGTGTTACAAAGCGTATAATAACCATAGTAAACGAAATAATATTTGCCCCCCCCCAAAAGGTTTGCTATTTCCCCCCCAAAAAAACATTGGCGCTGATTCTGCCAAAAAAACAGAGCTTCTTTCTCAAAGTGATAGGTAAACACATTAGCTAAATAGATTTTGGAAAAAACAAACAATTAATGGTAAATTGAATAGAACTGCTTTTTATTTCATTTATGGCTCTACACATAACAATGTTTGACAAGATGTTTTCTTAGTACTTTCCATTAAAATTTAAATAATTTCACTCGATATAGGCCTCAGCTTAGTGCAATTTTATGAGATACTTCATGAAAATAAAAGACATTGTTTCTCGCAACGTCAATAAAATGTTATCTGCAATTTTGGCTGTATGTTTTACGCTTAATATCTTTTACAAGACTTTTGAGCAAGTCACCACACCCCACAAATAGCGTTGAGAAGCTGACCAGAGCTCAGCGTCAAAGTTTTTGAAGGAAAGAACTACGAATCTGTAGCTTAACAAGATAAATTTTATAAGGAGGCTTGTTAAGCTCTTTTTTCAAGTTGAAAACATGGTAACCATTTTTTGGGGATTAATTTATTGAAATTAAATTTCATGTTTTGCGATTTGAAGCCTTTTATATCAGAAACCAATTTTTTAAGATAGAATTTTGTGCCTTTAGCTGGGGGCCCTAACAGCGAACTCAACAATTTCTGATCCTTCTGTCAATACTCCCGCACCAGACTACGCGCTAATGCTTTCTCCTGCAAGATTACTCACAGACAGTAGCCCAAACTTTTTTGCAAAATAGGGGCTCATTAAAATTGTTTTGTAGCAAATAGTTGCTTTAAGACTCCCTAAATTTAGGTTCCTTTTTAAGGCAAGATTTCATCGCCAACATTTCTCAACAGGTTTGGATGAAACCAAATTATTGTAGGGCTAGAAATTATTTGCTATAAGTTTCTTTAAAAATCAGGACTTGCATTGGTCGGGACAACGAAAACGCCGAGCGGAGAAGGGATGGCTTCAATTTTCTTTTCGCTGCTGCCTTCCCATTTTTTCTCAAGTTTTACTTCGAGCTTTTTTGCAGAAAAACAAATAATAAATCATCAAGAACTTAAGCAGCCCTAGACTCTTTGGTTTGGAAGTGTAGTTGATTAAATTTGTCGTAAAAACCATGTCGAAATCTACAGCGACAAGACTAAAGCGAACCTGAACAGGGATTGTCGTTTGCAAAAACATTTGTTTGTAGAAAGATAGGATTGAAAGACAAAATTTTTTTTCTGGTAATTTTTTAAAAATCATTTTTAGGTAAAAATCAAGGGTATTACGCATATTTCAGGACTTCCTTGGTTAAATTTAAACAACCACCTGTAAATTGTCACAGAGCATTGTTTACGTTTTTCGAGAGGTGGTAGTATTGGCACTACCCTTGACTACATTCTTGACCTGAACAAAATTTGCTTTACGTTGTAATCGACCAAAAGTTTTCCTGCGAACGGAAGACTAACATACCTAACTGATGATACGAACACGCATTAAAAACGAAAAAATTGTATTCAACACTAATCACGCTTTTAAAGCATGGATTTCAGTTTGCAGCACCGAATCGCAGGGCAGTGAAAAACTAAACTTTATAAAAACTACAAAACATGATGAGGGTACAGTTTGCACTTTGTTTCATAAAAAAATGTTGTATATTCTATTTGTTGATAATTTCTGGTTTTTCCATCGTCACGTCATGAAAAAATGGATGGAGCAAGCACGTCTTGGCAGTGATGCGATGAATGGGATCATAGGTTATCATTTTCTAAACAGAATAGCAATTAAGCAATCACAATCCAATAAAGCGTCCTCAACAGAGACTACATCAGTTGTCGCTGCTCGTGGCAGAAATGCGCTGTGCCCGTAGGTCTGTCAGCTCTACAACCGGTCTCAACAAAAGTTGTTTCTGTGTATTAGAATCAAGGTTTTCCGTCACTAGTGATTGACAGATACAATCGATTAATTTTAGAGCCACTAGATGAAACTTACTAAATCTTTAGTGAAAAACTATGCAAGACAAAGCACAGACAAAACCATCGCAGTATCATGGAAGTAGTTTCGTGAAGGGGTAGATCATTTGATCAAGGCCGCAATTCACCTTCAAAACAAGATAGCCGGGATCTCGGCAATAACGTTGCAAACAGTATGATACAAATAAGTGATGACGTAGATACCATGATTAGAATGAGCTACTTTACAATTTGACTTTATACTACCACCGATAAGCGATAGGCAAAGCATCTAGTTCAAGGGTGCACAACCTGCGGCCGAGCACACACACTTGAACTTGATCCCTCCACCCAAAACAAGGTCTTCATTTTTGCTATAACAAAAAATCTAAATCAAACAAAAATTTTGCTCAAGATCAGAAAATTGATCTCTTCCAGAAAAACCTTTCACGTAGAGAAAGGTAACAAAACATGAACAAAAATTTTGCCAAAAATCAAACAGTTTTGCGTCCAAAAAGTTGATCTCCAAACAAAAAAAATTCTTCGCCTGTAGATGTACTAAAAAATACTCTCAATTTGACTCACCACAAATTGACTCAGTGAATTGAAATAAAGTTTATTACGCGGCATCCAATCATGAAGATTGGGCACCCCTAATCCGGTGTAAAGCTACTTCAAAGTTCTGTGCAACTGCTTCCAACCAGTTGTATAGCAAGTTACCTTTAAAAGATTAATCCCAACGGAATCTAGCTCGGGTAAGACTGTATCCAGTGACTGGGGAGGCCATACTGGAAATTTTGACTTAAAATCGGGCAATGACGTTACACCCGGCCACACGCTGTCGTTCGGAGTTCCTAAAGTTCGAAAAATCCGGAACAATTGATCGATTTCAGAATCTCCAGGAAATAACGTCTTTTTATGAACCTGAAACAAAGTAAATGAGCTTTTCAAAAGGGTATCTGTCCAAATATTTGCAAGAGCATAGATCGAATGTTAAGTAGTCATAAAGTTAGAAGGAATTAAGAAATGGGTGAATAATATAAACAAAAGTGGTAGTATTCGCGTTTGTCAGATCGGTAAAAAGTAGGTAAGTTGTTTATTTATCGGAGTGCTTTCTGGTGATTTCAAATTTTAGTAATTTTAGTATAGCGAACAGCTATCCACACCCGGATTTACTTCCACTTCTCCACTTTTGGTGCTTAGAAGATAGAATTAATTTTGATGACTAAGAATCAGGAGTGGTCAGCCTCACAACAAATCATACGTCTACCTTAAGCCAAACACAACTGATTGATCAGAATCAATTTTGGACACGATGTGTTACATGAAAACAAGAAATTCTCCTTTAAAGTCATTTCACCAATTACAATTCATTAATGACCACGATCAATGCTCTCTGCATCACCCGACAACTATTTGTGTTTGTGAAAAAACCTGTATGATTTTTCAGGATCTAATCATTGCGTACCCAAACAAAGGCTAGGTGGCCAGCTTCAACAAAGTTTGCCCCTTGGCTCAAACCTCTACCTACGCCACCGGATACCTCATGAAAAAAACGTAAGGTTTATATTCTATTGACAGATATTCGTTAATAAATTGTGGCAGGTTTGAGATTTTTGTTATGAACACACAGCATCTGTGACTTATATCACTATATCGTGAAATACAATGCTGACAATCCTATTGTTCCATTTTAGATCATAACTGTACTTTATGTTTTGCATTTTTATTTAGCTCTCAAGGGAAAAGCATAGACAAAATTTAAATTATGGAGAGGTAGTACAATAGTCCCCGCTTATAAAGCCTAATTTGGTCCGATCCGGAATTACTCCATTTATTCCTGAAATAAAGAAAAGTGTCTTCATGTACCCAAAACTCTGATTAATAAGCCATGGACTTCTAAATAGTAGAATTTAGAAGTCCATGGCTTATTAACCATAAATAAGCCCAATTTTTGAAGCCATTCTGCTGGAAATTGTGTGGAAAAGCGTCACAATTCATCTTTTTTTCGACTGTTTTACACTTTGTTACGATTCTGACCTCGTCCTTAATTCAACTGTTTCGTCACAAACTATTTGTGCCATAATTTAGGGGCGGACAACCTTTTTTGCAGGCGGGCTAATTTCACGCTTGTTGAAAATGTAGAGGGCCAGTCAGAATGCGTAATCCATGTTTCTATGCAAAAAACATGCTTCGAAGCAGTGGCTGGTGGCAGTGTTCTTCGAAAAAGGATGTGAAAACCTTTTTTTTTGGAGATTAACGCTCTGAAATCAATATTTACGCCAAATTTTCCAAATTTTACTTATAAGGACCTTTTTTGGGGGGAAATCGTTTGTTCCGTGAAACGTTTGCCATGCAAATCCACAAAATTTCACGTCGAGAGCCGCAGGTTGCACACCCCTGCCAAAATCGCTTGGCAAGACAACTGGTGCTCTGTTGTTGTTGTTGTTACCCGACCCCTTCCGAGGGATGGGGGCATGGCGGAAGACCATGGAGCCCCAGAAGCCGGGCAACTACCCAGGGTCTGGACCAGAGGTCGTAAAGAGACAGAATCACTACATAGCGAGCGGTGCAGAGTCTGTAGCTGGACAGTGCAGAATGAGATGAGAGATGTTCTGGGAAGAGTGTCCACAGGCGCTGCACGAAGGATTCTCGATTCTGCCAATCCTAGTGAGATAAGAACCTAAAAGAAGGCTGTGTCCGTTGCAGCGAAGACGAGAGAGGACACAGTGAGCATGACGAGGGAGCACAAGTTTCTCTGTGGAAATCGAGGGAGCCTGTGTGTCAAAATACTTTGATGAGACAGTACGCCTCCAGTCCGAGAAAAGGCGAGAGTGGATACGAGAGATAAGAGGAGAGAGACTACAAGGGATTGCGGAGGGCGCAAGTAGCGCTCCCCGTCTGGCAAGCTCATCAGCCGTGTCGTTCTCCGGGAGAAAAAGAGTGTCCAGGGACCCATTGTAGCCTGATAGAACAGAACGAGAGAGAAGACCGTTCCTGCCAGATCTCCCACAGAGTTTGAGATAAGAGGAAAGATGGAGGAGAGGATAGGATGGTGAGGACAGAACGAGAGTCAGATAGAAGAGAAGCGGCAGACTTGTTGGTGCTGCCGAGACCAGCAAAGCACGTGCAGAATGGCGCAGGCTTCAGCAGAAAAACTTGAGCGTATTGCGCCTGCTGAAAAGGAAAGAGTGGCCTCAGTGCCACAAAGAGAGCAGTTGGCAAGTGCGCCACAGCCGCCACCGCCAAAAGAAAAAGGAACAGAGCCGTCTGTCCAGCGTATCAGATAATGTGGGGGGAGAGAGTCAAGATGGGCGAGAGCCGCACCTTGGCGAGAGAGAGGGAGATCAGAGCGAGAGCATGGAGTGGAAAGGTGAACTCCACCATGAACGAAGGCAGATTCCAAGGAAGACAGGGAGGGCAAGCAAGAAGAGCCTCCCTAGGAAAAGTAAAAGAAAGCATGAGCGGGTGAGTGGACGCACAAGCTCTTCAGGCCGATCGACAGTCTTGGCTTCACTCCAAGTCTGGCCAAACCTGAAATAGGAAAGGAGGAGGTTGGGAGACGAAGAGCCCGCTCATAAGATAAAAGAGTGAAATGAGTCAGGGTGACTCGTAGGGGAGGTAAAGAAGCCTCAAAGAGAAGAAGTGAGATAGGGAAGGACGAGAGGCAGCCGATGATGGCGCGACTAGCCGCTCGGTGGAGGCGTTCCAATGTGGTAAGACTGGTAGCGCTTAGGAAAGGAAATCATTCGCGTGAAGCGTAGGTGAGAAGGGGCCGAAGAAAAGGCTTGTACAGAACACAGAGGGACTCCTTAAAGGGGCCCCAAGAAGAAGCAGAGATAGAGCCTAAGGCCTTGAGAGGTGGGAAGAACTTGGCTTTCAGCGAAGATATATGTCCAGAAAAGGAAAAAGTGCGGTCGAAGGTGACCCCGAGAAAAGTTGGAGTGGGATTGAAACGGAGGCGGGAGCCGAGTAGGAGGAGGTTGGGCTGGAGATTAGCTTGGTGGAGATCCATTGAGAAGAAGGCCTCACATTTGCTCGGATAGAGAGGAAGACACCAGTACTCAGACCAGCGATCCAATCGAAACAGAGCTCCTTGTGTGGCCTCCACCGCAGTGGGGACCGAGGGCGAGAAGGACCAAATGGCCAGATTGTCAGCGTAAAGAGAGCAGCTGACGGAAGAAGGCAGAGAGGCCGGAAGGTCATTAATGAAGAGAGAGAAAAGTACAGGGCCAAGAACGGATCCTCGCGGAACACTCGACGGACTAGAAAGGAGCGACTTTTGTGATTTTGATAAACCATGCTAGCGCGCCTGTCAGAAAGGAAAGATTGAGTCCAACGAGCAAAGCAAAATGGGAGGCCATCCGAAATCAGTTTGTGGAAAAGAGCAGGATGCCAGACAGAGTCAAAAGCTTTAGAGAAATCGATAGTTGAGAGAATCGTCCGACAGCCCGGCCTGGGTTTGTTAACCCACCCGAAATGGACTGAGAACGATAAAGAATTTGACCTACAATGTTAGAGTAGACCGTCCAGGGCGGAAACAGGCGTGGCGGGGAAGAAGAATGAAATTAGATTCCAGAAAGAAGAGTAGACGGGATAAAATGATGCGTTCAAACAGCTTTGAGACGCAGGAGGTGAGAGAGATAGGCCGGAGGAAAGCAGGAGAGTAGAGAGGCTTTCCCATCTTGTGTAGGGGAATAACAGATGTCTTCCAGATGGAAGGAAAGAAATGCAAAGTCCAGGAGAGATTGAAGATGTGAAGAAGAAAATTCATGCCAGAGCGAGGAAGATGCATTAATCGGCGCGATGGTGCAGTGGTTAGAGCGTCCGCCTCGTAGTCGGTAGACCTGGGGTTCATTCCCTTAGTCGAGTCATACCATAAGACTTTAAAAAATGGTATTCACAGCTTCCCTGCTTGGCGCTCAGCATATAACAGGGATAGTGTGAAGAACAAGCCCGCAAGCTTGCTTGATGTGTCCTTGGGCAAGGCACTTAATGGGACGCCTCCACCTTTATGTGGCAGACAGGTGGCCCTCCCGTACTTCACCGGATTATAATTGTGAAGTTGCTAACCCAGCATGTCAGACGACTCTTGGGTACCCACCAGTGGCAGTCAGCCTTGTTGGTGGTGGGGCTACCAGTCACTCAAGACTGGTTCGAAATGAGCTGCCATCTTTCCCCTAGCCTAATTCCAATTAGGTTGATGGCATGAATCCGAACTGCCGTTCATGCCATACCTCCATCCCGAGGAAGAGAAGGGGTAAAGAAACAAACAAAAAAAGGAAGATGCTTTAGCATGGGATAGGCAACTTTGTCTGGGCCAGTGGCGGTGTAGGAGAAAAGGTTGGAGGCGGCAGAGAGCAAAAAGACGAGTACGACTCCTCAGGGCACGTGGCTCGGCGGAGCTCAGAAAAGTAGCGTCTGGCTCTGCTGCGCAGGGCCTTTGGCTGAGAAACGGAAAAGTGCGATCTCTGGTAAGTGGCATAGACCAAAGCCGATTCCCTGGGAGAAGAACAGTTGGGGAAGTTAGGAGAGGAGGAAGACGAGGAAGGAGAGCCAGTGATAGAGCAAAGAAGAGAATACACAGATTTAGGGTTAGATTTGGGTGAAAAAGAGCCAGTCGTCTGCCATGCCTCAGCCTTGGCCTTGGCGATGACTGACGAGGCGCGTCGAGAAGCGGAGATGGAAGCCGAGCAATCTTCATCACTTCCGTGAGCAGCAGCAAAAGCCTGGCGTCTTTCACAAACCGCACCTTCCACTTCAGCAGATCACCAGGCTTTAGAATGACATTTGATGCGGCTGAAAGGAACGGAAGATTTGGCCACATTCAGTGTCAAAAAAGTGAAGAGAGCAGCAGCAGCAGTGGAAAAGCAAAGAAAGAGAGGACATAGAAAGTTCAGAGAAAGATAGGCCCTGCCTGACCAAAATGACGACACAGCCGCTAGCGTGGGTGGCATCAGGAGGGAGAATGCCAAACTGGGAGTGGGTGCGATCAGAAAGCAGAGCAGAAAATCCAGGAATCCGGAAAGAGGAAGATGAGTTAAGATTGAATTCCTGGATGCAGATAAGGTCGACAGGGTGGGACAAAAGAAAGTGAAGTAGTTCAGTGCTCCTGGCTCGAAGACCTCCAGCATTCCACTGAAGAACCCTGAAAGAGTTAGGGGGGAGAGGAGGCAGGAGGCATAGAAGGACAGCCAGGAGCAAGAGATGGTGGTGAGGGGGCAGAGGAAGAAGATATAAAATGGGCAGATGGGGATAAGAGGTTTGAAGACGAGGGTGGGGTAGGGGTGCTGTATTAGCAATGGGGGGCAGATTGCACATTGGAGACATACATGTTGGAGGAATCCGAGAAGGGAGTCACAGTGTTACGGCAGGGGGTTAGCTCTAAGAGTGAGAGCTGCCAAGAGCTCTAAATTTGGAGAGGGAAAGTTGTAAGCACCTTAGATGGACTCATTTGCAGCAGGTGAAGCATTGCACTGACTTGCCCCGCCAGGTAACATTTCCAACGCACACTGAGCAAGGAAAGATGGGGCAGGGATGAACGTTACCGCTCATCAAGAGAAGGAGGAGAATGAGGACACGAAAAAGGGCAAGAAAAAAAGAGGAAACAGGCAACCGATTTTAAAGAAGCTGTGTGCTGCCTTACTGCAGTCGTTCAGGGAGCAGCATAGCGAAAAAATGAAGGGGAGTGCCCGGGGTAACTGGGACCCTCGGGAAGGCCAACAGCCATTTCGACCCAGCCCAAACGGGGTCGGGGACCACATCACCACGTTGAGGCGGCTGTTGATTGGTGCAGGGCGCTCTGTTAGTTAACTTCATTTTTTTAAATGGCGAAGAAACATCAACATTTAACCTTGTCTAATAAGCTTGAGGTTTCAGAAAATTACCGACCGCTGCCAAAATGTTTTTGTCTTCCCGCAATAAATATAGAAAGTTGCTCGTTATTTGTGATTGTTGCGCTTAGTGTCAACACAGTTAACAACTTTTAGCCATAATACAGTTCGCCACAGCCACTTATGCGCAATTTCGTCCCCCGTTTGTAAAGCAACCCGCTAAATGATCTTCATCTGGTTCCAAATTATTGCCTCAACACATCCTTCACAAACAAAACTTTTTGTTAGTTATTTGGGAAGGATGTGTTGAAGCAATAAAGCATAAGCAACAAAGAGAAATTTTTTTGATATTTATACCTTAAGTAATATAGTGCTTTAGTGCCATTTTGAGATATCACATAATAAGGCAGACCCAAGTTAATCAAGAACTCACCATTTCTGCAAATATACAACCGATACTCCACACATCAACGGCAGTAGAATAATATTTGCTTCCCAATAAAATTTCTGGAGGTCTGTACCACAATGTAATTACCTGGCAGACAGAGAAATCGTTAAATCATAATAATAATAAATGCAAGTTCATATGAAATACATTTGAAACAGACTGCGAGGAAAAGTGAGATTTATGTTATATGGATTAAATGTTACACATGCGAAATTTCTCTAACATTAAAGTTTCTGAAAAGGGATTTTTTTCTGCAATGCCAAGCATTAGAAAAAATAATTAGAGCATTAAAAATTTTTATTTTTTTTGATAATTTGACAAAATCTTTATTATTGAAACTGTTGGACTTTAGAAATGTCTATAATTTTTAAGTTTTACGAATTTTGCGCAGATGATTTTAACTTTAATTCAATTCTACCGCAAGAAGTTTTCCGGAAGTGAAAAGCGTATCGCTATTCTTGAGACTAGTCTAGTGAAAATAAATTTTTCTATACATTTATTATCGCGAAAGTTTCGACTAAGCTTTGAGGTTATTATCAGTTGCAAATTGTATACAATATTTTGCGCAACGCTCTTACGACGACTATGAAGTCATTTATTATAAATTGATCTTAAAATCAATTACATAACAACAATTGCAAGGCTAATCATATACTGCACAAGCTCTTTACGCAGGCCGCACGTGGCTCGCACATTGGGCAATCATGGTCTATTGCAAAACTAAGGGCAAAATAAACCAATTTTTATATCGCATTTTCAGCTTAAGCGTTGCGCGCACATTTTATGGGAGGGAGGAAATTCTATCCATTTTAGGAAAAACGCTGATGAAGAAATTTTGACACCATTTCAATTGTGATAAGATATAGTGGCACCTGGATTAGCTGACCAGTACCACAACTGTAGTAAAACTGTATACAATACATTTTAACAGAGAAGCGTTGGAGAACGCGTTAAAGTGCTCGTGATACAGTGGCTGTAGAATAACCAGGGCGATCGCAAGCTTCAATACAGTGTGCTATAGGCTAAAGCTTCCCAAATTATGGATCACGAGATACTTGGGGTCGCAAACTGTAATTTTTGAGTTACCAAACAAATTGGCTGATACATCAGAAATAAGTTTTTGCAATTTCACAAAAAATTTAAAGTAGGCCTGCAGTAAAAGAGTTTTGTACAGCATTTTCAGGGGCAACTTCGAAGTTTACGCTGTCAGTTGTTTACTACAATATCTGTCTGTGCTACTGAATAAAGATTACCAATCACAAGTAATGCAATCAATGCAATGCAACTAATCAAAAGAAGTTATGCCACATTTAGTCATGGTTGTTGAAACGTACTGACAGACAATTGATCTCTTTGCCAGGTTTTCCACTTGGAAGGATTTTCCTTGTATGAGAAAATTTGATCGTAAAAGTCGTGGAAGAGAAAATAATTAAAATAAGGAAAAAGGAATGAAAAAAAAATCGCAAAAAAATATATGTAAGTCACAAAAAAATTAGTTAAAAAATAAAAATTTTAACTTGTCATGTAGAAATACTGGAATTGTGCGATTGCAAGCAGTTCTTATGCATCAGTTCATTTTACTCCTAAATCATCAAGCGCATCCATACCGTCCGATGTGCTTTTCAACTTTTATACAATAAATTGTGTTTTTGTTAATTTTTCATTGGTTTTACAGTTTCCATTAGGCAGTGTCAATAATATTATATAGTTACTTTTGTGCATTACGTGCATTTGTATGATTTCACCCTGCACGAAAATACCATTTGAGATTTGCGATCACTGGCGTATTAAAAAGAGGGATTTAACTCTTTTGCTCCCGCGTGAAAAGCGAAAAAAAATTTCCGTAAGGTGGCAGTGCGAAAAACTGTCATAATCAATCATAATTAATCAGAATTATGTACCTCAAGTTTGTTTGTAAATCATTACTCAGCTGTCTACTTCTACATAAGTGTGATATATCGTTGAAATCTACATTTCTTGAGAATTTCAAATAGAAAAAAAAAAACATTTTTTTGAATATGCAAATGAACCCCCCCAACTGGGGGGGGGGGTTGTCTTCAAAATTAAAGTAGTACCCTCACCTCAAAGATCACTACAGATTTTATTTTCTACCAATTTTTTTAGAAATGGTCGCTAAATGATGCTAAGGAAATAAGCTTTCAAGGTACATCAATCAAAACTTACCTAAGAGCCTAGGTTTTCTACAATTTGCAATTTTCTGAAGCACATGATCTTTTTTTTGACCGGTACCGACCGGTACCAAATTTTGGTAGTTAAATTTAGTACCTAAAATATGATCAGCTATTATCTGCTAGAGGTTAACCTAAACCATGTAACATTATGTATTTTTGAACAGGGAATTTCTTCAAGATTCAGAAAATATTAAGTTTAAATAGAATATGCTGTCTGTGACAATGAAACAGCCGCTTGTTTACACCCTTCCCATTTCTTGAGAAACAAGGGGGATACAGCAAACTTTGATTTAGAGAAGCCAAACTTCTGCTAGCTTTTAAACTTGTATTTTGCTTCTTGTCTCCTTGGAAATTTGATACAGAATGACGACTTTATTGGTGAAACATTTGCAATTTATTTTATCTTTTTAAAGGGTGTAGTTTTTCTAAAAATTATAATTTAGTGAAGATAAATCAAAAAATTTTGGGGGGTTTTGAACTGACATGATGTACAGTACTCATTTTTGATCAGTAAATATCGTATACCACTTAGTCTAAACTATTTAAAGTTATATATTGCTGGAAAGCAAATTTCCTAAGCTTTCAAATGAGACCGGTATTTAGCAACATATCATATTTTTTACGCACTATATTTACTTTTATCTACTTACCATTCAAATTTGTTTGGGGGGGGTTTAAGACCCCCAAAAAATTTGGACATTCTGTCGCGTTTTTAATATATATGATATTAAAAATAGAACTTTCGGTTCTATCTCAATTTCAAATTCCTTTAAAATTGAGGTGACGTGTGATAATCGCTCGGATAATTAGGTCTGGCTACAACTTAATAAAAGCTTGGAAAAGACTGGCTTCCGCTAAAACACTTCCAACCACTTTAATAACAGAATAATATATTCACAGAAATGGTACTTCACGACTTCAAAACTTCTTCGCTCAACGATTCCAAAAAATTAATCACTTTACCACACATTCAAGAAAACCGCAAAATAAGTCCACCAATAACTATTCAATGTTCTCCGCGTCCACAAAATCCACAACAAATTATCGCAAAAAAACAACACCGTAATTGGTCTTCCTTAACCCGTCAAACCACTCTTTTTTCTATTTTTCGCTCTCTCTTTGGCCCTCTTTCTCTCGGGCTTGGTCTCGCTCTCGCTCTGCCGGCGCTCTGGGCAAAGAAAATCCCGTTGCCTTGTATATAAACGACGAAACAATCTGGAGAACGCTCGAACGAAATCACGTGAACAACAAAAAAAAGCATTACAAGTTACACTAATCGTTTATCGAAATTCTTCGAAGAAGCTAGAATCGCTAGACCGATCTAGAACTTTACTATGTCGTCATAACGATTTTGACGTAATAAATGGCGTACACAGCAATCGGCTTGCGAGAAAAAAAGGGTCTTTCCCTCAGTCAGCAGTCGAGCGAACAAATAACGCAGCACTTTACACAATACGAAAACAACGCTTATAAAGCAAATTTCCTTATTCGTGACATATGCCCCCCCTAAGAATATTATAATAATAATATTAAAAAAACAAATAACGAAATTTGCGAGCCCAATTCAATACTAAGATCCAATAAGCATGCACTAAATAAAATTCAATTACTATATCTTACGCACATATACAATCAAAGCATAGCACAACAATACATTTAAACACAGCACAATTAATCCATCACGCGACTAAGATAATCAGCCGCTACATTATCCTTTCCAGGAATGCCTTGTACAGTATAATCGTACCCTTGTAAAGCCAGGCCCCATCGCATTATGCGATCGTTCTGGTACTTGGTTTTATTTATATACGCAAGGGGCTGGTGATCAGTTTCTAAAATAAACGGCTTGCCAGCTAAATATAGCCGGAACCTTGTTACGCCCCACACAATACCCAAACATTCCTTTTCTAAGGTTGAATATCTGGTCTCAGCTGGCGCGAGTTTCTTGCTGGCATACGCCACTGGATACAGTTTCTCCTCATGCTGTTGCATGAGGGCGGCGCCCAGCCCGAAGTTCGATGCATCAGTTCGTAGTATGAACGGTTTACTGTGATCTGGTAATCTCAAAATTGGTCGCTTCAATAAACAGTCTTGCAAGCTGCTGAAGGCTTTTTCTTGAGCTTGCCCCCATCGAATCTTGTTTGGTTGTCCCTTGCGCGTTAAATCAGTCAATGGCGCTGCAACCGCCGCAAATGTGGAGATGTGTGCGCGGTAATAGTTCGCTAATCCCCAAAACGATTGTACCTCCTTTTTTGTAGTCGGTCGTCGTGCGGTACGAATTTTCTCCAAATTGTCCTCATTAATTGTAATCCAGTCACAACCGATATAATGCCCAAGAAACTCCACGGATTCGGCCCCAAATACACATTTAGATGGTCTCACTCTAAGTCCTACTTTGCGCAAACGTCGAAACAATTCTCCCAACACTTGTAGGTGCGCTTGCCAATCATTGATATGAATGATGAGGTCATCAATATAGCTATCTACGTTATTCATTCCAGCCAAAATCTTTCTCATTCCGCGAACCAACGTTGCCCCCGAATTTTTCATCCCAAAAGGCATCCTGAGAAAATCGTACGTACCGTCGGGCGTTATAAATGCAGTCTTCTCAATGTCTTTTTCCGCGACTGGGATTTGCCAGTATCCCTTGCTGAGATCAATCTTGGAGTAATATTTGCTTTTCCCCAACCGCTGGAATAAATCTTCTGCTGTGACCATGGGCTCCGGATCTGCTACTGTGAGCTTGTTTAATTTCCGATAGTCAACGCAAATGCGGTCCGATCCATCCTTCTTCTTCACAATCACAATCGGGGATGCAAATGAGGAGTTCGATTCTCGGATGATTCCGAGACTAAGCATGTCTTGTATCTCCCTTTTGAGATTCTCCCTTAAGGCGTACGGCAAAGGATAAGGCCTAGACCTCACTGGATTGTTATTAGTGAGCTCTATCTTATGCTCAATCACGTTAGTTTTGCCTGGTATATCCGAAAATACTTCTGCGTATCTTACCAAGGTATCCATCATCTCTTCCTGTTGTGTTTTGGTCAGTTCAATTCCCAATTTGACATCCTTGACTGTTTCCTTCTGATGACAATTAGCCAACTCCATCATTTCCTCGTCGTTCACACTCAAATCTTCATCTCCTCCTATGATTCCGGTACAAGCATCACAAGACACTACCTGTTTATTGTCCGAATTTCGTTGTGGTGCTCCGTCTTGGTCATCTCTTTCGATATATTTCTTCAACATGTTCGCGTGAAACGTCTTCACCTTTTTGTTTACTTCAACCCGCTAATCATTACCCTTTCCACACTTGCTCATAATTTCACAATCGTCCCTTTTGACAGCATCCTCCAGATCCGCATATTTTTCCAAAGTAGCGTCTTCCTGTTGCCGCTTAGCCAATTCATTTTTCGTAATGGAAGCTTGAGTCGTCACTTCTTTCGTGACTAAAGACTTGACTGTGATATCCTTCCGAGCTTGAGCCCTCGTAACCGCAGCGGCACACGTCTCCACACCGGGAACAGGATCATCCGGATTCCGTACCCAGGAATGTTTCCGATAACCAAGTCGAATAACGGGTCTCGTAAACATATGGCTTTAGTTACTCCCGTATAGTAAGGCGTGTCTACCTTAATCTCCGCAATTGGCGCCTCCTTCAATGTCCGGTCGATAGCCATCACATATCCCATGCTACCAGTAAAATCTTCTTTCTTCGCCAACTCTCTTCTGACAATAACACCATTGCAGCCTGTATCACGAAGGACCTCAACTTCATTCTCCCCCACTTTTCCGGTCGCAAGAGGCATACAATTCTTATTTTCATTACTCAGGCAAGCACCATTGCGCACGACTTTAATTTTCTCTCCCGATTTGAGCTCCAAATATTCTCCATCTTTCGCTTTTGCATCATCCGATAATCTCCCAACTTGTGCAGTGCATCCAACTCGGTACCGCTGTGACAGAGATCTAGGGGTGTTGCTTCCACCCCGAGGAGCAGCTTGGGGGCGGGGTGCGTTCCGACAGTACCTCTTCTCATTTTCCCAATTTCACCACATTGGTAGCACGTAACTGCGTGTCTAGTTGGTCGGTTATGCTCGTTACGTCCTCCTTCTGGTTTAACACGACAGTCGATTGCCCGGTGACCAACGCGATTACATAAGAAACACTTTAGGGTACTCGTAGGAGGGAATCCACTATAATTATCTTTTACACCGGCTCTTGCGCTCTCACGCTTGATCACTTCCTTGCTCGCCAACTTTTGATTGCGCGCTGCCAAATATTGGTCAGTCAACCGCGACAATTCATCCAGAGTTTTGGGGTTGCTCTGCTTCAGCCATATCGATAAATCTTTGGAGCAGGAGCTAGTGAACTGCTCGCGCACAACCAAATCAACCACGCCCACGAAGGTTTGCTCCACTTCGGCCAACTCTACCCACTTAGTGAAATAATTTTTTAACCTAAAAATAAATTGGCTCGGGCTTTCATGTCCTTCCGGTCTAGCTTCTCGAAATTTCTCGCGGTATCCACGCTCAGTGAAATCATACCTTTCCAATAAAGCCACTTTAAGGCGCTCGTAGTCCATTGCCTCCTCTGGCGACAGTCTATTATATACCTCTACCGCCTTGCCCGTTAACAGCGGGCTCAACTGGGTCGCCCAAGTACTTCTATTCCACTTAGCAACACTAGCGTACCTTTCAAATCTCAGCAGATATTCGTCCAGATTGTCCTTCCCGTCCACGAAAGATGGTAGTGGTGGCGTCCTCACAACATTTCCAACCGATCCTTCATTCACTTGCTCGCCATTCTGAGATTGGGAGAGCCTCCTCGCTTCCAATTCCAACCTCAGCTTTTCGACTTCGAGCTCAGCCTTCCTTTCCTCCGCTGCTATTCTTCGTTCTTCCGCCTGGGCCGCCAATCTTAGCTCTTTAGCTTCGGCTTCAGCCGCCATTCTTTGCTCTTCAGCTTCAGCCGCTATTCGTCGTTCTTCAGCCTGGGCTGCTAACCTTCGCTCTTCAGCCGCTATTTTTCGTTCTTCGGCCTGGGCTGCTAACCTTCGCTCTTCAGCCGCTATTTTTCGTTCTTCGGCCTCGGCCTCTCTCATTCGGCGCCATTCGTCCATTATAAGCTTATTCCTCTGCTTCTCATCCAAGCCCAACGACTCTACTTGTCTCTTCAATTGCTCCAACTTCTCCATATTAAGTTCTTCCGCAGCCATTTTAAATTACCAACCGATAAAGATAATTGATCCCGGACGAGCCCCCAGATGTCGCGTTTTTAATATATATGATATTAAAAATAGAACTTTCGGTTCTATCTCAATTTCAAATTCCTTTAAAATTGAGGTGACGTGTGATAATCGCTCGGATAATTAGGTCTGGCTACAACTTAATAAAAGCTTGGAAAAGACTGGCTTCCGCTAAAACACTTCCAACCACTTTAATAACAGAATAATATATTCACAGAAATGGTACTTCACGACTTCAAAACTTCTTCGCTCAACGATTCCAAAAAATTAATCACTTTACCACACATTCAAGAAAACCGCAAAATAAGTCCACCAATAACTATTCAATGTTCTCCGCGTCCACAAAATCCACAACAAATTATCGCAAAAAAACAACACCGTAATTGGTCTTCCTTAACCCGTCAAACCACTCTTTTTTCTATTTTTCGCTCTCTCTTTGGCCCTCTTTCTCTCGGGCTTGGTCTCGCTCTCGCTCTGCCGGCGCTCTGGGCAAAGAAAATCCTATCGCCTTGTATATAAACGACGAAACAATCTGGAGAACGCTCGAACGAAATCACGTGAACAACAAAAAAAAGCATTACAAGTTACGCTAATCGTTTATCGAAATTCTTCGAAGAAGCTAGAATCGCTAGACTGATCTAGAACTTTACTATGTCGTCATAACGATTTTGACGTAATAAATGGCGTACACAGCAATCGGCTTGCGAGAAAAAAAGGGTCTTTCCCTCAGTCAGCAGTCGAGCGAACAAATAACGCAGCACTTTACACAATACAAAAACAATGCTTATAAAGCAAATTTCCTTATTCGTGACACATTCAAAAAAGTAAAATTTATTATTATCGCTTGAAATTTTGTCAAATGATGCCCCAAAAGAGTAGTTTTCAGACTGTGTTAATGATAAAGGGTTTGGTTATGTGGTAAAGATGTAATCTCAATTTGATTTTAGTGTAGTTGGCACGTGCTGAGAATTTGGCCGATTTTGTCGTCTGCAACTGGGTTCTTGGTCTTTTTAACCGTTTTTGGGTAAAAAATCCAAGAATTAGGGCACAAATTATACATTTTCCGATGCGTGAGGAAATAAGCGTGATCTTTTGAAAATGTTATGAAAATCGGATGAAAAATAAAGTCACGAATTGATTTTTTAGTAAACTAATTTTGTAAGTCAATTTAAAAAAATTTGAGGTAAACACTGAAAACACAAGATCATCAATCGCGATGATCGCAGGAGCGAAAGAGTTAAGGAAAAAAGATGGCCTTCAAACGGAACAAAAAATGCAAAAAGTAGTTGTTTTGGAGACCAAAATAAGCAAAATTCTTTATTTTACATAGTTCTCTTTGTTTACTGCTCTGCTCCCAAAACAAGATTGAGCTCACATATTTTATAAACCGGTAATAAGATTGAGCTTACTAAATACCCTGTCACCCCCTCCCCTCCAAAAAATTGTTTCAAATACGCCTGTGATTGCAACGTAACGCTAATTGTTTTAATACCAATAAGGGGTAGGCTACCCATCAAGGGGCTGCATAAAAATCTTTTTTCTAAAATGGTGTCGCAATACAACAAAGCTTGAGAGGCCCAACTGTGACCAACGCCAAAAGCAGTTACTGAATCAGCCAGACAAGATATGTCAGTTACATTGATATGAAAACAATTATAATCCTTATCGTGTATTACTGAATCAATAGAATTAATAATTAAATCTGTCTCTAGTTACTACTAGCAGCACGTTCAAAACAATACTGGCAGTAGGATTCAAACCTAAGCGTTCAGCAATGATCATGGACTTGTAGGTACGAATTCAAATCCCCCTTCCAGCATTGCTCTGAACATGCTTGGAGTTGTACAATTTATCCCATTATTGATACAAAATTTTTCTTGATACAATAGTACCAAGCACAATTTCACTCTACCAAAACTCATTCGGCAACTAAAACCATCAGTTAATCTTTCAAATAGTTAACTAATTTTAACAAAGATGATAGTTACAGCAACGCTTTATCACATAAAATCAATTATTTTTAATAGCAGACTTAAACAAAAACAATAGAAAGAATAGAATAAAAACTGAATAGAAGGAAGCAAAGTTATGAATAGAGAAAAGGAGGCTCAAAGAAACAATGTGTGTGTGTGTAAAGGTCGTGGTGATATTCAGATAGACTGTTCTGGTTCTAGGCTAATAATCATAAGATTAACATAAGTCTCACTTCATGAGTGAACATTCGAACAGGAACACCAATGGCTCTCGCCAAACCAAAATCTGCGAGTTTGATACATCCTGTTTCATCAATCAATAAGTTTTGTGGCTTCAAATCACGATGTAATACCCTGTGGGAGTGACAGTACGCTATTCCTTGAAGAAGCTGATAAAGGTAGCTCTAAACACATGCAATAACACTTTTAGTACATTATGTTGTATGAATCTGCACAGCAAAACCTCAATTGTACGATAAAATTGAAAAACATGCTTAATATAAGTAATGCCACGAAAAAATCTCCGTCTTTTCTAAAGATATTCCTGCCCTGAAACTACTCTTTTTTTAGATTTTAAATGAAAACGGCATCTCGGGAGTTTGATTGCATTTCATGTTTGAACAGAAAAGGATTTCGAATTTCTGAGCTAACAGCTGAACTAAAGCATTAGCAGGTTGAACTATTGCAAAGTTTCTCACCAACTTAGCTCAGAATGCATCATATAATTGCTCAAAAATCGACATCACATATTACATATTCAACTGCCACTTCACCAACAAATTTCTTGTTAATATGCAAAGATGATAAATACAAATAGAGGAATCGCTAACCAGTATTTACTTTGGCTAACGAAATAGGTAAGCCCTTGGTTTGCGTGTCCATAAATTTCTTTAGATCTTGACTCAAATATTCAAACACAAGATACAGTTTTTTCTCACTATAAATGACATCCATCAACCTGAAATGAAAACAAGACACAAAAACTACAACCTTTAATTGCAGTTTCAAAGTCATGAAGTATTTAGACTAAATAGCCTACAGCTTTTCTGATTATCCCCGGCTTTTGCGTATTCTAGCAGCTTTTCTTGATTTACTGCTTTAAGTTGTTTCATATGCCGAATCAAAGTAAAAAAATTTTTCTATCCCCAATGATTTTAAATGCATAGCACGTAATGCTATTCACATTTTACAAATTTGCGTAAAACGAGCAATTGCACGCCCAAAAATTAGAGCTGACATACGAGAAAAATATGCAATTGATGCAGACAAGCAGTTGCATTATTATATTTTTAACACTTGGTCTGGATCCAAGAATCCTAATTAAAATGATCTCGTGCATGCCCAAGTTGGTCCAACTACTAATTCTACAAAAATAACAAGGTTTTTGTCAAAATGTAAATTTCAAAGCAGACCTTGACCTTAGGTGCATAAAAAAACTTTATCGACAAAATCATCAAAAAAGTTGGAGCAGAGCATATAGTGATGATAACTGAATGATCATGAGTTCAAACCTCATGATAATAGTGTTGACTACTACTTTACAGTGATTTCTTGTTTGGTAAATTTTAGCCAACAGAAAATATATGGGAGGTAACTCCTGATAATTCGATCAAAATTATGAAAACTTGCTAACAATGAAGCACAGGTCCTATGCTTAGCTCCATCATCACTGTCCTACAAGTCCAGAGGGTATAAACACATCACATAAAAAGAAAATAGTGCCTATTGAGGTATGCAAGCATGTGCCCAGATATTAAGTCTGCAGGTGCCTGAATAAATTTCTTCAGTTGATTGAGAACATAATTCTGCAGGGTCATGTCTGGACACAATTTCCAATACTACCTATTGTTTTATCATCACACGGTTCCAAAAACCTAGCCAACCAAAACGGTAAGAAAATGAGACAAAGAGTAGAATTTATGTTCTGAATTTATAAGCGCCATTAACCCGCAATCGGTTGGGTTCAGATTATGTTTTGCAGAACACCAATTACTGCTAATAAATTGCTTATGAAACAATAACGAGTCTGCCAAACACTATGATGCAAATGTATCGTAATTTTACCACAGCTTTAAACAACAAAATGTGACCTGACAATATTGGGATGATCAAGTTCTTTTAAAAGAGATATTTCTCGAATTGCCGTACTTGGTACACCTTCAGATTCTCTGCAAATTTTAATACAAAGATAAAGACATGTGGCAGCTATGCACTTGTGAATTTGAAAAGTATTTTAAAAGCAAAAATTCATTAATATCTACCCACAAGTTAAAAGAATTATTAACAAAAGGGTTCTAAGATGAATGAAATCAATGATTTAAATTATCTTGCTTATTTGAAAACTTAACATAAATTTTATTAGTCACATTCAATTGGCCTAGAAGCACAAAATCTTTCACAAGGTCGCATTTTGTCTCCCCTGTACACTATGAAGAGTTTCTAAAATATTTAGATTAAAACCTCCTGGTCCTGGATGTGACTTTAAATTGCAACCTATGGCAAAGTTCAGATACATAGATTAGAGCTGTCGGGAGCAGGGAGTGATATCTTAGATGCACTGACATTCAGGTCAGATCTGATTTAGGGCAGTGGGAGGACCTAACAATGGGGAAGAGTGAAAAAACTGCTTTTCAAATTCAAAAAAGGGGACTACATTCCTGAAAAATTTTCAAAAAACTAACTTAATAGAGCTGCACTACCAACTGGCAGTGCAACTCCATTTTGTGAGAAAACCCCTAAACTTCTGAAAGTGGCTTTAACTTCAAAATCGCTTGTGCTACAGACATGATTATGGTGCCAAATGATGCACAACAATGTTTCAATCTGTTCTCTAAGAAGACTTTTTTTTATTAAATTTTACTAGAAACCACAAAATTTACTAAATTTTGACAACAGCCACTATGCAATGCAAATGCAAGCTAGTTTGTGAAGCACAGCTTTAAGGAATAGTTTACTGACAACTTGGTACTTTTTGTGTATTAACTAATTTTACTGTGTACTTCATGGCAGATGTGCAAAAATAAAAAGTTACCGCTAAGTTGGCAATGCATTTTGTTTGCTCAAAATGTAAAGGAATAATAGAAAGATCAGTGGATTCAATCAAAAAGTTGTGCGACGAAGTGGAAACAGTGAATGGATCTTCTTACTTGGGAGACAGACTAAATTCTAGTGGTGGTTGTGAAGCAAGAGTAGAAGTGAAATAGTCACAGCAAGAGTAAGAATCGGTTAGGTAAGATTTACGAAATGTGGAGAGCTATTGCTTGAAAATAGGTTTCCTCTGAGGATGAAAGGTAAAGTTTATCATTGTTACATAAGATCCGCATGGAAGCAAGTCATGGTATTTAAAAAAAATGAAAAAACAATTTTAGGGAGAACAGAGAGAGAGCTATGGTGAAAGCCATGTGCGGTCAGAAAGTTGTTGACAGAAAGACAACTTAAACAACAGATGAACATGTTGGGTTTGAGGAAAACAATAGACTGGTTAGCAACAGCAAATAGAGCTAGATGGTATGGACATGTGCTGAGGAGGGATGATGATAGTGTTTTGAAGGTTGCTCTGGATCTTAAAATGAGTTACAAGACAAAGCAAGGATGACCAAATAAGACCTGGAAGAAGCAAGTGGAGGAGGAGACAGAGAAGATTGGTTTGAAAAAGGAATGAGGTGAATCTGGCCATCTCTGCTAAGGGGACAACAATGGATAAAAAAATTGAATAACTACTGCTACTACTACTAACTTATCTATATTCAAATTGATGGTACTGGATCATCTATACCAAAAAGTGTGCTGCAGGAAATGGCAGGGACTGAACTTCAAGATAAGCTTGTGCTTATTGGAAGTAATGAGACTGTTGTTAAGACTGGATCAAAAATGGAGAAATTTGTCAACTACAGGACCAGCTTGGACGATTATTGCAATGGGTTGTATGTTTGTTGCACTGCAATGAGCTTCCTCCAAAACATATACTTACAAATCTCAATCAGACAGTAAGCGCTTCTTTTTCTGCAATCATTGAAAAAAAATGAGAAAGCAGCATTTCTAAATGGGAGGTTGTTAATTTCAAGTAAATATCCAATTCTCAGTTTTCTTTGTTACCTAATATTGTTGTTAATAATCTTAGGTCTAGCCAGTATCATGGCTACAGAATATGTTGAGCTGTTTTCCTTGGGCCTGTTGACAAAAACTTGTAGTTATATTTAGTTGGAGATTTATGTTATTTGAGATGGCTTACTCTGGCTGGCAAACTATTGTATTAATTTGTTTCAGTGATGAATCCATCTGAAACTTTGCAAATCTTGTTGGAGCATTGCAACAGGGTTTATTTCCCATCGTGTTTGACATAACATGATGCAATTCATTGTACAAGTCAAAAAACTTTTCAAACATTTTGCAAAAACATTCGTCTTTTTCAAATTAAAAAGTATCAGATGCTTCAAAAAAGTATTGCAGCACAACGCATTTTCCCAACCTGAAAATGTTGTTGTCACTATGCCAGTTAAAAAAAATGTACATGTTAGAAGAGCAGCAAAGCAAACAATGTATTCCTTACATCTGCAAACAGGTAAGGAAACTTCACCTTCAGCAATTCCTCTGGGAATATGCTGATTTTAACTACCACAACTTGATGTTGAAGCTAAAACATATTAGCAGCTTGTGAAGCTTGATGCAGCTAAGACGTTGGAACCACCTACAACAAAATCTCTAACCTGCTAGTACATCAACAGCTTGATGATATCATTAATGAACCTCAGCACTGCATCATCCTTGCCACAACCAAGCTGTTGAGCGCCATGTAAATCCTGTGACTGAAGCAAGCTCATCTATAGTTGGTTTTGAATGAAGAGATGAATTTACTTGCCTGAAAATTCAATCTTGCCAACTTGGTAAAGTCTTTAGCAACTAAAACACTTTCCACTAGATTGAAAGCCTGAAGACAATTGTGGGATAAGAAGGCTTCATTGTTGCTACATGTCAAAATAAACTTATTAATATATTCTCTGTATTTCTGTATGTGCTTTTAATTGTAGTGTTTCTGTTGTCATGAACCAATTTTTAGCTAGTTATATGGGGTGATAAGGCCGTCAGTTGCTCACTGCAACACAGTAACATTTAATGGTTAGAACAAGATGTGAATGTTGCTGCATAGCAAAAATGGGGCTTCTCTGGTTTATTGTGACTGGAAACTAGAATGAGTTATTGCATAAAAACTGCTGAAGTTATCAGCAAACTATTGATTAAAGCATGTGCTTGCACAAACTAGCTTGCACCTGCATTATGTTGCAATTTTTGTTGAAATTTAGTAATTCTTTGTTTTTCTGTCAAAACTTTTTTGTCCTGTGAAATTTAGATTAAAATTCTTATTAGAGCACATAGAAACATTTTTATTTCTCTGCATCATTTGACACTAACCATCCTCTACCACAAAAAATTTGGATCTGCTAAAGAATCAGCCATAGTGCTAGATATATGGTATTGGATACTAAAGTAACACAGAATTACAGATCAGTGTTTTAGGATTGAAATTAGAGTCAGGGATAGGGTTAGATAGAATTATGATTAAAAGTACTTCAAGTAATATGGCTGATTCTTCAGTAAACACACAATGCAGCCTATTCTTTAGTTGATTCAGCATTATCCAAGTTAGAGCCATTTTCAGAATTTTGTGGAGAGCACTGCCAATAGGGGGTGCAACGCCATAAAGTTAAGTTTTTAACAATCTTGTCAGGGATGTTCCACTTTACTAAACAAGATCCCAGCTATATGTTAAATAGTGAAACCATGGCAGCAGGTAGTGGATCTTCAACTGATCATTCACTAGAGTGAGGAGGATAAATGCCAGACACTTTAGTCGACAGTGTGAAGTAGTCATTACTCTAGTCCAGTTTTCTAGATGCCAATGCCGTTGTGACTGTTAGATAAAAACTCAAAAACGTAAAAAAATACTTATGCAAGGCTCTCCCTACAAAACTTTAACAAAAGTGCAGGCATTCCCAGCTATACCAAAGCAACAAGCCCCCTTGCAGTGCCACTACACTTGAAAAGTGCACAAATTAAAAAATTAAACTCTTGCCAATTACATTGGTTCTTGTGTTTGCACTTGTACATATAACAGCAAGCTTCAAAAACTTACTGTCTACTCTAAGCAGATACAAACACATTAGTTATATGATTAATTCAACTATGAGTGGTGCATGCCAATATGATCTTGAGCAAAATAAAAAAATTAAAGATTTTAGAGTCCAGACAAAAAAGCAAAAAATAGCAATAACAGGGCCAAAATTGATGTTTCAACTAATTTGTCAAAAAAGCAATAATGAATGTCTAGCAAACACACAAACAGTTTAAATTGTTCTCAGATGCTTAGCAGCACCTTTGCTAAGGGTAAATAAATCTTAGTTTGAAAAGTAATAAGTTTGTCTTCTACTATGTGTTACATACGTGTCCAAACGAATCTTTTTCAAAGCAACCATTTTGCCTGTAACTTTATCTAAAGCTTTGTAGACAATTCCATAAGTTCCTTCTCCAATTTTTTCTATTTTGTGAAAACCATCCATCAGCAATCAAATCAAAATAATTGCAAGCTTACGGTACACAACATATTTTGTTAATTCAAGCAAAATACATAGATTGCAGCATACAGTAGGCTAGTCAAAGGGCAACACCAAAACATAAAAATTCAAAAATTCATACTGTCACATGGAAGAATTGAATCGCAGAAATATGAAAATTCCTACTAAAATATGGAATTACTGAGTTACAAAACCATGTAACTTTATGCCAAGGCAGTGGCTATTTTGCAATCAATGGCATTTTACCCTTGGGGACTATTTTGCCATTAGACGTTTAAGATTGGTTAATTTTAAGGCAGTGGCTATTTTGCCGTCGATGGCAATTTGCCCTCAGAGACTATTTTGCCGTGAGTTGTTTGTGATTGGTCAATCTTAATGACGTACTAAACATGTGACTTTTGGTCGTCTCTGATTGGTCAATTTTAAAAACCAAAAAAAAAAAATTTTGCACCCCCAGGTCTCTACCCCCCACCCTGCACACTCCCTTGCAGTGTACACTGCCCCATACATTTACATACCGGGCCTGCCCCTTCAGTGTACACTGCCTTTCTTTTCAAGCCCTGGCCAGCTGAGATTTGAACCCGATACCTTGGTATCTCAAGACCAGCGCTCTATCCACTACACCACAGAGTCACTGGTGCGATAATAGCAAATTTGGCTATATAAACACATGTGAATGATCACGGCAAAATAGATTCCAAGGGCAAATTGCCGTCGACGGCAAAATAGCCACTGCCTAATTTTAATGCAAACGTAACTTTTGGTCGTTTTTGATTGGTCAATTTCAATGAGAAATAAAATGATTCTACCACCTGCCTACAATACCCCATACATTAACTTATTAGGCCCCTCTCCAGTGTACACTACTTTTGTCTAGGAACTCTGTCAGCAAAGATTCCAGCCCATAACCATTGCATTTCAAGTTAGCAGCACTATTTACTACACCACAGCATCACTGCGAGAATTATAGCAATTACGACTATTTAAACACACATGAATGGCAACCACAAAATAGCTTCCAAGAGTGAAATGCCATCTATGGAAAAATTGCCCTTTCCTTTAGGAAAACCTATAAAATATATCTATAAAATTTACAGAACTAAATAAAAAATATCTATTCTGTAGCTGTTCAAATAAAAATATATTACAACGCCGGCAAGTTTGCTGTTGAGCACAGTGAAGCCAAGTGACTATTTTGTATGTAAAAAATATAGCTATACAATTTAATATAATTAGAAACTTCCAATGATCTGTCAATTTAAACTATGAAGCTCAACATTTAATAGGCCTAACTAAGTTGGTCTGCAGATTTGTTGCTGGTTTTGCAAATTTCTATTTTCTGCAATTTATGGGTACTTCCTCAGCAGCTCAGTACATAATTTTTTTGTATTTCCATAATTCCCTACTTCAACATGAATTTTCATTTTTGTATTTGTTCATATTTATCCTTCATTCACGAGAAAGCGAATTGTATCGCTATATTTTCGACGGGACGTCCGCACTCGCTTGGGAGTTGCCATTTTTGAGGTGTCTGGGCCACCTGTCTTCCACATAAAGGCAGAGGCATTTCGTTAAGTGCCTTGCCCAAGGACACAACAAGCAAACTTGCCAGCTTGTTCTCTACAACCTCCCATAAATGCCGAGCGCCAAGCAGGGAAGCTGTGGATACCATTTTTTAAAGTCTTTTGGTATGACTCAACAAGGGGAATGAACTCCTAGTCTACTGACTGCGAAGCGGACGCTCTAACCACTACACCACTGCGCCGGCAATTCATAATTTATTAATTTCATATTCCAGCAAACGTTATGGCACAGTGGTAAGAACGTCTGCTTTGCAGTCTGTAGACCTGGGGTTCATTCTCCTTGTTGAATCATACCAATAAAATTCAAAAAATGATGTGCAGAGTTTCCCTGCTGGGCACTTGGCATTTAAAGGGAGGTTGTGAAGAACAAGATGGCAAGTGCACTTGTTTTGTTCATGGGCACTTAACAGAACACCCTCACCTTTATCTAAAAGACAGGTGGCCCAGTTCAGCAGTTTTCCCTACAAAGAGAGAGTTGATGGCAATAAGGGGATTCAACCATAAAACAAATGCCATGTAATAAAAATGTAGATCAGCAATTACGGTATCTGCTGTGGCATCTCCTAATCAAATAAAAACCAAAATACAACAACAACAACATTAATTACATATTTCAGAATAAATTTCCATGTTTCCATGATTCAATTTGTTGGAACTACTTTCTTTGGATTAATTTGTTTGTTTATTTATCGGATGTTTTGTTTAATTAATTTATTTAACAGACCCGTTAACTTTCAGCAAAGCCAACATTAGTCCAGCATAAATCACACTAGAATAGCTCAACGAGAACAAACAAACGCACAGTATAAACACAGAGTTGCAGAAATGTGTGAAATCCCTAAGATGGCAAAAGCCTAACGGTCATGAAGGAGGAGAAAGTGTTTACAAAACTGGCTGGTTAAGAAATCATCAGAATTTACCAGTGAGGAAATTCAGATATTACAAGAATTTGCACATCGAATAATAAAGCAAGCAGCATATTTTCAAATCAATGCTTGAAAGGTACATATATTGTTCTGTACAAGAGTCGAAGATATACTTACTCGACAACGCAAGTTAAATAATAGGCAGTGGCTATTTTGCCGTCGACGGCAATTTACCCTCAGAGACTATTTTGCCGTGAGTTGTTTGTTATTGGTCAATCTTAATGACGTACTAAACATGTGACTTTTGGTCGTCTCTGATTGGTCGATTTTAAAAACCACAAAAAAATTTTGCACCCCCAGGTCTCTATCCCCCACCCTGCACACTCCCTTACAGTGTACACTGCTCTGTGCATTTACATTCCGGGCCTGCCCCTTCAGTGTACACTGCCTTTCTTTTCAAGCCCTGGCCAGCTGAGATTCGAACCCGATACCTTGGTATCTCAAGACCAGCGCTCTATCCACTACACCACAGAGTCACTGGTGCGATAATAGCAAATTTGGCTATATAAACACACGTGAATGATCACGGCAAAATAGATTCCAAGGGCAAATTGCCGTCGACGGCGAAATAGCCACTGCCTAAATAATATCCTGTAAGCATTATTGTAGCTTACCTGCAGACAGTGAAAGGTAGATTGTCAATAAGACGACCAGATACTACTGCCATAGAAACTATACATAAACGTGCGAAACAAAAAATTTTTTACGTTTTTAGAACAGTTGGAGAATTTGCAACGAAGTCTATTCGCTGTACCATAGACATAGCAAAGCTGTCGGTACATGTCGATATCATCTCGCAAATCACATATTAAATGAAAGGCAGTAGCTATTTTGCCGTCGACAGCAATTTGTCCTCAGAGACTATTTTGCCGTGAGTTATTTGTGATTGGTCAATCTTAATGACGTATTAAACATGTGACTTTTGGTCGTTTCTGATTGGTCAATTTTAAAAACCAATTAAAAAATTTTGCACCCCAGGTCTCTATCCCCCACCCTGTACACTCCCTTCCAGTTAGGGTTGCAAACTTTGACAAATTTCAATATGGGACACTGTGACTAGAGTTGCCAACCGTCCTGTATTTTAAAGGACAATCCTCAATTGGAGACCCTCTGTTCTTGTTCGGGTGGGTAATCAGGTGTTGACCTTTCAGTGTACACTGCCTTTCTTTTAAGGCAGTGGCTATTTTGCCATCGACGGCAATTTGCCCTCAGAGACTATTTTGCCGTGAGTTATTTGTGATTGGTCAATTTTAATGACGTACTAAACATGTGACTTTTGGTCGTCTCTGATTGGTCAATTTAAAAAACCAATTAAAAAAAATTTTGCACCCCCAGGTCTCTATCCCCCACCCTGTACACTCCCTTGCAGTGTACACTGCCCTGTACATTTACATACCGGGCCTGCCCCTTCAGTGTACACTGCCTTTCTTTTCAAGCCCTGGCCAGCTGAGATTCGAACCCACAACCATGGTATCTCAAGACCAGCGCTCTATCCACTACACCACAGAGTCACTGATGCGATTATTGCAAATTTGGCTATATATACACACGTGAATGATCACGGCAAAATAGATTCCAAGGGCAAATTGCCGTCGACGGCAAAATAGCCACTGCCTTCTTTTAAAGCCCTGGCCAGCTGAAATTCAAACCCGCAACCATGGTATCTCAAGACCAGCGCTATATCCACTACACCACAGTGTCACTGGTGTAATAATAGCAAATTTGGCTATATAAACACACGTGAATGATTTCGGCAAAATAGATTCCAAGGGCAATTTGCCATCGACGGCAAAATAGCCACTGCCTAAAAGAAAACCTAAATATTTCACTTTTTTTACTTAATCAGTTACACAGTTACCTAATTGTATTTTGGGCACAAAATTCAACTTCAAAAACTTAGTTTTAAACATCATTATTTTGGTTTTAGAGCAGTTAAAAGAGATATCATGGCTTTGTGCGTATTCATAGCAGACATCTAGAACTTTTGAAGGCCTTTGCAGCTAGGTGCAATACAGCATATATCATCTGCATACAAAATAATATTTAGACAATGTTGACCAATAAAGTAACCAATGTTAAGTTTGTTAAGGGTCTGTGAAAGACAGCAAATGGAAAGGGACTCAAAATGCTACCTTGTCTCAATCCATTTGAGACAGTAAAAAACTTAGAATAAGTAGTACCCCACTTAATACAGAGAAGTTGACTGGAATACCAGTTAGCAAAGAGTTTTACAAAAATCTCAGGAACATTGTGTTCAGTAAGTTTTTTAAACAAAATATAATGGTTAACTTTATCAAAGGCTTTAGAGACATCCAAAAATGTTAAAATTCATTCATGCGTTAATTTTGTATTTTACCTTTAAGTTGCGAGACATCACCTCATCTTAATTTACTTTGTTGATTATTTTGCCATTTTAATCACATTTGTAGTTTTTCTTGAGCACCCGTCGGCAAATTAGTAGGTGATGTAGTTTAGTTTTGCGTTTTTTTAATCAATTCGAGTTTTGCGTCTTTTGAGTTAGGAGACAAATTTTGAGATTCAAGTTTTAAAGTTATAGCTGGTCAAAGAATTTTATAAAATAAATTTATCTAAAACATTTGGTGGTTTTCTATCTAAAACACGGAGTCATATAGATAGTAAACCACTACAAATTATTATATATTTAAGTATATCAGAATTTTTATATTTTAGCATTGATCCATTAAATGAGTTTTGCTTAACAATGAATTTTGATGTATTTTGATATTTTTTTTATATTTCCATAAAAATTTTTGTGTTTAGTGAACAAATCTGGGATACAGTAAAATGCAAAAATTCTCGTGAAAACAAGGAAAAACATCTACTAATTTACATAAATATCTGAAATACGAAAATTGAACAAAATTTATAGTTCAACTCAACTCAATGGTTTGATTTCACACAATGGGGTGGTTATGCTGTTATGTTTTTAATTCTTATTGGCCAGGGGTCACCAATCTTTTTGGACAACGGACTTCTTTATGCAATCTGATCATGGTGTGGGCACACTTATTGTAAAGTCCTCAAAATCCTGGACGTCATGTTTACTGCATAATGCATTGGCTCGCTATGTATTACTCGGTCACCTATATTGTGTTCCCGAAATATAGGTGTTCTTCAATAAAAGAAAAGGTTATCATAAGGTTTGCTACCTCCTATCGTGTTTGTCGCGGTGTTCAAACAAGCGGATCGGATTTGCTGAATTCTCGGACATGCCAAGGAAAATTCCGACCCATCGACTTTTGAAATAATTTGGAGAAAATTGTCAAAGTGCCTGGCGGGCACATCATATTCTCTTCACGGGCGACATGGTGCCCGCGGGCATACGGTTGGTAACCCCTGTTATAGACTTTTATAAAGTTTTACATTTCCTTACTTTTTTTGCCTCATGCTTGACTAACATCCACCAAGCACGGAAGAACATAAAAAGTGAGAATAAATTCTAGCTGGAAGAAATTATTGCCCAACGTGGTGCACAACGTTGCAGGCTTCACTTCTGACGAAGCTCATCACTCAGCGGTGGAGAATGATGCGAGACTGGCTTGCATCATCAGGGATGAAGGATTCTTCGACAGGACGGAAGAAGACGTCAACGGCCATAACGATTGCCACTTGGAGCCACTAACAGATGAAGACCTTCTAGAGATGACGAAGTCAGCTGGTGAAGAAAAAAACGAAGAAGAGCAAGACCACGAAGAAATTGAAATGCGTGGCCTTACTTTGGAGAACCTGCTGCAACAATCGTGCATCATGACAAGGGCAATGTAACGATTTGCACAAGACATTGACGACTATATGATTCAAGCTGTCGAGTTTAGCAATCGTGTTGGCAGGGTTATGTTCTTGTACAGGGCCATTTTGCAACAAACGAAAAATAACGAAAACAAATACCTATCACCATGTTTTTTCCAAGGTACAAACCCCAGCTACACCGTCAGCGCCTCCAGCAGAAGAGTCTCCGAGTGAATCTGAAGCCTCTGAGGGTCGAGTGGAAGCCTCTTTGCCTCTTTCAGATGGCAATGTTGACGATCCAGCGCCGATATCTGACAATGAGGCGCTACCAGAACTGACGCAAAGGCCTCATTACTGTACAGTATGTAAACCTACTTTTTTGGTTATATGTAATTAATTCCCGGATTGTGTTTGAATTAAACAAAACAAAAAATATTTCTAATTTTGAAAAGTGAGTTTAATCTTACAAGTGAGTATAAAAGTGAGTTTAATCTTACAAAGAAATTGCGATCGGCTCTCTGTGCCGTCTCAAAAGGCAAAACCCATCTCCAGAGGTGGACACTTCCGCAAATTGCGGATTCCAGTTTTTTTGTGGTTGCTATGTTATTCAAACGTTGGTGGGATGTATCATCAATTCCCCTGGTAAATGCCATTTATATAATTTGAGAAAAACGTTTTTTGTCAAATCATCAGCTTCTTTGCCATGCTCAATGTGTTATGATGTGGTTGATTTTTTAAAGAACTTCAAAGAAGAATTATCTGTGGAACAGAAGCGTTTCTTGGAAAGCGCTGGTCAAACTATCCGTCACCGTGAAGACCTTCGTTATGAAATTGCCTTTTCTTGAAGGAATGCCGACATTAAAATGCCGAATAACAGAAGGCATGAAGAGAAAAGAGCCAACTAGCTTCATTAATGATTCCAGGTTCTATTCTGATTATAAGAAATACGTTGCAGAGACGATGAAAAATGGATATGCAGAAAAGATTTCTGAAGCTGGAAAGGAAGGCTATACTTGGTATGTTCCGCATCATGGGGTTTGCCATCCAGAAAAATTGGGAAAGATTTACATTGTGTTTGACTGTACTGCAAAGCATAAAGGCATTGCTTTAAATGATTTGCTGCTACAGGGGCCGGATATTCAAACAAGTTAATCGACGTCTTGGTTCGATTTTGTCGCTCAACAAGATGACTTGCAAGCCAGGCTTCACCAAGTGAAAGTGCCAGTTGATGATCGCGATCTGTTTAAATTTTAATGGTGGGAAGATGGTGATATTGAAAAACAAATGATTGAGTACAGAATGACTGTGTATATATTCGGTACTGTATGTTCCCCAAGTGCCGCAAATTTTGCTTTGAGACGCACGGCCGAAGAACTTGGTAAACATTTTTATCAAACCACTGTCTCTACAGTAAAAAATTGCTTTTATATAGATGATTGTTTGACATCTGTTGATAGCATAGACAAAGCCAAGGTTCTTGTGAAGAAAGTAAAAGATCATGTGGCATTAGGAGGATTTAATATCACAAAATGGATTAGCAACAGTTGTGATGTTACGGAATCTATTCCTAAAACTGAATGGTCCAAAATTGCGGTGGAATTGAATTTGTTTCAGGATCAATTGCCTTTTGAAAGAGCATTAGGATTAAAGTGGCATGTTGAAGATGATACCTCGTGTTTTCGAGTTAAAATTAAGGACAAACCAAATACGAGACGTGAAATCTTATCAGCGGTCAGTTTAATTTATGATCCGCTTGTATTCGGTGCTCCAATAGTTCAACCACCAAAGGTTATGCTGCAACACCTGTGCAAACTCGAATTGGAATGGGACAACCCAGTTTCCTTGGCATTTAAAGGTAAATGGGTAAGATGGCTTTTAAGCAGATGCCGCTTCTAAGTAGTTTTCAGCTTCCAAGATGTTACAAACCAACATCATTTGAGGTCAACGTTAAAGTACAACTGCACCATTTTTCGGATGCTTCCGAAGAGGCTTACGGATTTGCAACGTATTTGCAATTGGTAAATAGCAGACGAGAAATTCATTGTTGTTTGGTTTTTGGAAAACTGCGACTTGCTCCTTTAAAAGGGTTAACAATAAGAAGGTTGCATATGACGTCACACATTTCGTGCCAAAAAAAGTGGCTGACCAAAAGCTCTAATTTATGATGAAAAGGTATAGGGCGAACACCAACTTTTGGGGTTATTTTGAAAACTAATGAGAAATTAATTAAAAATTGGAATAAATTATTGCTAGTTGGATACTCGGAAACAAATAAATTTGACCAAAAGCAATTTGGTTGAGATTAGGTCATTCAGTTGGCTAGTTTAAGCTTAGTACTGTGGGCCAATTTAAAAAAATTACCCTAAGAGAAGTGCCATCTAAATACCATTTGCTCCTCACTTAAAAATAAACTATACCAATTAGATACTTGTCGGTACATTAGCAAAAACAACCATTATTTGATCATTACTACCAGTACGGTAAGCTTGTCGGCAAGCTTACTTGTGTCCATGAGCAAGGCATTTAACGGCATGCCTCCATCTTTATGTGGCAAACAGGTGGTGGGGCCAAGCAGTCTACCTGTCGTGGTGGCCAGGTGTGACGAAAAACATGCAAACAGAGCATGAGCTCATACACATGAATAAATAAATCGGCACGGTAAGTTTTTAATTACCCTTGGCCCAGCAGCCTAGGTAGTAGCCCAAAATATTGTTTAAGGAGTGGTTAAGGTCACAAAATCACATTTAATATATCAATTAGACTGGTCTGCAATCACTATTGACAAAAAATTTTAAATCCTTACTGATTTTATCCAACAATAACTTATCCAGCATACGACAAACGGTACAGAAGTATGTCCTGTCAATTAGGCTACAGTATAACTTAAGTTTACAACTTTTCAGTGTGCTTATGCCACTAAATATACTCTATAAGTTACACATTACAATTAACTTAAACTCAGCATTCCCAAACACGCTAATTAATCGAATATGAAACCCTCACAGAAGCTCGCTACAAATAAGCCTGTATGTTTAGCCTATAAGATTAGCCCAGCCAATAGCAAAAACAAGCAAACCTTAGCACCTCTTATCTTACTTTGACCTTAGATTCATTCCTTAACATCAGTAAAACAACATATTTAACGTTCATTCAACAACTGCCACGTTTATCGATTTGCTTTGCAAAAAACGATATCACTTCAATTCAATGCAAAATGACTCAAATTGGTCAGCCACTTTTTTCAAAAGTGCACTTTGATGACGTTTGATCACGTGCGTACAACCTTCCTATACCTCGCCTTGAATTGACCGCTACAACGATTTCTGTATGTTCGGAAAATTTGGTAAAGGAAGAGCTGCAAATTGACTCTCCAAAACAATCCTTATTGTGGTCTGACAGTATGACAGTTTTGAGATATTTAAATAATGCTGAATCAGCATTTCACACATTTGTTGCTAATCGTGTACAGACAATTAAAGATAACACAGAGATATCGCAATGGCGTTAGATGCCATCAAAATTAAATCCTGCTGACTATGTTTCTCGAGGCTTGACTGTGGCAAAATTTTTACGTTGTGAGTGCTGGAAACAAGGGCCAGAGTTTTTTGTAGAAACGAATCCGCCTCACCGGAACAACCACAACTTTCCTGTCATGATTTATGCAAAGATTCTGAAATTAAAATGTCAAAGGTCCATCGTTCAGCAATTAGAGGTGAAGAATCACAATTTATGTAGTCTTTGACAATACGTTACTCATCGTGACACCGGCTCAAGTGTATCTGTGCGTTAGTTCTTCGAGCGAAAAGGAAATTAAAGCGCTTCATTTGTGCCGCCAAAGCCTCCAAAAAAGTCGAAGACGACCCAGCGACCCGTTTAATCACAGTGGATGAATTAAAACTAGCTCATTTCTTTATTATACGTCACCTGCAAAACAAGTATTACAGCAACGAAATAACTTGCCTTGCAAGCGATAAATCGGTGAGAAATTAAACCACCTTATTGAGTCTAGATCCAATTTTAAACAACGGTTGACTTCACGTTGGTGGTGGATTAAATGCAGGAGCAATGCAGTCAGCAATGCAGAAACGAAGCAAGCATCCAATTATTCTGCCCAACGATGGAATTGTGTTCAAATTAATCATTGTAAGATTTCGTGGTGTCCAGTTGACCTATTTATCATTGACGCCTTGATTGCTTTTATTGCCTTTTTCTTTCATGTGTTTGAATCGTACTCGCTACCGTGACGGACGCGTTATCGCCTTTGTCTCAGAGACTTAGTATTCGCAGTTTTGGTCAGCGCGGTCATTGCTTGTTAGTTTTTATATTTGTTGGTTGAGGCAAGGCAGAAGCTAGTTTTACTGGGAATTTACCTTTCGTGTTAGTTCAGTTATATTTTTTCCCTTGGCCATACTGTAGTGCTCCTACCGTCCTATCTTAGTTAGATTTCTTACCGGTACCAACGCCAACCTAGTTTTGTAAACTAAATTTATCAGTTTTACTTATCTGGTCCACTGGGCTATGCTTAGTCCAGTAAACTGTAGTCTTAGGGTTTGTGATCATTTTCTGATTCTCGCGTAGTTGTGTGTTGCTTGCCTCTTTGCTTTATTTTTAGATGCTGAATTAGCGGCTTTTAACGCCAATTAGGACAAGTTGCCTATTGCTTTCTGTATAGCTATTGTTGCATAATACAGATTTCTTGCTTCTTCGCCCGAGTTGGTTTTGCTTCTGTTCTCACGTAGGACAGACCAGGTTAGCTATAGCTGTCCAGCAAGTTCAAATAGAGTCATCCGATTCTTGCTGCAATCGCGAGGATCGACCACATTAAAAGCCGTTATAACCTGTGTTAATGCTCTGGACTGAATAGCTGGTTACCAGTATGTCGGTAGTGGTCACTAGTGCTGACACGTCTCTTGGGAAGTGTGAGTCAAAGGTTGCTGTACAGTGCAGTAAAGAAGTTAAAGATATCGCGATGAGCTCATCTCGACTTGCAGAGAATAATAGTGAAACATCTGCTATGAGCAGACAAAACGATCTTAGCCTAGATGATGATCCATTAGAGGAAATTCGCCTCGCTTGGGTAGATGACCCTGTTCCTATACATTTCATGAAACATAGGTCTTTGATACGCTATGCGCGTGACCTCAAAATGATTACTGATGTTATGAGGGATTACTCAAAGAGCCATGACTGCATAGAGAAAGCAGTTTTAGATGCTACGCTTGAATATGGGAAAAAAGCTCATGATGTTTATTGTAATGGCTTGCATCAATGGCTTCATGATAATCCTGACTCTCTCGCAAGGGACAAGGTAAAATCATTAGTAAGAGACTACCCTGAGAAGGAACGGCAGGACTTGGAGAGATACTACCTTAGGGCAACTAAAGCTCCTGAAAATCGAACAAAGAGCACTCTGCTCTCCTCAGGTTCAAAACTTTCGAAGGCTTCTAAAGATTCGCAAAGCATTATTGAAGACCAACGGCAAGAAATTTTGGAGTTAAAAAGATTGAATGAGCTGAAGGAAATTTATTTAGATGAAGCGCATAATGAATGTCAAGCAAAGCAATTAGAGGTACGTCGTAAAGCTATCGAACTTAAAAAGAAGCAAATTGAAGTAGATGCCTACAAGGAATTGGCAGAGGATACCAGTAGCATAACTGACGTATTGGATTTTAACAAATTTTGCAGTAAATACAGGCAGTTTCTTGATAAGGATAAGGGGATTTCCACGGGGGGACCCGTCATTCCGAAGACTCCATGGGGGCCATATATCCTTGATCAAGAGCCACCTGTAGTATGTACTACCCCGATTTCGGATACTCATACCAAAGCACCAATATTTGGAGCCAAGCTGTCACTTTCTGGTGTCAAGGACAGTGATGTAAATTTGAGAAATTCAAGGCTTCGCCCCGAAGCACCGTGTTTTAAAAAAGAGTATCCACGAGACGATGCAGAGAAAGCTAGGAAAGTTCAGCCTGCTATGAATTGCAATTTCCATCCTGAAACTTGGGAATCAAACCTGCATCATCCGTCAAGGTTTGAAGAATATGGAAGAATGTTGGAGGAGGCCAATGGAGGTCTGCGGTTTTCCGGCGCAAAGCAATCTGATTATCCGAGATTTCGCCATCGATTTATGTTGCGATATAGGGAGTTGAGACAACATCGTCCAGATCTGCTTCTACATTGGCTAGAAGCTACCGTTGAAGGCCAGGCGAAGAGGTATGTCAGGAACGCCTTTTCAGTGATAGACGCAGGAGAAGCTTGTGATGTGGTGTGGACCACTCTAGAAGAGGTCTATGGTCGTGAAGATCTGACCATCGACAATGCTATGCAACTTGTTAGACGGCCAGCAAAGTCGATTGGGCATAACCGAAAAGCTCTCCTTGAATTTAGAGCTGATATGCGCACTCTTCAGGGCATATTGGGTTCCCTCAACAATCAATCAGCTCTCGAAAGCCCAAAATTGCTTGGAAGTTTGTATACCGCACTAAATGACAGACTTCGTTGCAAATTTGAAGCACAGCATCCACCTGAACAGTGGTCCTTTGGCAAGTTTTTAGAATTTTTCAGTGATGAGATCAGCTATGTGGACTCGTTGAACATGATGAACGTCAACATAGAATCCAAGGATGAATCAGCAGCTAAAGCCAAGTACAGTGGGACAAGCCGTCCTACCCATGTGACAAAAGGCTCCACCTATCGACCATCTCAGTTTGCTTCCTTTGAAAAGACTGTACAATTAAGAAACAAGTCTTGCGTTCTCCATCCAGCTGTGGCATCGCATTCGCTTATGGAGTGTCACAAGTTTCTGGCGTTAGAAGAACCAAAACGTTGGGAAGTAGCCAGGGAGCATCAACTATGCTTCAATTGTTTAAAGGGTGATCACCATTCTCGCAACTGTAAGGAGAAGGCCAAGTGTACCCAATGCCATTTATTTCATCATACGTTATTGCATAGATCTGGCCAAAAATCTCGATCTAACACTTCTTCCCGTGGACTTACGAAAGAGGAAGAAGGCAGCTCTGATAAGCATGACGCAGAGCCTGTGACCCTTGGTGGGGTTGTCAATGTTGATCATCAAGCCATAGCGAAAATCGGTTTAATGATTTTGACTGCTCCTCGTCGAGACGCAAAAGGGTATGTACTTGATTGTGTAAAATTCTATGCAGCCATAGACACGGGAGCTACCCATACGATATGTTCACGTGAACTGGCTGTACATGGAGACTGGCTTCCTGCGGATGAAAAAGAGTACAAGTTATTCAACGGGAAACCGATAAAATATAATGTAATGGTACGAGAAATGGAGTTGATGGAACGTGATAAAACGTTCACCAGCCTTGGGAAGGTTAGTTTTGTTGATCAAAAACTACCCTTTTATCAATACTTGCCATCTGATGTGAACTTGCCTAAGCGCGTTGACATGATAGTAGGAAGCGAGTTTGCTTGGGAATACTTTCTTATACCGTTGCTGAGAGAGGGAGATTGTTGCCTACCAGACAATATCCATGATGCGAAGCACGGTAGGCTTGGAAAATTTTGGATGAGTTCAAAAATCCAATCTGAGAGCCTCATTAATAATCTCGTCTTTAATGTGCAACCAGCAATATTGTTCAGCTCTCCGACAACCAGGCACCAGAAAAGTGAAACGCCTCTGTCCACTGAGCCTGAACATACTGCCCCAGCAACAAGCATAGGTCTATCTGCAGCACTGCTCCGCAAAGAAGCCCGTTTGGAGTCGCTGAAGAAACTTCAAAGCAATCCGTTTTATTGTTCAGATGATGACGACAAGTTAACAATGAGCACTGAAGACGAACAGGTACTTGAACACTACCAACGGACTACCCAGGAAGTTGTGCTTGAAAATGGTGATACACACCTGCAGTTTAAGTTACCCTGGGTTGATGCAAAGGACAAAATGACGAATAACTACAACCAGGCCAAAAGCCTACTGTTAAAACTCCAGAAGAGACTAAAATCCAACCCTGACTTAATGTCGAAGTACTGCGAAAAAATTGAAAATGCTATTGCGGAAGGTCACATTGTTAGTATCCCCCATGATGAGAAAGATAAGGTTGAAGAGAAATTTAACCCAATCTACTACATTCCACATTTCAATACCTCGCAAACAAAGTTTCGCGTCGTATATGATGCCGCTCGCAACAACCAAGGATTGTCACTCAATCAGCTCTTGGCGAGGGGGCCTATCTTTATGCAGTCACTGAAATCAATTCTTATACGCTTTGGAGAGAAAAGGTACGGGCTAGCTAGTGACATTTCCAACATGTTTTTTCAAATTCGAATACATACTGACGATCAAGATATGCTGAGAATCCTCTGGTTCGATCAACCCAACATGAACGGGAATATTACTAAATACAAATTCCAAGTGGCACCATATGGTCTACGCTGTGTGCCTAGTATGGCTGGATTTGCAATGCAGTTTACAGCGGAAAAGAATCTGCCGGGCGTAAGTGATGATGTTGCAAAACGCGTAGTGCATGATATGTATGTTGATGATTTGATCACGGGTGTCAATGACGTCACTGAAGGACGCCGAGTCGTAAGGGAAATTTCAGCACTTTTAAAATCAACTGGATTTGTGCTAACAAAATGGAGTTCTAGCAGCAGAGAAATCTTAGCCGATGTCGATGAGAGCGACCTTGCACCCACTATTAGAGACATTCGCGATAAAGACCTTGGATCAAGTGAAGCTAGCATGCAACATACTTTGGGACTCGTATGGGATACAAAATCTGATTCCATGTATATGAAGAGGCCGGTTTTCACACACAGTGAAAATACTATTCTCACCAAACGTCAAGTAGCTAGTATTAATCATCAATTTTTTGATCCGCTCATGTGGTGGGCTCCACTGTTTGTTCGCATGAAGTTGTGTTGTTCTCAGATTGTACGACAGGTATCAGAATGGGATGAAGCTGTTCCAAAGGAATTAGCAGCTCAATGGTGGAAAACAGTCCATCACCTCAAGGAAGTTGATAAAATTCCACTACCTCGTTGTCGTATTCCATCACACGCTTGCGAAAAAAGTCATTACGAACTGCATATGTTTGCCGATAGCAGCAAAGAGGTTGCTGCTGCTGTTGTTTACCTTCGAGTTTGCACAGGAGAACAGTGCCACGTTGCTCTCTTGGCAGCGAAGACTTCCATTCTTTGTGAACAAGAGGTAAAACGTCAATCAATACCCCGCAAAGAGATTATAGCCTTAGATTTGGGTGCTCGTTTACTCAGAGAGTGCCTCGAATCGACTGGTTTACCAATCAAAGATTACGTTTTGTGGTCGGACAGTAAAACTGTTATTAGTTGGTGCAGCACGAAAAGCTTGGAACTCCGCGTGTTTGAGCGAAATCGTGTAGATTCAATTTTGAGGAACTGCAATGGAAAGTTGCCTCGTTACGTGTCAACAAAACAGAACCCCGCTGATGTAGCAACAAGGGGATGCCGCGTTGACCAAAATGAGAAATGGAAGTTCTGGATAAAAGGACCGGACTTTCTGTGGAAACCAGATTCAGAATGGGAGGATTTACAGTACAATTGTTCTGCTATTGACGCAGGTACGCTGCCAACCCCAGTGATCACGTTATCATCCACACCTACACTATTTCCTAATAATAAAGATTTCATGGGACACACCCTGGATCGTACTTATAAGGTGGCTAAAGCTGTAAGAATCCTACTTTTAGTAATTAACTGTGCTCGCAAGTGGAAGATGTGCCTTGCAAGTCATCGTGGTGAAATGAAGGAAGAAGTGGAGCCTCATACTGCAAGCCTGCTACTCGTGCGAATTGCCCAGCGTGAATCATTTGAAAAGATCATTGATCAAATGCAGAATGGATTGACATATGAAGAAACAGTTAAGCGTACGCCAAAGCATAAACGAGAACGCTGGATGACCTCATTAATCGGATTTGTACCGTTTCTTGACCATAATGGCATTTTACGAATTGGAGGTCGCCTGAGCAATTCTACTGAATTAATGGACGAGCAGATGCACCCTGCAATTCTGCCACGGCGGCATAAGGTAACTAAGTTGTTCATCATTGATAGACACACAAAATTGGCTCACCGTGGAGCTGAAGCTGTCCTGGCATCTTTGCAAAATGATGTTGGTTTAAAGCCTCTTGGCGGTATTGCTACTGTGCGACATTTTCTAGCCAATTGCTTTACATGCAAACTTTTGAGGAAATCAAGAGCAAGTCAACTGATGGCACCCCTACCGGAGTATCGGATAACCTCTAGGCAACCTGTGTTCTCGTCGGTGTCTGTGGATTATGCAGGGCCATTTGAAGTCAAAAGAAATCGTTCAGTGGAGAAACGCTGGATCTGCATCTTCGCCTGTAACGCAACATCTGCTGTCCGTATTGAAGTCGTGGAATCACAGGAAACCACAGCCTTTCTCAATGCTTTCCGCAGATTTCAGTGTTTGAATGGTAACAAAACGAAACACATTCGTTCGGATTGTGCAACAACCTTTATTGGAGCTCGAAACATCATGCGGGAAGAACTGAAGTTGGCCGTCCGTGCATTTGAGTCCTCAGCCGAACTAAAACAATGGCTCATGAACATGGAAGTGACCTGGGAATTCTCCACGCCTGCGAGCTCCCACCATCAAGGCTTCATTGAGAGGAAAATTCGCACCTTCAGAGATGTGACTGAGGGAGTCTTAAAATCGGATAACACCAAGCGTACACCCACCGATTTTGAATTACTTACCATTCTACGAGAGACTGAATATATAATGAATTGCCTTCCTCTGGGGCGACATTCGGGGGATGAAGACTCATTACAACCCCTGCGCCCAATAGACTTGATTGTTGGATTTTGCGCTCCCGGGAACGAAGGAGCATCTCTTTACCAGTTTGCTTCAAAAGACGAGTTTAGAAAGGGATATGTATACACCCAGAAAATTGCTGACCTTTGGTGGAACAGATGGCTGTCAACGTATTTGCCATCACTCCAACGTAGACAGAAGTGGACAACCGTCGAAGACAATATCAAGAAAGGAGACGCTGTTCTCTTCATCGATCAAGCAAACCCGCTCCGAGCGGCTCACCCCTTTGCCGTTGTTACCGACACGAAGCTTGGCAAGGATGGGCGTGTAAGATCTGCTACAATCCGAACAACTGACGGACTTATCCGAGAACGAAACATTCGGAAACTAGTGTTGCTTGAACGGTCTGCTACCCCCGAAGATAGGAATTCAACGTCTCAATCCGACGTATGTGACAATTCCGAACCAATCGCCGTGTTTGCTGGCAACCGCTCTGATGATGTCAGCAAACCTCAATCCGACGTGTGTGACGATTCCGAACCAATCGCCGTGTTTGCTGGCAACCGCTCTGATGATGTCAGCAAACCTCAATCCGACGTGTGTGACGATTCCGAACCAATCGCCGTGTTTGCTGGCAACCGCTCTGATGATGTCAGCGAACCTCAACCCGACGTGTGTGACAATTCCGAACCAATCGCCGTGTTTGCTGGCAACCGCTCTGATGATGTCAGCGAACCTCAATCCGACGTGTGTGACAATCCCGAACCAATCGCCATGTTTGCTGGCGACCGCTCTGATGATGTCAACAAACCTTTATTGATTCATCCCACAGAGAAACAATGGAAAAACATTTAAGTTTAAGACGCTATGTGTTTTTAATTGACTTTATTTTTACAAGTGATTATCGAAGGTCCTGGTAGTAGAGACAATATGCCACGTGCTGGTACTGGCCACGCACCTTTTCAGATTTGGAAAATTTTTCGTTAACATTTTTACGAAGAAATTTTGGGGGGACTGTAAGATTTCGTGGTGTCCAGTTGACCTATTTATCATTGACGCCTTGATTGCTTTTATTGCCTTTTTCTTTCATGTGTTTGAATCGTACTCGCTACCGTGACGGACGCGTTATCGCCTTTGTCTCAGAGACTTAGTATTCGCAGTTTTGGTCAGCGCGGTCATTGCTTGTTAGTTTTTATATTTGTTGGTTGAGGCAAGGCAGAAGCTAGTTTTACTGGGAATTTACCTTTCGTGTTAGTTCAGTTATATTTTTTCCCTTGGCCATACTGTAGTGCTCCTACCGTCCTATCTTAGTTAGATTTCTTACCGGTACCAACGCCAACCTAGTTTTGTAAACTAAATTTATCAGTTTTACTTATCTGGTCCACTGGGCTATGCTTAGTCCAGTAAACTGTAGTCTTAGGGTTTGTGATCATTTTCTGATTCTCGCGTAGTTGTGTGTTGCTTGCCTCTTTGCTTTATTTTTAGATGCTGAATTAGCGGCTTTTAACGCCAATTAGGACAAGTTGCCTATTGCTTTCTGTATAGCTATTGTTGCATAATACAGATTTCTTGCTTCTTCGCCCGAGTTGGTTTTGCTTCTGTTCTCACGTAGGACAGACCAGGTTAGCTATAGCTGTCCAGCAAGTTCAAATAGAGTCATCCGATTCTTGCTGCAATCGCGAGGATCGACCACAATCATGAAAGACGTGCATGAATCATCAAGACGTTTTGGGAGACAGCACATTTTATCACATTTGCGTCAACAATTTTGGCTTATCAAAGCAAATTCAACAATGAGAAAGACTTTGAACAATTGTGCCTTTTGCAGAAAACAATTCGGTCAACTCAACAAGCAAAAAATGGCAGATTTATGTGAAGATAGACTTTTGTCAGATAAATCTCCCTTTACAATTGTAGGCCTTGACTGCTTTGGCCCTTTCATCGTCAAGCAAAACAGAACCATTTTAAAGCATTATGGCGTCATATTTACTTGCCTCACATGTCTCGCTGTTCACATTGAAGTTTTTTACAGCATGGACAGCTCTTCATTTTAAATGGGTTACGGCGCTTCATAGATCGATGAGGTCAAGTCAAAGAAATGCGGTCAGATAATAGTTCAAACTTTTTGGGCGGCGACAAAGAGTTTCGCAATAAAATTGGCAAATGGCATTAACAGCAAATCCACTCCTACTTACTCCAAAGACAAGTCAATTGAAAACTTAATTCACCAACCGCATCGTATCACGGTGGAATGTGGGTGCGTCAAATCCAAACAGTCAGAAAAATTCTGTTAGCTGTACAGGGTGTTTCACAATTATTGAAACAAAGCGATTGGGCACAAATTCAGGATTTTAAATGATACCACAATGATGATTACATTTATTGAAAGGTGAAAGGATAACATTTTATAATCTGAAACTGTTTATCTTCAAATCAGAAATAATATGTCAAGAAGATTCTTAGAGTACATGCTCTAGATGTCCACCGTTCTGTCGAAGGCATTCTTGAATGTGGCGTGCAAAGTTGTTGATAACATGCTCACATTCCTCCTGTGTAATGGCCTGAATTTTCTCGGTAATGGCTGCTTTCAAAGCTGCAATAGTGAATGGGTTATCCTGGTAAATGTTGTCCTTGAGGAACCCCCACAAGAAGAAATCTGGAGGATTCAGGTCAGGTGAGTGAGGTGCCCATTCCACTTCAGCTTTGCGGCTGATGAGACGCTTCCCAAACTTTTCACGGAGCCAAACCATGGTAACATTAGCAGTGTGAGGAGGGGCACCATCTTGCTGGAACCACTGTTCTTTCTCATCAAGGTCCTCATGCTTATCGAGCTCTCCCCAGAACTGCTCAAGCACTGGAACGTAGCACTCTTTTGTCACGGTTACTGCAATACCGTGATCATCTTCAAAGAAAAATGGTCCGATGATACCATGCTTGGAAATGGCAACCCATGCTGTGCATTTTTTTGAATGCAAAGGGCGTCCAACGACTCTGTGAGGGTTCTCACTTCCCCAAAACACCCAGTTTTTAGAGTTAACGTGACCATTCAAGAGGAAGTGGGCTTCATCTGAAAACCAGACATCATCCAAGAATTTCTCGTTATTGTCGATCGTTTCCGAAAACCACTGGCACATCGCTACCCTTTTTTCCTTATCATTCCCGGTTAGTTCATGCTTTACGTGGATCCGGTATGGATAAAGTTTTAGCTCCTTAACCAGCATGCGCCTTACAGAAGAGACAGAAATGCCAAGTTCTTGGCTCCTTCGACGGAGAGATTTGCTCGGACTCCGACCGACTGACTCTTGAACCCTGCTGACATTGTCGGGGGTGCGGATTGTTATTGGAGGCCCTGAGGGCGATGAGCCCGCTACCCTACGATCTCCACAAGTGCCATGAGCTTCAAACTTCTTGACCAACTTGAAAATCTGACTCCTGTTTGGAAATTGGTTGAAGCTGAACTTCCTTCTGAACCTTGCTTGAACAATCTTGAAAGACTTCGTTTCGTAATATGTCTTTACACAAAAGATCTTCTGCTCCATCGACCAAGGCATAATTAGACTATTTTTTGTTTAACGTATAAAAATGTTAACTATTTCGCTATGACAATCTGAAAACAGAAAAAGAATAAGGTCATTGGTAAAGGTTTTAGAAGCTGCCGCTTTGTTTCAATAATTGTGAAACATCCTTATGTCGAGAGCAATTACTGACAGACGAAAGTCTTTTAACTTTAATGTGTGAGGTGGAAAGTATAATCAACAATCGACCACTTACGATTGTGTCAGATGATTGGAAAGATCTAAATCTTATCACACCAAACCATCTTTTATTGTTAAAAGAACAAACATCACTTCCGCCAGGATTATTCACTAAGAAAGACTTGCATTCACGAAGACGATGGAAACAGTTCGAACTTTTGCCCATTTATTTTGGTGTACATGGACCAAAGAATATCTGCCTCAACTACAACATGAGCAAAAATGGACAAGGAAGCATCTTAACGTTGAATTAAGGGATGTCGTGTAGATTGCGGATAACACACCTCGAAATACTTAGAGTAAGGGAAAAGACTTTCCCAAATCGGAAAGACCTGGTGCGCAGTGCTAAATTGCAAACCCAAAACACAACTATTGTTCGACCAAAAACCAAATTATGTGTTTTGATTAAGTCAATTCAGTAGCTGGTTAAGCATTGTATATGTTGTTAATAATGCTTAAAAGGGGTCAGGATGTAACTGCCATCTTTTTTTTGTTTGTAATTAAAGGATCGAACTCACAATCTTTTGCTTAATGAGGTAATCGAGACTGGACGACTTACTGTTTGCCCGTAATTAAGATTTATAAGCTTATGTATAACGCGCAAATTGTTTAGACTGCTTGCTGTTTTTACTCACTTTAGCCTTAGTGTCTTCTATTGTAGTCAGTCAGTAACATTAGTTTGTACAGTAAATGTAAAGTGATGTTAAATTTGTTGACTAAATTCTATGTATTACAGTGTTGTTTAAAATTAAGAGTAATTCGGCAAATTCTTTTATTAAATTGTAACTGCTTGGCTATTGGAAGGCATTCTGCCATAAGCAATCAGTAAGTTTTGTTGCAAGATTTTTTGCGTTATATCGATGCTTTCGGCTTTTGTTTGCTTTGTGCATGTTGTCTTATATTTATTACAGAACGCGCATCAAAGAAACCTGCATGCGTTGTTTGAGTAGGGCTGGCAGGAAATAAGAGCTTCGCAGATACATGCCACAATAGATGTCCGGTATTATCACTGATACTATTATGATAGTTCTGATTCAGTCACGAATTAATTAGCAAGAATTACATGATAAGGTAACAATGAATGCTCGTCATTAACAAGAAATTCGATAGCTTACAATAAATAGGCTTACTGACTGTATGAAACTTCCCAAAACGATTATAAGTTTATAGCAGAGATTTACTCTTTGACCGTGTTTTTAATTGTGAGAAAGACCAGAAATGACTGAGGTGCAGCAGTTTTATAGTGCTACAAATCTAAAGAGATTCTCACGCGACCACGTGGAAGTAGATAATGAAAACTTCATAGAATTGGTTGTCCAAGATATTATTTCTTAGAATTGCCAACAGCACAAAAACACGAATTATAAATGTAGGTCTCCGGCAGTTATATGTGGTTGATGTAGAAAGAAGCCTAGCAATTTTACTGGGGTCAGAATCAGTTTTAATTTAAATTCTTAAGAGAAAGATTTTGTCTGTAATATCTACAATACCAAAGGCAGCACTGCTAGGCTATCAAAACCAGCTGAAGTGACACAAATAAACTACTGTAACTGTGTTACTCTTTAAGTGTCGGAAATACATACCAGGTAGGCCTAACTAGTCAAACAGTTCTAACTGCAGTCTTATGTATGAAAACCTATTTACCTCCCTCGTCTACAGGCTTTGTAGTTAATCTCTCCCAACACAATGTTTCCCACATAACGTGACAATAAAATCCAGGCACTGACGGTTCAAGATAGCAAAATAAATTATGCAAAATATAAAGGGGCTGGTTGTTTCCAACACTTTCTCAAACCCTACTAAGTTCTAATTTTTGCATAGATTAAAGTTTGTCTTTAGCATTGTTTTGCCTTTAGCACTCCCTTTATTTGTCCCCCACAATTTATTCACTTGCTGTGGCACTTTTTGTCTAGGTTTGTCCTTCGTAATCGTTTTTGACATGTGGCCCATTTTCAAATTAAAGTAAGGCCTTCAGCCTGGCTGTGTATTTTTCTCAGTTGACTTCAAAAAAGTTATCAAGGTAAATTTTCCAAATTTCGGGGGTGCTATCTTAGTGAAACAAAACAACAAGTCATCGAGAAACATTTTTCAAATTTCACTCTGGAAGTAGACAAATTAAAATTATAGCCAAGAAGCAGATTGTGACTCATTACCATCAGTTAAAAATCACTGGTCTAGGCCATCATTTCTGTCACTAATGGCACTGCCTTTGCCTGAGTGCCTTGCTAGCAAAGATTTGAACTCATAAACATTAAATTGCAAGGCAGCTGCACTATCTTCTACATCACAACAGCACTGCCAGAATTGTAGTACATATGCCTATTTAAACAGTCCCGTAGCACTCCAACTTCGGGCCCCCCCCCAAAGTAAGCGCAAGAGCCCCTGCGCACAGGTCATATCACTTTAGAGGTGTAAAATTGAAAAGCTGCATTAAGAAAATACACCACAACTTGTACATAAGTAAACAGGCTAATATCAGAATAAAGCATGCCGATACCGAAGGTGCAAGTCATAAAAAATTCGGCACCAATGCCAGAGTTCAGTAGGACATTTATGCAGACACTGCGAAACGAAAGCAATGACACTGAAAAACATGAAAAAGTTATAAAAACACAGTATCATTTAAATAGTCTGGAGCGAACCTTTTTGTTCGCAAATGCTGTTATGACATTGTCATAATCAAGAGATCGGGCGCAGTCATTTTCGATTGACAACATGGCTAATGAAGATAGTCTACTGTCTGTCATAGACGTTCTATTAAAAGTTTTGATCAGTTTCAATTTGCTGAAGCTTCTTTCAGCGCTGGCAACAGTCACGGGGCAAGTTAGTAAGATTCGAAGTGCGATGTACACATTCGGATACAATTCAAATAAATGAGTCTTTAGAAGATAGTGCAGAAAGTTTTGAGCCGTATTGAGATTGCGTTTTTTTTGTAAAATTAAAACAAACCGCTGTAGCTCAGCGCTCATTTCATCAGAATCAATGTCACCGAACTTTTTTTGGAACTCTTTACAGCAAGTAAGAAGAGCATTTTCTTGTTGCACAAGCAAAAGTTTGTCTCGTGTGTACAAAAACGAAAAGGCGGAAGAAACCTCACGTAACAAATTAAAGCGCTCCTTTATTGACATAATAGCCTGGTCTACTAATGGATAGAAAAAGTTGCTTTTAAATTTCAGTTCAGGAGTAGCTCGTGTTCCTCTTCACCTTGGTAATCAAACAATCTTCTTTTCTTTCCACTTCTTGACGGAGGAAAAGAATGATCAATATCCAACTCCTGTGCTATTTCAACAGCAGATGTTGCGGCACTGTCATAACCCGTTGTGCGATAGTTTTGCAAAAACTTTTCAGTTGCCTGGATTTCCGTTTCCATTGTATGAAGGGAGACTCCATACGATTGAAGAATCTTGCTTGCTTTATTGACTTGGAATAGGATATCATACCAAATAAACACCGACAAAAGAAAACTCCATTTTGATAAATGAGCTATCAACGATTTTGTTTCTGAGGCAGCTCTTCCATCTTTTCTTTCTATGGAAATGGCTTCCAAGTCTTTCAGTGCCAGCAACACCTCTTTTAAATTGTATCGAAGAGGTTTGATGCATTTAATTCTGCTTTCCCAACGAGTATCAGATTGTGACTTTATGGACAGCTCCACATGTTTCTTCAAAATTTCCCAACGCTGAGCAGAGGAAGAAAACAGCACATACAACCTTGTAAGTACTCCAAAAAATGTCAATGCTTCCGTCGATGAATTAGCACTGTCAACAACAACTAAGTTAAGGGTATGATTTGCACAGGGCACGTAAACAGCTTTGGGATTGATGTCTAGCATTCTTGCTTGGACCCCAGAATGTTTTCCTTTCATGTTAGCACCATTATCATATGACTGACCTCGACAATCAGACAATTCGAGTTGCAGTTCGGTCGCTTTTTCTAAGAAAGCGTCCAACAAGCCTTTCCCAGTACTGTCACTTATTCTCAAGTAGCCAAAAAATGTTTCTTTAACAACAGCAGCTTCTTCATTACATAGTACATAACGGAGAATGACAGACATTTGTTCATGATGTGACATATCTGGAGTGCAGTCCAAAATTATAGAAAAATATTTTGCCAATTTCAATTGCTGTAAATTTTCTTTTTCAACTTCTGTCGCTAGCAATTCAATTAGTTCATTTTGTATGGTAGGACTCAAATAGTGATCTTTAGTGTTTTTATTCTTGATTCTGTCTTGAAGCTCTTTTAGGATCGGATCTCTTCTTGCCAAAAGCTCAAATATACCCAGAAAATTTCCATTGTGAAGAGATCCTAAGACTTCTTCAGATCCTCTAAAAGCAAGATTCCTTTCCGATAGAAACAAGGCAATGTCGATAAGTCTCTCTAAAACATTTCTCCAAAAACGTCTTTCATTGAAAAAAATATTCATCTCGCGTTTGTCGATAGTGGATGAATTTCTTATCCCTTCAGCTAGCAACATCCATTGACTGCAGCATTCTTGGTGGGAAATGCCGTTTTCATGGTCTTTCAGTTTTTTCGAAAAACCCTCCCATGTATTTATACCACTACAAAAGGGGCTTAGTGTTTTTCCAAATAGCTTACAACAAAAGCAAAAAACTTGATCTGATTCCCCAGAATAAACTAGCCACGACCGTGAAACACTTTCACCATTAGGTAACACACGTTTATAATGGTTGGAGGAAAAACGTCGCCTTGGAGTTGTGTTATTATATGGAAAATTCATTATTAGTTGATGTGGTCCACGCTTTACTATATCACATCGTTGAGCATCAGAAATACTTTCAGGTCATTTACATGGGTCATCAGGGATAGGGGTAAATTGAGATTCAGTTATTTTTGATATTGAAGGTTGCGTATTGGCAGGTAAATCACAACTTACATTTTCTGGAAATTCACAATCACTTTGATGCTGATCGTCATAGTCTTCTTTTTCTTGTACACTATAGTTTTCTTCATCCCTCTCGGTACTAGTGCCAGGTCTACTCTGCTCAGTAATCTTGAAAAAATCTGTCATCTTGGGCAATTTCGCTACAGCATCTCGAGCAGTGGCTGCTTCTTTTCTCTTTTGAGCACCACTTTTTGAACGTTTCATTCTATACAATGTCAATAAAATACTTTATCTGCACTCTGCAGTGTATATATATTGTCCCGGTATTTCTAGCCAAACAGAATTCCAGACCATTCTATGATTGTTGCGTAACAACGGCATTGTTACGTCAATCGAATATTCAAGATTCTACCAGAAAATCAATCGAAATATTCTAGATTCTGCGAGATAAAATGACGTTGCATTCACTTATGATGTCACAAGCCAATTTCTTCCTACAGTTTAAATCGGTTGTAAACAAGTCTGCTGAACTGAAAATAGTCACGTAGCCAAAAAGCAATTTCAGACTAACTTGGGCCCCCAAAGTTGGCCTGGGCCCCCCCAATTGGGGGGTTTGGGGGGCGGCTGCTACGTCTCTGTATTTAAGCACACGTGAATGTTGATGGAAAAGAGCCACCTCCAATGATTATGGCAGTTAGATTCGTTTGATTTAATCAACTAAGCAACATGTTTTGCGATTGCTAGTAATTTGTTAATCTGAAATTGAAGAGTATTTAATAATAGGAAATGGTCTTATGCCATCACCATTCTTGTGTGCTTAAATCACCATATTTGCTACAGTTCTGGCAGTGATGCTGCGGTGTGCATCGAGATACCCTGGGGTGTCGTTTCAATTTTTCAGGGACGTCGCAGAGAGCCTGGATTAGCTGATGAGCTGCACGTGAAAATTAAAGACGCCAATTTTAGCTTTGTGAAGTAAATGTCTTCAACTCGTGTTAAAGTACAAAAACCTGATTTCAAGAAGTGATAATCTAAAATTTTGCTTTGAGAAAGGGTGCACCGAGAAAATAGTCTTAAAAACTGTGATTTCAAAAGAAAAGCTTACATTAGATAAATAAGTAAAACCTTGCATGATGGCTTGCAAAAACCTTAATGTGTTGTTTTTCAGGTGCATTGCAAGTAGAGCAAGTTTTTTCTAATGTGTTGCTTTAGTAAAAAGTTTGAGTTCTACTGGTTAATGGTAAACAGCAATTTTTTACAATCCCCTAGACCAGTGCTACTCAAACTTTTTAATATAGTGTACCGGCAGCGCACTTTCTGTCATTCGACGTACCAGTTATGTATTTCAAACGGAAAAATTACACAAAAACAAGTATTATTTATTAAACAACAGCTGTACCATAAACAAAGTCATAAATGCTTTTATTTGAATTCTCGGTACTTATGGGTTATCTGTCACCACTTTTTTTTAATTTAATAAACCTAACCCTGTACACTCCCTTCCAGCGTACACTGCCCCATACATTTACATACCGGGCCTGCCCCTTCAGTGTACACTGCCTTCCAAACTCATTTTAGGCTTAAACATTATATATACTGTTAAATAATAGTAATTTAATACCTGGTGAAAAAAAGTGGTGACAGATAACCCACAAGTACCGAATTCTCTAATGCAAGGTATGGGCTTGCTTCTTTTTTATTAGCTTATCCAATTGCGGTTCAATGAAAGACAGTGCTGCTCAAAGAGGAGCATGGATATTGAGTGCATTTCTGCACTTTTCCTTTACGTAAGTCATAGTTAAAAAGCCAACTTCGCAAAGATATGTCGAAGGAAATGGAAGTAGTGTTTTAATGGCCATATCACTTGACCTCGGAAATTCTGCTTTCACTTCAATAAGTGAGGTTGAGTTGGTAATTTGAATTAAAAAAAACAACAAAGTACCAGTGCCTGCAGCATGTTTTGCTAATAAGAGCGTATTATGCTTTCTACAAGCTGACTTATCAAGAACTTTCTACCACCTGATAGAAGACTAGCAAAATTAGCTATTATTTTACTAATTACTAACTTTGTTGTTTCTGATTAGTACGGTTGATATCCAATCAAGAAACTTTAGCAAGATAAATTAATATTAGTATCTTCAAAGTTTGCTTTCAACAAAACTACTAACAAACACATTCAACTCGCTGCTAAACCATTCTGTATTTTAAAGTCTACATTAATTTGTTGCGCTTAACTATAGCTAGCTGTTGAAGACAAAGGATAACAGTTGAGGAATAAAACTTTTTTGCGTTGTAACAATGGATTTTGCTTCTTAGCTAAAGCATTTTTTCTTTCACACTAGTCCGGTTCCAGCTGCGAGAGCAGATTGAACGGTGTCCTGTCTTCCAATAAAGATCGCCATGTCAGTGAATGTGAATGAAATGCCACATAGTCATGAAAGCCGAAGAAAGTACGTGAAATGACGCTTAGAACAAAAAATACTCAGACTACTGTGTGAAAACATGCTGTGATCAATGCAAATAATACTCCGCATACTCATTTTCTAACTGACCGCGTACCGGCGGTCATCTGCTTGCGTACCACAGTTTGCGTAGCACTGCCCTAGACAGCTGGAATTGTGGTTATACATTCAAGTTTTACTGGATTACAAATTTTTAAGTTTTACTGGATTATGTTTTTAACAATTAACATACGATATGTTTTTTGACATACAACATCTTTTAGATCAAAACTCTGAATGTTTTTTCTTCATGTTTCAAAACTTACTTCAATCATGACTGTTGTTAACCTGTCATAGAACATACAGTAGTTCTCTGTGACATTTTAATCAAAAACCATTTTTCTTGGGACTAACACAGAATTAATTTTAATTTGTATTTTTTTACTTCTAATTTTCATAGGTGACAATAGTGATAAGGTTATTTACTTGTAATTCACAATGCCTCAATTATTCCCTCAAAAAAGTGCTTTGTGGTAAATTAAAGCCTAGAGCTATGTGCTTTTACGGCTTAAGAGATAGGGTCGAACTTAGCTTTAAATCATCACAAAGGTCTCAATTAAGGACACACACCTGACACAAACAACAAGTCGGAGCGGTAAGCCTTAATACGGTTGTAGGATCATTGTTAAGACTGAATCATTTTACGAGAGTAGAGGTTGCTACCTAGCAACTAGGAACCTAACAAATATTTTGTTTGTAAATTCAAATTTAATTTAATAATAAATTTTAAAATAGGTAGTTGTCTACCGGTTTGCTTATTACTGAAGAAGTAGTCCTAGTTAGTAATGCAGTGCATAACAGCTACTACTCACTTGGCTAACATTGAAATTGAGGAGCTTATTATCTTCGATTTGGTTGGCACAATTTCAATGAATATCGCACAAAAATGCTTCTTTTGTTACTTGAATAGATGAATCTTATCATATAGTTGAAACTGGGGTTGTAATCTATATATGACATCTTTCATTGTCTTTAAAATTAGTGTGTGTGCAAAGGAATTCCCAGCTTGCTGAAAAAAAAATCAGTCACGCAAAAAACTGTGCTCTATGCACATAATTTTATCACTCGGTAGAACTGCCTAACGTATTGGTCATCCTTCACCAGTAATTTTTGCTTTTGAATATTGTATAAACCTCTAGTGGCATGTTTGGGGGCTGCCACTGTATATTGTTTGTAATATAAGCTTATTGCTAATACCTTACAAATAAGCAATCAGATGATGTATACTTTTTGTAGATTATAACTAGAGATGTAAAATTTTTTTTTATTTTTTAAGTATCTAAATTTGATTTTTCAGTATCTATTTTAAAAGATTTAATTTGTTTACATGCAGACAACATGCTGTTCAGCAATTTCAAAACACTCGGTTCTACGATATGATGTCATCATTCTGCATCAATCAACAGCCGCCTCAACGTAGTGGTGCAATCCCCGACCCCGTTTGGATTGGGTCGAAATGGCTGTTGGTCTTCTTGAGGGTCCCAGTTACCCCGGGCACTCCCCTCGCACAAACCATTTTTTCGCCGCGCAGCCCCCTGAACGACCGAAGAAGGGGAGCACACACCTTTGAAATCGGTCGCCTGTCTTCTCCCTTCTCTTTCCTTTTTCATGCCCATCCTCCTCTTGTCATTCTTGTTCAACTCTTGATAAGCGGCAACGTTCATTTCAACCCTAGTTTCATCTTTCCCTGTTCAGTGTGCGCTGGAAATGTGACCTGGTGGGGTAAGTCAGTGCAATGCTGCACCTGCTCCAAATAGGTCCATTTAAGGTGTCACTGCTTTCCTTCTCTAAATTCAGAGCTCTTGGCAGCTCTCACTTTTGGAGCTTCCCCCTGATGCGTCCCTGCTTTTTTTGGAGATAGCACTCTGACTTCCTATTCGAACTCCTTCAGCTTGTATACCTCTACTGTACAATCTGCCCCTCTCTGCTAATGCTGCACTCCCGCCCCCCTCGCCTTCAAACCTCTTATCCTTTTTCCACCCATTTTCTATCTTCTCCCTCTGCTCCATCACCATCACCTCTTGCTCCTGGCTGTCTCTCTACACCTACTGCTTCCTCTCTCCCCCTGGCTCCCTCAGGGTTCTTCAATGGAATGCTGGCAGTCTCTGAGCAAGTAGCAATTAACTGCTACACTTTCCTTTGTCTCATCCCGTTGATCTTATTTGTATCCAGGAATCTATCCTTAACTCATCTTCCTCTTTCCGAATCCCTGGATTCTCTACTCTGTGATTACATCACACCCACTCACCATCTAGCATCATCAATATCATCAGGCATGGCTTATCCTTCTCTGAGCTTTCTTCCTTCTGTCTTTCTTCGCTTGACCCTTACTCTGATTATGTGGGAGTCAACATCTTTCTAAACGACTCCTCTTTGCTTTCATTCCTTAATGTATATGCTCCCTCTATTCACTCTTCTTCGACGGATGGCAGTACCGACTCCTTTTCTCCCTCCATTCTTTCTTCCTTCAGAAATCTCTTCATTCAGAGGAGACTTTAATTGCCATCACCCCCTTTGGGACTCGAAGAGGTACTTCCGATCCGCGTAAGGAGGAAGTATTCAATTGGGTCATCTCTTCTGACCTCCTTCCCCTCAATGCTCTGACATACCTACTTTTTTCATCGCTTCTATGGCAGTCGCTCCTCCCCTGACATTTCCTTTGCTCCTTCCTCTCTCGCTCTATCTTGCTCCTGGGAGGTGCTTCAGGACCTGGGTTCTGACCACCTACCAATTCTACTAACTGTCCCTCTCTCTCCAGTCTTTCGTCCCAACGAGCGTCCTTCTTCCTTCAATTTTCAGAAAGCTCGTTAAGATGACTTTGCTTTTTACTTTGACTCTCACTGTCCATCAGCAGAGGAATACTCGTCTCTTTCTATTTCCACTATTGCTGCTGCTCTCTTCACTTTTTTGACACTGAATGCGGCCAAACCTTCCATTTCTTTCGGCCGCATCAAATGTCATCCTAAAACCTGGTAGTCCGCTGAAGTGGAAGTGCGGTTAGCGGAAGACGAAAGGCTTTTGCTGCCGCTCACAGAAGTGATAAAAATCGCCAGGCTTACATCACCGCTTCTCAACGTGCCTCGTCTGTAATCGTCAAGGGCATGGCAGACGACTTGCTCTTCTCTTTCGCCCAAATCTAGCCCTAAATCTGTGAATTCTCTTCTTCCTCCTATCCAAACTTTCCCAACTGTTCCTCTCCCAGGGAGTCGGCTTCGGTCTATGCGGCTTACCTGAGATCCCATTTTTTGTCTCCCAGCCGAAGGCATTGCGTAGTAGAGCCAGAGGCTACCTCTCTGAGCTCCGCCGAGCCACGTGTCCTAAGGAGTCTCCTTCGTCCTTCTGCTCTTCCTTTTCCCCCAACTGAATTTCTCGCGGCTATCTCTAACCTCTACCTGTCCACTGCCACTGGCCAAGACAAAGTTGCTTATCCTATGCTAAAGCATCTTCCTCGATCTGGCATGGATTTTCTTCTTCACATTTTCAATCTCTCCCAGACTTTGCATTCCTTTCCTTCTATCTGGAAGACATTTTCTATTATTCCTATCCTTATGACGGGAAAGCCTCTCTACTCTCCTGCTTCCTTCCAGCCTATCTCTCTCACCTCCTGCGTCTCAAAGCTTTTTGAACGCATCATTCTATCCCGTTTGCTCTTCTTTCTGGAGTCTAACTCCATTCTCTTTCCCCGCCAGGCCGGTTTCCGCTTTGGACGGTCTACTCTAGATCAAATCCTGTTCCTTCCTCAGCCCATTTCGGGTGGGCTTAACAAACCCAGGCCGGGCTCTCGGACGATTCTGTCTACTATTGATTTCTCGAAAGCTTTCGACTCTGTCTGGCACCCTGCTCTTTTCCACAAACTCATTTCGGTTGGTCTCCCTCCTTGCTTTGCTGGTTAGATTCAATCTTTCCTTTCTGATAGGCGTACTTGCGTGGTTTATCGAAATCACAAAAGCCGCTCCTTTCGAGTCCGTCGAGGTGTTCCGCAAGGATCCATTCTTTGCCCTGTACTTTTCTCTCTTCATCAGTGATCTCCCTGTTTCTCTGCCTTCTTCCGTCAGCTGCTCTCTTTACGCTGACGATCTGGCCATTTGGTCCTTCTCCCCCTCGGTCCCTACTGCGGTGGAGGCCACACAAAAAGCTCTGTTTCGATTGGATCGCTGGTCTGAGTACTGGTGTCTTCCTCTCAATCCGAGCAAATGCGAGGCCTCCTTCTCAGTAGAGATCCCCACCAAGCTAACCTCCGACCCAACCTTTTACTCGGCTCCCGCCTCCGTTTCAATCCCACTCCCAACTTTTCCTGGGGTCACCTTCGACCGCACTTTTTCCTTTTCTAAACATGTATCTTCGCCGAACGCCAAGTTTTTCCCTTGTCTCAAGGCCTTACGCTGTATCTCTGCTTTCTCATGGGGCCCCTCTAAGGATTCCTTCTCTGTTCTGTATAAATCTTTTCTTTGGTCCCTTCTCACTTATGCCTCACCCGGATGGTTTCCTTTTTTAAAGCGCTACCAATATCACCAAATTGGAACGCCTTCACCGAGTGGCTAGCCGCGCCATCTCTGGCTGCCTTTTGTTCTCCCCTATCCAACTTCTTCTTACCTAGGCTTCTTTACCTCCGCTACGAGTCACCCTGACTCATTTCACTCTTTTATCTTATGAGTGGGCTCTTTGTCTCCCACGTTCAATTCCCATTTCAAGTTTGGCCAGACTTGGTGTGAAGCCAAGACTCTACAGATCCTCCTGGAGAGCTTTTACATCCACTTACCCGCTCATGCTTCTTTCTACTTCTTATAGGGAGGCTCTTCTAGCTTTCCCTCCCTTTCCTCCTTGGAACCTGCCTTTTTTCACCCTGGAGTCCACTCTTTCCTCTCCATGCTCCTGCTCTGATCTCCCTCTCTCTCGCCAAGGTGTGGCTCTCGCTCACCTTGACTCTCTCCCCCTTATGATATGGTGCTTTGGACAGACGGCTCTGTTCCTTTTCCTATTGGCAAGGGCGGCTGTGGCGTACTTGGCAACTGCTCTCTCTGTGGCACTGAGGCCACTCTTTCCTTTTCGGCAGGCCCAGTATGCTCAAGTTTTTCTGCTGAAGCCTGCGCCATTCTGCGCACTCTTTGCTGGTCTCGGCAGCCCCAACAAGTCTGCCGCTTCTCTTCTATCTGACTCTCGTTCTGTCCTCACCATCCTATCCTCTCCTCCATCTTTCCTCTTATCTCAAACTCTGTGGCAGATCTGGCAGGAACTGTCTTCTCTCTCCTCCTGTTCTATCAGGCTGCGATGGGTCCCCGGACACTCTTTTTCTCCCGGAGAACAACGCGGCTAATGAATCGGCCAGACGGGGAGTGCTACTCGCGCCCTCCGCAATCCCTGCAGTCTCTCTCTGATCTCTTGTATCCACTCTTCTCTTTTCTACGACTGGGGGCGTACTGTCTCATCAAAGTATTTTGACACACAGGCTCCCTCGATTTCCACCGAGAAACTTGTGCTCCCTCGTCACGATCGCTGTGTCCTCTCTCGTCTTCACTGCGACGGACACAGCCTTCTTTTAGGTTCTTATCTCACTAGGGTTGGCAGAATCGAGAACCCTTCCTGCAGCGCCTGTGGACACTCATCCCAGGACATCTCTCATCTCATTCTGCATTGTCCAGCTACGGAGTCTTTGCGCCGCTTGCCTCTTTGGCGACTCTCTGTCTCTTTACGATCTCTGATCCAGGCCCTGGGCAGTTGTCCAGCTTCTGGGGCTCCATGGTCTTCCGCCATGCCCCCATCCCTCGAAAGGAGTCGGGTAACAACAACAGCATATGATGTCATGCAAAATTGCTGACTTATTGAGTCCCAGCGTCCTCTGATCAGAAAAGCTACAAATTACCTAAAAAGTTAAGCTTTGCCGAGTAAGGTGCAGCATTTTATGAAGGAGTAGTTACCAACTTCAGGTAAAACTACGGATTCAACAAAATTACATTGAATAAAAAAATTGGACAGCGCATAATCTAACAGTTGCGAAATATCTAAAAAGTTATGCTTTGCCGAGTGAGATGCAGCATTTTATGAAGGTATAGGTACTGACTTTGAATGAAATTAAGGATTCAACAAATTTACATTAATAGAAAAATTTGAACAGCACATAGCTTAGCACCCTTAAAGCAGTTAAATTATAAAATTGCATGGTACAAAAAAGTTAACTCGCCGGTTCAATTAGAACTGTAAGACAATTGATGACAAATTTTGATAATGGATATAGATAAACTAATTGATAATAAACCTCAATCTTAAACATCACTTGCAATCTTCGTAGGTCACTCGATTTAAATTTGTTAGCCTTCAGTGTAATTCAACAGTGTCATTTCAGTTTTTCAGTGTGATTCAACTGCCAGTAAGGCACCATGGAGCAATCATCATGTGGTGTCAACAGTGGACTATGTGCCAAGATGATGCATAGGGGCCCACCACACTTTTTCAAACATAACTGAGTAAATTCATATTCCCTCCACAATGCTGAGCATCAAGAGATGCTCAAAAGTCTGTGATGTGATCCAACAAAAGAATTTAACTCACTGACCACAAGTGGATGCTCTACCCATGGCACTATCACTTGTATAGTATGATGACTTCAGTGTCAAGGTTGCAGTTAAATGTTATCTGGTTGAGCAGTGATGGAGTTGTGTTGTGTGCGACAAGATTAAACTGAGCTCATACTTGTTTTAAAAGACATGCTTTGGGTTCAAGTTATGGTTTGCATCATCAGCAATATGTGTTAGACGTATCTGACTAGAAAAAAGTAAGGCCATTGTGCAACCTCTTAAATTTTTCATGCAATTTGATTGCGGTGAGCTGAATAAGTTCTCCTCATTTCTTTTTCTCATTGATGTAAAGATGGGCACGTATGATTAATCTACAATATAATTGTTTGCTGTTGACTTTTTGTCTAGTCTGTGTTGCTTTTCAATTTCTAAGAGTATTGTTTGATAGGTCTAGCCAGCTCATGACAATGGCCAAGTTTAAAGTTGGGTTTGTGCCTATATTTCTTGTAATGGTGATTTCTATTGGCATTTGGAATTATTTTGTTATTGACGTAATGAAAGTGCATTTAGATAATGCTGAGCGTCAAGACCAACCTTTATTCCCAAACACTTCATCAAAGCAACGTTTTTATTTGGAGTTACAAAAAAGACATTTTTTAAAAGAACACCACAAAGATACTCAACCTACTGAACTATCTAACAGTAATGTGTACTATTCGCGGATTGTTTATAATCGTGTTGGAAAATGTGGCAGTCGCTCTATGCAATCTGTAATTACAAAATTAGCAAAACAAAATGGTTTTGAGTTTTATATGTCACCAATATCTAATCAAACACGTCTGGGTACATTTGATTTGCTGAAGGAAGTGCAACTTATTGCCAACATCAAGTCACCGATGCTCTACTCAAGACATATCTATTATATCGGCTTTGAAAAGTTTGGTGTTGTGCCACCTATTTATATAAATATGATACGAGACCCTATTGAACGTTTTTCTTCTCAATATCACTTTAAAAGAAATGGTGATGGCATTAAGCCGGGGGTGAGAGCAATAAAACCAATGCAGGAATCTGTAAAAGATTTAGACATCAATGATTGCGTATTGAAGAATTATTCTGAATGCTCAGTTGAGAAACTGTGGTACATTGTGCCTTATTTCTGTGGTCACAGTAACTTGTGCCGTCGTCCTTCATATGCAGCATTGCAAAGAGCTAAACAGCATTTGCTTGATAACTATTTGGCAGTGGGCTTTGTGGAAGATTTTGAAGGCACGCTGAAGGTTTTTGAAAAATTACTGCCAGCCCACTTTAAAGGAGCATTGCAGGTGTGGGAGAAAATTTCTTCTGAAACTCGTGAAAGGACGAGTACAAACAATAAAAATAGCATTCAACCAGAGGTTCGTAAAATACTCCAGAATCGAATGCAGTTGGAGTATGACTTTTACAATTTTGCCAAGAAACTTTTCAGTGATCTTAAGGCCGAACTTCACATACTCAGGTAAACAGATGACGTTGCATTGTCGTCGCAATGAATTATTTTAAAGTTTTGCTTCCTCTACAATTATAGCACAGTAGATCGACCAGTTATGGGTTCTTGAGCTCTCTGAACTTCTACTTTTTCAACTTGCTATGTCTTGACCTACTTTTCTGTAGTTTGTCCGCATCTATGCTGTTACAATCGTGATAATTTACAGAATTATTCGAACAATTATGATGTTACACTGTATCGTAATGTAGTGCAGTACCGAAATGCAGGTACTAAATTGTCAAAGTAGATTTGTTTTACATCATTTATGCAGTTTTTTGCAATAAAGTATTTTGGACTTTCGACCGTACATTTTTACTTTTATGTAGTGCAGATGACAAGTTTGTTTGGTTGGATAACAAGTTTGTTTGGTATACCTCTACGTCAGGGGCGCAACTATAGGCATGCCGCTCATGCCAGTGATGTGAAAGCGGTTATTTTTTAAACGCTTCCGCTTCCACACATATCGCTTCCACCAACAAAAAACGAAAAACGACCGTTGACAATTTTTTTTTAACTTTTGTGGCTTTGTAGCCTGCCTTCTCCTACACTTCATCATTTTGAGAAAACAAAAACCTTCATTTACTGCTATTACTTTACCTACTTCGCTTGAGCTTATTGTTTCGAACTACTCTGTGTTTGTTTTTCTTAGATATCAAAACTCGTGCTGAATGTAGAACAGTGCTTTTCAATCTTTTTTGTCATCGCGGAGCTTAATGTACTTTCGCGTTTGTCACGGAACTCCCACTAACAAAAATTTAGAAATCACGAACTGCTTGCAAGAAAATCAAATATTTCGTTACTACAATTCAAAAAATAATTAAATACTTCAACAAATAGACAGTTATTACAAGTTCCTTAACTACTTACCGGTACAACTACTTTTACAACAGTTAACTTAATGCTTCTCAGATCTAAACCGTATGATTCCATATTACAGCTCTCGACAATCCTCAACTAACTTTGACTTTGAGTTAACTTTAACTCTAATCATCATTACGGATCTTCTGTCCGTCCTCAAAACACGTATTGACTCCGATCTTTTTGGATAGTGAAGTGCGAAATTTCTGTCGTATATGTAGTATGTAAATGTAAAGCGAGCAAAATTGAACTGTACCAATCAACAGTCGCCTCAACGTGGTGGTGCGGTCCCCAACCCGTTTGGGTTGGGTCAAAATGGCTGTTGGCCTTCCCGAGGGTCCCAGTGATCCAGGGCACTCCTCTCACACAAACCATTTTTTCGCCGTGCAGCCCCCTGAACGACCGCAGAAGGGTAGCACGCAGCCTCTTTAAAATCGGCCTGTCTTCTCTCTACTCCTGCCTTTCTCTTGCCCGTCTTCTCATTCTTCTCCTTTTCCTGATGAGTGGCAACGTTCATCCTAACCCTTGCCCTGTCTTTCCCTATTTAGTGAGCGCTGGAAATGTGACCTGGCGGGGTAGGTCAGTGCAATGCTGCACATGCTCTAATTAAGTTCATTTAAAATGCTCACTACTCTCCTTTTCTAGATTCAGAACTCTTGGCAGCTCTCACTACTGGAGCAGCCCTCCCTGTTTTTTTTAAGATTCTACACCTACCAGCACTGTGCCTTTCTCCTCGGACTCCTCCAGCTGGTATACCTTCATTGCTCAATCTGGCCCTCTTCTGCTAATGCAGCACTTGCACCCCACCCTCATCTTCGAACCTCTTATCCTTTTTCCGCCCACTTTGTATCTTCTCCTTCTGCACCCTCACCATCGCCTCATGCTCCTGGCTGTTTCTCTGTACCTCCAGCTTTTTCTTCCCCTCCCTAACTCTCTCAGGGTTTTTCAATGGAATGCTGGGGTCTTCAAGCCAGGAGCACTAAACTACTACACTTTATTTCGTCTCATCCCGTTGACCTTATATATATTCAGAAATCTAATCTTAATTTATCTTCCTCTTTTCAGATCCCTGGATTCTCTGCTCTGCGATCCCATGGCACCCACTCCCAATCTAGTATTTTTTTTCTACTGATGTCGCAGACGCTAGCGACGGCGTCGTCATTTTCGTCAAGCAGGGCTTATCCTTCTCTGAGCTTTTTACCTCCTCTCTTTCTTTGCTTGATCCCTACTCTGATTATGTAGAGGTCAACATCTCTCTAAACAACTTCTCCTTGCTCTCATTTTTAATGTTTATGCTCCCCCTATTCGTTCTTCTACGAAAGATAGCAGAACCAATTTCTTTTCTCTCTCAATTCTTCTCTCCTATGTGGAGGCGGAAGCGGTGGATTTTTCGCGCTTCCGCTTCTGCTTCCACAGAAATAGAACCGCTTCCGCTTCCACATCCCTGGCTTATGCCCGCACATTTGACTACATTCAAAACAAAGCAATCTAAGCTGAGCCTTACTAAGTCATCGCAACAGTATTCAACAAAACAAATGATGATGTAATAATCACCAAATTCCGACTTGCAGCACTTAAGTTCCGGTTAGAAATGAAATACAAATGAATCGTTATCTCGTCTTTTATCAACAGCGAAAAACAAAGTTTAGTACAATGATTTGATTTTCACTTATTTGCTTCTGTGACGTTGCAATCAGTATTGTATTGCGAAACTTGTGTTTATTGCGTCACAGTTATTCACCAAGAAACTACATTTTCACGCAAAAAATATTTTATTATGAATATTCTCTAGAAGTCGAAAGCATTAGTATATGTCTTTGCAGCACGAGCGATTTGTTTCGAGTTATTCAGGTAGAGAAATTATTTGCAATAGAATGTCTGAACCGCTAAAAAATACGGCAGTTGACCTTAAATGCATTTATTACTGCAAGAAGCATTAATAACAGAAGCAGATAGTCTAATGTTTCCGACCAAATGTAACGTTCAGTACACGTCAGATTTTAAGATTGTTAGGCCGGCGGAAAACGAACAAGGTGAAAGCTCCGGCAGTTTGCGCTCCACCCAAGCTGGTCGCCGCTTAGAGCTAAATTGGAAAGAAAGCTTCCCTTGGATAGAATACAATACATCCAGAGATGTTATCACCTGTGAAGCATGTTCATGGGCTATCGTACCGGCGCGGTGGTGTAGTGGTAAGAGCGTCCGCTTCGCAGTCGGTAGACTTGGGGTTCATTTCCCTTGTTGAGTCATACCAAAAGACTTTAAAAAATGGTATTCACAGCTTCCCTGCTTGGCGCTCAGCACATAAGGGATAGTGTGGAGAACAAGCCGGCAAGCTTGCTTGTTGTGTCCTTGGCTAGGCACTTAACGGGATGCCTCCGTCTTTATGTGGCAGACAGATGGTGGGGCCAAGCAGTCTACCCGTCGTGGTGGCCCAGTCTGACGAAAGACATGCAAACCGAGCATGAGCTCATACGCGTGAATGAATGAATGGGCTGTTGAAAACATCAAAACTTCACCGGTAGCTAAATTAGCTTTGGAGGGGCAGTGTAAAGCTTGGATATCTGGATATAATGCATAGCGACGAGGAAGAGCTGCTTTTTCAAAACATCAAAACAGTTAGCACCACAAAGAATGCATGAACGTAAGATGTACAATATTGGGCAGCAACAATACAAATGTTTTCGATCAATTGATTTCTGCTCATCGTGCTATAGCCGCATCAAACTAAAAGCTCTACGAGGTATTTTTAATGCTGTGCTCTTATGTGGTTGGCAAGATCTTGCATTAATAGGCCAAACGGATGAATCCTCCAACTTTCGACAAATTATCAGTTTAAATGAAAAACACAACAGGGATATGGAAGCGTGGTTGACCAGACAAAATACATACAAATGGCTCAGTCATGACATAATGAATGAAATTCTTGGAATGGCTTCACAAGCAGTTCTTCGAGATCTTGTAAAAGAAGTTCAGACGGCAAAATATTTTTCTATTGTTTGTGATGAAACCAGGGATGTGGAAGCGGCCATTTTGTCAACCGCTTCCTCTAACAGTAAGATTTCTAGCCATGAAGACAGCCTACTACATGCATGGCTTGCACACAAAGCAAACGAATGACATACGCATCCAAGTATAAAAGCTGAGGGTACATCTTCCTTCAGCATTGCCTGAAATCCACTACGGGATTTTGTCACAGTAGCACAGTTGTCACTGGCAAATCCAATTGTATTAACCAGTGGAATTTTATGGGACTCCAGCAACTTTTTCATTGTGCAGTAGAGGCCTTTTCCAGTGGCTTCTGCTATATCTACAAGATCTAGTAAAGCATCAACTATTTTTCTTGAGGTTTCATCACAACAACGAACAACTATAGCAAGAACTTATTCTGTAGAAAAGTCGGTGGCCTCATCAATAATAAGAGAAAAGTAATGATTGTGGCAATGTCCATTCTTTTATTTTATGGTATACCATGTTGCATGCAGTAAGATGCTTTTGTTTTTCCCAGCTTTTTCTGCTGAGCTACTTTGCGATCAGAAAATGCTTCCTTTAGTGTTTGAACAAGATGCTTACTTTGAAGGAATGAGGTGTGGTGTTCAGCTATAACTCCTATTTCTGCTTTTGCGGCTTTTTCTGCCAAAGATAAATCTTGAGAAGCTTTGAAAAATGATGAGACATCCACAGTATTACGTTTAGCAATAACGTTATTTTTGTGCTTTTGACTTTCTTTGTGATCCAACAAACCACTTCGATTTGGATTTTTCAATTTTAAAACACATATTGCACATACTGCCATGTATCCGTCTGACGTATCAGACCTGAGCCAGTCTTTAAAATTAGGATCTTCTAGCCATGCAGTATTAACTTGGAAGGAAATTTCCTTATTTGAGAAAATTTTCCTATTTGATAAATTTTGACTCCAAAAGTCAGAAAAGGGGAAACTAGGCGGAAATGATCAAGAAAAAAAATCAAGAGGAAATAAAAAAATTTGCAACAACTTATCTTTGCAAAAAATATAGTGTAAAATAAAATGCCAAGTAGAAATGCTGAAATTGCAAAAAAACGCTGCTAAACTTCATTTCCCGTGGTCCAAACACCGCTAAGGAAAAATGTTTGTGCCTCATCTGTAATTTAAAATCGTATTTTTAAAGCCTGGCAAAATAGCTTTCGACTACTACCAATCTTGGGAAGATTGGTTTGATCAAGTAGAGCCAAGCAGAAGCCAATGTAAAGTGCGTAAGCTATGCACGTTGCTTACCACACCAGTAGCGTATTTTGAGGAAGTGTCATGTTCCCTTGCTTTGGCCTTTCCACAAGAATTTAAAAACTAATTAAGTTAGCTAAATTTGCGTCAATTCTTGACTTTTTTCAATATGCATTTTAAGACGTTATTTCAAGAGCAAGCAGTTCTGACGTATCAGTTCATTTCTTTCATAAATCATCGCGCGCAATATCCTATTAGATGTGCTTGATAAATTTTATAAAATGACTTTTTATTTCGTTCCTTTTTTGTTTGCTTCACTATTTCCATCATGTATTCTTTTTGTTACGGTATAGTTACTTTCGTGAATTGTGTGCATTTGTATGATTTAGCCCTAGAAAAAGACACATAAAATTTGTGATCAGTGGTGCAATTATGGAGGGAAACATAAAAGATAGCTCTCAAAGGATATGACAGAAGCAAAACATGAAAAAGAACAGTTTTTTGTGACCAAAATATGTAAAGTTCATGCTTTCGCAAGATTTTCTTCGTTTAATGCTTCGCTCTCCCAAAGAAGATCGAGTTCACGTATTTTATATAATTGCTTGATAAAAAGATTAAGCTTACTTTACGCTTCGCTCCCCGCTCCCCTCTCAAAACAAAATTGTTTCCAAACAAGCCAGTGCCTGTAATGGGACTTTATTCCTTAAATATCATTAACGTGTAGGCTACCTATTCAGGGGTCGCAGAAATTTCTTTTCTGAAATGGGGTCGCAAAACAAAAAAGTTTGAGAAGCTCTGGTCTATTACATCTTAAATCTTAGATTTTTTCCGGCGATTTTTTGTTTTGATGCGCGCATGTGGACAATTGCAAGAAAAAAGCAAAGGTCAATGAAGAGCGCACAAACATTTTGAACATCCGAGCAGGTCAAATTTAGGGGTGCAACGGATATAATGATTATGAGGTATTAATTTGCTCATCTTCACTGTATCTTAGGTAATCAAACGGTAATGTTTTAATTTTAATGTCATAAAGTTTGCGCATGCCCAGTAGAAACACAAACTCCGTGCCTATGCAGTGAAGAAAATGTAGGCAGGACCTGCAGTGCCTATATTGTAGCAAAACAGTTACATATTGTCTGAATCCAAATTCTCGTCTTGCCAATTGCTAGTCAATCAACAAATTCAAAATTAAAGTATTATTTGATAAATTTGAAGCTCAATAGAAACATACCTAATGGGTTACTTGAAAATAGGTAACTTAACAAAACCTCGTCGCAAGTGTTGTAGAAAAACAATATTTTAATCAAGTTGAAATCAATTCAAGATTTTTTTTTGGAAAAGTCATAGTTCTAGGAAGAGAATATGTATAAAACAGGCATGTAATTAATTTTGCCATTCTAACCACAGATTGCCAGCACTGCCTGTTTTCTTGTAATTTTTCACTCGATCAACCACTTTGAGGCTCTAAGGACAAATTTGAATCTTTTATTCATGGTGGTACACAAATGCCATACTTATTACGGGATCTTTTGTATAAACCCCCCGCCGAAAAAACACCCCCGCCACCGTTCTTATCCAGTTAGAAATTTTATTCATTGATGGAATTCAGCGATCTCAGCTAATATTTTGTCCTAACCGTAACCCTGAAATCTGCAGTACTTAAAACGTGGCGGGGGTGTTTTTCTCAAATCTCACATTTTTGCATTAGCGGCGGGGGGTTTCTACAAAAGATCCTTATGATGATTCCCATCAGCAAACAGCAAGACACCATTTCCTAATTGTCTACAACACCTACATTGCCTGCACTGCCTATTGCCTGCACTGCTTACAACGCCTGCACTACCTACATTACCTGAACGACTTACACTGCCTGCACTGCCCTTTTCGTAGGACGCGTAAACGGTGGGCTAAAAGCTTCCAAATGGACTAAATTTGTCAACGCTAGCGCAAAAGCAAAAAATTTTTCCTTTTTCATATTGGGCCTATTTCAAAAAAGTTTAGTGAGGGTATTCTTATTTGCAGCCCGCCAAACACTACTAAACCACCAGGACTTGGCAGCTATGAGGCATCCTCAAGTGTTTCGCAGAGTTTTGGGGGGACAACACTGGAAACGGAAAATCACATTACCCAAATGCGAAAATAGGACGGTTTCACGCGCGTGATCAAAAGTCAGAAAAATGCGCTTTCGAAAAAAGTGGCTGACCACTTTTAGTGTTTTTGCTTTAAATTGAATAGGAGTGATACGGTTTTTTGCAACTTAAATCGATAGACTAGACTAGACAGTTGTTAAACGAACGTTAAATATGTTAGATAACGTTATGCAAGGTTAGTTAATGGTTTAAAGGTTCACACCGACATAAACCACAAACATTATATTGAAAACAATTTACAGTGTATTGCAAATAATGCACCCAACCCAATTTGACGAGACCAATTAACGCGTCCAGGGAGGGTCTCGTCAAATCGAGTTGGTGCATTGTTTGCAATACACTGTAAATTGTTTTCAATATAATGTTTGTGGTTTATGTCGGTGTGAACCTTCAAACCGTTAAATATGTTGTTGTGGTGATGCTACAAAATGAATCTTTATTCAAAGTTCCGTACGAAGTGTTAAGGTTTATTTGTTGTAGCTACTAGTTAACCTAGTTGTATGTACTAAACATGCAGGCTTATTAGTAGTCAGCTTCTGTTGGGGTTAATTATTCGATTAATCAGCGTATTTGAGAATACTGAGTTCAAGTTAATTGTAATGTGCAACTTCCACAGCATATATAGTTGCACAAGCATACAGGAAAGTTGTAAACCTGAATTTTACCGTAGTCAAGATCAGTGCTCTTCAACCTTTTTGTCATCGCGGAACCTCTGATGTACTATCGCGCTTGTCACGGAACATTTTAATGCGCTATTGGCATAGTTTTGCTGCCATTATTAGTGAAACAGGACAGCATTGTCAATAACAATCATCACAATCAGGCTCTCATTGCAACCAGGCCTTAAAATTATGTGATCGGGGCTATTTGGAGGTGGCTTTAAAAAAAAAGGTCGACGTTTTGGGTTGAGCCGCGATCGCGTCGGGACTGTGTAGTCAGACCCTTTATGCATCCAAAAGAGAAACATTCTATGACGTAGATGTATCAACATGCTAAAGCAAGATATCATTTTTTCCTAAAATAACAAGAAACTCTTAGGGAACTCTCAAAACTTACGGAACTCCACTACATCTTTAGCGGAACCCCTGTTGAAAAGCATTGGTCTAGATGACAGGGCAGACTTCTGCACCAGTGTACCGTTTGCCATGTGTTGGATGAGATATTGATGGATATAATCACCAGTTCTTTGAAATATTTTGTCAATAATGCTTTGAGACCGGTTACATTGATCCGTCAGATGTAATTTTGTAAACTTCACTTTTTCTTAAACAATAATTTTGACTATCGCCCTAAGCTACCGGACCAAGTAGGCCGACGATAATAATCCAAAACTTACCGCACCGGTAGTAATGACCCAATAATGATTGATTTTGCTGATATACCTTCCAGTATCTAATTGGCATAGAGTTATTTTTAACAAAAGAAAAAATGATATTTAAATGATACTTTTCTTAAGGCATATTTTTTGGCTAACCGTTCTAAGTTTGGACTAGCCAACTAAAAGGCCAAATCACAACCAAATCGCTTTTGATTAAATTTATTTGTTTCCGAGTAACTACCGGCAGCTAGCAACAATTCATTCCAATTTTAATTGCTTTCTCGTTAGTTTTCAAAATGACCCCTAAAGTAGATGTTTGCCCCATACCTTTCCAGCGTAAATTACAGCTTTTGGTCAGCCACTTTTTGCGCCAAATATGTGACGTCATATGAAACCTTCCTATTCAAATTAACTTATGAATTACTGCATCACGAAAATGCGAAAATCCATGTTACAGATGAAATTACGGAAATTCACTTTAAAAAAGGTATTACCGACTTATGGAAATACGGTTAAACTATCTACTAAAGAAGTTCGGAAATTGCAGAAGAGCGGAAATTTACAGAAGTCTAAAAAACCAAAAGTATGATATAGTCATCCTATTGGGTGAAATTACATAATTAAGTTGAGTTAAGCTAAGCACTTCTGTCAATTTCCGTATTTCTTCGATTTCTGTAATTTATTTTTTTTATATTTATTCTATTTCCTTTATACCGTGATTTTTCGAATTTCAGGGTACGTGGTCGGTTTTTGGAAGGTTTTGTTAAAAAATTAAAAAAAAATAGATGCTTTTGCTTTCTGCTATAGATTGATAATTTGGGACGTCTTATGAATACAGTGTTTCCTCGCCACTTCGCGGCTTCAGTGCATCGCAGATTTTTCAAAAATATTCATCAAAAATAAAAATTCAACAATAGCGCCATATCGCTGATTGGCCGCGCATCATCACGCTATTCTCGTTCACGCTGTTGACTGTGTCTCGCGTATCTTAGTGTTGTGCTTGCAATTAACTTTTCGTTAAGCCCTCACAATGCCGCCTAAGCGCCGTGTCCCGGCGAAAGATTACTCTGTGAAAAAGAGCCCAAGAGGAAGAGGAAAATGATGACCATCAGAGAAAAGGTCAAACTTTTAGATATGTTAAAAAAAGGGCAGAAGTTATATGCCGCGGTGGCAAGCCATCATGGAGTAAATAAATCCTGAGTGCGCTATATTAACCCTTTGCGGTCCAATTGAATTTACTATTTCGGTCAATCTAGGTCCAAATTCTTTTTCTTGAATTTTTGAAAGATGTTTACGTGTATGTTGATTTTATAAAAAAATTTTGTTTCGCATCATTACATTTAAAAGGTTATTTAATTTATTAATTCTTGCCGTCCAAATACATGTCATCACACATGTAAATGCAATTATTACGTACGGTTTAGACCTTTTAGAAAGTATGTGTGACTTGAGTTCGGACCAAAGAACATAAATTGTTTTTGCATCCCAGACGATTAGTTGGACCGCAAAGGGTTAAGAAGGACGAAAAACGAAGCGAATATCCGCAAAACTGCTGCAATAACCTTTAATGAAAATCGAAACGTGTGGTAGCTCCGCGTAATAAGAAAGTTGTAAAAATGGAAGCTGCATTGCCCCTGTGGATTGCTGACTGCCGAAAAAAACGTGCGTTTGGACATTAATATGATCAGAATAAAGGCAAAATCTCTTTATGATCAAACCTTGCGAAATGACGACGACGAAGGAGATGCTGAAGAAGGCGCTGAAGGTGAACCTGACCAGCCTCAAGCTAGTACTAGCTCTGTCACGAGTTATTCGCCTCCTTGAAGACAAAGCTTTACAGACAGCAAAGGCGGGTTCGATAATTTCCAAAATAGGTGCGGCCTCACAGGCGTACCTCTGTATGGTGAGGTTGCCTCTGCTGACACCAATGCCGCTCGTCATTCCGTGGAGTAAGAGTTTCCCAAGCTCATTAGTGAGAGCAGATACCTCCCTGAGCAAGTGCTTAAAATGGATGAAACAGACCTTTTTTGGAAGAGGATGCCTTCTTGCACATTCCTCTTCAAAAATGAAGCAAAGAAGCCAGGCTTCAAGGCCCACAAGGACCGTGTGACTCTTAATATGTGCGGCAATACTGCAGGCTTTATGCTAAGCCAGGCCTTATTTATAAGGCAAAAATTCACAGGCGTTAAAAAACATAAATAAGGCTCTGCTGCCCGTGTACTAGATTTATAACTCTAAGGTCTAGATAAAGAAAGCCCTGACCCTCGAATGGTTCCTCGATTGCTTCATTACCAAGGTGAAGCTGTATCTGGCTGAGAAAGGCCTCTCATTTAAGATCCTTCTCTTGATTGATTGTGCAGGAGGCCATGCAATGGACCTGCAGTATGACAGGAAGCAGCTCAAGTTTTTGCCCCCTAACACCACAGCTCTAATTCAGCCGATCAATCAATGTAACGTTCGTGCCTTTAAAGCACTACGCTTGCTCCACGACGGAGGACCTCATGCTGGCAGTTGACAACGAAGACTTCACCTTGAGAAAGTACTGGCGTAACATTGCCTCATGCTTGACCAACATCCAGCAAGCACTGAAGGACATGAAAAGTGAGCATAAATTCTAGTTGGAAGAAATTATTGTTTAACTTGGTGCACAACGTTGCAGGCTTCACTCCTGACGAAGCTCATCACTCAGCGGTGGAGAATGATGCGAGACTGGCTTGCATCATCAGGGATGAAGGATTCTTCAACATGACGGAAGAAGACGTCAACGGCCATAACGATTGCCACTCGGAGCCACTAACAGATGAAGACCTCCTAGAGATGACGAAGTCAGCTGGTGAAGAAAAAAACGAAGAAGAGCAGAACCAAGAAGAACTAGGAAGATTGCATATGACGTCACACATTTCGTGCCAAAAAAAGTGCCTGATCAAAAACCTGTAATTTATGATGGAAAGGTATAGGGCGAACACCAACTTTTGGGGTTATTTTGAAAACTAATGAGAAATTAATTAAAAATTCGAATGAATTATTGCTAGTTGGATCCTTGGAAACAAATAAATTTAATCACATGCAATTTGGTTGAGATTAGGTCTTGCAGTTGGCCAGTCTAAACTTAGTACTGTGTGCCAATTTAAAAAAATACATCTAAAAAGAAGTGCCACTTAAATGCCATTTGCTCGTCACTTAAAAATAACTCTATACCAATTAGATACTCGTCGGTACATTAACAAAAACAACCATTATCTGATCATACCGGTACCGTAAGCTCGCCGGCAAGCTTGCTTGCTGTGTTCATGAGCAAGGCACTTAATGGGATGCCTCCATCTTTATCATGTTTATGTAGCAAACAGGTGGTGGAGCCAAGCAGTCTACCCGTCGTGGTGGCCCAGTGTGACGAAAAACATGCAAACAGAGCATGAGCTCATACACAGGAATAATTGAATTGGTACCGTAAGTTTTTTGATTACTCTTGGTCCAGCAGGCTAGGCAACAGCCTAAACATTTGTTTAAGGAATAGTTAAGGTCACAAAATTACGTCTGATATATCAATGCGACTGGTCTGCAAGCACTAATGACAAAAAATTTCAAAAAATTACTGATTTTATCCATCAATCTCTATTCCAACATGTAACAAATGGTACAGAAGTCTGCCCTGTCATTTAGACTACAGTATAATTTAAGTTTACAACTTTTCAGTGTGCTTATGCTACTAAATATACTGTATAAGTTGCACATTACAATTAACTTAAGCCCAGCACTCCCAAACACGCTGATTAATCGAATATGAAACCCTCACAGAAGCTAGCCACAAATAAGCGTGGATGTTTAGCCCATAGAATTAGCCCAACTATTGGCAATAACTAGCAATAACAAACGGTACAGAAGTCTGCCCTGTGATATAGGCTACAGTATAATTTAAGTTTACAACTTTTCAGTGTGCTTATGCTACTAAATATACTGTATAAGTTGCACATTACAATTAACTTAAGCTCAGCACTCCCAAACACGCTGATTAATCGAATATGAAACCCTCACAGAAGCTAGCCACAAATAAGCGTGGATGTTTAGCCCATAAAATTAGCCCAACTATTAGCAATAACAAGCAAACCTTGGCATCTCTTATCTTACCTTGACTTCAGATTCATTCCTTAACATCAGCAAAACAACATATTTAACGTTCATTCAATAACTATCCCGTATATCGATTTGATTTGCAAAAAACGATATCACTTCTATTCAATTCAATGTAAAAACACTGACACTGGTCAGCCACTTTTTTCGAAAGCGCATTTTGATGACGTTTGATCACGTGCGTGCAACCTCCCTATTAAAAAGCGTGGCCTTACTTTGGAGAACCTGCTGCAACAATCGTGCATCATGACAAGGGCAATGTAGCGATTTGCACAAGACATTGACGACAATATGATTTAAGCTGTCAAGTTTAGCAATCGCGTTGGCGGGGTTATGTTCTTGTACAGGGACATTTTGCAACAAACGAAAAATAACGAAAACAAATACCTATCACCATGTTTTTTCCAAGGTACAAACCCCAGCTACACCGTCAGAGCCTCCAGCAGAAGAGTCTCCGAGTGAATCTGAAGCCTCTGAGGGTCGAGTGGAAGCCTCGTCACCGCCATCACCAGCTTTTTGCCTCTTTCAGATGGCAATGTTGACGATCCAGCGCTGATATCTGACGATGAGATGCTTCCCAAACTGATGTAAAGGCCTCAATACTTCTGATTTTTTGTTTTCTTTTTCCTTTAGTTTTCAGAAAATTAAGTTTTCATGAACATTGGCTCCAAAAGCGCCGGAAACTTTGAATTCCTGACACTTTGCGGTTTTTCACTTGTTGCCATGAGTTCTGGTCCCCATTAACCACAATAAACTTGGGAGATCTGTAGGCTCACACGAAATTATCCAATAAAGCCACTACTCTCGAAAGTGAGTTTAATCTTACAAAGAAATTGCAATCGGCTCTCTGTGCCATCGTAAAAAGCAAAACCTACCGTATCTCCACCTCTGCTATCTTCACTCTAGATCAGTGCTCTTCAACCTTTTTGTCATCGCGTAATTCCTGATGTACTATCGCGCTAGTCACGGACCATTTTAATGAGCTATTAGCATAGTTTTGCAAGCCATTATTAGTGGAACAGAACGGCATTGTCACAAGCAAACACTTTGTTGTCTTTCTCTCATTGCAACTAGACCTTGGATGCACGTGATCGAGGCTATTTGGAAATGGCTTTAAAAAACAAGGTCGACGCCTTCACTTGAGCCGCAATTGCGTCGGGACTGTGTAGTTAGACCCTTTATGCACAAAAAGGAGAGAAATTTAGACGTCACTTAGCTACGGTGTTCTTCAGTAAATATTAAATTTTTTTTCTAGTAATGAGTGAAGAACCTTAATGTTCCGCGGAACCACTGTTGAAGAGCACTGCTCTAGATCACTCTCTATGTCTTAGCCACATTCAAAATAGCATTATCACATGGTGCATTGGCAATGAAACAATCATAAATGCACTGCGAAATATTTACAACAATTTTATACGATTAATTTTCAATCTATCAAAAAACGTCAAGCCTCTCACACTATGGAAACAAACAATTTGCTGACAATGCGAAATTTACACAAACTGGAAATAGCAATCTTTATGTATAAATTCCGTAAGAGAATTCTTCCATCGCTGTTTGCAGATATCATTACCAGCAGAACCCTTAACCTGACCAACAGAAGCTCAAGCCAACTTCTTCCAAAAAAGCAGTAGACTATCTATCAAAAATAATATTTAAATGAACAGTTTAATAAAATCAATAGTTAATCAGATGCATTGGTTCGAAAATCTGGAATAAAATCCTATTGGCTATCAGAAATAATGTATCCTTTCCTAGATTTAAAAAAGATCTAACTAAAAATCGTCTGGCCAATCAATAGACAACATTAAAGTGATCACTATTTGTCGCCAAGTTTATTCTACAGTCAACTTCGGATATAAGAGATCCGCCGGGACCAGCTAAATCAGTCTCTTATAACCGAATTCTCTTATAACCGACTTATTAGTTTATATTGAAAATCATTTGGGACCTTTTGCGTAGTCCCTTATAAGCGAAAAACTCTTATATCTGAATCTCTTATATCCGAAGTTGACTGTACCCTTAGAAATCAATTCTTAATTTCCTATGATTGCAAGCTTAGGTAATATTCCGAAAACAACCTCTAACATTCAAACATGAGCGTCACCAGGATTTTGGGCAGGGAGGGTCAAAACTCAAAATGTATGCGTTGCCTTATAGCTAACGGTACTCCTGTGTTTTTATAATAACTAAGTTAAAACTAACCATCGCTCAACGCTCGCTTTAAAGTTTGACGGCTTGACGCGACTATATTGCTCAACTATAATCAAACTAAACTAAACGTTGAAATAACTGAAAAACTTGAGAAAATAAGCAAAAAGAGTAAACAGATTTTGAATCAGGAGAAAAAATCCTTCAAGAATGTAGATTAATGTAATTTAAACATTGATGGAAGTTTTAAACAAAAATCTCTGTCAGAGTAGTTCAATTAATTGTAGAGAAGGTGAGACAGACCTTATAGGTGGGGGGCACTATATATTTTTAATTTGTTTATAGTTTTGTTCATGTAGTTTTGTATCAGTCATTAGTGTCTGACTATTTTAAATTTTGCATCTATTCTTATAAGTTATTGTACTTGCTTTGTTTTTATAGAGCACTGAAGATGCTTTTTTAGCGAAATATATATGCTCTTCAATATATAGAATAAAGCAGATTTTGATATTCTACATGCTGCTATTGTAATTTAAACATTAAAAAACTAAAGTATTGTTACGTAGTGTTATCACTTAATCAAGTGTACGGTAGGTTGTCTATCTACTAGTAAGTAGCAGCGCCATATTGTAGTTCTAGTGGTTCCATGCAGTTCTGCTACTTTACTTATATTCCACGTCCTGACTTGAGAGTCCCGATCCCGATTCTGCCTTTAAGTAAAATCCAATGTTTTTTTGACAAGCAACATTTACAGAAATATTGTAGAAATACAGCCTATAACATTATTATGGATATCAGGAACTTTTTTACGAAACAAACACCTAACGCCAATTCTCCTAAGATCAAAGATGATGCACCACCAAGTAAACAGCGCAACTGTAGCGATCACCCTGGTAATGCCTCCTCTTCCACGCCAAGCACTTCAAATGTCACCAATGTTTCTCATTTATCATTCAGTGATTTTAGAAGCTGCTCACCGTCACAGACTCACAGTCCATTGTCCAGTGACGCAAGTGCAACAATTGATCCGAATCCAGCAACCAACAGCATGTCTGTTCAGGTTCGTCACGATTTAGATATCGGGAATCACGTCAATAGCGTTCAATCCATAACTAGTGCGCTGCGGCATGAACTTCTGACTAATGCGTACTCGCCTCCAAGTGACTACGCTTTTCGACTAGATTCTGAAGGAAGCATACGTTTTCAACATTCATGGTTACAAAAGTATCAGTGGCTGGCGTATTCTCCTCTCCTAAGAGGGCCCAAGTGCAAAGTATGTGTTGTCTTTCCTCAGCCTGTTCATCGTGGTTTTACTGGCGCATTCATCAGTGCCCCCTGCATAAAGTATAATAATTTTCATAATTGTGCTCAAAAGCATGTAAGTAGTGCTTGGCACCGTCAATCTCAGGAGGATGCTACGAGGTTTCTCAACACTGTGCTACATCCTGAACATCGCGTGGACAGTTTATTGGACAATGCTTTCAATGCCACTGTCTCGAGCAACCGTGCAAAATTAGAACCGATTTTGTCAAGTATTATTTTTTGTGGTACCCACGACATTGCGTTAAGAGGCAAAGACTCCAAGTCTGGTCATCTAAATGGTTTATTGGATTTTAGAATTGAAGCTGGTGATGCAATTTTAAAAGAACATATGGAGAAAGCAAGTGGCAATGCTAAATATACATCGCCTAAGATTCAAAATAAGCTGATTAATCTATGTGAAGAAACCGTAAGAGGTGAGATTGTTGCTTTGGCAAACAATTCCGTTGGCTTCTCAATATTAGCCGATGAGACTGCCGATATTTCAGGAACGGAGCAATTGGCGATTGGAGTGAGGTTCTTCGACGAAAAAAATCTGCTTATTCGTGAGGAGTTTCTTGGTTTCACGCCTTTGCAGGAAATGGACGCAGAAACGATTGCAGAGACAATAATAGATCAGTGCAATAAGTATGGTCTAAATTTAAACAAGCTACGTGGTCAAGGATATGATGGCTGCTTCACTATGGCTGGCAAAGAAAATGGAGTGCAGATACGCATTAGAAGCGATTATCCGTTAGCAGTGTTTGTGCATTGCTCAGCCCATCGTCTCAATCTTGTGGTCAACGATCTGAATGCAGTTGTGGATGTCCGGAACACCATTGGAACGGTGAAAGCCATTATAAAATTTTTCAAAGAGAGCCCGAAACGAAGACTCCTTGTACGGAACACGCCTTTGCTATGTGAAACAAGGTGGAGCGCCAAATATAAAAGCATAAGATTCTTTGCTGAAAATTTCACCGAAATCCACAAACAACTTAAACATTTAGCGCTGCACGATTCCAACGCAAATGGGCGGCAGAATGCGCACAATTTGCGGACCGCTTCTGAAACACCCGTATTTATAGTAACTCTGCATGTCATTGCCCATTATTCGTCAATTTTGGAGCCCGTTACCCAAGCCCTTCAGTCAGTTCATGTGGACATGCTATGTGTCAAGCAACACGTCGACAAACTTTTATTGTTATTTGACAATCATCGAAAAAATGCAGAAAAATATTTCGCCGAGGGCATTTATGCACCATCGTTAACTACAGCCGAAGAAATTGGTGTCACCGTATCACTTCCACGGCAGTGTGACCGTCAAGTGCACCGAGCGAATATTAGTGGTACCACTGAAGAGTACTATCGCCGCTCCTTTACGTCCCTTAAATGGACTCCCTAATTCAGTTTTTAAAAAGCCGCTTCTCAGAAACCAACACACCTGCATTTACGTTATACAAGCTGCATCTAGCCCAGTTGGAAAAAGCCAATCGTTCAGAGTACAAAGCACTGGTCCAAACCATACAACAATTCTACAGCTTTGACAATTGTGAACAGGAGGCCTTGTCGTGGTATGACATGCAGAAACAAGGACTACTTTCTCAGTCTGAAAATCTAGAAGAACTGGATTTTATAGAGTTGGTGCGACATATAGAACTTTATCCTGCCGTACGTCAAGCGTTTATAACCTTGCTGACCCAGCCTGCCACTACTTGCACAGTAGAAAGATCATTTAGCACATTAAGAAGGGTCAAAACACGGCTAAGAACGACCATGTCTGATGACCGATTATCCGAGCTGTGCTTCATGAGTGTCCATAGAAGCCGAATAAATTCAGACAAAAAGTCATTGACAAATTTGGTAAAAACCCACGTAGACTTCACTTTCTGTTCAAGAACTGATTAATTATTAAATTTGTTTCTACTGCATTTTTCATGCAATATGTTATGTGTTGCTTAATACTATCGTTTTTCAGAATTGGCAAAGAGAGTCAGCTGACTCCCCTCCCACACCTATCATGTCATACTACTCGTTTTTGAACGTTTCTTTGCATTTTAAAAATCGTGTTATTTTTCCAGGGGGGTCAACTGACCCCCCTTGCCGCTACGTCGTTACGCCCATGCATTCAAAGCAAGCTTTGCACATTGTCATGACCGACGCGATGGCGAAGTGGTTAGAGCGTCTGCTTCACGATCGGTACACCATGGGTTCATTTTACTTGTCAAGTCATGCCAAAAGACTTCAAAAAACGGTATTTACAGCTTAATTCCTGCTTGGAACTCACCACGTAAGGGTTTTTATTGTGGAAGACAGAAATGTATACGATTGTAATCAGGGATGCGAAAGCGGAAGCTGGAAGCGGTAGCGGTAGAAGTGGTACATTTTCTGTGGATGCGGAAGCGCAAAAAATCTACTGCTTCCGCTTCCACATAGGTTATTTGATTGAAAGAGTGATTTGGCGAAAAAGTTTTGTCCATTTTCCAATGTGGAAGTTGCACTATAAGTCTGAATGAACGTGCGGCATCATTAGCGCGAGAGAACAAGAAAAAGTATAACTAGCATCACATTTTATATCGATTACGGGTAAGAAAAAGGTAGTTTGGACAATGAAGCGTAGCTAATAAAATGATGATTTCATTAAACCCAACTAACCTTGGTTAGGAGGTTGAAAATTTTAAAAAAGAAATTACTCACGATGGAAACAACTTGATCATTTTACATCAGTGCTCTTCAACAGGGGTTTCGAAAAACATAGGGTTGTGTTCCGTGAGTTTTAAGGGTTCCGTAAGGGGACCGCGAAAGTTCTCCGTTTTTTACTAGTATTTATTTCTTATTTCTGTATATTGATTTCTTATATGTTGTGGTGTTCCGTGCATATAAATAGTAATGGAATCTTGTGATAGCAAGTTGCAGATTGTGACGTAATTCTGTTTACAACTTTAGGAACGTCTAAATTAGCTAACTCCATTTGTTACCGAATAGTAGGTCTGTAATTTCAGTTTTGTTGTTGTTGTTGTTACCCGACCCCTTCCAAGAAATGGGTGGATGGCGGAAGACCATGGGGCCCCAGAAGCTGGGCAGCTTTCCAGGGTCTGGGCCAGAGGTCGTAAAGAGACAGAAAATTGCCAAAGAGCGAGCGACGCAAAGAGTTGGTAGCTGGACAGTGCAGAATGAGATGAGAGGTGTCCTGGAACGGGTGTCCGCATGTCGATTTTCTTGCAAGCAATTCGTGATTTCTAAATTTTTGTTAGTGGGAGTTCTGTGACAAACGTTAAAGTACATTACGGGTTCTGCGATGACAAAAAGATTGAAAAGCATTGTTCTACATACAACACGAGTTCTAATATTAGAAAAAAGACCAGAGGGTATAGTTCGGAACAATAAGCTCAAGCGAAGTAGGTAAAGTAATAGCAATAAATAAAAGTTTGCGTCTTCTCAAAATGATGAAGTGTAGGAGAAGGCAGGCTACAGACCCACAAAAGTTTAAAAAATTATCAACGGTCGTTTTCTCGTTTTGTGTTAGTGGAAGCGGAATCTGAAGCGGTTGAAAAATAACCGCTTCCACAACCCTGATTGTAATAGTAATCGGTAATTTGCAACCGATTACGGCATTTTAGTGTAATCGTAATCGAAATCAAATTCGATTACAAGATGTGTAAGGGTGATAAATCTAGATAAATGCAATTGAAGCAGGGTGCTGCTAAAGGAACACCCTTTTTGTCCTTCTTAAGTATGATTCAATTTGAATGACAACTTATTTGACATGTTCAAAATGCTCACTCTCGCGTTCAAAATTGACGCCACCCGCAATACTTCTATAAACCTGTAAACTAACTTTCACTCTAGTATTTGAAATTTTTTCAAGGACTATGTACTTGTTTTAAATCAGGAATCGTTGTTGGGTTTACTGAGTACACGAGGTCTTTCAGTATACCCCACTAGAAAAATTCAGGTGGAGTTAAATCTGATGATCCTGATGGTTACCCAATTGATCAACGCCATCCTATTTATCTTGCTTCAAAATTTTCGTTTAACCATACGTTCAACCCAGAGTAGAGCGGCGTACCATCTTGTAGAAAGTAATTGTCATTTTGATCTTTAACTCTTGGTTAGAATTGGCCAGATCACATTTTGCAAAAAATAAACGATTTCTGAAATAAAGGAGAAATAATTGATAATTAGAAAACTGATATACAAAAAGCGTATTTCTAAAATAAAATGAAACGCAAGCAGAAACTGAAAAACTTAAATAACAAAAAGGGCGTTACTCTTGCCGCACCCTGTACATTGCAGATGCGGATTGGTGAGACTTGGCTGAGATTTAAATCTTCTTTTATATTTACTAAACAAATTGTTTTTGCAATATTTTTCTAATTTTTGCGAAACAACGTAATGGTAATCGTAATCGTAGTGGAAACGATTACAATACGAAATAATCGCAATCGAATTCGATTACCTTGTGGGTAATCGCAATCGTAATAGTAAACGCATGTATTTTATACATCTCTGGTGGAAAACAAGCTGGCAAGTTTGCCTGTGGTGTCCTAGGGCAACGCATTCAGCGGGATGCCTCCGTCTTCATGTGGCAAACAGTTACCCGTCGTGGTGGCCCAGTCTCAGTAAAAATCTGGCGGACAGAGTACGGGCTTATTCCTGAGATGCTGTACGATGATTAATTAATCACCTTGATTTATGGCAAAAAATATTCAATAGGCCAATAGTGGCCTGAGCTCGTAACCGCAAAAACAACAACCTATCATCATCCACAACCAATAACAAAGACTTTGCTTTTGTCATTCAGATTTTATTCCATTATTGTTTTCGTTTTTAAAGTGTTATTGAATATTGAGGAGCAAGATGACTAGGCGACAAACTGTCCTTCAGCCAACAATTTCATGTCTTTAAATCAAGAAATATAGAACACGAATAGCTATTACACCGGCGCGATGGTGCAGTGGTTAGAGCGTCCACATTGTAGTCGGTAGACCTGGGATTCATTCCCTAAGTCGAGTCATACCAAAAGACTTTAAAAAATGGTATTCACAGCTTCCCTGCTTGGCGCTCAGCATAAAAAAGGGATAGCGTGGAGAACAAGCCGGCAAGCTTGCTTGTTGTGTCCTTGGGCAAGGCACTTAACGGGACGCCTCCACCTTTATGTGGCAGACAGGTGGCCCCACCCGTACTTCACCGGATTATAATTGTGAAGTTGCTAACCCAGCATGTCAGACGACTCTTGGGTACCCACCAATGGCAGTCCGCCTTGTTGGTGGTGGGGCTACCAGTCACTCAAGACTGGTTCGAAATGGGCTGCCATCATTCCCCTAGCCTAATATCAATTAGGTTGACGGCATGAACCTGAATTACCGTTCATGCCGTACCTCCATCCCAAGGAAGAGGAGGGGTAAACACACACACACACAATAGCTATTCGTGATCAGCATTTCTGCCCTCTTCCAAATACCAGTCCATTAGCATAATAAATTAGAGCAAGCTGAGCTCCTGATAGGTTACTCATTGCGTTATAATGTGCTTTCTACGAAATGGTTGTCAATAGTGATGGCGTTAAAATATTGTAAAATTCAATTCTGTGAGAAAAAAAGTTGATAAAAATTTACGTAACAAAGAGCGTAGACTAGTGATTCTTGTCCGGGGAGACACGCCTCTTAGAGAGGGGGGGGAAGCAAGGAAATTTTCAAGGAGTTTTCACCCGACTTTGACCGATAAACGCCATAAGCGGCTCCATCATGTCTGTGCCGACTACCCGAAAAGGAGTTTCTTGCACACGACGAGACGCGAAATCCGCCATTTGCTCTCTTCCAGCCCTAACCTTCCAAACCTACACACAACTCATTGCTTCAAAACTCTCTTTACCGCTGATCTTTCCTTCAAAATCCAGAACTTACCGTTCAACTCGGGCAAAACATGATTCATTCCCATATGCACTTCCTTGTCATGACACTGCTGAATAATCAATTCAGTCACTGGATGCTTGTGCGATAAAAGAATCGGGTATTTTCGTTGAAAAGACATCGTAAAATATTGCAGTCGTCCTCCAACTTTCAACATACCAAACATCAAAAAAGGAGACAATTTCTGAAGACTCCTCAAACCTTTGCATTCCTTTAGCATTTCTTAGGATATCGCATTTTTTGGATTGTCGTACAAAGCATGCGCGGGTATCTTCGCCAACACTTTGAAAAGGCAAGTTTTTGACAGTCCATCAAAAACGAATGGAACGCTTCTTCTCTCTCTCTCTCTCTCTCTCTCTCTCTCTCTCTCTCTCTCTCTCTCTCTTTAACAGTCAAGCGACCAATAGGAGGTCGATTGGCAGTTTTGTACGCTTCCACTTCACAAATTCTATGAAACGAAGTACCCAGGCCACCCCACGCTTTAATCCATTTAAAGAATAATAATACGCAAATAGACAGTCTAAAGGTCGCATTAGGAATTCAGCACATTAAAGAAACACTGCTTCATTCCTTTCTTTACCTCACATTCGTCATCATTCTAATCAGGCATAAAATTAGGCTGCTTAGGTCATTTGTCACAGTTTTCCTTCAAAAATGGCAGACAGTAAATCCATAACTTATCAAAGTTGGTTTTGCTAGGCAAAACTACGCGTGTGGCAATGTTCACCAAATTTACAACTCCTAGAACGTATTGTCATTGTTCCGTTGATGCCAATGAGTGTAGTTTTTCAATTCTATTGGCAACAAATGATTCAAAGCGGTAACATGAATTCAAAATGTATCGTAACACAACAGATGCATTAGTCCAAAAGCATACTCGATCAAAAAGAAAGTCCATCTCATAAAATGTCATAGCACTTAATTTCGATGCGTGGTCAGCTGCGAACAGCTCTAAGCGAGGAATAGTCATACTGTAGTGATCTTGTAACCTTTGCCCTTCATCTGTTTTGAATGTTGTTGCCTCCCATTTCGTTTTGGTTTCGTAGAAACGTGAGCCATGCATTCCTTTGTGTTTCTGTAGTAATGGCGAAACCTTTTCCCTTACCCACGCCTGTCTGTTTTCGAATATTGCTACCTCGTGCTTCTTTTCATTTTTGTAAAAACGTGAGTAATACATTGCTTCGTCTTTGCCCCAGGAAATATTATTCCTAGTGCCTTTTTTCGTTTTTGAAATATAAATATCTCTTAGTCTTTTGGATAGATAATAGAACTAACTTTTGGACTGAGGAAGCCGTTAAATTTTAAAATCGTGCGTTAGTCTTTCGCTAAAACGTTTAATAAACAAAACAGAAAATTCGTGTCAAGTAAGAACTTCAGGAAATGGTTCGATGTCAAAGAACTTCCTATGAGCTTAAGTACCGTAATAAAGTGTTGGTCAGAAGGCTCACAGTGCAGCACTCCGCGCTTCTGTCACTACATTACGATTTTAAGGGTGCAACAGGCGACTTCCCCATAATGAAGCAACAGTCTACATTAGCGTCACTGTACACACAATAAATAAAAACACACGCTCCATAGCCAGAACTGCTCACATCTGAGAAGGTGTGGAGTTTAATTCTTGCCACCTCCTTATCTTCGAGCAAAATACACCAAGGTAGATGTATCCGCTGCAATTTCATTAGCCAGTTGAACCACTCATCCCATCTAAACTCCAAGCCTGGCAAATCCATTAAGATCTCATCCCACCCCATTTTAATAGCACAGGCTTGCTGTAAGAGCTGCCCCGCTGAAGGCCAAAATGGACCCAAAATTCCCAACAGATCATACGTCTGACCAATCATCAAAAAAGTCCCGGCCTCGTACAAGATTTTTTTTGTTTACCATATTTATCCTCCATTTACCTTTGGAGGGCCTTGATACCATCTCCAGTGAATCTCTCTGGCGACTTCCCGTCCAGAGAATTCGCTGCCGCTCTCCAACACGTTAAGCCAGGGAAAGCTCCGGGCCCGGACTCTATTTGTCCGGAGCTTATAATCCATGCTGGAACTGCTTTAAAATCCAGGTTACTTGGCTTCCTCTCTTCCTGCTTGCGCCAATTCAAAATTCCCAAAGTCTGGAGAAGAGCACTTGTAGTTGCGATCCCAAAGCCAAACAAACCTGTAGAGAACCCAAAGAGCTACCGCCCCATCTCTTTGCTCTGTGTCCCCTACAAGATCCTTGAACGACTGATCTACGCTCGTATTGAGCCTATTGTCGACCCCCTGCTCCCAGGCGAGCAGGCTAGGTTTCGACATGGTAAATCGACAGTAGATCAAGTTGTCTTGCTAACACAAAACATCGAGGATTCTTTCGAGGCAAAAAAGAAGGCCGGTGCTGTGTTTGTAGATCTGACTGCTGCATGTGACACTGTCTGGCATCGTGGCCTCACCTGCAAGCTGCTGAGACTTCTCCCGGATAAGCACATGGTCCGTATGATTATGGAACTTGTCCGGAATAAAAGTTTCACCCTTACTACCGGCGACAGCAAGCGAAGCAGGTTGCGACGTCTGAAAAACGGCGTCCCACAGGGATCGGTCTTGGCACCCCTTCTTTTCAATATCTATGTGTACGATCTTCCTTCAACGGTCTCCAGAATGCTTATGCCAATGATCTGGCGCTGTTATACTCTTCTGATGACTGGAAGGAGCTGGAGGGGGTCTTAAGCCAAGACATGACTACAATCTCAACATATCTCCAGACTTGGAGGCTAAAGCTCAGCCACACTAAAACGGTGACGACGGCCTTCCACCTGAACAACAGAGAGGCCAAACGTGAGCTTAATATCTACAACAATGGCAAACTCTTGCCATTCTGTCCAGTCCCTACCTATCTTGGGGTTAAACTGGACAGATCACTTACGTTTCGTCACCATCTTGAGGCATTGCGCAAAAAACTAACAACGCGCGTTGCACTGTTGAGACGACTTGCAGGCTCAGGTTGGGGGGCTGGAGCTAAAACACTACGTACAGCCGCCCTATCTCTGATCTACTCCACTGCGGAGTACTGTGCACCAGTTTGGTGTCGCAGTGCACACACTCGCCTCATCGATAGTGTTCTCAACGACGTATTGCGCATTGTCACTGGATGCCTGCGTCAAACTCCAACAGACTATTTACCCGTCCTCGCAGGTATCCAGCCGGCTGTGCTTCGCCGATTAGGAGCAACGCTCTCCCTGGCATATCGTGGCAGTTTGGACCCTGACCATATTCTCTATGAACTACTGGCTGGGTCCCCAGACGGCCACAGAGAGAGACCAAAATCTAGATGCCCCTTGTGCCCGCTGCACGGAAGTTACTGCAAGATCTAACTGAATTAGATATTCGTGCAGCTCAATGGACAGACTTTAAATTGAGCACGGAATACTCGGAATGCTCATCTGCTCTCCGTGCTTTCATCCCTAGGGCGAGCCAATGGGGATGGGCCTGCCCAGATCATCATGGGTCAGGCTCAACCGCTTGCGGGCTGGTGTTGGGCGCTTTCAGTCGTTCATGCACAAATGGGGCCTTGCTCCTACATCGAATTGCGAGTATGGCGCTGCAGAACAAACCGCAGAACACATTATTCTGACATGCCCCGTACATCGGGCACCCACAGGAATACGTGGACTGACGGTTTTGGATGTCGACACACGATGCTGGCTGAGTACCATCACTGCCAGCATCTGATTTCGAAACAGTTGGATGTGGATCCCTCCCAAAGGAAAGAAAGATCCTCCATTTACGAGAAAACGAATTGCATTGCTATGTTTTGGACGGTAGGCCCGCACTCGCGATGGCGTTGTGGTTAGAGCGTCCGCTTCGCAGTCGGTAGACCTGGGCTTCATTCCCCTTGTCGAGTCATACCATAAGACTTTAAAAAATGGCATCCGCAGCTTCCCTGCTTGGCGCTCGGCATTTATGGGAGGCTGTGGAGAACAAGCCGGCAAGTTCGCTTGTTGTGTCCTTGGGCAAGGCACTTAACGGGACGCCCCATCTTTATGTGGAAGACAGGTGGCCCATAAACCTCGAAAAAGGCAACTCCCAAGCGAGTGCGGACTTCCCGTCCAAAGTATAGCGATACAATTCGCTTTCTCGTGAATGGAGGATAAATATGGCAAATAAAACAAAAAAAAACAAAACTCGCTTGGGAGTTGCTATTTCCGAGGTTTCTGGGTCATCTATCTTCCACATAAAGGTCGGGCGTCCCGTTAAGTGTCTTGCCCAAGGACACAACAAGTGAACTTGTTGGCTTGTTCTCGACAACCTCCCATAAATGCCGAGCGCCAAGCAGGGAAGCTATAGATACCACTTTTTAAAGTCTTTTGGTATGACTCGACAAGGGGAATAAACTCCAGGCTTACCGACTGCGTAGCGGACGCTCTAATCACTACTCCATCGCGTCGGTCACTACGCCAGATCTTCTCTGGATACAAGCATGAACCTTTGACTGGTCTGTAGAAGCCTTCCATACGACCCCCAAAGCTTTATGAATCGGAAAAGTTCCAGAAGGCAAGTCAACATTACCTGCGAGGTCATCCCGTGAAATGCTTGTTAACACTAGCCTACTATCAGACACAAATTTTGTTAAGCAAAACCCACCGCTCTCCAAAAGCAGCCAAAGCTCAGCCACCAGATCAAAGGCTAGTTGTTCTGTGAGCAAGGTTTACACCAGTCATCTATGTAAATGTTACTTACAATGATTTCTACGTATATGTTTCTAACCATGGTTTGTACGGTCGCTGGAGCAGCTTCGGTAACATTGTCGGTGTTGTTTGCTTCCGTTAACCGCTTTCGAAGTCTCTGCAACACATCGGAGATTGATTAACTTGCCGCTCGTTTTATTCTTCGACTAAGAATCGCAATCAATGTAGCGATACAATCACAGCAATGAAGGCAGCAGTACAGAATGCAATAGAAGTAGCAATACAAGCAGAAGTAATGCTAGCAGTTTTTTCAATTTGTTGACCGCAGATTCTTTACCAATAAATCCAAATGTCGTGTGATTAAATCCAATGAAATACAACACAGAGACACTGCGACGTAGGAAATCCAAAACAATGGTGGACTATCAGCAAATTTTCTTATATAGTAAATTAAGTTACGCTCAAAGCAGTGGTGTTGCCAATTTGAATTCTAACTTACATGTACAACACAAAGAAAATGCAAGGTTTAATATTGTAACTAAGAAGTGACTTATGGTGTGTCTTCGACACCGTAGGGGAAGGTGAAAAAACAAAATTTAAAAAAAACATAGGAAGTTTTAATAACTGACGAAAAATAATTAACAGTCGGAAGAGGTTTTTTGAAAGGCAAATGCTGCGCAGCATGGCGATGCTTTCGCTCAGAAAACATAGTTTCGCATTCAAAATTCGCCCACCGATTGCTAAATGTGGTTCTTTTAAACCACAGAAATCGAAGAGCATCACGGTCTTTCTCCTCTACCAACATTTGTAAAAACATACTTTTGATATCGCCAACTAAGGCAAAAGAATACTGCCGAAAACGCAGCAATGCACCCATAACACTACTTGTGAGGTCTGGTCAGTGTAACAGCTTCTCATTTAAAGATTCCCCATTTCATCAAGCACTGCAATCAAAACTACTTTGAATGTGGTCCTCTCTGAAGTGCAATGATGGGATATGCAATTTGGTTTATTTGAAGTCAGGTGGGAAGTTAGTATCGGCTCTGCATAATGGTCATTATATTCCGTCTTCTTCTCTGCAGATTGCCGGAACAGAATAGAGTCATTAACAAATCTTTTTCTCAAAGGTTCCAATTGCCTTTCTGCGAGATACCGATTGCCTTTCATCCTTGGTTGATCATCTTTCCTTAAAAGACCGACAAAACTATGGCCTTCTACCTTTTTAGCGGTGTTATTTAAAATAGAGTAACCATATCTGATGAGGCAAAATCCCAGACACATTTTTCGGTCATGTTCACACATTTAAGCGTTGGCAGCAGGGTTTCCAAAGTTGTAACTTTTGGTAAAAAGTTTTTACCTCTTGCTTGCAAGTTTCAAATTTGTCACTCTTGTTACCACGCCACTAAAAATGTTACTGTTTCACTTGATTATATGAAGGTTGCATATGACGTCACACATTTCGTGCCAAAAAAGTGCCTGATCAAAAACCTGTAATTTATGATGGAAAGGTATAGGGCGAACACCAACTTTTGGGGTTATTTTGAAAACTAATGAGAAATTAATTAAAAATTGGAATGAATTATTGCTAGTTGGATCCTTGGAAACAAATAAATTTAATTACATGCAATTTGGTTGAGACTAGGTCTTGCAGTTGGCCAGTCTAAACTTAGTACTGTGTGCCAATTAATAAAAATACACCTAAAAAGAAGTGCCACTTGAATGCCATTTGCTCGTCACTTAAAAATAACTCTATACCAATTAGATACTTGTCGGTACATTAACAAAAACAACCATTATCTGATCATACCGGTACCGTAAGCTCGCCGGCAAGCTTGCTTGCTGTGTCCATGAGCAAGGCACTTAACGGGATGCCTCCATCTTTATCATGTTTATGTAGCAAACAGGTGGTGGAGCCAAGCAGTCTACCCGTCGTGGTGGCCCAGTGTGACGAAAAACATGCAAACAGAGCATGAGCTCATACACATGAATAATTGAATTGGTACCGTAAGTTTTTTGATTACTCTTGGTCCAGCAGGCTAGGCAACAGCCTAAACATTTGTTTAAGGAATAGTTAAGGTCACAAAATTACGTCTGATATAGCAATACGACTGGTCTGCAAGCACTAATGTCAAAAAATTTCAAAAAATTACTGATTTTATCCATCAATCTCTATTCCAACATGTAACAAACGGTACAGAAGTCTGCCCTGTCATTTAGACTACAGTATAATTTAAGTTTACAGCTTTTCAGTGTGCTTATGCTACTAAATATACTCTATAAGTTGCACATTACAATTAACTTAAACTCAGCACTCCCAAACACGCCGATTAATCGAATATGAAACCCTCACAGAAGCTAGCCACAAATAAGCGTGGATGTTTAGCCCATAAAATTAGCCCAACTATTGGCAATAACAAGCAAACCTTGGCCTCTCTTATCTTACGTTGACTTCAGATTCATTCCTTAACATCAGCAAAACAACATATTTAACGTTCATTCAATAACTGTCCCGTATATCGATTTGATTTGCAAAAAAGTATACCACTCCAATTCAATTCAATGCAAAAACATCAAAAGTGGTCAGCCACTTTTTTCAAAAGCGCATTTTGATGACTTTTGATCACGTGTGTGCAACTTTCTTATAAACATATATTTTGGGCCAATTTAAGTAAATATTGCTCTTTGTAATGTTGGAGCTCATGTTGTGTTACCCCAAATAGAAGTGTTCTTCAAAAAAAGGAAAAAACCTGTCTCACTGTCACCAATTGTGCTACTAGCAGTAAACTTGACTGAATCCGTTCAAACAAATAAACGGGCCGGTTTGGCCCACCACTTATGGAGACTAAGCACTAAAATTCCTGACATTTATGCACTTTGTGGCATTCTCATTGACGCAGATTATAACACAAAAATCCTGGACATGTCCGGGAAAATCTTGACGCATGGCAACTCTAATTTAGAATTGCTAAAGACGTTTATATTCCAGGGATAAAGTCGACAAAGCATTCAGATCCTCGACATCCTCAACATCCTGTTCCAGTATCTTCAATATATCCTCACATGAATTCCATTTGCATTCGTATCAAGTAGACGAGAAATAACGATAATTATGCGAGGGAATTGTGAAGAAACACTTTACATTATACTCAGTTAAGCTTATGGCTTTTTAACTGAGATTTTGTGAGATTTGCCACAATAAATGTCCGGTATCAGTGATACTATTATTATAGTTTTGATTCAGTAATGACCTAATTAGCAAGAATTACATGATAGGGTATGATAGCAATTAGCAATCATAGTTAACAAGGAATTTGACAGCTCATAATAAATATGCTTGCACTTACTGACTGTATGCGACTTCCCAAAACGATTCAAACTTTATAGCAAAGATTTACATTTTGACCATTGAGTAAGACCTGAGGTGCCGCAGTTTTATAGTGCTACAAATCTAAGAGATTCTCATACTAGAACATGGAAGCAGACAATGAAAACTTAAGGAATTGGTTGTCCAATATATTATTTCGTAGAATTGCCAACAGCACAAAGACACGAATTATAAATGTAGGTTGCCAGCAGCTCTATGTAGTTGATCTAGAAAGAGGCCTTGCAATTTTACTAAGGTCAGAATCAGTTTTAATTTAAATTTTTATAAGAAAGATTTTGTCTGTAGCATTTGCAATACCAAAGGTAGCACTGCTAGGCTATCGAAATTAGCTAAAAAGTGACACAGACAAACTACTGTAACTTTTATGTTTTGGAAATACATAGCATGTAACTAGTTAGTTAACCTAGTTAAACAGTCCTAACTGTAGGCTTAATTATGAAAACCAATTTACCTCTCTTGTTTACAAGCTCTGTAGTTAATCTCTCCCAACACAATGTTTCCCACGCAACATGACAACAAAATTCAACTCCTGATATCGCAAGATAGAAAAATTATCCAAAATATAAAGAGGTTTGTTCTTTCCAACACTTTTCTCAAACCCTACAGAATTTTTAGTTGTGCTTGAATTAAAATTTGTCTTTAGCATTGTTTTACCTGTAGCAGCACTCTTTATTTGTTCTCCACACGCATTTTATTCATTTGCTGTGGCACTCTTTCTCTAGGTTAGTGCTTCTTTATCATTTTTTACATGTGGCCCATTTTCAAATTAAAGTAAGGCTTGCAGCCTGGCTGTGTAATTTTCTCAGTTGACCTCAAAAAAGTTATGAAGGTAAATTTTCCAAATTTCAGGGGTGCTATCTCAGTGAAATAAAACAGCCAGTCATTGAGAAACATTTTTCAAATTTCACTCTGGATGTAGGCAAATTAAAATTATGGCCAAGAAGCAGATTGTGGCTCATTACTACCAGTTGAAAATCACTGGTCTAGGCCATCATCTCTTTGTCATTTGAGCTATTCGTTCTGAGCATTATGCACGAAGATCTACATACACTGCATGAGCGCTCCTGCTCTGTTAGCAAGTCTTCAATTAGACTGGGCCACCACAACAGGTAGACTTCTTGGCTCCACCACCTGTCTGCCACATGAAAACAGAGGCATCCACTTAAGTGCCTTGCTCGAGGACACAACAAGGAAGCTTCCAGCTTGTTCTCAACACTATCCCTATTGTGCTGAGTGCCATGCATGGAAGCTGTGAATACCATTTTTAAAGTCTTTTAGTTTGACTCGACTTTGGATATAAACCTCAGGTCTACCAACTGCAAAGTGGTTGCACTTGCCACTACATTGTTGTACCAGTTAACTGGTTACCAATCCGGTAAACCAGCATGATGGCATAGTGGTTAGAGCATTTGCTTTGCAGTTGGTAAACCTGGGTTCATTTTCCCAAGTTAAGTCATAGCAAAAGACCTTAAAAATGGTATTTATAGCTTTCCTGGTTGGCGCTTAGCACAATAGGGATAGTGTGGTGAATAAGCTGGCAAGCTTGCTCATTGTGTCCTTGGGCAAGTCACTGGATTCATATTTAGTAGCCTTCAGTGTAATTTAACAGTGTCATTTCAGTTTTTCAGTGTGATTCAACTGCCAGTAAGGCACCATGGAGCAATCATCTTGTGGTGTCAACAGTGGGCTATGTGCCAAGATGATGCATAGGGGCCCACCACACTTTTTCAAACATAACTGAGTAAATTCATATTCCCTCCACAATTGCTGAGCATCAAGAGATGCTCAAAAGTCTGATGTGATCCAACAAAAGAATTTAACCCACTGACCACAAGTGGATGCTCTACCCATGGCACTATCACTTGTATAGTATGATGACTTCAGTGTCAAGGTTGCAGTTAAATGTTATCTGGTTGAGCAGTGATGGAGTTGCATTGCGTTTGACATGATTAAACTGAGCTCATACTTGTTTTAAAAGACATGCTTTGGGTTCAAGTTATGGTTTGCATCATCAGCAATATTTGTTAGAAGTATCTGACTAGAAAAAAGTAAGGCCATTGTGCAACCTTTTAAATTTTCCATGCAATTTGATTGCGGTGAGCTCAACAAGTTCTCCTCATTTTTTTTTCTCATTGATGTAAACATGGGCACGTATGATTAATCTACAATATAATTGTTTGCTGTTGACTTTTGTCTAGTCTGCGTTGCTTTTCAATTTCTAAGAGTATTGTTTAATAGGTCTAGCCAGCTCATGACAATGGCCAAGTTTAAAGTTGGGTTTGTGCTTATATTTCTTGTGATGGTGATTTCTATTGGCATTTGGAATTATTCTGTTATTGACGTAATGAAAGTGCATTTAGATAATGCTGAGCGTCAAGACCAACCTTTATTCCCAAACACTTCATCAAAGCAACGTTTTTATTTGGAGTTACGAAAAAGACATTTTTTAAAAGAACACTACAAAGATACTCAACCTACTGAACTATCTAACAGTAATGTGTACTATTCGCGGATTGTTTATAATCGTGTTGGAAAATGTGGCAGTCGCTCTATGCAATCTGTAATTACAAAATTAGCAAAGCAAAATGGTTTTGAGTTTTATATGTCACCAATATCTAATCAAACACGTCTGGGTACATTTGATTTGCTGAAGGAAGTGCAACTTATTGCCAACATCAAGTCACCGATGCTCTACTCAAGACATATCTATTATATCAGCTTTGAAAAGTTTGGTGTTGTGCCACCTATTTATATAAATATGATACGAGACCCTATTGAACGTTTTTCTTCTCAATATCACTTTAAAAGAAATGGTGATAGCATTAAGCCGGGGGTGAGAGCAATAAAACCAATGCAGGAATCTGTAAAAGATTTAGACATCAATGATTGCGTATTGAAGAATTATTCTGAATGCTCAGTTGGGAAACTGTGGTACATTGTGCCTTATTTCTGTGGTCACAGTAACTTGTGCCGTCGTCCTTCATATGCAGCATTGCAAAGGGCTAAACAGCATTTGCTTGATAACTATTTGGCAGTGGGCTTTGTGGAAGATTTTGAAGGCACGCTGAAGGTTTTTGAAAAATTACTGCCAGCCCACTTTAAAGGAGCATTGCAGGTGTGGGAGAAAATTTCTTCTGAAACTCGTGAAAGGACGAGTACAAACAATAAAAATAGCATTCAACCAGAGGTTCGTAAAATACTCCAGAATCGAATGCAGTTGGAGTATGACTTTTACAATTTTGCCAAGAAACTTTTCAGTGATCTCAAGGCCGAACTTCACATACTCAGGTAAACAGATGACGTTGCATTGTCGTCGCAATGAATTATTTTAAAGTTTTGCTTCCTCTACAATTATAGCACAGTAGACCGACCAGTTATGGGTTCTTGAGCTCTCTGAACTTCTACTTTTTCAACTTGCTATGTCTTGACCTACTTTTCTGTAGTTTGTCCGCGTCTATGCTGTTACAATCGTGATAATTTGCAGAATTATTCAACAATTATGATGTTACACTGTATCGTAATGTAGTGCAGTACCGAAATGCAGGTACTAAATTGTCAAAGTGGATTTGTTTTACATCATTTATGCAGTTTTTTTGCAATAAAGTATTTTGGACTTTCGATCGTGCATTTTTACTTTTGTGTAAGGCAGAAAATATGACAAGTTTGCTTGGTATATCACTAGGTAATAAGTATTCAATTTTTACAATTGAAATGTTTTTGATTGGAATCAAAATGTTGGTTTAGCTGTTTATAAATTTCGACCGCATTTTGTGCTTGTTGGTTTTGAGAAAACTCACAGCTGCCTATGAAATATATCAGCATTTCTGATTAACTACCGTTTTATATACAAATTAGACTGATATAAAGGTGCTGAAACAATTTTATGAAGTGTGATTTCTAGATAGAGTTGGTTTGCATTACATTTAGATTGTATTTATGATTGCATCACTATTGAGAACCGCTATTGGCTGGCAATGTAGCTCAGCGCAGTAAGATATTAATTTGCAATTCAAGTCTGGTGTACTCTAAAGCTGTGGGGTTTAACTCTTTGTTTTATTTTGGCGTAGGGCTGGTTTCCACTTGGCGTAAATTGCCGGCGTAGCACAAAAATTCTTTGTTTATCTATTCAATTTTATGCGCGAAGCGTTTTTGCATATAAAATAACTATATAGGCAAAAAATTGTTACGCCACATCGATGGTTTTTGCCTAGCGGAAACCAGCCTTAAGTCGCACGTCTGCGTTTTGCGACTGAGCCAACAAAAAACTAGCAGTGAGTTTCACCGCACTTTGCGTCGGTGTAGACCAGGCTTAAAAGTTCAATGCTTTCATGATTTCTGTGCTGTTTGTCCTTTAAAGTTAAGGTAGCGGCGGATTTTGTCTACTTTATTGCAATATTTGTGGTAGAAAGACACTGTGCTAATAAAAGCTACCAGCCACTCATCCGTTTTCAATACAAGATATTTATGTCGAGGAGCAAAGATTATTCACGAAATAAATGAAAATTTTGATGTCAACTCATTGGAAAGGAAAAGTAATATAAATCTGTAGGTTGTCGGCGGTGTGCCCTCTATGACACGGCAAGAAACTCTGGATCATGCAGTGTTTTTTGCAATATTGATGCTGATGGTTGTTTGCAATTGCTCGTAAATTTATTGTGTTGTGCTCTTATTTGACAGTGTAATATAGATGATTTTTACTACTTAAATGCTCTATTCTTCAACTAGCTGTAGTAGTGATACCCTAATGGAGCTTATAAACAGCAAAACTGTAATGCCAATAGTTATTGTTGTTTTATGTATTAAATCGTTTTGCGATTTTAATCAAGCTTTTTTGAAACGTGCTTTCTCGGAGCAAATTGCCAAAGCTAAGTTGATATTACTAATTTTGGATTGATTTTCTATGTTTTTTTTGCAAAATTTTTGTTGTTGTTTGCTATTACATGTTTATATCGTTTTGTGCTATCATAATTGTTCTGTTACGATCCGTTGTAGTGATTTATTACTTTTGTATGGGCAATATGTTGTCGGCCGCTTCGCTACTTGGATTAGAGCGAATTAGCATTGTGTGTCTTATTTGCAGAATTTTATGAAGTTGTATCTGAACTAGCCGACGTCGCATGCAGGTCCCCTTTTTATATGTCGAGGCTAAGATTATTGGTTCAGCTGGCTGCACCGGCTTCTCCTAATGGACAGTTGTGTGAAAACAGTAATAAAAAGTTAATTTGTTTTTGACGTAGCCTGTTCTCGTTCGGAAACAAAGTTGCGCATTTTGAAAGGAAATTGAATAAAAAAACGTTGCGAGAGATTGCGCATAGCTGCTATATTTTTCCCAGTTCCTGGAGTCTCTTGCTACGCCTTATTTACCCTGTTTACAGCACAGACGTTTTAACAGACTTCTATCTATTCATTTCAGTAAGTGTTTGAAAGCATAGCAAAATTGTTGAAAGGCGCCACAGTGATTAATATGTGTTTTCAGGATTAAGGTGTTAAATATTAAACTCAATACTTGAGACTTTTTCAAAACTGTAGCTGTATTTCTACGAACTAAGACATCAGGATGTTGACATTCGTATTTGCGTAAATGCTGCTAGGAAAGGGGATATGCCAAAGTGAAGCGCTCTCAGGTATTACGCTAACAGGGCCCCATCGGTATGGCGAGGTTAGCAAAAGCAGTACAGCCGGCTCCACTCAATAAGAAGTTTTGAAAACATTAGTTGGGAGGTTAATGTGTTGCTGACATGGCTAATTCTCGTTCCAAAATCAAAAGTACTGCTTTTTTAAAAACGAAATCGATTAACAACATTTTAAGGGTTGCGCATGGAGGCAATTTGTACTCCAAAGTTCATGGCTAAGCCTTGCTTGTTTCCAGCGTAGGCTACTTTGGAACTGGACTTGCTCACAATTGAAATAGCCTACGATTTCCTGAAGTTTAACTCGTTCACTTGATCAAGTGCTTGAAAGCAAAATTTCGACTTTTTGGAAGGGCACTAAAGCAATTTGTATTTTCAAGAATAAACAGAAGTGGGCATCCGCCACTTCAAAAGTAGCCACTCAACCCCTACTTAGCTAAAATTGTAGTACGCTACCACTACTTTGGGCTGAAAGTAGTGGACTCTTTCCGCTGGGGTACTTTAAGCCCAGACTCATTAAGATATATAATATTGTAATAGCCATTTTTCTCGAAATAACTGCTCCACAACAAATACCCTTAGGCTAAAAATATGTCAACAGTTGGGCTAATCCTGCAGACCTAGGCTACTTCTTGTACCAATTCAAAATGGATGTAATGGACAATGGTTGTATGTCTACGTCCGGAATCTCGACCGCTAAAAGGCAAGCTTGTGTGAAGGTACAAAGATATAAAATTGCGTTTTTAACTTTTGACGTGTTCGAAAGAACCAATGTTGACAGTCGCATATGCATACAATGTAGTAGGCCTACGCTGCATAAATGCCACACTCGATTCCGAGTTTTAGAAAATCAAAGCTTCTATTTTCGTGGGCCCAGGGCGCTGATGAAAGTAGGGGCCCTAGTTGCTTTCTCTCAAGCACTTTCGACAAGACTGCCTACCTTTTTTTATTACGCCCTGGGTAGGAGTGGTAAGTTACTATTTGGCATTTCTACATCAGAAGGAGGCTTTGCATCAAGTGCCTTGCCCAAGGACACCATCAGCAAACTTACCGGCTTATTGTCTGCACTATCACTTTCGTACTGAACGCCAAGCAGGAAAGCTGTAAATATTTTTTCTTAAAGTCTTTAGCAATATCTCGACAACGAGAATAAACGCCAGGGCTACCGAGTGCGTGACGGTCGCTCTAACCACTACATTATCGCGTCACTAGTCACAGTTCTGCATTAAGGGTACTTGGAACGAAATTTTACTCGATGAAAGGCCGTTCGAAGCGAAACAAAATATTTTACTATAGAAAAAAACAATTCCATCGTCACCCATCTGTTTCATCGTCCTTCTTCAAAAATTCGTGTGACAATGCTAAATAGCCGCTTGGTGTGTTTAACACGGCTCGCGTTTAAAGCGTGTTTGTCGCATGGGATGAATATAATCTTTCACGGTTTGGTTTCGAGCGCATAACGAAACGAAATTGCTTGGATTTTCAAAACGAAACGAATTTCTTCACTTCTTCTTTCCGCTTCTCCCTGGTCGGGGTCGTGCGAAAGTATTCTCCATTTGACCCAATCGGCTTCGTCTCCCTCCTTAACTCCAACTCTTTCCATGTCTTCTCTCGCCGAATCCATCCACCTTCTCCTTGGTCTTCCTCTTTTCCTTCTACCTGGCACCGCCATCACCATCATCCTTTTTCCCACGTGGCCTTCTTCTCTCCTTTTCACGTGTCCATACCAGCGTAGCCTTGCATCCCGAAGTTTGTCTCCCAGCTTTGCGATTTTCGCGGTCCCTCTCATGTATTCGTTTCTTATCTTGTCCTTCGTTGTCACTCCCAGTGCCTATCTCACCATTTTCAACTTTGCAACTTCCATTTTTCCCATCTGTATTTCCGTCACTGCCCCCGTTTCCATTCCATGAAGCATGGCTGGTCTAACAACACCCTTGTACATTTTACCCTTAACCCTTGCTGATAACTTCCTGTCGCACCGAACTCCAGACACCTTCTTCCAACTCATCCACCCTACTTGGATTATTCTCCTCACTTTTACTCTATATCTTTCATCGCTACTAACTGTCGAACCAAGGTATTTAAAGTTTTTCGCTCTCTTTACCTTTTCTCCTTGCAACTTCAACTCTTCTCCATCATTCACCCCCCCCCCCCAACCTTCAAATACTCGGTCTGGCTCCGCCTCACTTTCAGGCCTCTTCTCTCCAGTGCATTTCTCCAAATCTCCGGATCATCCTCTAGCTCCGTATGATTTTGCCTAGACAGCACTATGTCATCTGCAAACAGAAAGTCCCTAAGGAATTCTTTACTAAATTACTGTATTTCTTCAAATCCCATCCCTAAGGATCCCTAATTCTTCACTAAATTATTTATTTCTTCATTAAATTATTTCTTCATAAAATTCTTCACTAAGGAAGTTAATTTGAAACGAAACCCCAACAAAGCAATTTTGCGTCAAAACGAAAGGAAATTTCGAAACTTTTTTGTTTCAAACATCCTGCTCTTCATTACCCTATATCAAAATGTATAGATTTTGTTTCCAAACCACCACACAAAAATATAATTACATCATCAGCAGCTTAAGTTGCATTATCAAAAAATTTCAACACCAAACATTAGGCCAGTGGTTTCCAACCAGGGTGCCTTTTGCATTACTCAGGAGTGCCGTGAAAAGTCGTATAAATACTACCCCTGGTTCTACAGTAAAATCCAGTAGTGGGATTCAGCCGGTTCGTTAAGACCATCTCACTAAATTTTGCGAGTTCGGCGAACCGACTATTCGCTGGTCAGTGGTCCTCTGCATGATCGCTTTTCATCCGATAAGCACCATCGTAAAATTAATTAGTAAAATGAAACAGAACCGGCTAACAAAAAATTTGAATCCCACTACTGGTTAAATCCAATCCAAGAAGTGCTGCTAGAAATTACAAGTTGGCGTGAAAGTTTATGTTTTGCGCATGAACTATTTGTAATCCTTACCATTGCGATTCCAAATTCAAACTCAATCCCATTAGTACAGTTCACGCTGGTTAAAGTGCAATTAGCTTTTGAAGCATAAACGATTTATTGTTTTGTCGCAAAAGTAGCTTATTTTTAAAAAAATTTATGGGTGAATGTTGATCGTTAAAGCTCAATAGAATTCGACCTAATAATTGCTCTGACTATAAAACAAAGGTTTATTAGATTACTTAGACTTGTAACTTTGAAATTTGTTTACGGTATTTAGGCAAGAAATCATGCACAAATTTAACGCTGCCGTATGAATAAATTGCGATATGCGTGTAGCTCTCCCAGCGTTTTTCGTAATCCATTTTCAAGGTGAAAAAAAGTTCGTACCAATACTGCTTTAAAATCAGATATTAAGATAGGGGTGTGGAACCTGTGGCCCGCGATATGCGCACATCCCGGAGGGAATGCATACTCCCAATATTTTTAAGGTGACGTCAATGTAACTATTCCCCTAATACGTTAGCATTAATATCAAGCTGTTAACAGGAATTCAATTTAACAGAGTTTGTTGAACGGTTAACGAGTGGGATATATTTGTGTGTCTCAAAAAAATGCACCCAAAGATAGTCTGCAATAAAAGTCTTTAAAAGAATTTAACTAAGGACTAATTTTGCTTTTTCTTATTTCACAAAGCTTAAATTTTGTTTTGTAATTACTTTTACCGCAGTTGACTTTGATTCAGAGGATAAAAGTTGTTGAGTTCTGGCACCAGACTAAATCAACCATTTACGTTCAGCACAAATTTCGACAATTCTTCAACAAAGCAGATGCTCCGACTACTAGAATAATACGTAGAAGTGTTTGCTAAATTTTCCACTCGTGGAACTGTTTGTAATGAATATAGCAGGCATTCCTCGTATGTCGAGTGTAACGGTATTTCAACCAGATCAATTCGTTCTTTCGACAATTTATTCTTCAAATTTAACGTTTCGCTCCCCTTAGTTACCGGGGAGCTTCTGGGAAAGAAGCCAGAAGCTCCCCGGCAACTAAGGGGAGCGAAACGTTAAATTTGAAGAATAAATTGTCGAAAGAACGAATTGATCTGGTTGAAATACTGTTTGCAATGTCAACCAAGGGCGCAGTTGTAGGTAGAAGCGTTCGATTCATAAAAAACGTGGATTCCGTAAGAGAATTAGTAGGACGCAGTCTAAGGAAGTCAATTCGTCTTCTCTCTGCAGAAAGTAGCATTCATCGTGCATCTGCCTAGCGTATCTTAAGGGGTGACTTGCACCTGTTTCCTCACAAGATTCAGTCACAAAGCGAGCTTGCACCTGAAGAAAAGGCACGGAGACTTGAAGTTGTTCAATGGTTTTCGGGAAAACTGGAGACAGATGAACATTTTATTAAAAAAATTCAGATGACAGACAAATGTCACGTTCATCTTTCATGGTTAGTGAACAAACGGAATTTCTGATATTGGGGGGGGGGGGGGGTGGGGTGCGATAATCCAGAAAATGAACTTGTGAATGAAAGTCCTAGATCTGTGTTTAAGGTAACGGTGTGGGTAACAATCGGCTGAATGGCATCATAGGACCTTACTTTTTTGAAAATGATGATGGCAGAACAGTGACAGTTGACCAGATCAACTACTGTCGAATGCTTGAAAAGTTCTATCTCCCAGAATTACGCCGAAAAGCTAGAAGACGAAATAATAAGATCCAAATGAGAACACAATGGTTCCAACAGGATGGAGCCCCACCACACACAGCAAGAGCCACAAGAGGATTCTTATGAAAGCACTTTCCTGAACGTTTGATTTCTCTGTACGAAGGCGGTGAGTGGTTTCCATACACACTTGATTTAACTCCCCGGCATTTTCCTTTGGGGTACTTGAAAAGCCGAATTTATGAAAATCCCAAGGACCTTAAATAACGCAAGGCAAACATCCAGAGAGCAATCTTAAACATATCACGTGAAACATTTCAAAACGTAATGAACAATGTAGAAGTACGAATTCAGGCGGTTATTGGACGGCAGGGAGGTTACATTAATTACGTGGTTTAAGAGAAGAGGGGTTAAAACTTTGAAACGGAAGCCCAAATTGAAAACTCTGCTCTGAATCAAAAATTTTCATGTTTTGACTATTCGACTATGAAAAAACGTTTGAAAAATATTAATTTGTTTGCCCGTATCATTAAAATACTTTTAAGTAAATTTTTTTGAGACACCTCATATAAATTTTATTCACAATCTCAACACAGTTAATTGCTCATTGATTGATTGTGAACTCCAAAATGTCAGAGTGTAGGAACTGTATCGTTAGATCCCAGAATTGCAGAATATTTATACATTGCTTGGCAATTTGGGGTTTGGTTTTCTTTTGAACAAAGATTTTTCTGTTCCATCAAAAACTGCAAATTAAAAGAACATTTATTATTGAGGCGTGATCGTGAGGACATCATCCCTTTATGACACTAACCCAGTGGAGGTGATCAATCGGGCCAAGCTTGATGCTTGGACGCGCAATAGTTTCGGAGGAGTTAGAGAACGAACGTGCAGACAGAAATCTTCTTTGTAGTACAGGTACTCCTGCAGACGCGCAACCACAATCTTTGTAAGGAGGGGGGCTGACTAAATTTATGTTATCATAATCACCAATCAGCAATTTTGCTGATAATAAAATCTGATTAGCTCATGGACTGACGTAGTCTACTTTTTAATAGGCTGTCGGAATTACTTCCTTTGGATTTTTTAGAATTATTTGTTGGTTTATTTATTGGATGTTCTGTTTAAATTCATTCATGCGTCAATTTTGTACTTTACCTTTAAGTTGCGTAACATCACCTCATTTTAATTTACTTTGTTAATAATTTTGCCTTTTTTAATCACCTTTTAGCTTCTTGCGCTCTCTTAAAAAAATTAATTGATGTAATTTAGTTTTGGATTTTTCAAAATTAATTCGATATTTTCGTCATTCAAAGTGGGACATTCAAATTTCAAGTTAGTTGGTAAAAGAGTTTAAAAAAAAATTTGTTTCAAACATTTCATGGTTTTTCTATCTAACAGAGAGTCAAAGATAGTAAACCGCTGCGTATATTCGGTGACCCCGACGGGACAATGGAACGACAAATAATATATATTACTGCTCGTATTTTTTCGCTGAACTGAAAATCCGCTTTTAAATGCTTCGGCCTAAACCTAAAACAAGCAAACGCAATAAAAACTGCAAAAACCTAAACGTGATGTCTTAAACTAAATCCTAACTTCACGCGTAAGCGTCGTGCTGTATAATTCCGAGGGGATTAAGATTAATGTCAGATAATAATTTGATATTCGACACAAATTCACGATTATTGGCATTTGCCATAATTTATAAGAATGGAAAATTAGCTAAACTAAAGTATCAAACAAATTAAAATACTTCTACTAGTTTTCCAAAGTGGGTATAGTTTCATGGGTTTCCGATGGGGAGGAGGCGAAAGGAAAGAGTTTTCCCCAGGCTTTCTGATTGCAACACAAAGTATGGTTCAACCTCAGACTAAAATCAAATCTTCTATTAGAACTTGCGGCGTCATATTTATTCACAACACCGTCATCAACTGATTGTTTCCGGTGACTTGAAAGCAGAGCAAGATCGGTCACCTGTTCATCAGTCAAAATTGAAAAGTATTCATTCTCAGCAACATCGAAAACAATTAGCTTCTGAATTTTGCAGACCTTCATCGAAATAATATTGTTTTCAAACTTTCCAACTCAAATAACTTGTATTGCGGGGAGCATTCAAAAACAAACCTAAACGTTTTTTATTCGCGCACTCTAATCGCAATCTCAGGGCAGCTTTAAAAACTTCTTTGTGATCACGTTCAACAAGATCAGAGAAACCTGAATCTCTGTGACTTCTTAGAGGCAACTCTTGGTGGCCGCAAAACTCTATGTTCTTAGAATGCGATACATGCACTTTCGATTGTTATCTATTTTGCTGAGCCCATTTCTTGTATCAGAGTTGGGGTTAGAACAAACTAGGAGGTAGATCTCAAAAGTTTTTTGTCGATCAAGTATTGTGAAACAGATCGCGTTGTGTACCAAAATTGAGTCGAAAACTTTTTCACTCTTTTGATTTACTTTTGTAAATCACGCGTTACAGACGATATAGGCATGCTAATCACCAGTCAGTACCATGTCTAAATGAGAATTATTATTTACATTTTATGCCAATTTTATTTATGTGTCACGGTATTGGAGGACGGTTTAGCTCCATATGCTCCAAGACATATGCTGTAAGTTCAAGTTAAGGTTCAAATTATTTACATTCTTCAAGTGGAAATGACAGGGCTAAAGAAGGGACTTCAGTCCCCTTAACCTCCACTGGTTAGGTGCTTGCACTCCTGTTACCGATTGTTTCTGCTAATAGGCTGAATAATTAATTTCGTTCAATTGTTAGGTATTCGCGAGTACTGAAAATAGCAGAGCTTTGTCAAGAACTCAAGCAGATTTGTTTCGATACAGCGATACCAGCAACTACAGCTCTTCAGAACGAAATTGCCAATCGTAACACTAATTTCAGTACAGTAGAAAAGTGACGGTAAATGAAATCTCAAACGCCTACATAAATTGCTTGAATATGTCAGTTAAAATTGCGGTCACACAACGTTTTGACTTAAAATAAAGCGTTTTAACTTGACGTAAAATAGTGTCATCCGGCCAGCACTAGCATGCAATCGGCACATAATTGCAAGGAAAGCGTTTGTCAATTCTCAATAGCTAAACATCACGAAAGAAGTTTAGACTATTTTGTCTTGATCCAATGCCGTTTAACGTTTCACAACCGATAAATTGATTGCTTAGGCAAAGCCGATTTAATCTGGGAGTAGAAGTAAAAGTCAATTCCGTAACAGGTGTCAGTGCTTCTCATAGATAAAAAAAAGCCTTGCTGTCTGGTAAACTATCCAATTTTTTAGATTTTTTATTACTTCCTCAGTTTTAGCTTGTATTGTACTTTAGGTCGACAAACTTAAAAATAACACACAGCATCACTAAACAAAAATACAAAGAATAATTTGTGGTAGGTCGGTATAGACAATTAATACTTATTCAGCAACACAGTGAACCAAGCCGAAAAAAACAGCAAAACATCAACCTGATCCTAAAGCAGTGTTAGTAAATACATAAAGTTACAAAACAAAAAGTAAATGGAATGTAGGTCCTGATCATCAAGAAATGTGTTCAAGAGTAAGCAAGAGAAAGTGCTAGTAAAAACAGCCAGCCAATAAACATTGCCAACAGAGTTGAAGATAATACAAGTAACTGTAATTACACAAACAGCTTTGGGGGCAAAATTGTTCTTTTTTGTTTCATAGCAGCAATTTTTGTTAGGAACCCCATGAACAAAAAGTTGTTTTTGTTCAGCAGAAGATTTATCACACATACCGGCCAACCTGGTGATGACGTGAAACAAGAACGAGGTTGGAAAGGGTTTGCCAAATTGCAGAAAACTTATCAAAGAAACATTGTATTAATAATTTAAAAGATTTAAATAGCAAAGCTAATATCTGGCTTTAATGACTAATTTATATCAAGCAACGAAACGCCATATGAAGCATTTGAATGTGAACTTCAAGGACTCGAAAAAGCAAAAAGAGCGTTTCAAACCCACAATAGTTCCTGAAAATCGTTAACTCTTTGAAAATAATTCCAAATATATAGGCGATCACAATGATAACAACTCCTAACAGTCTAATGATACGTTTTTTTTACAATTAGGAAAGCTACCTAACATAATCTATCAAACACAAAATGAAAAGCTTTACGATTTGATGTACACCAAGACCCCCATTGAAATTTGACTGAAGTAAGAAAAAACTATTTCAATGATAAAAATTGAAAAATACTTCTTTAAGTATGCCGTACGACTACAATAAATTGATACTGCAAGACCTCAAAAAATTGATGCCAACAGAAGCAGTTTTCTGTATCACGAAACGCAATTTTTTTACAAACATTACACATCACTTTCATGCTACAAAATATAGAGGGTGCTAGTTGCTATAGTTGCTAGTTAGCACATTTTAGGCAATCTCCTGCTTAAAGGGATCTGCCTCAAGGATCATACTAAGGTAAAATAGAAAAAGTGCTCAATAATGATTACCAACATCATACCGAACGTTACAACACTCCATTACAACCTGTCAATAACCCACGACCGGTTTCGACCTTATTGGGTGTAACATAAACAATAATAAAAATGTATAATAGGTAGGTTATTATACATATCGTGAGTGTGTGTCCTAGATTGAACTTCCTTGATATAGATATTGCTACATCGCATTAATTTGCATTGCATCACTATTTTGCGCACAATAGGTCTTTAGTCTATGCATTATATACTTGTATTATTGTGCGTCTTTTACACCCGCCTGATGAGATTCAATCAGGTCGAAACCGGTTGCGGGTTATTGACAGGTCGAAATGGATTGTTGTATGGTACGGTATGATGCTGGTGATTATTTTTGAACACTAGCTTGTTACATTCAGTAAACAGAAATGTGCGTGCATTATATGTTTTTCATTACACAGTAATGCTAAAATGGCTGTGGCTCACCATAAAATAGAGTATTGGGTCCAAGTGATCCAAAATTGCTTTATATTAATAAAGCAGCAAAGCTACCAACAGTTATGATAAACAGTTCATTTCTAATAAAAATGATATCCAGGTTAGAAGTGCTCAAAGTGCGGCCCACGCAAAAAGGTTTTGAGGGGCGTGACCAGTCTCGTAAAACCGGACCTCAAAAAATGGTCTTCACTTTATTTTACAGCTGAAAATTTCAAAAAGTCTGACAAACCTAATTTCTGAACAAAGGTTTTCACTCTGACAACGGTCAATCAACACCGACTTTGACTAGCTGAACTCCAAAAATAATAGCCTATACGTATATGTCCTGTCAAGACTAGATCAGTGAAATGTGTCTCGCACTTCCATGCAGATGGACGCTTAAAGGCTGGTTTCCATTAGGCGTACATTGCAGGCGTAGCGCTCCGCGCATAAAACTAAATAGAGAAACAAAGAATTTTTCGCGCTACGCCTGCAATCTACGCCTAATGGAAACCAGCCTTAATACCATTATCCAGTGGTTGCTGGTTTAAAAAACTGAAGTTGATAAGCAATTTTATATGTGCAACGTCTATATTGCCGAAGAAAAGATCGATAAAATGAAATTAACATAGTGTGTGTCACTACAATAAAGCAAATGCGTTTCACTAAACTAGGATCTTCAGTAATGCAACAACACAAAAACAACAAATTTTGAGAAAACTAGGCAGAAAAATAATAATTAGTAAGTGGTACAGAAAATAAAAAGGCTAGAGTTTATCCAAAAAAAGCGTTCCTACCAGCAATATCCCCACCGACACGCCTACGGCAATGGTACCAAAGAATGGTACCGCGCTCTAATAAAGTTTGGGAAAAGTGAACTTACAGAATTACTACCGTTAATCACTGCTCTGTTATACATTTTCCGTTTGGCCAGTTTCCTAATAATTAATTGTTTTTGGTATTTTTACATCACTACAGATGCTATTTCAGCGAAATGCTTGTTATATTTTATTCTAAATTAACACATGCTGAGCGGGGGTAGAAAACCGGGATGGATCCCGGTTTCACCAACAAAACTCCGAGTATTTCCGGGATTTTGGTATTATAACCATGATACTACCACATATAAAAAATATTTTTCAAATTTTCATTTTAGCATTTACGTTGAAAAGACTAAAACCTTTACGAAACATTCCGGAAACCTTAGTTGAAGCAGAACTGGCTTTTTCCTGCTGCAGGCTCGTTCAACACTAAAATTTGTTCACGGTCAAAGGACGAAACTGCTGCGAGTTTTCTTCGCAGTTAAAATAATACACGTGAGCAAATCAAGCTTTAGAGCCTTTTCACCTAGATCAGGGGTGGGCAAACTGCAGCTCACAAAGGCCTCAAGCAAATAATTAAAAAAAATTAATTAATGTAGAAGAACGTGATTGGGTGCATTTTTCTCATTGATAGACTGAAAACTAAATGCGCTTGCATTTTCAATTGAATAAAACTACTTTGATTCATTTGTCTAATAATTATTGGTTTTTAATGTTATACCAAATTTAAAATTCAAATCAATCAGAATAATATACCAATGCGTTCGTTAAAAAGTGCGGCCCTCAGCTAGCTTCCATGACTGCGATGCGGCCCGCAAGCCAAAACAATTGCCCACCCTTGACCTAGTTGATTTTAGATGTTTTACTTCTTATGTGCTACGATTAAAATGCCCGTTTTTTTCCCGTAATTATGTTAGATTTTTTCTAGTTTTTATGAACCAAGAAATCAAAAAGTCTAAACACTGAGCTAATTTAGTTTTATTGATCTTCGCTCACTGAGTTCTAATAAACAGCAACGAAATCGCTCAAATATGTCGGAATTGAGTAAGTTGTCTACCACCTATCCAGTTCATCAAAACCAGGGGCGCCTAAAGTTTTCATCGCATGAACATGTTACTTATCTGAAGTCTTTGCGGGCGGGCACTAAAATTTTCTTTTGGAAATCAACATTTTCGAAGAATTCTGCTCATTGTGATCTCCAAAATAACATGAGAACCTTTATTTTTGCACATCAGCCTTTTGAAAGAATTTCGCCCATTTTGATCTCCAAACAGCACTAAGACCTTTATTTGATTATCAACTCTTTGAAAGTGAGAATTTCGCCCATTTTAATCTTCAAAACCGCATGAAGACCATTTTTAAGATCAACGTCTTTAAAGTGAGAACTTCGAAAATTGCTTGCTCGAGTCGTGCTTTGGTCAACCCTAATATAAACTAAATTGCAAGTACATTGCAAAACAAACTTGCGCGGAAGCTTTGGTAACACAATACTTAAGCGTAAAAGGCCGTTATATACTGGGCAGCTTGCACATTAGTCAGAGAAAACACTATTGAAGGAATATTTCCAAACCCAAAACAAAACGTAACAGTAATTTCCTAATCACCAAACTACGCAATAAAACAAATCATCACAGCTTGATAGTTATTAAACTGACGTCTTAAAAAACATAGTGATAACACCTACTTGGTTGCTACATGTTGACTTCAATGCGGATTTGCGACAAAGCGAACATCTAAGGTTGTTTAAACAACCACTCAAGCCCACTTTCAAGACCGTTTAAGTTATTTACTGTAACATCTTGCACATGCCAAGGCCTATCTGTAATCGCCGCCAAATCAAGCAAAGAGGCTATTTCCACACAAGGTAATCGCTCTGCCAACTTGTCTTTCACACATGACAAGACCAGTAATGGCCTACGCGGCGTATTGCTCTCGGATGAAGCAGCAGCAGCAGCAGCAGTGAAGTTAATAATAGAGGAAAACGCGGAAGCTGCATGCTCACCTCCAGCATGTCGTTGCTCTTCTCGAGCTCTCTGCCGAACCGTAACTGCTTCATCTTCAAAAGAACGTATGCCTTCAATAAGTGCTTGTAGTTCATGACGGTTACACGCCAGTTGGCTTAACTGATCTATTTTAGTTGCATCGACTACGTAAATAAGCCTGTAAGTGTCAACCCGATGTTGGAGAAAGTTAACAACAAGCTCACGTAGCTTGAATTTGGTTACAGACTGTGGTGCACCAGCAGTTTGCAAACGACTAGAACTTTCCAACGCATTCTCAGCATCTTCATCGTTAAGCACAGGTTCAATAATGTTGCTCTGCAGCAAGCGTTCTATACCAAAACGTTTTCTTCGCTCTCTGTGATTACCAGAATAGAGGGCTATTAAATTAAAACGCTTTTCGCCTTTGAAATCGACTTCAACACCTGATCCAACACCATCTTGGCTTCCAGGCAAAAGTCGTTGTGTTATGAGAAGGTCAGGTCTTGCCCACATTAATCGTCGAAAAATCTTGCTCGTATTAGGGGACTCCATACCAGGACCAAGCATGATCACTTCTCCATCTCCCGAGCGCATTCTCATCCAAAGATTTCGCAAAAATCTTTGAAAAGATTGATTAGATGCCAACTGTTGATCAGTAGGCGCTGATAAAGAATTTTCTTCATTTACATCATACTCTTTGTCAGCATTAGGAGATGAAACCACTCCTATCAACTGAACGTCTTGGTGCCTCTGATATGCTGAATGAAAATACAAAGCTTTAAAATTGATGTTATCTTTGCAAGAAAGACGAGCATGCAAGTCATAAGCAGAATAAGTTTCACTATCCAAACCGTTGTTCAAATGTGCTTTCTCACCCATTAAGTCGCAGAATTCTTTTAATGAAGTAAGTGGATAACTTCTATAACCAACGCTATGCCATTTTAACATATCTCGATAAAGAAGTTCCCGCCAAAGAAATTGATCACTGCAGACTTCACGCCAGTGCCGACTCGTCATTGACAGGTGACATATGTCTTGTGTATCCAACTTTGAAAGTATAATCAACTTGCAGTAAAACGGCAAATCGTCAATATTGATTTCACAAGCAGCTTCTTCGCACACAATCTCAACTTCTAAAACATCATCAAGTTCCGGTTCTAGAAAATAAGAGTGAATAATTAGATTCACATCTACATCAAACCACAAGAAATGGTTCATAGGTGCTACAAAGTTGTCGGAATTATCAGCAGCGCATTTCTTCTAAAAACACTCAACCATGAAGTCAAAATTGAGAAGGGCTTTTTTCCAAAGCATAATGCTCTAGCATCGACCCAATCACACTAGAAAATCCAAACAAAGTACAATGGAATGTTGTTTCTTAATTCAGGCTTACTACAAATAGCCCTTCATGCCGCGGACAAAAAATTGCAATGTGAGTCAGATAATGAACTATTTACAAAAATGCAAAAGTAATAGTTATATCTATACCATGTTTTGCCAAATGGAAGATACATTGGCAGCCTAACTTTCCAATAAAATACAAAAAATATACAATGAAATTAACTCTATTGCAGCATGAGGCAATAAAAAAGCAAGCCAGAGGAATTCTAAAATTCTGATGTTGCACTGCAAACGTTGTCCCAATCAAAGCAATCGCAGGCATATGTACTGTAGCTTGTGCAGCCAAAACTGAAATGAATCCCATTAAAGCCTTATTCAAAAGCGCAAAGCTCAAGCTCTAAATACACAAGGGGTGGAATAATGCAAAAGAGGCAAATGCAAATCAATGATTTTCTTCAACATAACTTGTGTTGGTCTTGCACTGTTTTACGAAATCATCTTAACAAAAATGAATATACCTTTAACATTTGCTTTTGGCTTAAAAGTGGGATTATGAGCTATACCATCTCGGAACTTTAAAATGCAGTGATCCCGAAATTTCCGAAATACTTCCACTATGGTGTTTTCATGAGTGCCATGGATTGGATTAATCATCGAATTACTAGATTTAAAGTTATTTTGATGCAATCCCATTGATCCCAGACAAATATTGTTGCGAGTTCCAATGCTAGCATTGATATCAATGTTGTTTTCATCTTTTGCATGTCCTTCCATCTCGATATCATCTAAACACTGCCCCCACAAACATGTATTATATCCCACACATAAAAACGACTACCAATATGGTTAATGAATTTATTATGCAAATACTTATAATTACAAAACACACTTCAACATTTAAAAAAGTGATCTGGTAAACACTCAACAATTGTTATACTAGTCTAGACTTAGCCAAGTGGCTACATAACCTGCTTTATCATCCTTTGAAAATAGGTAATACGTAACATTTTCAAAACACTTATCTGTAGAAAAGCACAATTTTGTGTGTCAGTTAGCTAGCTGAATCATGTTGTCTTGGATCTAGCAACTGCAGTACATACGCATACCATATTTATTCGATTACAAGACAATTTGCTTAAAAGATGAGTCCCATCTTTACCTTACATCTGCACAGTTTTGAGTGAACTATTTTCTCTCTAGGTAGACCTCACCTATAAGACAGGCCCCCCAATTTGAGCCTGAAATCTCAAGGAAAAATTCCTGTCTTATTAGTGAGTAAATACAGTAAGTACCAATAGCAACTTTAATTTGTGAAGACTTTGAAAGCATGGCTTTTGAGATTATTATGAACAACTTACAATGCACGTAAGTTGCAAGGAACTCTTTGGATTGATCAATTGGCAAAACCAATTTCAAAAGTTTAATAATCAGGAGAGTTCTGGTCAAAAGACTGAATTAGAGTTCTATTGCTAACCCTAATCTTTTGCCAGCAACTACAATAGGTAACTTTATGAATAATAAATTAACAATATGTTTATATACATGATGCTTATTTTTTTGATGGGAGTGGTGGTATGGTGTTTATGGTACCCGCCTTGCAGTCAACAGGCTTGGGTCAAACCCTTTGTTGAGTCTAACAAAGATTTTCAATAGCAGTATTCATATCTTCCCCACTTGAAGCACACCACAAAAGACATGGTGTGGAAAAAAAGCCAGCAAGTTTGCTGGTTGTTTACTTGAGTAAGGCACTTTATGGGAAACCATCATCTTTATGTGGCAATAAATGGTGAACATTTTAAGGCTAACCACCCGTAGTTGGATTATTTTAATTACAAAAGTGTTGAAAAAGGGTCTGCTATTAAAGCTCTATTGTGTACGTACATACATCGGCAATAAAGATTGATTGAGTCATCATTTGTTAATGATAAATGATCATGAGAACTTATTGAACTCATTAAACACAAAAGGAGCAGACAGTTAGGGAAAGCAAAACGGCCCTACGGTCTTTGAGTCAGCAGTCACCCATATGTGCCATTACAGTCAGCTCAAATCATAATTTGAACACAAAACAAGTATTTCATGCACACCCCAGTTCTGCTTGGCTTTGCAGCAAGCAACACAAACTTTGACCCTTTAACTAGCTGTCGTTTGATTACAAGCTGTAATACTTTGTCCACTTCACTACAATGCAAACAATAATGCAAATTGTCTGTACAATAACACTATAAATAATAATCGTACATCTTCACCAGAATCCCTTAACTCCAGGCAAAGGCTTCTAGTACCTGGAAGCAATCAATGAAATTTACAACAGAAATCTGCATTATAGTTGCTTCCAGTTCTAATGAACTGGATTAGATATTTCGCTAATATCTAAATCTGCTGAGATCAGGGAGTATCTCGACTCAATAACCAAAAGGTTCCTTGATGCTCCCTGGCTTTTGCTGCACGTGCTTTTTTTTCTTTTTGTATCATTACTGTCATTATTGTGTCAGTCCGCAAAAGCAATAACAACTAAACTCTCCCTCTCCTTCTTTTATGAAAGATGAGAGCGCTTAATACAATATACTTACAGGCCCTACCACATAGTACATGTCTATGACACGTATGATGTCTAGTGATGTCAACTAAACCTAGCCTTAACCCTAACATGGTATAATGCGGACATTGCAAAAATGTACTAATTGGAACTAAGTTGCCTACTAGTATATCATCACTTCTTATCTTCAAAAAGCATTTTGCTGGTCCATAGTTACTTTTAAATTCTTTTATATTTTGCAAGGCACAACCTGATTATTTGTCACACAACTCACTCGAAGGCAGACAAACTGCTTTTTGGCAATTTAACAATTGCTAATCTCTTTCAAAGCTTAAACCATAGATGCATCAGTCTTGAAACCAATGCATCAGACATATAACCAAATGCATCAGGCATATACCCAATACAATATATTGGTGAATAGAAAAATTTTGTAGACTTAGGCAAACTCAAAATCAAATTTTACAATTTTTTTGACATATACACTTATAGCCATCATCAACAATGCAACCCTTTTAGGAGCAATTCTTGTAGATCAAGTCGTTTTGCACACAAAGTAAATACAGTTGAGTTACATTCAATACCTTCACTTCCTGTCACTGGATCACCTTTCATCAGCTATTATTAGAACAACTTATTATTTAGACTCACTTCATAGCTACCAATACTGCTGGCACCACACCTTTCTGCTAAAATCAATGCAATTAAACAGGGAAAAGTGCCATGAAGTTCTTTTCCCAAGATGCAATAACAAAACCATCATGTTAGGTTTGAACACGTGACCACTGCTGCCACAGGCAGCATCCAACTCATTTGACCACAATACCAATCAATATGATTCACTATGCAGCATAGAACACCAAAATATTGAGTAAACCATGCATTGCAAAAATATACAACAAAGAAGAAAAAATATAACGTGGGTGGGCATATTTAAATATGCATTACAACAAATGTGTTGCATCATATTAAAAACTATTTAATCATATACACATAAGAAACACAAATAATGTACTCTTAAAAACACAAATGGTGTAATACAACTGCAATTTTTTATTCAGCTTCCAATTGAATTACAATTATGTTCGTGGTACCTAAACAGCGCAAATTTTGCTTAACTTTACATCTATCATCAAGCCTAAATCATGTGCCAATAGCACATTTGTCTATGCATTTTTGAGACTGTTCCTGTTGTTGCAGCCACTGCAACTTTAATGCATACATGCACAGCTATCGTGACAATGAGATCTAGCTACTAAGAGTCATATGAGTATGAAGATGTTACAAACCACAAACCGAAAGTTACCAACAGCAATGTTAATATATAAACCGAATGAAACCTACGAAAAGTAGCTGTCATGATAGAAGTGACTAGTCGCCATATGGAGTGCACTCTTTTGACATCTAACTACAGCCAGATGCCTGCCGTTGTGCTACACTGTATTGCCAAACTTAGAATGCTACTTCAACTAATGCTTTTACACTGGGTAGTTTGTAATCTTTTTGAAAGGTAACTAGATCATAGATGACAAAAGTCGTTAGTTGCTTTTAATACTTTGTTGGAGAAAGTATGTACCATATGCCTATACAGTCATTGTTTTTGTAGTACTGGCACTGGTATAGCTCTAACCAACCACCTCTGTGCTTCAACTTCTTTCTTACAGACAAAAAGTGGTGTGTGGCTATTGCTTTGCAAAGTAATAATTGATCACACATCACTTTCCATTCAAATAACGTCTTGCTTTTACCTTTCCAAGTCTTATTCAAATAGCTGATACACCATGTATCTAACAGAAAAATAATTCTGTTTAGCATATATACTGTCATAAAGCAAGAGATCTGATCTCCTACTCAACAGTACGCTCCAAAGTAACTGCATAGAACTTTCTATGTCAGCTATTATGCTGTGCTGCAAGTGGTACTAAATAAGCATAGAACAGAAAAATTATGCTGATTTTAGGACAGGCCCTAACCCAAATTGCGATCGTAACCTTAAGGCAGTGGCTATTTTGTCAATGATGCCGTTTTACCTCAAAATCTATTTTGCTGTTAACCATTTGTATGTCTTCAAATAAGCATATTTGCTATAATGCATGGAGTGATGCTGTGGTGTAGTAGAAAGTGCTGCTGCCTCCTAATGCAATGGTTACAGATTTGAGTTTTGCAGGCAGGGTACTTCCACAGAGGCAATGTACACCCTAACCTAACTCTAAGCTAGTTCAACTCTAAATGTACTATGCTTGTTTAGTGAAGGCAGTAAAGCCCCAACCCTAACCAACCCTAACTCTAACCTCACCTTAACCCCAATTTTATACATATATACTATGTCTGTTTACTGGTTTAGTAGTACTGCTGTATAGCTGTACTAGTGTACTACTTGCTTGCAAAATAAAACTTTAACTTTGCGTGAGAAACCTGAATAATCTAATTCAAAGCAAGCAGCAACCAAGACTCACTCACTCGCTACCTAGGGTAGTCAGACAGCTTAGCCTATGAATACTAACAAAAAAATTTACTCATTAAACAGTTAAACAACTGCAACAAAGCATATTTTAGATATTAGGCTATTACTTCATTTTTGAGCGACATTAACCACATAGAAGGTGGTATATTAGCAATAGTCACTAACATTTGTTCTAAAAAAAGTCGCCTACAGCTTTGAGCTGGAGGCGCATAGTAACTAGGCTTGTTGCAGAGATCGCTTTGACTGCCTGCCTGCAATGCTTCAACTGTTGCACCACTAACTATACCTAAGACATATAGACTTGATCAGCACAGAAACAAACCTTGAACTACCGGACCGGACTTTTACCTACAGTTTTCATTGGTCAACATCAAGTGTCAATTTTAACTTTATCACAAATGTTTACGTTGTGAAAACCGGTTGTTTTAAACTTCCAATCGGGCTTCCAGCAAATTTTTGGTAAATGAAGTAAAAATTTAAAGAGGTGTTGCCAATATAATTATTTAAGTAAAAAATTTTTTTAATTAAAACGAAATTTTATAGAATGGTAAAACTTCAAATTTCTAAATATGGCAATGCCTCACCGGCATTCTCAATTTCCCTTTACCCACACCAGCGTTTCACATGCCAGCCACCCACAGGTCTACCATACAAAATTAAACAGCGTGGGTTGAGGAAAGTTGAGACTCTGGGGAGGTGAGGCATCACCAAATTTAGAAATTGGAAATTTTTAAATGTATTGTACAAACATTTAAAGATAATTTAGTTTTGATCTAATACACTAGACACTACAGAGCAAATAACACTAAACAAATAAACAATGAAAGTAGTGCAATGCAAAATTGGCTTATTCAAAACAAAATTATCTAGAGTCTGTGTAGCTGGATTATTACACTTTTCCAACTAAGAAACAAAATAGATGTGTTGCGCAACCGCAAACATCCGACTGTAATCCAGTTTAAAATGAGTGCACTCCGTGTGGCAACTAGTCACTTCTATTATGAGTGCTGCTGCACGAAGAAGGCGATCCGTAAATAAAGCCGGGCGTAGTTGGTGACTTTCTACTTGCGGTTTGTAGTTGAAGTTGCTGCAGATGCAAATGGGCTTTACGCTTATGAGGAAATCTCCAAAAAGGGCAAAAAGAAAACAAAGTTTTCCATTATTGAGGCTCTTCAGTTATGTGTATCCGTCCAGCAGGGAACCGAACTTTCAAGATGTTGACTTTCTAGTTTGTGGTATGTACTACTTGATCACCTGGCTGAAAGCCATTGCTAATGTTATAGCTGCTTTTGTAAGTGGCGATTTCGTTCCTGGCTTTGTTACTTATGGAGTGCATAGAATCAAATACGCTGTGTATCTCCACAGCGGCACCTAACGACCAAGATTTCGCCCAATAAGACGTAAGCATCGATAAAATTTAGCATCTGGTGCTCCCTAATTATTTGTGTATGACTACCTAATTATTGCTACAAAGAGTGTACATATTGAGAAAAGAAACGGCAACCTTTCTTAAAAATGAAAACATGAATGCTACCGAATTTCTCAATTAAGAATGGACTTCCAACTTGGCATTTTTGTTCGACTAAACATCACATTTGAACAACCTGAGTTAGCAGCTTTAGGGAAAGCTCCAATCGTAGCCTATATGGTCACCTTGCTACACTGCAAAAGAACGACCTTGTTAGCAGTATTTTATTTGTATCAGTGATACGGCATTTGAGAACTGAGTTTTCATCTCGCTTTAGTGGCATTTCGTTCTCGCAAAAAATGATACCAGGTTGTTTAGTACTTCATTTTTGATATACAGGTCGACGCTGTAGCAGAAAAATATCAAATGAAACTAATTGAGCTGCAGTGTAGCAACGAGTCAAAATCAAACTTTCACTGTGAACATGTATTACTGCTTGACTTTTGTAAAAATATCTTGAATTCAAACAAATTAGGCCTACAAACTTGCGAAAAAGATGGCATCCATCTTTGGCAGCATTTATGCGTGTGAACAATTATTTTCGTCAATGAAACTACCCAAGAACAAGTTGAGAGCACAAATTACTAATGAACATTTGCAAGATATAATGCTTCTTTCCTCATCGAACTTGTCACCTGAACTTCATAAACTTCCAAATAAAAAACAACATGAAATATCACATTAACGTTTTCCTGTCGATACCAAAAAGCTTATGTTGTACTTTGTGCTGTCGTTATGAACTGTTAAAATAAGCAGTAAATCTGATCAAAACTTCATTAATTTGCAAGTTTTAACAACAACACTGTTAGTGATAGATTAGTACAGCCCTTTGAGACCTCGAAGGTTTTAGTTTTGGCCCGCGGCTAGAAAAAGGTTGCCGATCCCTGATCTAAGGGATTGATTTTTTGAAATGTTTGATATTCTAAACGTGGAAGTTTGATCTAACGCATAGAGCCTTGACTCATGGTTTGAAGTTTTTTGAGTAGTCCAACTTTATACCCACAATAGCTTGAAGTGGCTTCGACTCTAGGTTAAGTTAATTAATGATATTATAAGAAAATGACAACACTGCAACAGGTTGCGTAGTAACAAGGGCCAAAATTTTATGAAATTTTACTTGAAAAGAGCTGAATTTATGTCATAAAAATCGGATCAAAACAAGCGAGATCCTAATCATTTTTCATTCTGGCCACGTCTATTGGGGCAATCTTCAATTGAAACACAAGTTAATGGGTACCTTAATCAACCATACCAGATAATAATTATTGCCAAAGTGATATGCCTATGGAGAAAAACATGTCGATGGCTTGGCCACCTAAGCAGAATGCTCCAAAAAAGGTTCACTTGTCAAATCCTTTTTGCCACACTAACTTCAAAAAAGACCACTTGGCCGCCAAGAGCTAGGTGGATGAGATGTATCTGCTGCTTTGACTTAGTCAAGTCGTAGAACTGAAACAATTAAGTTAGATCACGTACCGTACTGTAGCTGGAGATTATGAGGTTTACCAGAAACTCTCAGAGTTGCTGGCCCACAATCGACTGAGGGGAAAAGCGAGTTAAGAAGATGTATGTTTTAGTGTGTAACTCATACAATAAAAAGCTCATGATATGAGTGACATTTTTTTCATCTGATCTGTCGTGTAAAATTGTTTAAAGCATTCTCACATCATCACATACATTCGTAATATCTTCCACATCATCACACAAAAGCTAGCTCAAAACTGGTATGTTTAAATGGTAAATTTGCTGTCTGCATTAAAAGAAATGAGACTGTAGCAATATTTTTCACTTTGAAAATAAAACTCAAGCCAAAAACAAGTCCCATCAAAGCAATTGTGTTATTTTCTACAGAACTGGACGCGAAGATAATAGTGAAAATTATATCCGCTAGATTGCGTCCAAGTGCTACGTTTTGTAAATTAAAAAGTTTTTGTAACGATGTTGCATCTGTGATCAACGCACTTTGCGGCAATTTCTTCTGCTAGATGGTACCTCCTGTAGAAAAAACGCATTGCGACAATAGCAACTCTGAAACAGATCCGAACGCAAGGAGCGATTGAAAGATTGACTAAAAGTGTTGTCCGTGACTAAAGAACAAGAATAACTTTACTCAAGTAATGAAAAAATTTCTAAATAGACCTGTGAATGGCAGCAACGCGCAAATCTTAAAAAAATTTTTTTACCCAATTCGGAGCTGATCTCCCCTCTTCTCTTACCTATTTTTAATTCAACAACAGAAAGGTTATTTCGAAAGCTTAGACTAAATCAGACTAAGCAGAAACGTGCCTGGTTTTCAACATGAAAGGCTAGAGCCTAGGTGTAGCTCACTAGGTAAACAAAAAAGCCAGGAACAATTGATTACCTGTTGTCGTTAACTTCACCAAACAATAACTTGTAAGTAATAGTTAATATGCACTCTGAAACTACTTTGCTGAAGCTTCATTGTCACGACACAAAAGCGATCAGTTCCTCATATTGCTTTTACAGGCAGAGAAATCAGAATTACGCTGCGCAAAGTTTTTACCATGATAGGAAATTCGATTCTAACAAGCACAATGAAAATGGCGAGATTTGATTCTGAACCGGATATTCTCCTTAACTGTCGACGTGTACTTAAAATGCTATTTGATCACATGATGGTCGGTCACACAATATTTCAAAACCGAAACAATGTTGTGCGGCATTCCATAACCTGTACGGGCTCCATATCTCGTCAAATCATGTAAAAGACTTTCAAAAGGATATTCATCAATCTCCTGCTTTACGATCAGCGGCAAGGGCAGTGAGGGTAATGATTAGGAAACCGTACAACAGGTACTCAAAATTAATTTATGGTCATTGGGCGATAAGAAACAAACTATGCGTTTAAAATCACCAAAAGCAGCGTAGAGTTTCAACTGTTCATTGTTACTTACAGGAGAAAGACCGGAAAGTACCACCCAAAAAAAGTTAACAACGAATATGCAGAATGAAGGTTTTATGAGAAATAGAATTACTTTATTGGGTTGGTACTGCCTTTTTATTTTTAGGATTTCAAAAGCTGTAAAAACGGTTTTATAAGGAAAAGTGTTATGTAAATGTCAAAAATTTGGTTGAGCAACTTTTGAGCAATGTCGGTAGTTAACCTTGAGCACGCAAACTTCGTTTACAGGTAATATAATAGTTTTTATTCGAGTAGCATTGCTGGAATGGTCCTCCAATTTAAGGGCTGGGTGAAAGGAAGGAAGTAAAAACAGTTTCGCTGAGTATTTTCCGAGGGAAACCCCCGCTGGTGGTTTGTTTTCATGTCACGCTCATCTCGTGCTTATTGCTAGAATCAAATGGACATGTCAAGACTTGCCATTCAGCAAGATAATAAAAGAGAATAACAAATGAGCGTGCAAAAATAATAGTTTTGGGGAAGCACCCTGAGAAACAGCTTTTTTTTTTTCTTTATAATCATTACGCAACGGCATGAAAGCTTCAGTTGCTGTTAGTACTTCGAAGAGTTAGCTGCGTGTGGTATTTAAGTGTTACTGAGATATACAAAACTTTTATTTGGAAAATATGGTGAACACAATCAACACGTTCGGAATTGTGCCTAGAAATAACAGAAATTCTGTAACAGGTAAGAAAAGTGTTTTAGTCAGAAATCAGTGCTTTAGAATACAGAGCATTTTAACTTTAGCTCAAGAGTTTTTCCATACACTTAACAGCAAATTCGCCTAGTGTTTGATATTTGATAAGATACTGCAAGACATGGCAGTGAGATTTATTTCAGTTACATAAGAAATGCTTTCTTATTGGCAACAATATCATGGTTAAATAGTTAACTAGTGTACACTTCATGCAAGTTAAAAAATTTTCTGTACAAAAACAACTTTGTTGTTGATAGCCACATATATTACTACTTTCGGTTTGCTGCCAGTTTTGCAAGGCTACTTTTTGTCAGTTTTGTAGTTGCTAATCAAATTACTAAACACAATTTAACTTGTGTCAACACGAAGCTACGAATTGTACAGTTACAAAATAGTTTCAAACCTGTGACTTCTCTTACATATATTATCAAGTCATTACAAAATTAAGCGTTTTAAATATTTGCATATCAAATACCTATTACCAACAGTTTGTACTGGGAAAGCAAGCTTAAAGTTTTTACTGGATTGAAATTTGAAATCTTCGGGATAAATCGGGTTGTTTTTGGCGGGTATTTTTTGAATAATTCCCACTTGAAATTTATCGAAAGTCCGTTCGCCACCACACGCCTATTTACAAGCGTAACTAATCAATTTTTTCGGCGCAACGGTCAACCTATGTAAGTCAGTTATTTTGAGTTCAAAGCAATCGGAGAAATGATTTACTTTTAAACTAATAGCAGGTGAACAGTGCAAATCGGCAATATCAGTTTACAAAAATGTGCAAGTCCATGATATGTTCAAGAATTTTCAAAAAGACATAAATCTTTTGTAGTTATTGACTGCTTGACTTGTATTAAATATTTTTTTCTTAGTTTGTAAATTTTATAACAAAATTTTTGTTTTACAGATATGAATTCTATCAATCATCTGAGACAAGGTGCCCAATGCGGAGTAGATAACCATTCTTACTACATCGATCAATCAATGTTTTCGCCCGCCAGTTGTGAATATCAAGGACAACAAATCACCGCTCAATCACCAATTATCCCGCCGAAGCCAAGTCCTAGTTATATGGATAATGATGTCCAATTTAATTATCCTGATGTGCGTCCATCTTACCCAAACAATTTTCATGGGCAGGTGACCCAAAAAATGCCCTGCCAAAAAATCGGATCTGACCCCGAACTATTTGTTTTGGACAGACAATATTCGTTGACCACCGTGATGGAAGTAATTGATAATCACGTCATTGACGATGAAGCTTCCTATTCTTTCGGGAGTTGTGAACAAACTGATCGTAATGTAAACACCCAAACAATTCAGCCACAAGACGTGAGGTTTAATCCTCAAGGTTTTTTGACAAAATCCAAACCCCAACTCACTGTTCTGGCGCCTCCTGCCTCAGACATGAGAGAAGATAAACTCGCATCCAACGCATATGGGAGCAGCGTCTCTAGCAGTCCCGGAGGAATGAATCTTCCTCCATATCAAGAGGATTTTATTCAGTCCCCGGTTAGTAGTTACTCAACCTTCAACCAACAATCATCTACTTCTACAAACTATAATAGTGAAGGTAAGTTGTGTGTTATTGTCGCATCTCTCAGACATAGATAACTAAAGAAAATCTCTGCAAAATCAAAACAAACATGATGCAAATACCAACATCGAAGCTAGATTAATTTTAGATATTTTAATCTTGCTTCAATGGGTAAAGAGCGATTTTACTTGTTAAAAAATTATCTTTGAATTGTGAAGATCAAACGGGTGATATTTTGGGTGTGGAAAATCGATGCCATATTGTCTCATCATCCATTATCGATCGTCCGCCATTTTGGCTTCGTTACGCGCGCTTTTCGCCTCCGCAAAAAGCACGTGATGGTCTTGTGTTTGTTCTCGCCCACGCTTGACAGTTCGAAGTTGTTACTGCTGCATAGCTTTCTTGAGAAACTCCATCCATCGGTTGTAGGTTAATCTGCAGAACTACATCCCAGTTTGAAGTTTAAATTTTTCTGTCGCCGTTATGATGTAGCTCAGTCCCAGCGATAGCTTAACGGCCTTGACTTTAATTTTACTTAGGTAAACTGCTACGTTTTATTTAGGGGCTTGAAAATGTTAGTTCGTTTCTAACGAATATTTATTTTTACAGCGTATACATCGACTGTTCTTCAAGCCACTCAAGATGTAGCGTCGCCATACCAAGACCAAAGCTACGAATATCAATACGATGTGGAAACACCCCCATATTTACAGAATGAAAATGACCCGAATTACAACGACGTATTTTTAAATGACAATAATCAGTTTCCGTCTTCCAATCAACCGTCTAGCTACGACTCTACGCTTCCGTCGCTTATACCCAATACATCTTCGTCGAGAAGCAATATCAATACTTCAAGTTACTCTTCTCCATCTTCATCAATCGCTCCATTGCACCCCGTTCAGACTCCGTCCCAAGCACTAGTAGAACACTCCTTCCAATCTTCGCATCAGCCCTCAACATATCCCTCCCTGTCTTCGTCCATGGATGCGGTGCACTATCCTCAGCCTTCGCCTCAGCCGTGGCCTAATAATGACCAAGTGCTTGCAATAGCTGCCGGTGGAGCTAAATACGAGCTTGAAGAAATTCATGAATTTGATGAAGACTTGACGCCTGAAGATCTAAGCAGGCGTAAACAAGATATAAAGCGTATCCGCAATAACAAAGCATGCCGGGACTCGCGACAGAGACGGAAAAAAAGGAAACTGGATCGAGAAAAACTCGCCCAAAATTTGGAGGTTGAAAACCACATGTTAAAAGAAAAGATCCGTCGTCTGGAAAAAGAGGTTAAATTGACCTATAAGGAGGTTCAACGAAGAACCACGAAATCTTGAACTTTTTGACTTTTATTTAAAAATTTTTGAACTGCTTCTTTGGTACGGAGACAATTTTATTGTCGTTACATTTTAAATAACTTTGCATGTCATTTGGTGCCATTGCTTCCTTTTGTTTTTGTTTTAACTTTACAAGGTATCAACCCATTGTGACTGGGCATAATTAGCCTTTTCTTGGAACGAAGTTTGTGAAACTTTATACCTTGGCTTAATAGTATAGCAATTTTACCAACATTTGCTGAAAATGCTGCTATTATTTGTTCCGTGCTTGAAGCTTGCTTAGATCAGCCATTTTGGTGTGCGCGTTGGAGTTACGGCTTCGACAAATTGTTTAAGTTGCTAAACATCCTTTTTGTTTCGGCGAACACCAATTTAGCTGAACAAAAAAACACCTCTTCCAAGCTGGTGAACAAACATAAATTTATCGAGACCAAGCCCTTTTAAAAACTGCCTTTATGGAGCTTTGTATTGCCAAAGATATTGGTAAGTGGAACTTTCAAGGAGTAACGATTTTTTGTCGTGACGTTAAGAACACTTCTTGCAGTACGTAATTGTTTACCTTTTTCTATGTTTGTTTATTTATTTTCTATTTGCTTCTTTGTGACACCTATGTGTCAATCCTTGTTAATTTTTCTTTGGTTTTTCTGTGTTGTTGCTTTGTTATTTGGCTCCATTATATTGGGATGAAATGTGACGATGAAGCATTGAACCTTAGGAGCAGGAAAGGCTGATACTTAAAAAGTAACTTCTTTCAAAGTTTTTTTCTTGCATTATTTGATTTGTATTATACCGTATTTTTTTTGTTGTATTTAAAGTGTTTTGAAGTTTCATTTTTCTTAGTATGCGTTGGTTTTATATTTGTATCGTGGACATTTTGCAATTTTGTTCGTTTGCTCTAAAAAATAAAAAAAGTTTTATCACTTTGCCTCAATTTTTGTAACAGAATGGTATAAGGTATTGACAAACACACTTTTTATCGCACTAGAAGTTTAATTTAGTAAAGTTATTAATTGTAAAAATTAATATTACTGATGGGCTTGAGCGCGACGGTGTAATGGCTAAAGCATCTTTTTTGCACTCGGTAAGCCTTGGTTCGCTTCCCTTTACGAGTCACATTAAAGCTTTTAAACGATGTGGTATTTTCGTGCCACTTATTTGTCGTTTGGAAATATGTACAAACTGTTGTTGTTGGCACTAAATGCAAAACTGAAATAAACCAACTATTTTTTGTAAAGACGAAACCCTACCGAAGTAGAAAAGGCTAAAACTTTCAGATATTTAAATTTGCATTTGCTATAAAGTGAATTTGCAATCAAAAATTGCAAGAACATGAGAGGCTATATTTTGCTTGTGTCGGTTAAGAGACCTGTATTTCGGATGAACTGGGAACTTGGAGGGTCCAGAAAGGTATGCTGGGGGAGAGCGTCACTTTTTGCGAATGGGAAATTCGCAGTTTTATTGATGACGAAATTATGACAAGCCATCGACAAATCTAAAGGCACTTCCCTATCAGACTCTTGGCTAAAAAAGCTCTAACAAACTCATCGATTTTTTTCAGAGATACGCTCAAATCACAATTCCTTGACACCTTCTGGATCCACCAGAATGACAAACGAAAGGCGGGGCTTTGGCCCGAGCTTATTTGGGCTACTGCTGCCTGTTTTATGAGTGATTTATCGAATTTTGACTTCAAAGAGATATTAGAATAATACTTTATGGCTTATCTACAAGCTTGGCTTTGAAAACAGGAAAATGGCTTTCGAAATAGGTCAACGGCGGTCTACCATTACAATGATAAGGTTTATCATTTTAAATGCTATTGAATTGCCCTGCTGTCTACCTGTTAAATTCCCTTGAAAAACAACAAAATTGTTAATTAAGTCACCATACACCTGCGTAACAACAACGGCACGCGAATTCAACTGATACATAATGGAAAGCGAGATTTCCAAATGTATTAACAACTAGATCATGTAATCTCTGTGACGTAATAAAGCAGTAATATTAAACTAGTTCATTTTGCTGAATAACAGTTATATTAAAGCAAACAAAGATGTTTGCCTGGTCGACATGTTTCATTTGATTGATATTAAAAGAAAAATAATGAAGAAAATCGGAAAGATAAACAAAAGATTCGGCAGGTGAACAAAGGACTGACAAGTGCTACTTCGCAGGGGGTCTTAGCAGCGGTTTTTTAGTTGAGTAAATACCACTTGACAGGCAATGTCTCGATTTCGTGATGAAGAAGGTGCTATATTTAGAAAATGTACTAAAGGATACGTCATGATTGACATTAAAACATTTGTGATTTTAATTGTCAGGACACAAATATCATTATCAAAGTTGATGACCCCTCCAGCCAAACTAATCGGCTGCTTTATGATCCAAATAAACATTTTTTTGAAATGTTGCGATAAAATCCATACACATCTACTAAAGCTTTGAAAGTCGCAGAAGACAACAGCCTGAATACTGGTGTATTTAGAAACAAATAATAGGGGGGGCGGAGATTTTGAAACGGTAAAGACTTTTTTAAGATTCATTTTTTTAACCAAAACTTTCGCTCATTTTGGTCCTCAAACAGACGTGATGAACTATTTCTTTTCCCATTCTTTGCTGCTGTCTTGCCGTTTGGAAGGTGATCGCCCTTGAATGCACCACTTGATCCAAAGTTCTATAAACATTTTATGGTGAATAATTAGTACTTTGAAGTTCATTAATCCTCAGCCCAAGTTAAGTCAATATCTAATTTCAATTTGTCAACATGTCAACGATTGTGTGTTAGCAATAGGTCGCGTTGTGTTGCCACAGCAACGAAAACGAAAGTGATTCAGTCGAACTGCTGGTCGTGTGACTCACCGAGGTTATTCGAGTCGCGCTAATTGACATTTGAAAACTTATGAAAAATGACAAGCAATTTGGCAACGGTTTATTCTAAAACTGTATTTGCACTTTGCCCAGAGACTAAATATAACTTTCAGCGATTGTGATAACATGTTAAGCCAATTTCATAACTGTGGTAAAAATGATTAATCTTTCGAAGCGTCACAAAGAATTAGATTTTATTTCGAGCTCGAATATTTGGCATAAACAAACGCATTACACAATACAAACGCGAACTTGTAATTTAGGTCGATTTAGAGCTGAGTAGATCGGTTGACTTCCACAAAAATTTCTACCATAATATGAAATGCTAATGAAATGACAAAAGGTTATTTATGCGTGATTCGGGGGTGGAAGCATAGGTGAAAAATATATATGAATGCTTGCTAATCAATTTTTCGAAAAAACAAAATCGTCAGAGGACAGCGTATGTCCCACAACCTTAAAGTCACCGAACTACTTTCGACAATGTTAAGCCAAACTTTTTCTTAAAAACTGGTGGTGGCAGCCTGCTATATTTGTGGTTAGCAAATTTTTTCTATCGTAACCCTTAATGAATTTCAGTCCATTTTTTAAGACTAACTTTCCCTATTTTTAAATTAACGATGTTTTTGCTTAAGTTAAAGATCATCCTTTTGAAACCGTTTGTTTTGCTCAGACTCCTGGGTCAAACTGCCTTTTATCGCTGGATTTGCCCGTTTTAAGATATGCCATGGTTTAGAATCGAATATAGACCATGAATAGATCTTTTTTGTCATCAGCCAAATGCAACATTTTTTCGATTCACGCGGCGCCTCTGAAAAAGTCTCGCGGCGTACTTAAGCTTGGTGGCCCCTGCTTTGAAAACCGCTGTTCTACATTTAAAAATGGCTTTGAATGACACTGCGTTGCTATTTCAGGTTTGGCAAGCCTATTGAAGCTTAATTACCTTGATATATTATTTCTCAGATTGCTCTTCATTAATGGATTATTCTAAAATAAGGAGCGTTTATGATATATTGAATAACCATTAATCAGCATGATTACGACAGCGCTGTTATGGAAAAACAGCTGCGTTGGTAAACACAATGACTCGCGTGCGAACACGTGGGAGAATTTATGGAAAAACAAACTAAAAGTTGGCAATTTATTCTCTTTAAGAACTTTCTATTGTGTGCTATAATCAGTTCTTTTGTTTTAATAATTACTTAGCAATTGTATCCAAGCTGCGCAATACTGTATACCTTAGCCAAAAAACTGACCTATTGTCAAGCCTGAGCCTGAATCGAACTCATATCCCGATTGGCAGACCCAATGACGAATTCAAAAATGTTTAAGGAGGTGGCAGTTGCGAACAAGTCTCTAAGATCTTTCACCCAATTTTCACCGCTTTTAATATCTTTTTTGAGAGTTATCCAAAACTTTTTACTCAGATATATGACGGCGGAGGAGGGGGGGAGTTCGCTCGTCACCGCATCTACCTAGGAACTGACCCAAAATTAAACGAATACTCAGGCTTTTATTCCTCATATACAGAGCGGCAAGCAGTTTAAACATAACTTGAGACGCAGTAAATCTACCTGGTTGCTTCATTTCACTTCGTTGCACATTTCATTTTTGCATCATTGACTATATGGAACAAAGCCCCTCCTCCCCTCCTAGCGGGCATGTAATAAAATCCTGTTTTTATAGAACCACAGTTTGATAGGATTGTAGAGCAATAATACTTGGTGGTTGTTGTTTCCCCGAATTTGAGTCTCTATAAAGAACAAGGTCTAGTTAAATATTGCTTAAATTTTCTTGAAATCTAGTGCTAAGTTTTTTTAAACCTAATCCGGGATTCGATTTGAACTTGATCTGAACCCAAAGCACGACCTGTTTATCAATTTTGAAGTTGCGACACGATAATGATTTTTCCGTTTTCTACAAATTGCAATTTGTTATCTTTGAATTAAAAGAGATGGGACAATAACAACCTAAGTAAAGATCTGTCTGCAAAGGCTGCGACAAACTCGCTTGGCCAAATCATCTGAACTCAAATAACTTCCATCAATTAGAAATTGCAAAAGCAAAAACAGTATTCTGCTTGCTACCATTGGTGTATGGCTTGTTAGAAGTTCTGAAAAGAGGTAGGTTTTTGAGGTCAACTCGGTTTACGAGCAATCTTTTCAGCCCTCCTGCTGCGCCCAGCAGCAAAAGAGCAGTGAAAAGCTAATTATTTGGAGCTTTTCATATCCAGTGACACCACTCTTGGCCTTTTCCCGACTGGCATAAAACTATAAGCGCAGTCACATTTAGGCAAATAAAAGGTTGACAGCAGCCAAAAAATCTCTGGCAACCCTTATAATCTGAGATCGCAGTTTCCCGATTGGTAAACATTTATTACATGTGTTCTATAGCCATGCTTGTTCGAAGCCTGATTGTTTTTTCGCTTTTCTTAGTGTTTTCTCGCTAAGAACGAATGGCTTCATCCAGATAACAACGTAAATATTATTGGAATAAATGTGTTGAAAACATCCATTTAATTAGTCATTATGTGTTTTTATGCATTTATAGCATTAAAAGAATGCCTTTTTGTATTTTCTAAGGTAATCTCGTAGTTTGTGTTTATCTTAAAGAGGATTGGAAGTTGATTTTCGAAAAAAAATGCTGATTTTGATTTTAACTTTTATTGATTTTCAATTTTAAAAAATGGCGAACGAGTAAGGAGAAATGATTTATTAAGAGTATTTTCGCAGGTGGCAGTTTATCAGCAGAAAAAGTTTTCTCAAGTTGACAAACAAAAGGCGAAAGAGTCAACTGAGATAATAGCCACTTAACAAGGGTTTGCTGACAAGATAGATCAACTCTATTCTTGACTGCCGGGATACGTAAAGTATTTCACAGATCAAATTTTATTGAACAACTTTAACAAACTCAAAGCAAACAACAACATCTGAGCTAAACATGATTGAAACGTTAAGACTGTTGTCTCGTCACATCCCAAGGTAGCTTTGCTCATATCTGGTCTAAGTTTTGTTCAAGGCCACTTTTGGCTGATGCTGCAACATAGTAATTGTGTATACGACCAAATTTCAACGTGCTTAATATCTTCTTTTAACAACTGTCCCAAGACCGCACTGTCTAATTCCTTCATATCTTCAAAAATGTTCATCAGATAGACAAAAGTCGATCCTATTTCATCCGAAGCATCTTGTAATCCATGTGCGCGAGTGCATAAAAGGCTAAAGACCTTGAACCGCCTAAAAATTAGTTCTAATTGTAGGCACAACATTTCACCTCTAAAAACGGCGTGTTCAGATCTACGCATCTGAGCCTTTACTTCCAAAAATAGCCCCATATGACATTGCAACAATTGCCAAAGTTTGCAGTCTGTAATTGTTTTCAGATTCGGTAGTATTCAAGTTTCCATGTTATTGCTTCCAAGTAATGATGTTCAGGTTTCTCGAATTTGCGGCAGGCAGAGGGTGTCTTTCAAAAAAGCAGCCTTCATAATTCAGAAAAAAGCGCTTCTTTAGAAAAGTGTAGATTCTGAATCGGAGAATTCACGATTTTCCCATGAAAAGTATGGAAAGTAAATATGCTCTCGGTATCTTTCAGCCAACTTTGCATTGATATAAGTGTTTTTGAAAGTTAAAATGCAGCAACTAATAAGTCGGTCACGAAGCCTTTTCAGCAAAACAGCATCTTTAAAGCAAGGCACAATAAGAATTCTAGAGGTCGTATCCCCCGTAAATTGTTTCAAAGCAAGGTTGTGAAACTCTTGATGACGTCATAGAAGCTTTCATTCCTACGAACTTACGCGACTTTTAAAAAAATCAAAGCAGGTATTTTTACAAAAACCACAGCAGAATATGAATAGATAATGTTTTTTTCTATGGGATTTACATGGTAAATGTGACCTCTGTCATACGCTGTAAAAGATGAAATCACAAGGCATTTGCAATTTCAAGCACTATTTTGCAGACAATCTGGGTTTGAAAATAGCTACTTGCAAGCATAAAGCAACCACTTGGTCACTTGTTGATACAGAAAGGCATGTCGTGGTTGGATTCCTTTTGTTACTCCTTTATTAGAATTGAAAAGATCGAGAAAAGACTAGATTTAGTCACATTTACAGGTCTCTGAAATTTAAATACACCGCTGCTTTGAGCCCCCTCAAAAAGCCTTAGTAATTTTCGATCGTGATTTAAGAAAGATAATAAGACTGTTTATGTCAGGATTAACTTTCAAGAACAACTAACAACGAGCTGCTGGTAAAGTACACCGTAGAAGTCACAATATACCAGCAGTTTTCGCGTAGGCGTGAGTGATTCATTTGAGAGATGAATTTGATAACTTTTTTCAATCTTTTGCTTTCACTTTAGGCCTTACCTGCGTTGAAGTGTTTTTTGTTCTTCCTTCGCGAAAAAACCTTTTTGTCGGTCATGTTTCAACATCGTTCTGTTCAAACCCGCTTCAGACTAACCAATACTACTGCGTTCGAACCTCACAATGGGTATGTTGGTGCGCCCTTGGATTTGGCTCTTCAAAGCAATTTTCCCTGCTTGTAACATTTCTGCTTAAATCATGCATTTCTGCTACAAGCAGGGAAAATTGCTTTGAAGAGCCAAATCCAAGGGCGCACCAACATACCCATTGTGAGGTTCGAACGCAAGATCATTGTCAGCATAAACGTCGCTCTGACCCACTCATTCGTGTTGATGATATGTTTTTCAAATCTAATTATAGCAGGCTTCGTGGAAATTAGTTAGGCCTGTTACAGATGAATTAACTGAAATTGCTTTTTGCATTCGCAACTACTTATCTCTAGTTCAGTGAGCTTGACAAGCAGGACAAATTTTGAACGGTGGCTCGTGTTGTTTCCCCCGATTTTATACAAGGTAAACAAAAGAAAAGAAAACGCTAATACTCGAAGAAGTTTTAAAAATGAGCAAACAGACATTTCGCGGTTGTGGATGCTTAAGCCACAGAAATATTGTAGTTATGCTTGTTTTCTGGCTAATTGTCTCATTAACAATGACGTCATCACAAACCTTTATGACGTCATAAACATGACGTTAGCTAGTCCTCTATTATTACGGTAACGTCTAAAATCGCACAATTGAAATAAGAATATTTAAAAATGACGTTAACGTATCACAAAAACAACTTATAAAGATGTAATATTAATTTCTTTTTCTTGTGATGCAAATAACTGACAAATTTCACAACATGCAAATAAGTGTGGACAGAAATACAATTTATTCGAATTAAGCGAAAGCCGTTGACTTAAGGCTCCACCGCCAGTGATAGGAAATTACGCATGAACGACAAAAAAATTTGTTTTATGATTTTCAAAAAGAACCTATGATTTGTGCAACAATACAATATAAGAACTGACATAGTTCAACGACCTTGCATTGAAATAAAGAGGATCATATTTCTGACGTTGAGTAACAGATGTAATCTGTTTAAAGCAAATATTCCTTTTTTCAAGTCTACCACAAATAATATCGTAATATCCAGGGTGTCAACACTGTTTCGAAAAAGAACCAAACTTCAGACTTGCAAATTGATATAAGATCCCTATAATAGAATCAAACTTTTGCCCCTATAATAAATAAGAGTGTTAAAAGTTAGGTACTTTTCTACATGCTCTAACTTTGCTATATTGTAAACAAAGGTGGCAGAGTTTACGAGCTGCGTATGAAAAGCAGCTTACAGGACCTTACTGACAAAGTAAAGTCAGATTTTAAAAGCCAACTTTTGGCCCTGTCATTTATTGTAGGGCGCAAAAGCTTATTCACAAGCTTTAAACTTATCTACACCCAAGTGCAACACAATATGAATATGAAACATCCAATGAAAACTACGAAGAAAGTCTTATGTTACTCTGCTCGTTCTGACAATAAAACCGCAGGTTTGAGAAGAATTAAGAATGTCCAAGAGATATAGCCGACAAGAAGCTTGTATGTATTCATACCATGTGGCTATCTTGTTACAGTCTGTGCCAAACTGGCGCAAAGCTGCAGAATTTCCGGCGAAGTTATTTGCACAAATGTCCGATTCTTTCTTTCTTAAAGACTCCTAAAATAAAATAGACAGTTTCTGACACTTTTTAATTGCAACGTCTTACAAGCACTTTGACATATTTTTATCACGACTGAGTAAAATGGATTTTATTTTTCATTCTCCATATAAAAATACAATAGCAATGCACAAAAAAATGTTCCTAAAGGAGATCTGTAAATCATAATTTTATTGGGATGATTTTATTGGTCTTATTTTATTGGTCTTATTAAATCATGATTTTATTGGTCTTATTGGGACCCGGCAAGCTCAAAGACTACTAAGGCAGAGGTGCGCAACCTTTTATGTAGGCAAGCCAATCTAAAACCAATTGAAAATTTTCTGTGCCAGTCCGTGTTTGCAAGCCAAACCTATTTTACGCAAAAACAAGCTTGGCAGAACTGGCTGGTTGTGCTTTTTCACCTGAAAATGGGGTGGAGATACTTTTTTGGAGATGGATTTGTCGATGTGTTTGGATGCCATAAACACGAAATTCTTCCGCGGCCACAGAATTTTGCGTCCCAAGCAACGAAATTGCACGTCCCTGCTAAAAGCAAAAAACAAATGTATTAAGGTAGAAATGTTTAAAGTCCTTCAAAGCTGACTTTTCATTTCAAAAAACGCTTTTTTGACGCCTTTGTCTGCACCAAAAAGGAAGAATATCCACTTGTCAATGATTTCAAAGCTCGTGGTCGTTGCGAGTTTTTCCATGACGCCATTTTGCCTTGGAGTTGACGTCACTACGGTTCCCGTTCAAACAGCGAAACCGCAGTTTTTGAAATAGCTCGTTGCGTAACAAAAGACTTTTGACGCAGATTAAACCACGTGTTATCAATGACATAATTGATAGATGAAGTGAAATAACTTTGCAAAATTAAGCGAAATTAAGCAGCTTGCTGCATCAGAATTCAGATTAAACAAACACAATATCGCACAGTTTTATTTTGGCAGTTATGTCACTGCCTTAGCATTGAGACAATCTTATGATGGAGAAAGTTTGTATACAGTTTTATATTTTGTCGTTCACATTACTTAAACATAGATGATCAAGCTAGAAGTAAACAGCTAACTCGACTAAAAAAATACTCCTGGATATGTCCATCACGAAGTATATGCTCTAACGACTGTAACACGGTATCGGTGGTGTGATGCAAAACCGCAGTTGTTACTGTTTATGACATTTGTGTCATGATAGTGGTGTCACAATAAAGGGGAAAGGAGACCCCCGGGTGACGGGATTTTGGGGGTAATTCTTCAGGAGGTTTGCTTCTTAAAAGTGTAATTGGTAGTTTACAAGAAATCTTTAAATTTCGGGCGTTTTGTTTTGAATTGGTCGATCTCGGGTGACAAAGTGCACAGTGTCGTCACCATGCATTGCAGTGCTCTATAATTTTGGTATTAAACGCAAGCTGTTTCCGCTTACATTTTAGAACTGTGTGCGCTCGCGTGCTTCACTAGTGTAGGCCGGCTTTTTGTTTGTTTTTGCAAAAACGAAAGTTATGGTGAGTGTCGACATGTAATTATTGCAAAAGAATACTTCATCGCTTATGAAGTAGGCAGACGTATGCATCCAAAACACTCAACAGCATTTGCTTGGAGAAGACGCAAGTCAAAGTTGAATTTATCTTTTGAAATCGATTTCTTTCTTGCTGTTCTTGCTTGTTTGTTATTTTTATGACTCATTTTTAGGGCGCTCAACCAAAATTTTTGCGAAGAGGTGACGGAGGGAGGTGACAAAGAGGAACTAACCAACCTACTTCCTGTCATTGTCGGATGCTACCAAGTAATAAATCTCACCACTTCTTGAGGCAAAGAGTCACGGATAAAAAGGGGAGGTTGAGCCTGCGAAGCTCCTCTGGTCGCTTGCGCACTTGATTGTTTTGAGGAAAAAAAAATGAAAAATGGCCAAAAAACCAAGCAAAAAAATCAGTTTATTTCAAAATTGCAAACTGTTCTATTGCAGCCAGGAAAATGAAACTGCGTCAATAGATAGCATTGCAAATTTTTTCATGTTGAAAACATCCTACTCGCAGTTAATTGCGTCGTGTCCTTTCAATGAATTCATGCCTTCAGCAGTGACGTTGTAATGGGAATCAAGAATTATTGATTACTTAATAATTAGAGAAAAGTCATAAAAGTTCAAGAAAGGCAACTGAATGATGTCATTATTGATTACATCATCATTTAAAGCTGAAGACAGATAGAATTCTGCTGCTTGCCAAGTTAAAATTAAAATATTTTTACGACGTTTATGGAGCATTTTGCAATCAGCAACGGGATTTGTAGCGATTACAACCTGTTATTAATAACTTGTTAACTTGCTCCTTGGCGTCATAAAAAAATTATTCAATGAAACAAACATAAATTGTTTTATTGCAAACTTTCAGATGCCAAATACACATAAATGACGTCACATTGAAACATGATTAACATTGACGAGTACGTCACAAATTGCTGTTAGTTTTTTCTCTACGTCAACTGTAGCTTTGCAAATTGATTGAATTTGGATATGGCATTGTATATAATGCACAGCAGTTGTTTTTTCCGCTTTAATTTCGATCTCGTCATTATGTGGATGCGTCAAAATTAAAGAAACAAAAAGAGAATTTTTGACATGAAGAAAATACCGTGCTCAAATTATACTAAACTTTGTTGAATAGACGCACGTTGTGTCGAAGTTTGATTGATGTGAGCTGGACAAATTGTGTTAGGCCAGCTCCAAAGCTTGCTTTAATACGTTTATGAAGTCATTAATATCATTATGTTGAAACAAGCGAGTAATTGTTATGAAGTGTTTTGCCATTAAGTTTTATGAATTTAAATAAAATAAAATTTGCCGCCTTCGAATTACCATATAATTTAGATATTCTACCTAGAACTTAAAAATTGTTCGTGTATTTTTGTGATTTTAAATATCGGCACTTTTATTTTCAGACAAATAGACGTCGGACTTCTTTAAGAACAATTATTTAAAAATTGCATAAGCAATTCTAACGGACAGCAATTATGTGCCACTAATATGTTTAGACTGATTAAATAAACTGTAGTTTGAGTTGACAATGCACTGGTTCAATTACGAGCCCGGGGTCGTGCCGGAAACCTGACGAGTTGGACTGAGTGGCAAAACTATTGACCGAAGTCCGCGAGTTCAGTGCTCGGAATGTCACGCTGCTTGCGACCTGGTTATTGGATGAATCGAACTGTCGCCTCGTGTAACGGGTTCACACATTTCACTACCAACGTCTCGAGCAAAAACACTTATAGGTAGCTGTCAGTGCGAAGGCCAAGAGAAAGGTAAAGAGGTAATGCCCTCCTGAAAAGAATTGCCAAAACTCGATTTTTGATTAAGTCCCTTCTAATATTCGCTTAATATCCCGTTCATTAAAATTTTGTGGATTTCTGAAACAAAATATCATCTACAAAAAAATCAGTTTTTCACCCAAAATTTCTCCCACACTCTTCTATCATCTTGTGTTTGGTGAATTGAAGAAGTTTACAAAATCACATTATTAAGATTTAAAAATGCTCTCTTCTATCTGTTTTTAAAAATTCAAGCTCACATTTAGATAAAGATGGCAATAGCAATTTGTTTTAACATATTTTGAGCCAAAGTTGACATCCATTGTCATTTGCCTGCCAAACAATTCAAGCAAATCTCATGTTTTCATTGCCAAGTTCACAGCTTAACTTTTGCCTCAAAGCAACTGTTTTGTGACACATTGTATGCGACGCCATTGAATGAACGATTGTGACGTCATGACTGAATGAAGCAAAAACTAAATCCTGCACTTGGTCAGTAATAGCTATACCGCCAAAAACAGCATATATTTGTCTGGGTAAAATGCTTAGCTGAGGAATGGGACGATTGTATATAAAGCTTGAAAAAAGTTTTGCACAACTTCCATCTTGATGTCTATATGTGGTGCTCTCATGTAACTATTAATTGAAATTTGCGCAGCAAGCTAAATTAGGTAAAAATTTCTGTTTAGAGGACTGTTTTCAAAACAACGGTGGTATAGTTCCAGCCAATCAAATCAGACAGCTACATTTTCGAAAACGTGTATTGAACCAATGAAATGCAAGCCAAATTTTGAAATCACAAAGCTAAGCATGGTACCGTAATTAGTAAACGTGAAAGTTTGTTTAAAACAATTCCGTGCAAAATTTCTGTGACCACAAGAGGAAATAACATTTAAAAAAATTACAAAAGTAAGAACGAGGCAGTGGATGGATTAATTAACGATTTCAAAAAGTCAAAGATAAAAAACAAGTGGACCAATGGTATTTAAATGTCGAGTGTCAAGCAAAAATCGTCACCACAGCACAGCCGGCGTTCTCTGGTGCCAGAGTGGCCGACGTAGCAGTACCCATCTTGCGCGAACGTTATTAAAAGCATGAGTTTACAACCTAGGGTGGCTTGGTGCGGATTGCAAGTTCGAAACTTGTACACATAACCGCTCATGTACATAAAGGCAATGAATCGAAGCGTTCCGTTCCTCTGCTCTTTCCCAGAGTCTGATAGTATGTGCTTCACAAAAGGCCTACATCAAGTTCTATTCATCAAAAGGGGTTATAATTAATCACTGTCAAGGCCTCAATAGATGTTGATTCACAACTAACCTTCTTAGTTTTTGGTGAAGGACCAACACCTTTTAAAGACACCTCTACCCATGCACTATGTACAAAACAACTTCAAAACCAGTTTGGAGTTGACAGTAGGAAGAGCGAAGCCTTTTAGCCTCAAGCAACCAACTGTAAAGCGTCTTTGATTATCAAACATTGCAAAACGTGGCAAACTCACGAAAAATTGACTCACACCCCCCAGTAATATTCATCTGATCATACTTTGTTCTCTATGCATTTCATTCTTTGTTTATTCGTGAGGTCAAGACGTCGCAAAACACAATCAGTTTTGCTTGATGCTCTGCGCAGGCTTAACTGTGGAAAGTTTTAGTAGTTTTCCAAAGAATTGAATACATAACTGTATTTGTTATTTACCCACTCGAGAAAAAAACAACGTCACTATTTACCCGATTATGTTTCGCGTTGAAGTTAATCAATAATAACACAAAACAAACAAATTAAAACGTGAAAAGCTATATTATGAACTGATAAGTAAGCACGTAAATTTCATTTACGAACAACCGATACGCTTTATTTAAAGCTCCTAGCTACTTGTCGGTCACTAACTTCACTGAAAAGACCTGACATGTTGAAACAGCGTCACTGTCTGCAGTTCGCTCAATGTGGATCGTTGGTCTTTTGTACATTACTTCAGTCATGCCAAGTCTGCAGTGTTTTTATTGATTGGATGTAACAGATGCTTGTCAAAGATTGACAAGGCATTTGATCCATAAAGAAAGGGGTGGGAGATCCCTTTAGCTGTGGTTAGGAATCTGTTGGGAAACGTTGACCCATTAACAAGTAATACTTAAAGCCAGTAAATAGCAAACTTCAAGAAAACACAGAATTAACAACGACTACTGCATGTCCTGCATTTTCGGAGATTGACAGAGGATAAACTCGGGAAAAAACGATTTCGTCAAAATAAGGTTTTTTTTACCTATGTGAAAGCTGGAGGGAAAGGAAAAAGGAAGAAAAGGAAAAACGGTGATAAATTACCAACCTATTTTTCCCCCTTTTAGTCTCTTTCATCGACCATGAAAAGTGAGATTAAAAGGTTTTGAAACATGGCGGAAAAGAAAATTTTAAGGGGAAATAATTTCTCATAAAAACACTTGAAGATTTAAAGTTCTATTTCAAACATGCGCCGCTATTTTTTTGTGTACCCAAGGCCATCTTAATCCAACTTCGCAGATAGATAAATGGTAATCTTCCTTTTTGAAATCAATCATGAACAATGAACCTTGTTCCGCTTTCCGTTAAATGTAGGTTTCTTTACGCAGACCTTTTTTTCAAAATTAGAAAAATATATGATTTTAGAGTATTTTTTGCAAATATAATGAAAGTAACATCCTCTGAAATGCTATAAGCTGAATTTTGTGTTTTTAAATAAGCCTACAACGCAAGTCTATGTTGAAACTGCACTAAAAATAGACAACAGTTCTATCAATAAACAAGAACAATAAAGTTAATAATAACCTGATGGCATCAAAGCGATAAAATGATCTCACCAAAAAAAGAGCAGCAAAAAGTGATCCATTTCTTTGTACAGCTACTTTACGTCACAGAAATTCCGTCTGCTATGATATTGCACCATTGAGCAGAATTGCCTGCAAAATGAAAAAAGCATTAAAAATTTGCATTGAAAATGCCCCTTAAAATTTCTAATCTTTAATCTTGACGTAATGCTTGATTGGAGAATTACCCATAAGATATAAGCGGCAATCTTTTGTTTACAGCAAATATAGCCCACCCTTCCAAGACGAGTTGTTGTAGCACGTTGCAGTGTGCATCGTGTGTAGTATGTTTTGGTTGTGCGCGCGAATTATTCACCATCAGATTGGATACCAACCTACAAAATCAATGTTTTGATGATACTTAATCGACAAAACGTGATACCGATATCGATCGTTGCGATTCTTGGGTTGGTGCCAACCAAGGGGAGTTGGTCCACAGCTGTGAACTCGGATTAAAATCTCCTAAGTCATACTCAAAACTTTAAAAATGGTTAAGATCTTCTGCTTGGCACTCAGCGTCAGCAGTTAACTGCACAACGAAACACAAAACTGTGCTGAGTTTGCTCAGTCTTGATTAAACATGTTCTGTCGCAGTAAAAGCACAATGCTTTTTGTTGTTGAAGTACAAAATGAAATTGTTTTTCATTCTATAATAAAATATTTAAGTTTCAGCTCTAAAAACATTTTCGTGCAAAAATTTTTTTTACTTTTCAATCAAGTGATTGATCAGCTTTTTGTCCCTATCAATGTAAACGGAACATCAGCTAAGGCCAAGCCATAGATAGGCCTCGTAAGGTCTAATTTCGCAACAAGATTCTTATTTATAATGTCATAGAAATATGTTTTTGAAATACGTTGATTATCATAAAATAGCTTTAGCCGTGGTTTAAAAGTGGTCTACAAAAGGCTAAGTTAATTATAGTCTGGTTTGCACGGAAGATGAAGCAAACCCGCAATTCAAAGCTTAATTACTTTTTGTTTTAGGCACAGCAGTAGGCGAATGTGTGCGGTGCAAATAATTAATTAAATCAACACCAAAACCAACAATTTTGACACAATCCCGAAAATAAAAAAATGAAAAATGCAAAACCCTAGTGGCCTTGCTTTGCATCAGATTCTCAACTAGGGTTAATGGCTTAGATCACAAAAGTATCTATGGTAGAGGGGACACAGTTCTTGGGTCTCCACAGATTTGCTAATTCTAATGCCGTAGAATGTTGTGCTGTCGATGTGGTTTTATGCTAAACAGTAATTTAATACCCTCTTGTCTTTTCCCCAGAGATTTTCTATTTCATTACTCTGGTAATCTTGAATTTGTATCAAAACAAGTCTCAGTCAAAGATGTTTGTGCGATTAAGGACACGAAATTTGTCTGGAAAACGTAGATTAAATAATCTTGATTTATACAAACTTTCTAATTTAGAATACCAAAAAGGTCAAGAAAAATTGGCCTTTATATATTTCTCTGATGATATGTTGGGCTTAATTACAACATGTTGGACTTAATTAGTGCATGAATTAAAGCATGGCTTACCAACTGTTTACAACTTATAATAACAGCAGGTAAGCGAAAAATAGATGTTATTCAGTTTATAAAGATACAATAAATAGGCTAACAGTGCATGAAATTAGATGCTTACAAATTATGTTACTAAGTTGAAGACGTTGTTGTATTGGCTATAATTAGTTTGCTAAAAGTGAAGTGGTCAGCTGATATGTCTTAGCTATTAAAAACGACTAAATCGTTAATTTTAGCGCGTCTGCTTAAGTAGTTGGGCTGTTACGGATCAGTGATTTAAAAAGCGATGACGTTTTACAAGACTGTCTAAATGGCAAGAACAAGAAAAAGTTTTCAGAAATACTATTTTCAACTCTACGATACTAACGTCTATATGCATTTCTTCCTGCTTTTGAATAAACCAAAAAATTCTTACAGCAATGCTTTGGTTTGGAAGTAATGCTCTGTAACTACAGATGGAGGCATAAAATCTTCAGTATATTTTTTTCGGAATATTTAGGGGATTTTGGTGCCTCCCATGAGAAGAAAATACACTGCGTAGCAGGACTTTGATGAATTTATTCTTCTTTGATTAAAATGTCGAACTTCCAGAAGCAATTTTACTCGTGTGTGTGTGTGTTCAGCTTACAGAATTATGCGCACAATATATGATTTTGTAGACCCATTACCTAACAGCTCTCAGTTAATAGTTGCACGGGAGTTGAGTTGGTATGTTGGCGTAATGATTGATCAATATCTCAAAAATATTTGTGGTACTTTAGGTAGATATTGAAATGAGTTTTGAATGCAGATCCTTTTGCAGATTATGCGTATATTTAGAACACTATTTTCATCTTCAAGACTTGACCAACGCAACACTGAGCCAAATATATGACTAGTTTCCAGATCTATGGCAAAGTTTCCAAGTTTCAGCATTCCCCTTAGTATTGCTTTGGGGAAATTTACTGCTTATTAGAATTCGCCGAGTAGAGGAAACCATGTTAGCTTACCTTTTCCAAGGACACATTCTTGCAGCTACAGTATATCAAAATTCGAAGCACATCATTGAAGCAAGGGCCGAAACCTGGAGCCTGATCCCGGAACCAGGGAATTTTTGAAGAGGTTGAAGCTTTATTTAAAATTCACAGTGAATAGAATCTGGCGTCGGAACCAGGGTTTTTTACTTTATTACAGCTCCAACCATTTATTGGCGCACTGTTGTTATTTTGTTGCGATGCACACACATTTAAACTAGCGGCTTCCAAATTTTATGTTACCACGCCTCCCTTAAAAATATTCAGTCATATGACGCCTCCCCCATTTTATATAATAATACAAATTCAACATAAAACCTTCATAACCGGTGACACTTTCGTATACGTAACTATTTTTAAATGACTGTGCCTAATATTCGCGCTTCCCCTTAGACTAGTTTGCGCCTCCCAGTTTGGAAAGCGCTGCTTTAAACGCATTGATTAGGTTACGCTCTCATCAAACTTAGGCAAGTAAAAGGTAATAATTTCTAATTCTGAAAACACCGATGTATGGTAATATTGCTGGAGCAGTTGGTATCAAAGAACACCAGAGCCAAAGCTGGAGCAATGTCTTCATAGAAAAGAACTCCGGAGCTGAAGCCCTGGTTTGAAGTCGCGGTTATTTTAATTTTGTCGCCATACAAACAATTTTTATAATATTTTGAACCAGTTGCTGACTAAGGCGATAATATTTTCCGGAAATTAGTCTATACATGATGATACTTTTGGTTGATTGTAACATAGTCTTCAATTTTACAGTAGTTCCTCTATTACTGTTTCTGCAAAAAGCCTAGAATGTTCGCAAGCGAGCCAATATTTACGACAAAGGTCGAACAACCGGTACTTCCCTGCCAAAAAATGCCGGTGAAGCACCGGGTAACTAGCAAGTCACGCTACGGGCGGTATTCTACCGCCGAAGAAAGAAGTAATTCAATTCAGTTTCAGATCTCGACTATTCATCTCAGTTACATATCGCAAATCATTTTCATTGCAGAAGTAAAACTTTTAGGTTTCCATCAATCATGTAGTGAAAATAAAAGTGTTTCGAAAGAGGCTTGGTCAACCGATCTTAGTGCTTTCAGATTAAATTTCGTTGAATCAAACGTTCAACTTCTAAAAGCACTTTCAGCTGCTAAAATAAAAAGATAATTACATTCAACTTTTAAAAATAATTTCGCTAATCAGCCGCCCTTGACAAAAAAATATTCAGCAAGTTTAGCGACCACTGATTACGTTTTTTAAGACATCAGCCGCGTGACCACTGTTTTTGTGAAAGGGGGTAGGAGGAAACACAACAATAATTATCTTCTTTGTGCAACGTTGTTGGGTGTTTCCAAACAGGATCTTTACTCTTTTTTGAAGCAAGAAAACATTACATAGGAGAAAACATCAGCCCAGGAAGCCTCCCTGGTTGCCCCCGGACTTGTTGAACTTGAAATATATTGAAAAAGATTTTATTTCTTTCTATTGCTAGTCCGGCCAAGGAGCTTTACAGTTAATTTGGTATGGTGGTGCAATGGGTCTGTTTCCGCAATGTTTACAGCATTTCGCTGCTGTCGCGTAGAATTTTGGGCGAAAATATTACGAGGGGCTAGGATGGGCCTCATGGCGAGAAAAAATTGGGAAGGATAAAGGGGATAGGGGGCAGTATTTGATTTTTCTTTCTCCTCATATCATGACCATATTTTAGTGCTGATCAAATTCAACAATTCTCGATAGGGGGGGAACCGCAGTCGCATTTTAAGGCTTAAGGGGGTGACTGCTTGTGCAACTGCTAATAAAAGTGAAACAATTTGCAATGATATGATTCCTTCTAGCAATGTTCTATTGTGCTCTTCAGACAAACAGGGCCGAAAAAAGCAAAGATGTGGCTCCAGCCGAGTTTGAAGTCATCAAAAAATTTAAAAAGTATTTCTGCAAATTCCAAAGAAAGTGAAACCGTTTGCAAAGAACAAGAGGCCATCCCGTGACAAAAAATCTGATTTAATTTTCACGTGTATCACGCGCCTACTTGTCACGTGCAATACAAAGTTGTTTTTATCTTTAAGTGAAAAATATAAACACAAAAACGCGCCTTGAAGCAGGAAGTAATCCAGCGAGCCAAATTTCCAGACATTTGATGAGCAAACACAGAACAGTACTTACACAAAAAAAAATCGAAGAGAAACCTATCTTCAGACAAGTTGTTCAGACCTGGATCTCAGTTTCCCCTTTAGTATGTTCCGCCAAAATAAACTTAATAATTCTCTCCACTTTCGCTCCTTGAATCATTTACCAAGCAGAGGAAATACCTTGAAGTGCTTTTTTTAAAAGAACAAAAATTCAATCTTGGTGAACGTCGAAAGCTTTATTGTTCGATTATGGTAGCCTGCGGAACAACGTTCAAGCTCGCTCGAACACGTTGCAGGCTCTGTGATGATTTTCGTGCTTCACCTGGTTAGCACAGTATAGCTGCTCGCCCAGCATGTCGTAAGAGGCGACTCTTGTGTACCCACCAATGGCAGTCCGCCTTGATGGGGCTACAAGTCTGGATTTCGCAGTTATGACTGGTTTGAAATGGACTGCCGCTTTCTTCTAGCGTGATCTTGATTATGTTTTGCGGTGTAAAGTCGTTTCATGCCGTACTTTATCCCAACTAAGAGGAGAGGCAAAGACAGCTACAACAACCACTACTTTATAATGGCGTTAAATGTATCCGCCGCAACCTTCACCCAATGGACCATCCTATACTACTGGGGTTCTTAAAACATGCAATGTCATCAAAACTGGAATTAGTACTTTACTGGAGGATTGTATTGTGTTTATCAATTCATACAAGAGGACAGTTCTTGTTTCGACTTTTTGGTCTCATCATTAAAGTTAGTGAACGTAGTTTGTTGGTCACTAACTACACTGATGAGAATTGATTGGTCGAAACCACGTGCAGTATCTGCAGTTAGCTTTAGTATGATTTGCCTACCCTCAGATACTAGTAGGTGGTCAATCGTTATTTACATTTTTTGACTACAATTATTGGGGAGAAAATGAAACACGAATGCTTCTGCAAATCTTGCTTTTGAGACGTTAAAAGTTATCATTGACAACCTGAGGAGATTCACCTAGAAGGGTCAAAAACATCATTTTCGCGCCACCAAATTAAAATTGAGTGTTAATTGGTGCAAAAGTGGATCTTGAAACATAGAGTGGGTTCGACCCTCCGAATGACACGAGGTAAAACTTATCAAAATTTCTAACTTATTTCTGCCATTTTTCCCTTTGTTTTGGCTTTTCCCACTAAAATTACCCCTTTGCCAAAAATCTATCTTGCAATACGGTATTGTGACGATTGTCTTGCGCCATTTTTATTCTCGAAAAAAGCAATACCAACGATACTGATAGCATGAATAATTAAAAAACGACAAAGGGAATCTTTGATGCGACCAAGCAGAATGAATCTTCTACTAGAGAGCTTCCCTTCAAAATAATATCGATATACAAAAACAAATAAACTTTACCAACACCAATACAGATCAACAACATGTAGCGACAAAGTCACCCTAAAAACAGTCATACAAACATTCCTATCCATTAAACGTGCTTGGGCTTTAAACTTGAGCCTTGTTTATTGTTTTTAATTAATATTACTGATGACGAGTTTGTCAATATTGAAGTTGCAAAGTAAACAAAATGAAACACGCCTTGTATTTAAATGTATTGAAATGGAAAAGAATAAGGAACTAGATTTACAGTTGGACTTCCAACCTACTTCAAGCACATACAAATCCGATAAAAGGCTTCAGTTACTCAATAGGAGATTTTACGTAGATCCTTTTATGCCGGACCAAGCGACAAGGTCGCTACTGCGTTAGAATGGAAAAGCTGCTAACCAGCATGTTGTAAGAGGCACTTTTCAGGAACCAGCTAATGATTTCCGGTTTCGTTGGTGGCAAATCAACCAGTCTGCAATTTGTATTCATGACTGCTTCGAATTGGACTGCCACTTTCCACCAATCTGGTCTAGATTAGGCTGGTGTATAAAACTTCAATATCTTTTCCATACCATGATTTCATCCCGAAAAATAGTAAAAGTAATCGACAACAATAACAACGAGATTAAAGCCAACTTCAGGGCTGTGGTTTGAAATGGCGCCCAAAGCTAGAACATAAAAACTCGGCTGGTTTTGCATACTTTACTTATTAATTGTGTTTAGGTCATTCCACGTAAACTGCCCATTGTAACAAGCTAGTCACCAATTCTAGCTTCATAGTAATTTCACCTTTGACATAAACAACCGCGGATGATTTATGACAATGATGAAAAGATTTATGATAATGAACCGCTCATGGCAAATTGATTGACTGGCTAGTACAGGTACAGGCGAATGGTTTGTCACTAGACTTGAAACGATGGGCGATTTACAACTTCCACATTGCGAATCCACAATCGACGAACTTGAATTCGTTGTCACTTTGCAGTCATTCATGACCTTTTCATTTAAGATGCAATTTTTTTATTTATTTTTGGGTGTAATTAATTAGTGTCGCGTAAGTCATCTTGAAACTTGATCAGTGGTTTACTAGAATAACACTGCATTAAAAAAAAACATACCAAATATATTGGTGTGATTTACAGTAGATTAAGCTTTAGCAATGTAATGAACTAATGATGAACTGAAAAAGATATCGAATACAAGATGAATGGAAAGTTTGGTTACACTTCGGTTAATCTGACGGTCTTCGTGTACTAGTCGCCTGCTCATGTCATTATGAGCCTTGATTTAAACCTTAAACTTAAAAGACTTGAAAGCAAGCAGTAGTTCCGCCCGATCATTTCGTAAGCGATGTTACACTTTCAACATTGAACTTGCAGATACGCAAATACAAGTACGACTCTCAGTCGATCAGGCCATGTTGCTATGTGGCTATTCAAATCGTTTTATGCAAATTGAAATGTTTTACCTTGTCGTTACAGAGCATAGATTAAGAGACACACCCTTACTCTATTGTGTAGTTTTGTGCTGCTAAATTCAACGTCGCTGACTGAATTGAGAATCGCTGACAAGTGTGTGCGTGCCATTAGCAAACAAACCCGCAGCTTGAAGCACTTAGCGGAGGTGGTGCGATGATTGCTTTTCAAGCTGTCATTTACTGACACTGTAAACTTGTTTCCAATTTTGCATTTTTATGAAGACGTATTGTCTTGTCAAGGCATATAAAAGAGCAATAGGTGTATTTATGGAAAAAATAATTAGACGCCCTCTTCCATAGGCCGTAACAACAAAGTCAAAATAGTCAGCTCTATTTGCGTTTGTGAGTGAGTCTTAACAAAACAAAACGTCCCTAGAGAAAACTTGTATGTAGAGCATGTATGCATTTACACCAAAAGACCAATTTACACCAATTTTTGGAAAAAAGTTGAGTTATCAAAAAAAATATCTTTGCTAAAAGTAGTAGCGGGCCTATCCCATTTTCTTTCAAAAATCTTCGATGCGCTTGTGATAGGAGCATGCTGGACGCAAGATTTTGCTACTTCTTAGTATTCTTACTGACTAATCAAGCGAATAAGTAAACCACTTGATTCTTCTTGCATTTGAATGCATTAGAAAACGAAATCTGATGGAGTTTTTGGTGCTTTTTAATTGCAATGGTTTTACAGCGCCAGGTCGCATTGTAATGACGACCGAATAAATTCGTTGTGATTTTCCATTCTCCGTATTGTTTTTATTTTTGAGCACCACCTAGGAGATTTGTGAATAACACCATACATCGTCTTTGTCGACAAGGGGCCTTTCGTCTGTGAAGTGAACGCTCTGACGATAGCACTGAAAATTCGAAAACAAATCGAGAAACTAATTTCAGTGTATAGTAAAATTTCCTGCCTTATTGAAATACAGGGTGGCCAACAAGTAGCCTGACTGTTTGATGAAAGATAATCAATAAGTAGTCTACCAGCTTGTGTGTGCGCTCGCGTAGAGTGCAAAGTATGTTTAAATTCAAATGTGGGTGTAAGTGTAAGAAAAATTAGTGCAAGAAATCTACTGAATACACTACCAGGTGGTTGGATCGGTAGACGTGGTACAATCGAGTGGGCCGCTAGATCACCTGAACTTACGCGATGAAAGATCAAGTTTACAACAGCAAACTCCGTAGCTTGGATGATCTTAAAATGGCTGTCACGACACAATTTAATGCTATTAATTCAAACAAGGAGTTATGCGCCAGAGTTTGTTAATCCGTTATTTCCCGTGTGACCAAATGCATCGAACAGAATAGTTGGCAATTTAAACATTTGTTATAATCATTTATTCTTATTGTTGTGCTTTCTACAAAATTGTGGAATCATCAAAATGTTGACGCTTTAGGAGAATAGATTTGTTTAATGATTAAATTGAGTACATTTAGCGCTATTTTCAAGAGTGATTATCGATTTGATTTGTCCTCTTCTAACTGTCAGGCTGCTTATTGGCCACCCTGTGTATTGTTCAAAAAGTTTTAGTGGGCAACAAAGTGACATTTATCACACCTCGTTTATATTGCTCGAAGCGGCAAGTTCAAAGGTTAAAGTTTAGCATCAAGCCCAAAGTCACTAAACAAAAATTCAAATTTCAAACACATTCTTAAATTTACTTACTATCATACTACCCATCAAGTGATTGAATCCACAGCGATTCAATAAAATCACTGCTTCACATGCTTTTTAATGTTTTTTCACTTGGCTGCAAGGTAACATTTATGCTTTAAATGGCACAAGATTGACTTATTTCCAGAAGCCAGGTTCATAATTCATATTGACGCCAAGTCTTGTATTTTTAATGGACTGTCGGAGTCATTTGTCATTGATTAAATGGAAAGGTCACTTTATTGTAAGAGTTCAAATAGCATTAAATATTTTCGTCCATTTTAGCCAAATTTCTATTCACATTGATTCATCCAACTTTTCCATTGCAACCTATACGGCTTGAGCATTTGGTTCAAACTAGTGTTTACACCATTTGCTTGGTATGACGTCATTTCAAATCGCGTGTAACATCTTAATTAACTGTCTGTATTTTCGACCTTTGCTGAAATAGGCGATATTTTTTTTGGTCGGGAAAGAATAAAACGTGTCAATCAAGTTTTGTATGTTGAAAGCATTTTAAAGGCTCTAATACATGCTGTAGCAGCCAAATACTTCTAACATGAGAAATAGTATCGAAAAAAACGACTAAGTTTTTCGAAAATCAATTCCATGTTGTAAGGCACAAAATGTTCCTTTGTACGAAAACGTTTTGTTGCCGTCGATATATGGATATCGACGATGTTTGAAAAAAGATCCACCATGCTCGGGTTGTGTCATGCTTTGTTTTTGTGCATCAACTCAAGGACCACCTCCAAATTTGTTTGCTTTGACCATTGGAAAAGGCCTGCTATGAGTCGCACGATTTTGCTAAATAAAGCCGCGAGCTAGATGTTTAGCAGAGATGGCGTGACGATTTTTCTTCAACGTATCATATTGCTGACGTTTTAAAACTATTATCGTTTTTTGCAAATTTATGAGGGCGTAGGCCTTCTGCACCTTGAGATGTAAACATACACTTGGTGGTTGTAAAACTTAGTAAATATTTGTTTATTGCGACATATTTAATAACAATTGCATTTGATTGAAAATTAAATTGAAAAAATACGAATAAATAACGCGACGATAGCTCTTATCTGGTGAATCGCTCGTAATCAAGCAATGGCCTAAACACTTAAGAAACAAGTAAACAAAGAACTCGTTACCTAGCAACGATAAATATAAGATTTTTGTAAAAGCAATCAACTGTTGTGTTTATACTTGAGGGGGAGAAACAATTTAAAGAGGCATTTTCATCTACACTGTATTTAAAAAATTGAGGGTTTAATAGAAGGAGCTCAGTTGAAATTACACTCTCTACGCCTCGTGCAGAAGCATTTTCAGCAGGTCTTGTCATTGCCGACGGCTGCGCATTGATTATGCAATTCATGCTGCATAATTTTTGTATATTTTTCCTAAAATTTAATTTCAATGACTTATGAACAAACAGATAATAATGTTGCGAACACAAATAAGGTGTTTGTTCTCAGCCAACAAATGCGAAAACCGATCGCCCACGAGCAAACTTAACCAGCCACCGTAAGGATCCCTTTGTTCTGTGCCTACGCATTTTGCAGCTCGCTGTGACGTCAATCAAACACGTGACTTCTAGAGATGTTTCAATTAATCATGACGTTTGCATACCCTCTTGGAGATAATTTATGCCTTTCTTCAGGCTTTCTAAGCTTGAAAAGATTAATTTCCTAGTTGCCATCAACTAAGGCGATGCAAAATCTTGTCAAAAGTTGCAATTTAATATGCAAATTCTTGCCACATGATCATTATTGTTTTAACTATTGCCAAGATTTCAATGCAGTACATCAACAGTGGCTTTTAATTGGAGCGGGTTAGCGAAAGCCACTTTGAAATTACCGCGAAAGTGCACGTTCTTGAAGTTTTCACAATTTATAATGGTTTTGTTGCACTTTTTGTCTCAAAACGTTTGCTTCATTGCCGCTTTTAAAAAATATAGTTGTTACATCTTGCTGTAGTTGAAGGACCAAAAATGTTTCACACTTTGCCTTAAGCTACAGAAGCGATCCTTCGCAGGTATAAAGATATTGTTGTTAAAAGAGAGCTTTCTTTTGATATGTTCAAACAAGACATTTTCCATTGATTGAGCGGTTATTTGCTTAATCAGTTGATGTTCAATCACAACAAGAGTAACAAAGAGTCTCGACAATCATGGCACTGGACGCTGTGACACCAGCTGCGGCCACGAAAAGTATCATTCTTAGAATAGAACCCCTGCCTCCTAAACCGCGGCACTAGGTGTTGCTCTATGATGGTGGTTAAGGACTAAAATTTCAGTTCGCTATACACTCTTTCTATTCTAAATGCAACGCTAAAATGAAATGTTTTTAAGAACCCGAACTAGGTAAAGACGAAGAAAACTTGCGAAGCTATATTGTAAAGAAGTGTTTTAAAACATATAAAATTAATTGTTCAATCTATAAAAGCACAAAATTGCTTTCCACAAAGCTGCAACAATCGGCTGACAATATATACCTCAGAACATTTTACATTAAACCCGAACGTTTTCGGCTGATCGTATGACCCTCATCAGAGAATCAAAACAACAATAGTGCTCCTCACGACGCAATAAAAGAATTCTAAAATCGATTTTGCCCCGATAGAAGATCATTCGTTCTATGAAACGAACTCGATGGTGTGGTGGTTAAGGCATTCCACTTGTAGGTCTAAGACCTGAGTTTGAATCCCAGTAAGGTAAAAATTTCAAAAAACATCTCCCACTCATATCCAGGTTGTGATAGCACGGGTAGACATTGGTGTCAAAGGAAAGACGGCCGAGAGAAAAGAAACGGCCCCATACTCTCGTCGGTGCCGTGGGCCCAGGAAAATGAGAGCCTTAACCTTTCCATCTTTAGAGGTCGAAAACGAGTATCGGACTACCTTTGTATTATCAAAAACTTAGATTTAATTTTGTGTATTTTAATTTTTATTTTTCGTGTTAGCCTTCATTATTTCTCTGATGATGACCTATCAAGACGAAAGCGGTTTCATATCCTGAAATTAAATATTGTGGAGTATTTATGGTGCACTTCAACTGCAACGAACATGCGCCAAAGCGAATTTAGTCACCTCAGAGTAAATTCGTGTTTTGTTCTCCATTGCTATTCTTGTATTGTAGAGCGACAGAAAAGTGTGGCAAGTATGGATACCATTTTCTTTAAGTTTTGGTAATTACTCATCAAAAGAATCGAACCCAGGGCTACTGTCTTCGATGAACAACTGCTCAGTACACAACTAACTTTGTAGTTGATAGTATAATGATGGGATCGGTAAAATATTCTCAGCAAAAAGCATGCTGAATAAAGTCTTTAGCAATTTTAGCATGATTTCACACGTTTTTTACATCCTTTTTAAAAAGAGTTTTCAAGTAGTGCCGGACCAAAATGATTTCAAATTCGTAATTATCATAACCTACCGTCTTGATCTACCTTTATCACAATAGTTCGTCAAATGATTTCATAAATTTTTAAACAGACATTTTACATTTTATTGCCGTTTGTGTATTTAGTTTCCGCACTCCATTCTTAATTGTTACATCACACTACATTGTTACATCACATTAATTGTGTAACAAAAACAGGCGTGTTGTCGCATTAACTCAGACCACAAATGAATATTACTGATTTTATCAATCACATAATAATGGTTGTTAATTCTTAGTGCGTCAATGGAGGTGAGAATGACGTAAATTTAATTTTAAAAATCCTACTTCTTGTTTTTACACCACTGAAACAAAATAAAGGCAACCCTTGGTTATTTCCAAAGAAAATTGATACTTTTGTCGCAGAATCAGTCTTATGGGTGGAGCTACATTTTTTGGAGAGGGAGGGACTAGTAGGTGTGTCAAAAGTAGACAAGGAGGGAAAAATTTGGCCTAATTTTTTTAAGATAAAAAGGTAATCTTCAGGCTGATACAGATTTTTAAATGGTATGACCCCTCTGAATTAAATAATATCGTTTCATTTGCAATTGCGTCAAATGACGTCATCAGCTTGGTTTCTTGGAATTGACTTCTTCAATGTACGTCATAAACGATGTCGCAAAACTTTTACAAGAGTATAATGGCGAAACAAAAGCCACTGAAACTGGCTGAGATATAAACAATTAACAAGTTTTGTTGCACAAAATCAAGATGATGCTATCAATCAACGTTCCAAAAAGTGCAGAGCATTTCGGCATTGCTTCAAGTTTTTGCATAGTGCGAACTAAGTACGTCATAAAGTCACGACTGAGGTAAAAACTAAAGGTAAAGCCACCACATTAATATGATTTTTTAAATGTTCTAAATCCAATACACCACATTCAGTTTTACAACCTTCTAATTTTTTTGGGAGCACGAAGAAATAACTTCTATGATGATCATCTAATTTTTTTGAAATGTCAAGGTTTATAATGCAAAATTTAACTTTGTTTTGAAAAACTATTGTTTGGTAGGGAGGGGGGGAGGCTTGAATGAAAAGGCGTAAGCTAGTGCTAAAAGTTGAATTTAGTTTTTTGAAATGCTGGGATTTTTTTGCAGATAAAGACCGGGAGTCATGTCGCACATACTCGCAACTCTATGATAAGTTTCATCGTTTTACAAAGAAGTAAAAAGCTTTGATCTTTTCAGCACTCTCAGTTGCATCTTGACCTTCAGGCGACAAGACGCTGCATTGCCTCCAAACGTTTTTTACAAATTTATACAAAGAGTGTAGATACATTGTGAAGGACTGCATTTCTAGTGCTATTGCAAGAGCAAACAAGTACGGGTGAACAAAATTAAAAGGGGGGTGAGGCGGGGAAGGCATAAAAAAAGTGATTGTTTTAGATTGTTGCTAACCGGCTTTATGATTACGGAAAGGGGTCATTATGTAGGTGGCTCCGATGTGCTGTTTTGAAGCAGCATTTTAATTCTATCCGATGTCAAAAAATGCATTTTTGTTTGAAATGGAGCAGTCTGTTTGACAAGTGCCTTCATAGCAAAAGTAAAGCCTAAAAGCGAATATTCATGTAATTAGCCACCAGAAGAGAGAGAAAAATGTACTATTACTGAGGATCAAGCCAAAATTGAGAGAATCAGAACAGAGAGAAACAATGCAGGAAAAGGTGCTCATTGCCTTTTCATAGCGGAAGCATTACTTGTTTCACCTCTCAATTAGGCAAAAAAAATTGTACTTTTTGATTTGTCCTAAACAATACACTTATGTCACACAGCTCGTCTTTTACAGCGATAAGTACACGTGTTTTGAGCTGAAATATCGCGTGTCGTATGCTATTGAAAATAGCTATTTATAGTAACAAAAGTCTTTGTATCGGTTTGCCATATTTGAACAAATAAAACGGCAACGCTGTTAGCTAAAATCGAGGCTGTTTCGAAATCATAGCATGAAACCTACTCTTGCCTTTGCAAAACAATGTCTCTTTCTAATTTTATGTAAGTCGCCTCCGGTCAAAGAAATACTCTAATTACTCATTTTTTGCTGATTTTGTTTGTAGTTTTAAGTTAATTTGTTTATCCACAACAACCTAAAACTGAAAGCAACAGCTTTGATCATTCTACCTTTTACCAGTGCAATGGGTGAGGTAATTAGGTGAGTCTTGGGTTTACTTCCAAGTCATATCAAACCAATGGGTTTACAAATTCTGCATTTATGGCTTTCTTGTCTGGAGCTTGACATTTATGGAACCGCAAAGGTTTTGTACTATGTTTGCATGTTGGCCTCACCTTTCAAATAGTGGCAATTTTCAGTGTTGGGTTGCACCTGTTAAAGGCCGCACAATATGCTATTCACTGGCGTACGTAGGGGGCTTCTATGTGCTCCCTGCCTTAGGAAGAGTTAAATGTTATTTTCAGCCGTTATTTGCAAAATGTCTTTTTCACACCCCCCCCTCAGGAAATTTTAAACGTGAGATTCGGCCATTATTCTTGAAACACGCTCATCCCTTAATTTAGCACTTAGAATATTGATCTCCAAAAAAAGTCTGCATTGCCACCGCCATGGAAAATTTGCAAAAAGCCATTCTCGCACCCCCCTGATGATACTGTTCCAAGAGCGTAATACAGCTGTCGTCTTAACCAGGCCCTTAACCAGACACAATACTAGGGATGCGCGCGGGAAGGGGAGAGGGGAGTGAATAGACTACAGGAGAAAGAGGATTTTGTAAATCAAAGCAAATTGGTAGCATAATCAATAGAATAAATAAAACAACACCTCTCTCTAAAAAAGATGACTGTCCTCGATTTTCCATAATGCTTTAAGTTGACCTCGTCGCCTTCCTTTCTCTAAGTGTTGTAGGCATAATCAAAAGACGCCAAAATCACCTGGGCTCACGTTTGGCTACAAACCATCCGAAAGTTCAGTCAACCCTTACATCTTCTTTTTCTAGCAACAGCCATACTTTTGCCATTATATACCAAACAACTTTTATTTAGACTTCCTTCTGAGTTACCAGTACTTCTGGAAAAAAGTATTTTTACCAACAGTACTACAGTGGTAGAAATAGCTTAAATTGCTTTTTCCAAAGGTACAAGAAAAGAAAATGCCGTGGGCACCGAACTCGGGATGTTGATCATCTGTGTGAAACAACGCACAGAAAAAGGAAGTTTTTGAGTTTGTTTAAAAGTTGAACAAGATAGTCATGTGCATCCTGGGTCATGCGATTTTTAAATACTCCTACTAGTTGAGGTTATCTTTGCGTGACTACATTAGAATGGACGACGTTGATTGGGCTGTTCATGAGAGCACGCATCCACCCACACAGGCAAAACGAGGTGCCACGAAATGATATATGTTAAGCATGTGACTTTACTAATTACTGGGCTGTGACGTTCAGGAAACGGAAATGCGTTGTTAGCGCACTGCAATTATTTATTTTCCTCAAAGATCTATAGATTGTTTTGCTTTTTTGCCTTTCATTTTGCAACATGCAAAACGCTACTGCAATATTCTGCCTGGCAATTCCATTTCGTAACGATTTCTTAGAATTTCACAGCAAACAACGTGTCTCTAAGAGCACGACTTGAACGGCTGCAAAATCGACTTTGCAATGATGGCTTTTTCGAAAGGTCGTTTAACGACGTATGTGCTTTAAGAGCTATACCCAATATCCTACAAAACATATCTCTAGAATAACGAATGATGTTTCTTCTTAAGTAAAGCAAATAGATTAATTTGAAAACGCTTTTGAAGACTAAGCAGAAGCAAATTGCGCACGATTTTCTTTACAAGGTTGTTTTTTGCATTTTTTATGAGATGACTGCTGGCGAAGAACGGCCATCACCCAAGAGCCTATTGAGATAGCTCATCACCTACGCTAGACTCCAGCAAATGCCTCAAAAATTTGCTTGACTCCCTTGATTACAACTAAAGCCTCTAAAAAAAGTTATGATCAAACATGATCAGATTCACGACTCCACAATAAAACGATTGATCTCCACCAGAAAATTTGGCTGCATATTTCCTTGCCATCGCCCTTCTGTAAGCTATAAATTCTTATTGTATTTCAGTTGTTTTGAAGTTAGGTAGACAAGTGTCATTGTTATGACTCTGTTCGTATGGCAGATGTCAGTCATGACAAAATGATTGCTTGCTCAGCTGATTAAATTCTCAGAATTGTGAAGCAAATTGATGCCTCACTTCTTTGCTTTTTGGGTGGGCCTGGGTTATTTTCAACTAGTTGGTCATAAAAGGTATTACGAGGAACATATAACTCAAAACCTAATCAGTAAACAATATGAATACAACGATGTTACGATAATCAACCGAAGTACACTGTGCCTGATGTAAAGAGCTCGTCAAAATTTAATCAGCAAATGTTATTATATTTCATCAACTTTAAATTCCAGTTCAAAGGTTTTTTATTTTTCGATTTTATTCCTTTACTGGAATTAGATACAGGGCTTTTGGATTTATTACTAATTTTTAATTGCCAAGTTTGTGGTTAAGTTTTGTTTTAATCAATATGAAGTTATTTTACGAAAGCAGATATGACTTAATTGGTGAGATCATGATTATGTGAGCTTAGCAATAAACTTGGAATGCAAACGCAGCATGTTTGCTGGTGGGAAAAATTTTGAAAATGCAATTTTTTTGAGTTTTTAAACGGATAAAGAAGTTTACCAATTCTGAGAAAAGAGAGAACTGTACGACCTCCTAAATATGTTTTATGCAATAAATATTTTTATTGAGTAATTTTGTTGCTATTTTTTTTTCCAACGAGTTAGCGGGCTGGCATTGCTGTAATTTATCGTTAAAATTGCAGCTGGAAATTTTTTTGTGATAAACGTGCCTTTGATGAGCGACGCTTTTGTTATAAAAGAGACATCACCTCAATCATCAGTCTTGAGACCTTTTCGGCGTGGATTTCGCTTTTGGTAGCGCGACTACTCACGTGAAAATAAAATGGCCAAGTCATTAAATGCAAAAAATTTGGCTTGCAACGGTTAGCAAAGCGAGACGTTACAGCACAAGTCATGCCGTCTGCAAAAATGATTTAACACTATTCATCGTTTGAGCTATTTGTTCTGAGCATTATGTCGGAAGATGCTCTGTTTGCCAGTCTTCAATTAGACTGGGCCACTATGACTGGTAAACTGCTTGGCCCCACCACCTGTCTGCCACATAAAGATGAAGCAATCCCATTAAGTGTCTTGCTCAAGGACGCAACAAGCAAGTTTGCCGGCTTGTTCTCCACACTATCCCTATTTTGCTGAGCGACAATTGAGAACTTTAATTAAATTGAAGAATTTAACGCTCGACAATTGAAGACGCAGTAGTTAAGATCATCTTAAGGACTAGGATTAAATAAAGGGGTGGAACAAAAGTTGTTGAGGGACAGCAGTCAACCACAATTAATTTTGGAAGCAAATTCTTGTTACTCAAAGTATGAAGCATATTTGACCACGACCCGTCTATACAGTGCTCATGGGATTTTGGTGAAAATCAGGAGGCATTAAGTGAACTTTAAAGGTATTTTTGTTGGAAAAAAGCTCTAAAATGATTTCTTTTAAAAGAGCACTTGCAAGTTTTGTTGAAACAAGAATTTGGTGAATTTTTAATGGGGAAGGGAAAATTGCAGTCTTTGCTTTTTCCCAGCTACGCCCTTGATGGGAGGGTGAAGAACGCAGGGCAAATGGTGTTGGACTGCGTTTTGGTTAAAGGTGAAAGGAGCGGACCAAACTTCCAAAGAGATAATCTTGCCTACCTAGTTTCGGATCTTACGAGAAAATTCTCATTAGTAAAATTTTAAGATTATGAATCATGCATTTTGGAATCGCTGTTACTTGGTTTGCCAGCAAGAACGCTTTTGATTAGTCTACGAATGAATTTTTTAATCTTAAGTTGCGCCGTTTACAGTTGCTTTGTTTCTCTTGGTGCTATTGTTATCGGTAAACAGCTTAGAGGCATTAGAAGAAATATCTTGAGAGGATATGATTAACTCGATAAGTTGAAAGCAATAGATTAGAAAGTTCTAGAATCTAGACGATATTTCTTAAACAACATATGTTAATGTCACGCAATGTTTTCTTTGAAAAAGTTTAGGAGTCACATGATCTAATCGAAAACAGGAAATAAAAAAAATGTTTAGACACGAGATCTTTTTGGCTGGTATCGGTTGATTTATGGGGTCGTGTAATGTCGCGCTAGACGAGACTTCACTTAATTTTGCTGTAATGGCTTTCTGCATACGTGGCCAGCCAAAACAGAGTGAAATTGAGAATCGACTGTAATCAATTTTTTTTCTGTGCAAAAACAGCAGTAAGAATGTAGCAGCCATACAATGGTTCGGCAAAAATATAAGGTTTGGCGCAAATAAATAATGTTGGCATGGTATTTTTTGCGCTTTGGTCGCTAGTGTTTTGTGCTGCCAAACATAATCCATACTGAAACTTAAACTTTACTAAGTAATATTAATGACAAGGCTGCATTTAAGAGTTAATTTCGCCCGGAGTTGGGCGACCGGGTGCCAGATCTGCAAAAAAAAGCGCAAAGGTAAATAAGAACAACATTTTTTGACTCTTTCCCATGGGATAAAATGCTCCCCCACCGTTAAATTACAAAACTTTCAAAATTTGTTTGGAAAAGTTTGCATCAATCCATGCGGTATCGACAAAAAGCTGAAGCGCAAGAGAAAAGTTGAAATGAGTCCAGCAGTTATTTGATACTTTTTACGGCAACGGTTTTTAACGCCAGGAGGTGCTTAATCATCATGACTATGGACATTTGGCACAGTTTTATATTTCATTTTCCACGCTGCACTTATTGCTGAGAGGCAAGCTGGAAATCTGTGAAGACTAATTCTGTGAAAGCTAATAAATGCGATTGGACAAGAGAATGGAATTTAGTCATAGCGACCGCAAGAAGAACAGTTTAATCTCTAACTGCAGCGTTGAGCTTCGGTTGATGTCGCTGTGTGTTCTTGAACTCGTTCACAGCAACATTTGCTTAAAGCTGGGGTTCTTAACTTTTTCTGTTAGTCGCTAAATGTTAATGTGGAAAATATTTCGTGGCCCATTTCTTACATTTTCAATCTGAATTGAAGACTTTTTCGGAGATCGACTTTTTCTTAATCTGAACTTGAGAGCGCAGACCTTTTTCAAATCTGCGTTTTCACCCACTTTGGAAACTAGCGCTCTAAATATTAAAAGTCGAACCCAAGGCCCACCTGAATTTCTGCGGCGGCTTAACGATCGAAAGCCATTGACTAAAGCAAGAATTATCTCGCAAATAGACCTTTTGCGACATCTTGCGGCAAAACTTCAAAGCATAATTGGTCGCTTTAAAGAACTGAAGAAAAACATTATTTTAGGCCAAAGTTCTCCGGAATGTTCCTCAGCTTTACAAGTAAATTTTTGGAAAACTTAAAAAGAACGTTGACTTTGAGTTTATGCTATTCAATCAGAAAGTTGCAGCTTTTTTCACTGGCCAACAGTCTGTTTACCTACAGAGCAAATAAATTTAATTTGTCTCGTTGGTAGAAGGCCTTGCAAGCAGATATGTGTGTTTCAAAATTTACTGATTACCAGATTGATTTGGTTTGTTTGTAAAAACAATTACCATTAAATCTATCCATCTATTTGTCTGTCTGTAAGTAAAGCTTTAAAATACTCTTGTTCCACTTTTAAAAAAGAAGTATTATTCTTTTTTTTACCAATTTAAAATCATGCAATTTTATGGAATGCTAAAAGTTCAAATTTTAAATAAGGTGATGCCTCATCAGCATTCCCAACTTCCCTCAATCCACACCAGCATCTCACACGCCAGCCATCCACAGTCTCCCACACAAATTCAGGTCTCTACTAGCATGTTTTAGGTTAGTCCATCCGCAGTGTTTCCCGCATAAAATCCAAATATGCTCTTGTGGCCAATGTTAGCTGTGAAAAAAAAAAGATCTAACATTTTCCCAAAAAAAGATCTAAGCTAACAGTTTGAACTTGAGCCAAGGTCGAAGAAAATAAATTTTGATACAGATCAATGTGAGGCTTACATCCGGCTGAGCTCCAAGCAAAGTAAACTTGAATACTATCTTGGGAAATGCTTTGATGTGACCTAGTTGAGATTTCAACCAGCTACCCACTGCATTGACGGCATAACACACATAAATGCGACGCCATCGATGCGGCATTGAAAACAATCTTTGTCGTTTGTTTGTCGTTCAGACTTGTATGACAGCGACAGTGGTATTAAGCGTATGACATTATCCTGGTCAGTTGTTGTTAACATTGTTTCTATTTTTATCTCTTTGCTAATGCAATTAGCAAGATTGATCCTAAAAAGCATTTAATTTTCAGCAAATTCTTTGTTTTCTCAGCAAATCAAAGAGAGTAAAATAAAATATATACTTCAGGCGCTCACTATCTATCGTAACCACTTGGAGCTAGCAAATATATGCCAAGAATGAAAAAGTTTATTCCAGCGGGGTGACTAACCTCAAATGAGATATGCTGGTCTTGACATACTTCCGTATTACCAAGTTTTATTTTGCGTGGATTGCTCTACATTGATTTCAATAAGCCTACTGCTTGCTAAAAATGTTCAAGCAGAGGAGTTCATTATAAAGTTTTTCCAAAGTAACACTGCAGTCGAGTGGTTTGAACTCACAACCATTGCCGCTGTTGCCGCTATACAACGCGGCATTGATTTGATTTATTCGACCAAGTTGCCGAAAGCTCAAACTTTTACATAGTTCTGGTAAAAGGATTGAACTCTTTGAGAAACCTTTAAAACCATTCCAGAATAATGGTAAAACTGTCGCCGGAATTTCCAATTAAAATTTTGTTGCGGTTCATGAAATTGTACGCGGAAGAAGCTATTTTTATCACCACAACCAACATGACAGGATGAAGTTGAATAAAGTTGTGATTTTGAGTCTTTGGTTTTTGAAGCACAGGCGCGAACAAGGGAGGAGGAAAGCAGAGTCGTTATTAGCAACGCCCTCTATTTTTTTCAATAGCGTTTGCCTTGTGGGGCCAAAAACCTTGCTTACTTTGAGAGATCGTTCTGAAATATGAACGAGGGGTTTCATTGATCACATTATTATATTGATGACTTGCGAAAAAGTTGTCGAGAATTTCAAGAAAGCTGCCCTTGAAAAGATTTTTCCTGTTACGCCTTTATTTCGCATTTTGCGAGCTCTGTAAATGTCTCAGGTTCCAGAAAGAATAAAAATCTTTTTTGATGGATGGTTGTTGCACAATTTTTTTGGATGGTGAACCCCCTTTTGTCCTTTAGTTATATCTTTATTATGACGGGCAAGCGACACCATCGCGTGTTGATAAACAATGTTCAATAATAAGTCGTAACGCCGACAGTAACTTGATATTGTCGCAAAAAGACAATGAAAGAATTTTTTCTTTTGTTAAGTTCAATGTATGACGTCATGCGGATCTTGTTGTCCTTTTAAAGCCGGTACAAAACTATTTTTGTTTGTTTTCTTATGATGCAATAATCAAGGGTGGCAAGGCAGTTGCGATTTCAACCAATGGCGTGGTTTATATGCGTTCGGCCACATTTGTTACCAAAAATAGCAATATGATAGAGCATAAGGAGATTATTGCTGCGAAAAACATACACGTGGCAGTGTAAGGCGTTTTTGTAAAAAAGTAGCCACCACGAACAATTATTTCGGCGTGATGTAACGCTTAAATAGGCTTTGAGTCTTGTGAATATGATGTAATGTTATTAACATAAGAACTAATCGATGCCGCACACGAGTGTTTGTTTTTTCTGTAAAGAGATTTGTTCTTTTTTGATGTGTGTCTCGCTCATTTTCAGGTTACGTCATCTTTAAATAAGAACAGCTAGAATTAAGAATCGTTCCACATACTTTCGACAGAAGCCAGCGAACTACATATAGACACAGGTCAAAGCACAAGGAGTAAAATTTAACGATGCAAAACACCACAACCAACGACCCTTAATTTGACTTGAACGATAGCACACTACATTTTTTGTGAAAAGAACACAATCGACGCATCTATTGCCAGATTTTGTGTATAATCGCATAAATTCAAAAAGTCGCAAAAATGCATAAAGTTTAGACTAAGAATAGGTTGGTATCGTATCTCCAAAAGCTTTTTTCTGTGCCCTCATGGGGTGCAAAAGTAGGCCTGCCCCTAAATAAAAATCGCTGGTATAAACAAGCCTCATGCATAAGAGTATCTTGTACCAATAAAGCATAATTACTTGTTAAGTACACACGGTGGCGTATGCTGAAATTTACCATCAGGAAAGTTTGGCTTCTCTCATTAAAAATGCCAAAGGCACGACTATTGTAGAGGGTTTGGGGACATGCACCCCGGGAAATATTTTACAAAATTAAACTAAAAAATAACCATTTTTTTGTTTTCTAGAACAAGTTTTAGGTAAATGGTTGCAAGAAATTTTTATTTAAATAAAAAATTGTACACTTACAAAATTTGTGATAGAAATGACCCCCAAAACACCAGGCTAACGTCACAGGGTAGAGACCAATGGCGTACGGAGGGGGCTCCTTACGCGCGCCCTTTCAGAAAAAATAAATGCCATTTTCAATGAATATTCTTGAAACACGATAACAAACAAATTAGCTGATATCGTTCTGAAAAATTGATCTTTAAATAAAGGTCTTCACCGCGATTTTGCATGAACACCGGAAACAACATGGGTCACGAATTTCAACTGACCTGTGCAATTTTATAAAGTCATTTCCACGCCTTCCTCCCTCAAAAAAATTCAGCGTACGCCCCAAGTACAGACTTACTTAAGTTAACTCGCAAGAAATAGCCTGTACATTTTGTTTTACTAGTACCACTCAATGGCTTAGCCAGATGCAAATTTACGGACAAAAATGTGAAATTTTTGGATGACCTACATTTTTTGGAGATCAATATTTTTTAGAAACCCACTCTCTTCAATTTTTATCTCGAAGTCATCGGACAACGTATCATCCGAAGTCGACATCCCCAGTTTTTCACACTAGTTACACCATTATAGACTTTCCTGCCAAAGAAGAGCGTTTACGCGATACTTTCGGAAAAGGGGGTCACTTTGCCTGTGAGAAATTTTAAAGTAGGCTTGAAGAGGATTCTCGCTTTATGCAAAAACACCCTTACCTTCAAAAATGTAGCTGGGTGTGGGGGTGTAAAAACTGGAAGAAAATAGTGCCACCACCCCTTTGTAACGTTTGTTTATGGTTTACGGGTATGGTAAATATAAAAAAGTTCAGATGATTCCAGTATCGCCATACGGACTTACAATTGTTGAAATAAACCAGAAATTATGTTTCTGAGCCAGAAGAAAAACTCAGCAAACGACAAACGTTATTGAGTGCAAAAACGGGAAATTTATTAATCTCATTTTATAAGAAGCTCGACTCGACTGTCTTTCCATCCGAATAAGAAACTAATTTTGTAGACACGTGGTGATTTCCACCAACGCAGTATTATTAATTTCTTGGCCGAAATCTGGCTGTCATGTAGCATTTTGTTTTTTTGTCATCAGTGAGTGTGCATGTCCCAAAATACCAACAGTTATTGCTATTACATCATCAAGGCAAAAATGTGTAATGGATTAGGCCCACATGCAAGAATATTTTTTGAGTAATAAAAAATTCTTTGCAAGTTAGTCATCTACTGTACAACGAGCAATTGACAGCTTTTTGCCAAAACTATGAGTAACACTACCAAAACCGACCTGTCAGCAGTTTTGCGCAAGCTATTTTTGCACAGCTAGAATTAGCAATAAAAATCAAATTCCGTTGCGTGAATGGGTTTGCTGACGTAATCGCTATGAAATCGAGCGATTTTACGTGAGCTTTTACAATCGAAGGCGGTTTTCGGGTAGACCTTTACGCTACAGTACCATTTGTTTTCACTACTTCCACTAGAGGGGTGATAGAGCCTAGGCGCAAATACATTTTAGGTGTAAATGTTTTTAATCCAAATAACTCCTGCTTTTAAATCCTGTAACTTCATGTGCTATGCATGCCCTGAGGAATTATGTTCTTTACTTACCTTCGCTTGCTCTAAATCCAGGTGATTTAAAATTACATGCGATAATTTCAAAATGAGTGATCGCGGATTTTTGCTTGTACACCAAAGCTTTGAAACCAGTTACTTGCCACACTAAGATGAGAAATCAATTTGTGTACACTCAAACTTGACGAAAAGACATATTTCTTTTGCGACGCCTACCCGTTTTGGAATTCTTTGAGGCCGTGTTGAACTGCATTATTGTAATTATTTTTAATTGGAAAAGTATTTTGAATAAAAAAGCATTATCGCATCTCCCAGTTCTTTGCAGCCATTGGTGTGACTGGCTATGTTGTAATTTGCTTTCTTAACGTCATTATTTGAAAGATAAACTTTGAATGTTTTCATTTAGGCTAAAGGGCAGCACAAGTGTTGGTGGTTTGAACTATATAATAGAAAATTATATATCCTTGCTTTGGGAGTTCCCCGTACAATGTAGCTGTAGTTGATGTTATGTTTTCATGTCCATTTTTGATCAAAAATTTAATTTAAAACTTTGAGTGGGAAGTATTTATGAGATTAAAGAAAAATGAGTTGGCCGGTATACGTAGTGACGTATTAAAAACAATCTTTTTTGATGGGGGAGGAGCATTTTGTAAATATGTGCGAGAATTTCGGCCAAACAGGCATGTAAATCTTTTTCCTTTTCACGTTTTTTGCCACAGTCATATCATTTTGGGACCATCGCCTTTTATTCCCTTCTCAACACCCCACTGGCTGTACGTGGCTACAATTTCAACAATAGACTTTTCACGAGATATTTTAAAAAATTATTACAGGCTAATGCAGCCACGTTTTAATTAAAAAGGCATATTTAGACATTTTGTTTAAAAACCGGCATTTTTTAACTCATTCAGTTCTGGAAGGAACAGGTAAGATGAATAAGTATTGGGCTTTTTTCCTTCAGTAACGTTGAGCGCTTGCACAGCAGGAGTTCTTATCATTCTAACGTAGTTTATTCCCTCAATGCGAACGTTAACGTCTTTTTATTTATAATATATATTACCGAAACTACACTAGAGTATTTGCTAAGGTTGTTACATCATAGCTTGGCAATGCTCATTAACATCAGATTCCAAGGAGTGCAAATTATGAAACTGACTATTGCAAGTAGATCACTTTGCATCTAAAAATAGTGTTTATTTGTAAAGGTCTGGGCTTTGTGGAGGTATAATTTTCGTCATGTGATTTTCAACAAGTGAGTTATTTTTAGATAACGCTGCGAATACCACGCGAAGTTGTGTTTTGCTCGTTAAACTCTTTCAACACACGTACGAAATTTCAAAAAAGAATATAAGCTTATCTTAGCAATATTTTCTAGCGAAACAATGTTTTCAAATTGTTGGGGGTGACAGTACCCTTTTCAATTGTGATTTTTCGCAAACATCGATGCAGCCTCCTTCTTCTTGACATTGCAGTACCTGGATTGTCGTTATGGCGATAGGTAATTACGTCCTGCTGCTGTACAGCTGATAGCATTTTTCGGGTACGGTTGCCCAATCCAACAACGGATTATACCACGGAAATATATATAGTCCTCTCAGCACCTGTTTGCAGGTCTCCACTAATGCTACCTTAAAGTAGATCATACTCCTTGTAAATATGCATTCACAATCTCTGAAAGCATGCGACTCGCTGATCTCTTTTCTAGTCTCCAATCCCACCACTTAAATAAGCCTCTTCGCTAAACCAAATGTGATATAACTTTAATATACAGTGTTTAAATTTTTTTATTCCTTTTTGCAGTGTACAAATCACACAATAGCGCAAAGCATAATTAGAAACATACATGATTATTTCTTCTTTGCTTTTACTTTTGTAGTTTTTTTGCTCGCAGTTTTTTTGTTTTTGCAAAGCTAAGGAAAAGTACACATACAAAACCATCGTAAAACAAATCAATACAGCTGACGAAAAATCGAAACAGCAACATTCGCAGATAGGTCACTTGTTTAGTTAAGCAGACCGAAATAAATAGGCATGCCATTGGCTTCATTCATACAAAAGTTCAGTAAAAATTGTTAGTTCTTTGAAAACTTGTTCACTTAAATGTACTAAAATGATACTAAATCACACAGATTGAACTATATATTCAATAGTAATGGCAATGAGACTCACACTGGCATGGTCATGCTGCATTAGTTAAAACGGAGGCCGAAAACGCACCAGTACAGGATCATAAAAATATCGATCACATTTTACATATGGCACATCAAGCTTAAGCTTTTCGGCAAGCGGCAGACATACGGGCCAACACCATTGCGCGGACCTCTTCCACTTCTCGCTCTAAATCCTTGATCTGGATTCTCATCCCTTCATTTTCCACCTCGAGTTGCTTGGCCTTCTCTTCAGTTTTTGTGAGCTTTATTTTCCTCTTCTTTCGCGACTCTCGACATGCTTTGTTATTTTGCACGCGCCTTCGCTTGTAAGAAGCTGTTCGTTTCATCTTTGGAGTGCAACTCGGTTCGTCCTCGACGATTATGACCTCGCTCACGCTCGAGGAAGGTGCTGCAGAAGTCTGGGGCTTGACGCTCGGCTTTTGGAATGCTGCCTGCTCAAGAAATAAATTATTAGAAACATGTTTCATGCCCTAGGCGCCTCTTAATGAGACTTGATTTGATAGGCAGATGAGATTTTTTTAGCTGCTAGACAGTCGCTTCAGATGACATCACAAGAAAACTGGGGGGAAGTGGATTCCTATAACAGAAGTGCTTGTGGTAAAAACCAGTGGACTCCTGCTAGCAGAGACAAACACAGAGTCTAGACAAATGGATGGTAACGAGCCTCTCTCACAATAAGAGAAAAGAGTCCTACCTCGTCTTGATTTAAGCTTTTGCTCAAGTCCATCAACAAATCTAAGCTTTCTTCGCTCATTAAAGCCGGAACAGAGGCGGTGATTGTATCCCGTACAAAGGATGGAAGGGAATCGAGAACCGGAACTTGTTCTTCCGCAACTGTTTCGGTAGAAGTTGAAGACGCATTTTGGTTTGCATCTTCTTCAGGTGAACCTACACAAAAGCATTTGATAAACGACTCGCAAAATTGAGGTCAACAACTCGTGTGCAAAATTTGACTTATGTAAAGCACTTTTAACTTACCGGTTTCGCAGCATTCTGCCAATGGTGCCGGTAAACAGGTGAACAAGCTTGATACGCCGCTGGTCAGCGGTGTGTCTGCTGAGTGAGCTCTTGCGCGAAAATCATCTTCACAAAAAAAGTCCGAAGTAACCAAGGCTTGCTGTTCAGAGTAGGTGCGATTTCTGCCGTCTTCAGGATGCAGTATAGACAAGTCTTCATCGTCAAACAGGGAAAGGGGAGTAAGTGGGTCCCCAAGAACGGGAAAATCACACTCTGGCATTTCGACCGTGCCAAGCACATCGTAAACATTGTTCATGGACTGTTGCCTGGCGTACTCGGAAGTGTTCACTCCAGGGGAGGTGCATGAGGTGTTTGTATATGAGGAAGAATCACTATCAGAAGTGTTTGTGTTCAGTGGAAAAGTGCTGATAGCCAATTTTCCATTTATGTACAAATTTGGGTCTAGTGAATTATCTGGAGACGGAAACTTGAAATAGGCATAGTCAACATCAGATTGGTCAGTTTTGTCATTAAAATTCCAAGGATGTAATATACCTGAACATAAAACGCTTATTAGTTGATTGAAAAACGAGTAACCAACAACTCAAAAGCACAAAACCTACCACTATCGCTGCTAATCTGCTCCATCTCCGAAGGGCCTGTGAAAACACCCACTCGATCCTCCTCGAAAAAATTGGGGGACAATCTCTCCTCTGTCCCCCTCGGCCCCGTTGGGGGCGTCATTTCTACATCGCAAGTTTGCATGTCTCGTACTTGAAGTAACTGATTTTGGTTCAACCATGCTACAAAATACAGACCATATTGAAATCAAGTTTATTCTGACAACTTTACATTAAATACACAAACACAGTAGTACGTACGTTAGCTAGACAAGCAACCTTATCCACTCCCCTTACACAATAAGCATCAACTATATATTATACAGGCAGACGTATATACCGCGTCTGGTGTATGACATTGTCCTCAAATCGATCATATCTTCTTTATCTTTGTTCCAACTTGCTTACTTCACTTCGACAAAAATCAAAATAACCGCACGATGCCGGTCATCATATTTAATACCAAACAACAGCTATGCTTGAGTGAGCTCAAATATGCTCAATCATTAAAGCCTTTTTCTTTTTTTCGACAAACCTGTCGAGGCTTGCCCGCAACAAATATGCACACGTGACCATAACGTCAAAAGTGCCAACGAGTTTCTAACACCAAATACCGGCGGGGATTTTCAAGTCAAAACTTATAGGGTCTTTTTTTTATGACGCAAACGGATGTTACGCTATCACATTGGGTCTAGAACTTTCATATTTTCAATTAAAAAATCCGATAAACTGAATTTTGACGATATGAAACTGCAAATGGAAGTAGAAATAGCTAACATACTAGACCGCTCTAACAAATCAACAACTACAATGGATAAATTATACAAATTTCTCTCAAAACAAACTATTTGACCTTAAAAACAGACAACGCCTCTGCAGTGAACCACGCAATAATGGCCATTGTGACACAAATGGTTGTCACGCGCCGGGCAAAATTATAACAAGAAAACAAACATAAGTTGAATTATCTTAAGCGTATGTAAAATAACAACATCGTAATGAATGAAACTCTTGGTAAAAAATATGGGTAAAATTTTTAGTGAATCGCTGTATTTTTTAATCTAGAAGTACCTTCAAGCAAGTTTCCATCATAAACTAAGCAAAAATAGACGATCAAAATACTTCGCAAAAGTAAAGGCGAATAAGTTGTCACACACGAACAATAACCACCAGACCGGTTTCGCCATTATTGAGGCTCTTCAGTGGCGCATATCCGAACAGCAGGGAACCGAACCTTCAAGATGTAGACCTTCAATCTATGGTAAGTACCACTCGACCATTGTGAAAAGTAAAAGCATCAACCTGACATCGCATAATTAAAAGTCACTTAATTAGCCGGAAACGCTTGCTGACGTAGTGACCAGTTCATGGAAAAGAAACATGATCACACAGCTCATTTCATTGCATAAGCATTTTGGCAAAAACTCAAATTAAACATTAACCGCCACCCACTTGTATTTACTGTTACGAGATATTTATACAACTCTTTGTGGAGAAAAGTCTATGCTTATGCCAAAGCTGCAGAGTAATAAGCTAAATGAAATCGATCATCTACTGCATTACAAGACCCCATTAATCAATAAACACTTTAGTCCAAGGGATGTAAACAAACAACATACATAGGCTCTTACAATATCATGATATTCAAAGTGGCCCGAGCACTGGAGCAACGACAGCACACACAAAATTAACGGTAAAGGAGTAAAACTGGATTTAAGACCAAGCACAGCTACTAATGAAATTACAAAGATTACGGCGTTGAATTGACAACGTAATTTTCAAAAATATTTGCAGTGGTATGCAAAGTTTTAAGAGATAAATTAACCAGTTAAGGCCAGTACAAGCAATACTGACCACGTTTAATCATTAAAAACAATATTTAAGTAGGATATAAAACAAGTAATACTCATTCTACACTCCCGCATACTGAATTGCTATGGTTTTTAAATTGAAATACAAAGATGGATTAGTTTGTGAAGTTTATGTTATATAAAAGCTCTTAGGAGGCATCTAAACTTCAAGGTATAAAAAACACTATCTAGGTGGCCTGCAAACTGTTGGCAGCAGCCCAACTTTGATCTATTGATACTTTTTGGTGGACTGTACAGTTTTGTAATTTTGGGCTAAATGATGAAAAGCTAAGATTAAAGAATTAAACAGACTTAAAAGTCAACCGTTCCTTCCAAACAAGTCTTTACCTTAAATGAGCAGTAAAAGTATCAATTCGAACAAGAATTTTGCTAAAAATCAAGAAAATTCGCATTTGAAAAGTTGATCTCTAAAGAAAGTCTCTGCTGACAAATGCCGGCGATTTAAAAAAGCTGTTTTAAGACATTGTCTCAATCAATTGTCTTAAATGCTGAATGGTCTTCAGCAATGATTGAAAGGTGGATTTGGGTAATCTTAACAAAAATTTGACAACCACCGCTCCAGTTTATAATAGCTGGTGCAATGTTAATCAGCAGGTGTCCAACCGAACATATACAGATATAAGCAATCAGTGATATTAAGATGAACGGTTTAAATTCTAAACTTTTGTTCAGGAAGCCATTCCTACATAGGTAATTCAGGCAATGGTCGTAGCTTGATTCTTGGAAATTAAGATGATTGCTAAGGCTAAGGGTGCTGGCTTTGTCTGCAAAAAACTCGGTGAGTGTACAACATACCTGAAGTATCCTCAGTATTCAGATACTTGTGAAAAGAAATCGTGCTTGGAAACGAAGTCGAATAGGAGAAAATTTCTCTCTAGAAATGAAATTTGCCAATACTTATCTTGGTACAATGTAAGTTAGGCCTACATAAAGGCCCAGAGTCCTTTTCCACACATATAACATGGGTGTTTTCCTTGTAGTCAAATAAGTCTACATTAAAATGATGCTTACCCAATACTTAATCAAGTCATTAAAAATGACAAAGCTAGCTTGAATGGGGTGTACTGCGGAATCAGTCGTATTACTAAGTACAGCGCTTTACGGTTGGAATTAGGTATGTTCGTTAGAATTACAATCACGATTTGACTTACTTCAAGTAACACGGCTGCTTCTGTAACTGATCTGCCACAGGTAAGGTTGTATACCAACAGTATTCGGTATTAAGCTAGCTTTCCAGTTAAACCAGTGTGCTTATATCTTTCCACTTAAACCAGTCCAGCAGTAACAATAAACAAATATTAACTTACCACCGTTAGTTATTGAAGACGAAACTTGTTTCTTCTAATCACTTCTTTGGATGGGAGATAGCGAAATAATTTCTCAAGATCCAAAAAGCTTGTAAGGGTTACTAACTCCACAGAGCCAGTAACCACGAGAAATTAGATGAGCAGAACTTTTAGCCAAGGTTTTGACTTTCAAAGTCAAAACACTTAACCAAGAGTAAAAAAGCAACAACTTTTGATATTCTTCTGTCGTACTGGCGTAACGAACAGCACAATCTCACCTTCACTTATACTTGGTAAGCAAACTTCGACTGAAGTATTTCACTCTGTTGCGTAACCCGATTTATACCAGCTTGGGCTGTGACGTTTTGATCCAATAATAAAGCTATTTTGATTGGCTACTGTAGTCACGTGAGGCAGCCATTTCATAAAGAACGCTATCACGAGACGAAGCGTCGCGCTATGGTAACTGCCTAAGAAATAGAGGTGTACGAAAAATAACGGTTCGTTAAGAAGTAACAGATGATTTCTTAAACGAATATTAACAGTTAAGTTAATTGCAAAGTAACAGTTATAAAGTAGCTGTTATTATTTACGATGTGATATTTTGAAGCTCAATCCTTCCGAAACTTCATTTTCTGAAAAGCAGCAATCTCGCATCTGTGTTGCTATTGCTACTGTATCTACTTTTTTCTTGTCCGCTCCTGCCATTGATTTCGTACGCAAAGAGCTACGGCAAAAAAGTGGCGGTTTTGTTTTTGCATTGCTCTTTTCTGCTCGCACGCTCGTCACAATGGCCTGTTGGTCTCTTACCTGTTAGTGCTACTCGAAACAATAGCACTTTCATAGTGTCAACTGCTCTTTTGTAGTCTGTTTAACAGATAAAAGTGCAGTTTCGTTTCTGCATTAAACTGCTTCCTCTGCCTTAGATATGGTAGTTACGTCGCCATGGGTTAACGAATATTAAGTAGCAGTTGTTCAAAAGTAACAGTTAAGCACACCTCTGCTAAAAAAAGCAAAGACAAGTGGGGGTAGCAATGATTGGCTAGTTTTAATCAAACGATATGACAGGGTTCACTGGTACAAACCATGAACGCTGCAGACCTTGGCATTCGGCCGCAAGTCTTCTTCTTACCTACTACATCATCATTAAGGAAACATTTATACAAAATTTAAAGTTGGACCACAAGGATTGACTTGTTTAAAAATCACAATACGCTGTTTTTGAAAATTTTATTAAAAAATTCGAAATAAACGTTTTGCAAGAAACAACAAAGCGAAGCACAATCTGCCAAACGCAATGCATATCAGACAAGGCGATGCAGGGGGGTACGCCGAAATGAAAATAACTTTTTGCAACTTTGCAACGGAACAGTCGCTGTGAAAATCTTCTTTCGGATATCAATATTTTCAGAGCTAAATCGGGGGAATTGTTCGTTACCGTTTCAAGCATAATGGCTAAAAATAACAGTTAACGTTTTTCTGAGGACCTAAGGGGGCGGGCGCACTGAAGTCACCTCCATACGCCACTGAGGCCATGTTTACAATGCATTTGGTAAGGGTGACTAAATTGGACGAAGTTCTCAAATTTTCGAATAACAAAATTCTCAATTAGGGGTTCTTACACAGTTTTGAGAGAAATATACTCCCCGTTCCTCACATATAAGCAATATGTACCACGCCTTTGTGCCAGTAGGGCACGTCCAGTGATGGATTTAGAGTAGGTCCTCTTCTTGCAGATATGTTCAAAATTTCGGAAATAAAAATCTGTGATTCCAAAGCAATAGGTTTCCAAAAAGTTGATCTCCAAAAGAAAAAAGTTGTCATCCCAACTTGGATTTTAAACAGGTATTTTCAGAGCCCCCAACACTGTGATCTCAACAGAAATAACAAAAAATCACCGTTTTTATCAAAAGCTTGGGCAGTTGGGGGTGCCCTTATGAATTCTTGTCCCAGGCTTCTAAAATCCTTAATCTACTACTGGGCACGTAATCAGTATGGCTCTTTCAAGTACAGAGATGTAAATAAGCACATTTAACAAACAATAATATCGCACTAATCACTACAGAGCTGAATTCAGCAAAATTAGGGACCATGTTTCAAAAAGCCGAGGACAGATGGAGGGTAATTAAGACACTTTTGCTTTTTACTTTGAAAAAACAAGCTCAAAGACGTTTAGAAAGAGAGATCTGCGACAAATGCAACTTTCCGTTCCTCTTTTTTGGTCAGCACACGCTAAACTTGTCACCGCGTAGTAGGCGACACAACACAAGTACAACAGTGCAATTTACCGCACAATGTGTAACATTTCACAGCACCGTAAAAGTATAAAAATCATCTACATAGACTAATACAATAACCATACACGAACAATAGTACGGAACGTGACGTTGAAAACCTAAAAAATATATGAAGTGTACAGCATGTATCGGAAAAAATTAAACAGTGAAGTGAAAACTGGATTCAGTGACGTGGGAGTCTGGAATGAAACTGAGAGGATTGAGCAGTTGAGACCGAATCAAAGCGGGACATTTTCTGCTGCATATCCTGCAAGCGTAGGTCTTTGAGATGTAAAAGATGTTCCAGTCGCCGTATTTTCACTTGCAGAATCTAAAAAACAAAAACTGGAATTATTGAGCATAACGAAATCCACATAGCTGCCCCAATGGCACAGCTGTTCAAGAGACCTCCTCGAATGCAGTAGCTGTTGGATCAAACTTTGACCGTGCCTTACTCCAATGACTACTGAAAATTAGGGTATACAGCTATGTAGCTTGGCGGCCAGCACACGAAGGATGGAGGAAAACAAGTCGGTATTTGTTGTTGTTGTTGATTACCCGACCCCTTCTGAGGGATGGGGGCATGGCAATAGACCATGGAGCCCCAGAAGCTAGGCAACTCCCCAGGGTATGGACCAGAGGTCGTAAAGAGACAGACACGCACCAAAGAGTGAGCAGCGCAAAGAGCCCATAGCTGGACAGTGCAGAATGAGATTAGAGGTGTCTTGGGACGAGTGTCCACAGGCGCTGCAGGAAGGATTCACGGTTCTGTCAATCCTAGAAAGATAAGAGCTTAACAGAAGGCTGTGTCCATTGCAGCGTAAACGAGAGAGAACACAGCGAGCATGACGAGGAAGCACAAGTTCCTCGGTGGAAATCGAGGGAACCTGCGTGTCGAAGAATTTTGATGAGACAGTATGCCTCCAGTCCCAGAAAAGAGAAGAGTGGATACGAGAGATAACAGGAGAGAGACGACAAGGGAATGCACAGGACCCAAGTAGCGTTCTCCATCTGGCCTGCTCATCAGCCGCGTGGTTTCCCGGGAGAAATAGTGTCCGGGGATCCATTGTAGCCTGATAGAACAGGAGGTGAGAAGACAGTTTCTGCCATATCTGTCAGAGGGTTGGAGGTAAAAGAAAAGATGGAGGAGAGGACAAGGTGGCGAGGGCAGAACGAGAGTCAGATTGGAAAAGAAAAAAGAAATGGCAGACTTTATGGTGCCGCCGAGACCAGCAAAGAGCGTGCAGAATGGTGCAGGCTTCAGCAGAAAAACTTGAGCGTACTGGGCCTGCCAAAAACAAAAGAGTGGCCTCAGTGCCACAGAGTGAGCAGTTGGCAAGTATGCCGGAGCCACCTTTGCCACAAGAAAAAGGAACAGAGCCGTCTGTCCACAGCACCAGATCATGAGGGAGGAGAGAATCAAGGTGGGCGAGAACTGCACCTTGGCGATAGAGAGGGAGATCAGAGCAGGAGCATGGAGAGGAAAGGGTGGACTCCACGGTGAAGGAAGGGAGATTCTAGGGAGGAAAGGGAGGGCAAGCAACAAGAGCCTTCCTAGGAGAAGTAGAAGGAAGCATGAGCGGGTAAGTGAATGCAAAAGCTCTCCAGGACAATCTGCAGAGTCTTGGTTTCACTCCTAGTCTGGCCAAACCTGAAATGGGAAAGGAGGTTGGGAGACAAAGAGCCCACTCATAAGATGAATGAGTGAAATGAGTCAGGGTGACTCGTAGGAGAGGTGGAGAAGCCTCGGAGAGAAGAAGTGGGATAGGGGGGGGGGGGGGGACGAAAGGCAGCCGGTGATGGTGCGACTGGCCGCTCGGTGGAGGCGTTCCAATTTGGTGATATTGGTAACGCTTAAGAAAGGAAACCATCCGAGTGAAGCATAAGTGATAAGGGGCCGAAGAAAAGCTTTATACAGAAGGAAGAGGAACTCCATGAGGAAGCACAGATACAGCATATGGCCTTGAGATGAGGGGAAAACTTGGCCTTCAGTAAAGAAATGTATTTAGAAAAGGAAAGAGTGTGGTCAAAGGTGACCCCAAGAAAAGCTGGAGTGGGGTTGAAATGGAGACGGGAGCCGAGTAAGAGGAGGTTAGCTTGGTGGGGATCCACTGAGAAGAAGGAGGCCTCACATTTGCTCAAGTTGAGAGGAAGACACCAGTACTCACACCAGTGCTCCAATCAGAACAGGGCTCCTTGTGAGGCCTCCCACTGCAGTAGGGACCGAGGTGGAGGAGGACCGAATGGCCAGATCGTCAGCGTAAAGAAAGCAGCTGATGGAAGAAGGTAGAGAAGCAGGGAGATCATTGATGAAAAGAGAGAAAAGTAAAGGGCCAAGAATATATCTTTGCAGAACACCTCGACAGACTCGAAAGAAACGACGTTTATGTATTTGATAAACCATGCAAGCACGCCTGTCAGAAAGGAAAGATTGAGTCCAACAAGCAAAGCAAGGACGGAGGCCAGCCGAAATGAGTTTATGGAAAAGGGCTGGGTGCCAGACTGAGTCAAAAGCTTTCAAGAAATCAATAGTAGAAAGCATCATCCGAGAGCGTGGCCTTGGTATGTTAATCCTATCTGATATGGTCTAAGCAAGTAACTGAATTTGATCTAGAGTAGACCGTCCAAGGTGGAAACTGGCCTGGCGGGGAGAGAGAATGGAATTAGATTCCACAAAGAAGAGTAGACTGGATAGTATGATGCGTTCAAAAAGCTTTGATATACAGGAGGTGAGAGAGGTAGGCCGGAAGGAAGCAAGAGAGTCGAGAGGCTTTCCCATCTTATGTATGGGAATAATAGATGTCTTCCAGATGGAAGGAAAGGAATGCAAAGTCCAGGAAAGATTGAAGATGTGAAGAAGAAAATCCATGCCAGAGCAAGGAAGATGCTTTAGCATGGGATAGGCGACTTTGTTTAGGCCAGTGACAGTGGACGAGGAGGGATTGGAGGCAGCCGCTAGAAGTTTAGTGGAAGAGCAAAGGACGAGAGAGAAGGAGCAGAGAGAGAAGAGCAAAAGGACGAGTGAGACTTCACAGGGCACGTGGCTCGGCGGAGCTCAGAGAGGTAGCCTCTGGCTTTGCTACGCAGGGCCTTTGGTTGAGGAACGGAAAAGTGGGATCGCAGGTAAGCGGCGTAGACCGAGGCCGATTTCCTAGGAGAACAGTTGAGAAGTAAGGAGAAGAGGAAGACGAGGAAGGAGAGCCAGCGATAGAGCAAAGAAGAGAGTGCACAGTTATTGGGTTTGATTTGGGTGAAAGAGAAAAGCAAGTCATCTGCCATGCCTCAGCCTAGGTGATGACTGACGAGGCGCGTCGAGAAGCAGAGATGTAAGCCTGGTGATCTTCATCACTTCTGTGAGCGGCAGCGAAAGCCTTGCGTCTTTCACTAACCGCTTCTTCCACTTCAGCAGGCCACCAAACTTTAGGAGAGCGTTTGATGCGACCGAAAGGAATGAAAGATTTGGCCACATTCCATGCCAGAAAGGTAAAGAGAGCAGTAGCAGAGGAAAGAGAAAGAGACGAGTATTCCTCTGCAGAAGGACAGTGGGAGTCAAAGTAACAGGCAAAGCCATCCCGGCAATCTTTCTGAAAATTGAAGGAAGGGGGACGCTCGTTGGGGCGATAGACCGGAGAGAGAGGGACGGATAGAAGGATTGGTAGGTGGTTAGAACCAAGGTACTGAAGCACCTCCGAGAAGCAAGAAAGGGCAAGAGAGGAGGGAGCAAAGGAGATGTTAGGAGAGGAGCGACTGCCAGAGGAGCGATGGAGAAGGGTGGGTGTGTCAGGGTCATTAAGGGGGAGGAGGTCAGAGGAGATGACCCAGTCAAATACTTCGTCCCCGCAGGGGTCGGAACTACCTCTTGAGTCACAGTGGGGGTGATGGCAATTGAAGTCTCCCAGAATGGAGAGAATTCTGAAGGAGGGAAGAATGGAGAGAGAAAAGGAATCGGTTCTGCCATTCATCAAAGAGAAGCAAATAAGGAGGCGTACACACTAAGAAATGACAGTGAGGAGGAATCGTTAAGAGAGATGTTGACCCCTACATAATCAGAGTAGGGATCGAATGAAAAAAAGAGAGGAGATAGAAAGTTTAGAGAAAGATAAGCCCTGTCCGATGAAAATGATGACACTGCCGCTAGCGTGCATGGCATCATGAGACAGAATGCCACACTGGGTAGTGAGTGCGATCAGAACGCAGAGCAGAGAATCCAGAAAGAGGAAGATGAGTTGAGAATGGATTCCTGGATACAGATAAGGTCAACGAGATGGGACAAAAGAAAGTGAAGTAGTTCAGTGCTCCTAGCTTGAAGACCTTCAGGATTCCAATGGAGAACCCTGAGAGAGTCAGGGGGGAGAGGAGGCAGGACGCATAGAACAGCCAGGAGCAAGAGACGATGGTGAGGGGGCAGAGGGAGAAGATACAGAATGGGTCGACGGGGGATAGGTTTGAAGACGAGGTAGGAAGGGAGTGCAGCAGACAAAGGGCTAGGTTGTACAGTGGAGGTATACATGTCGGAGGAGTCCGAGGAGAGTTACAGGGTTACGAGTGCGGACACAGCAGGGGGGCAACTCCAAGAGTGAGAGCTGTCAAGAGTTCTGAATTTGGAGAGGGAGAGTTGTGAGCACCTTAGATGGACCCATTTGGAGCAGATACAGCATTGCACTGACTTTCCCCACCAGGTCATATTTCTAGTGCACACAAAGCAGGGAAATATGGGGCCAGGGCTGGGATGAACGTTACCGCTCAAGAGAAGGAGAAGAATAAGGAGACGAAGACAGGCAAGAAAAGGACAGGAGAAAAGAGAAAACAGGCGACCGATTTTAAGTAAGCTGTGTACTACCCTTCTGCAGTTGTTTAGGGGGCAGCATAGCGAAAAAATGAAGAGGAGTCCCTAGGGTAACTGGGATCCTCAGGAAGTCCAACAGCCATTTCGACCCAACACCACCACGTTGAGGCGGCTATTGGTTGGTGCAGGGTCGGTATTTTGCTTGTTGTGCCCTTAGGAAAGGCATTCAACACGAAAGACAGTGGTGGCGCAGAGTAGTCTCACCCAACGTGTTACCAAAGACTAGCAAAAGGAGTATCAGTTTAGCATGAATGAATGAAATTGGCAATAAATAACAACGCTTCTACTTCCCCACCAAAACTCTCATTACCCCAGCAGGTGTATTTGGATGAGGGTGCACTAGGTATTCTGAGTCTATTATTTTAAGTAGTTACTTTGGTGTTTTATTTCTTTACTTGTAGTGTGAATTTTGCGCATACTTTTCATGGTAATACAGGTAATAAAATCGGGTTAAAATAAAACAGTTGAAAAAAACAGCAAAAACATCACGAAAGTCGTTACTGGCATTCAGCCTGGCGTTAGGATAAGAAGTAACTGCAACTCGAAAGCACAGCTACACCAAAGTTCATACGCAACAGTCAAACCTCTATTTTTGTGAATATTCGATAAAATTAGCAGACTACACCGTTAGGTCGGGGTGAAAAAAAATTTTTTTGGAAATTGAAAAAGTGGCTCCTCCAAACAGTGGCAAATGATCCAAAACTCCCAATTCCATTGAAATTTTTATTTGCTCCTTCTAGTGGTCGACCAACACAAAGCTAATGGTCACACGGAGTTCAAATTCAGTGAAAATGCTATAACTTTGTAATGGATTGCACTAGAGACCTTAAATTGGTGTCAAAAGAAGCGAATCATAAAGTTTCTATTTGTCCTAAAAGAATTTTTTTGCCCTATTTGGTCTAGTAACGAAGATATTATCAAAAAATGGTATTTTAAGAGTAACAATGAGTGAAATTTTGGAAAGAACACATTGCAATTAGCAAGCCTTTCTGTTTAAACACTAAGTCACCGTGAAATGGTATTTTAAGAGTAACCATGAGTGAAATTTTGGAAAGAACACATTGCAATTAGCAAGCTTTTCTGGTCAAACAATAAGTCACTGTGAAAGATCTTCAAAGTATGTTGTTATCAACTTGTTATAAATGCATCACCAATCACAATACTCAAACTACATACGCATTCAAAGTGGGAAAACCACTGCCAAGTCCTCTCAACAGTAACAGCAAAGTGCACCAAAACATAAACTCTATTTGCAAATAATGTGCAGCTGCTGTTCATACTATTTCTAAAACTTCTCAAAGAATGTAACAAAAAGTTATTTAGATTGATGTAACATCAATGCTTGGCTGAGCTTGCTTACATCAATTCCTAAAAGTTTCATTGAGATCTCTCTCTGGTTTTTGATTCATCACGTTGACACACAAACATTTAAAACTGACACTACTAAAAACAAACCATGCTTGGTAGAGGTATGATTAACACTTTAGAATATTTGCTTTCAATTAAAATGCGTACTCAACTCCATCAAAAACACTCTTGAAAGTTTTTAAATATCGAATTGTTTGTTTCAAAAGACTTCATTAGTTTCCTGGATTGAATTCTCTGCCTGACCATCCCATCACGCCTCAGTGACCAACTTCACACGTCGCTTAACATCTTGATTGTGGCAAGGATGGTCAAGCTTTAATAGTTCAAGTCCAAACTCGTTGATTTCTTCATAACTGAACTGCTTTGTCGTTGGAGACTCATGTAAATCTGGAAAATGCGAATTCACCATTTTATGAAATGACTTTGCTTTAAAGTTGATTTTTGGTATAAAAATTTTTTGAATAGCTGTGCATTCTGTCGAAAGTGAACTTGGCTCAATAAATCCTCCTTCAAAATTATCATTTTCAATTGAATAGTTTGGTCCTTTCAATCGTAGGCTACACAACTTGTTGACAGCCATTCTCCAAAGATCCTCATCATTATCACCAAACACGCCAAGCAAAATGTTCTCTGGGTGTGCCAAAAATCCATTATTTAGAAGAACTTTTAAAGCAATCTCTACAACTTTTTGATTTTGAAAACTGACAATTCTTTGAGAAAGATTGAAGAAGTTTTTTGATCCACGCGTTAGTTTAGAGTAGTGCTTAATTTCAAGCCAGGTTGCAAAGTACACTCTTAAACAGAATTGAGCCAGAATAATTACGTTTTTTGATGGATTTTCAGTTGCTGTGTATAGACAAAGAATTCTGCATGCTAGAGTCAGCTACCTTGAATGAACTAAAGGCCTAACATCATGGAGCCGCAAACCATCATCGACCTCACCACAAATCACATACCAACAAATCTTATATCCACAATATTGGTCTGTGCTAAGGTCTTCAAGAAAAGCATTAGGTTACACTAAAGTCCAATTTTTTGCCGAATGGTCCAGCAAAAGCATCCAGACTTTTTGTACTACTATCCAATTCAACAAAAACATGACGCAGAGGAAGCTCACTTGTATGTAAGAGGCAAACCACCCACTGCAGTGGCCTCTGAAGAGCTTCTTCCAATTTCCTTATACAGCCTTTATTAATGCCAGTCATTGTGACAGCACCATCAGTACCTATGACTGTCAGGTTTTCCTCTAAGTCGGTACCCTTGATTACACTGTAAATGCCATCAGTAATGGAACTTCCTTTTCCATCTTCAGTAAAAAAGTGGCTACGATAATATTAATCTCGCTCTCCTACCATCGCAATGTGTTCTTTCAGGCATGTTGATTGGTAGATTTTACCACTTCCTAAACATGTTGTTGTCAAAGTTGCATCCTTACGGCCATAAACATACACACCATTTTTGTCGTTTACGTCCAAGCTTACTTTTGTCAATTACGTACGTTTTTCGACTCTCAATAATTAGTCCAACAACTATTAATACTGCGTTTGCAAGTGCTCCTGCTGCTTTATTTGAAATTTGGTATCTTTCTGCTATTTGTGCCAAGTTAGAAAAGTTCATCCGGTTTTGCAAGCTTGGTTGTGATGCTCCAGAAAAACTTACAGAAGAAGATTCTGAACACTGAGAACAACTATATTCAGCATCTGAAAAGAGTGATTGACCATCCAAGACGATTGGATATCCAGAACCACTTGCATCTCCACTGCCACCTTGACTTGGACCTGGTAGTTGATTACCACCCTTGTTATCAATTCTTTTTCTAAATCGAAGATCAGAAGAAGTGAGAAGTTCTTCCAAATGTAAACATCTGGCTTTTCTTGGTCCCTTTTGATCTTCGTAAAACAGAAAATCGTCTGGAGTCATTCGTAGCCTGTACATTTTCTGTAATTCTCTTCTCCGTTGATGGTTTTCACAAAATATGTCAAACAATTTTTCAGCATCACTCACAAACTGGCTTTCTTCTGCAACATGTGATGGTTTTGAAAGTTTTTTCTTAGGATAGTGATCCACTGCTTTAAACTCTGTAATCATGTTGAAAATCTTCTTAGCAACAGTCAGTTCATGGATTGAATAGACATTGCTCGATATCCAATGCATCACAAGCTCAGCAGCAACAACTCTTGCAGCATTCATAGAGAAAAAATGATCTTCACCTAAAACTTGATCAATAATATCTTGCTTGCTAGGCAATGTTCCTTCTGAAAATTTGTCACAGCTACAAAATGTATGCCCACCATGAAAAGTCTTTGTCACCTTCACGGATCTTTTTCTAGTTTCCATTTACACTTACGTATTGAAATAAGCAATGCACTGTATTGTAATTATTAAAATACTGTATCGGAAAATCAAACCACTATTAGATATACTACAACAAAAGCGTGAAGGGTTAGCCTGAGTCTTATTTTCTCAGACACATGTTCTGACAGCAGTGCACATCTGCACATAACTATAATGTATAAAGTTATGTAACTCTTAAAATACCATTTTTTGATAATATCTTCATTTCCAGACCAAATAGGGCAAAAAATTCTTTTAGGACAGACAGAAACTTTATGATTCCGCTTCTTTTGACACCTATTTGAGGTCTTTATTGCAATTCATTACAAAGTTATAGCATTTTCACTGAATTTGAACTCGTGTGGCCTTTAGCCTAGTGTTGGTCGACCACTAGAGGGAGCAACTGAAAAATTTCAATGGAATTGGGAATTTTGAACCATTTGCCAACTTTTTGGAGGGGCGACTTTTTTAATTTCAAAAAAAAAATTGTTCACTCCAGCCTACTGCCCCGTTCTTCACCAGGCTAGAATAGTGGAGTTGCTCAAACAGCATGTTATATAAGGCCACTTTTAGCTATCGACTAATGGCAGTTCGTCACGTTGGTAGTGGTAATCAGACCTTTATAAAGTTTAAACGTAATATCCTTTTGAAGCCGACCTCAGTCCCAAGCAAAAAGGGTGAACAGTGAACACTATGCACTAGGCTTACAAAAAAATTCTAAGCAAAACCTATGGGCCCTGGTCTTTTTGGCTGCACAAAAACTATTATTCTAACGAAAAAAACACACCAGTTGCCCCTTCGATCCACTACCTATTTTGACAGCTTTCTATCTACGATCCAATTCTGTGAATTACCTTGCCAACAAAACTCAATAATCGTCAATTAAAAAGGTGTCGGAAAACTACAACAAGAAAATATTTGATGATACTTTGATGTTTGATGCCACTGGTGCAATGGTGTAGTGGTAAGAGCGTCCGCTTTGCAGTCAGTAGATCTGGGGTTCATTTCCTAAGTCAAATCATACCAAATGACTTTAAAAAATGGTATTCACAGCTTTTCTTCTTGGCGCTCAATATAAAAAAGGGATATTGTAGACAACAAGCAGGCAAGCTTGCTTGTTGCGTCCTTGGGCAAAGCACTTAACAGGAAGCCCCCACCTTTATGTGGAAGACCGGTGGCCTACCCATATTTCACCGGGTTACAATTGTGAAGTTGCTCACCCAGCATGTCGTGAAAGGTGACTCTTGGACACCCACCAATGGCAGTCCGCCTTGTTGGCGGTGGGGCTACCAGTTACTCATGACTGGTTCGAAATGAGCTGCAATCTTTCCGCAAGCCTAGTTTTAATTAGGTTGAGGGCATGAACTTGAATTGCCGTTCGTGCCGTACCTCCATCCACAGGAAGAGAAGGGGTAATCACAACAACAACAACAAATATCTGATGAAGCTGCTGAGCAGACAATAAAATGAATCCTGCCTGAAACATCACATCTAGTTTTGTGGTTTCTTTGCTACACATGATCAGAAGAAAGGCAAAAAGCTACTACTAAACCGAAGAAATAGTTTGATTTTAAATATGCCACAACAGCAAGAACGTTGCCAAATTTAGAGAAACTAATACCTTTAAAAGTTGCATCGTTTCGACCTTTCAAAGGCATCACATAGTGGTCCCAAAAACGCATTACTGTATGTGTGAAAACCACAAAATATAGCAACTAAAATATTTCTAAACTGGGCTATTTTGTCATACCTGCACAGTTTCTTGAGAAGCTAACAACGCTTGCTCTTTTTCCTCAAGAATCAACCGAGTTTGACTGTCCAGTGAGGTCAAATTGAGCTGATCAAGAGCGACAGGATTTTTGACGGTATACTCTGTGTGAAGATTGCTATCACGATCGCCCTCCATTGCTTGGGGAACTAAACAAGAAAGTGATTATATTATTAACCCGAGTTAATATTTCAACTTAAAACTCAAACAGTCTTTAATTTTTAAAAATGCTTTACTCAGAAATTACAATTGCGAAAATATCAATTTTAAATTAAATATTAAATCTGTCCACGTAATATTAAATAGTTCCATGCTTACAAAAATTTGTTTAAAAACAAAACATTTGATATAAACAATGATATAAATAAAATTACAAAATTTAGCTTTCATCTTTTTTGTAAAGCACTGTGCACAAAACAGAACGATTTCCAAATTATTTGAGTTACGATCCCTTTGAAACTACTTTCATAGATCACTGTCCACTTATGGCCACCTTCTTCATACTCAATACAAACTAGAATCAAAACTTGTAAATAGTCCTTTGCGACATAAAGAAATTTTTTTCATGATCTACCTAGGCGCTACAACCCTCTGGATGAGAACACTCACCCTGCACCAATCAACAGCCCTCTCAACGTTGTGGTGCGTCCAGGTTCCCGTTTGGGTTGGGTCAAAATGGTTGTTGATTGAGGATCCTTCCCGAGGATCCCAGTTACCCTGAGCACTCCCCTTGTGGTCTGTTGAAGTGAAAGAAGTGGTTAGTGAAAGACATAAGGCTTTCCTTGCCGCTCACAAAAGTGATAAAGCTCGTCAGGCTTACATCTCTGCTTCTCGACGTGCTTCGTCTATCATTGCCAAAGGCCTGTGGCATGGCAGACGATTTGCTCTTCTCTTTCGCCCAAATCTAACCCTATAACTGTGTACTTGCTCCTTCATTCTGTTGCTCGCTCTTTTTCCTCATCTCTCTCCTCTCTTAACTTCCCCAACTGTTCCTCTCCCAAGGCATCAGCTTCGGTCTTTGCCGATTACCTGAGATCTCACTTTTCTGTCTCCCAGCCAAAAGCCCTGTGTAACAGAGCCAGAGGCTACCTTTCCAAGCTCTGCCGAGTGACGTGTCCTGGGGAGTCTCATTTGTCCTTTTGCTCTCCCTTCTCCCCAGCTGAATTTCTTGCAGCTGCCTCCAACCTCTCCTTCTCCACTGCCACTGGCCCAGACAAAGCACCTTCCTTGCTCTGGCATAGATTTTCTTCTTCACATCTTCAATCTTTCCTGGACTTTGCATTCCTTTCCTTCCATCTGGAAGACATCTTCTATTATTCCCATCCACAAGATGGGAAAGCCTCTCGACTCTCTTGCTTCTTTCCAGCCTACCTTTCTCACCTCCTGTATATCAAAGCTTTTTGAACGCATCATACTATCTCATCTACTCTTCTTTGTGGAACCTAATTCCATTCTCTCTTCCCGCCAGGCCAGTTTCCACCTTGGACGGTCTACTCTAGATCAAATTCAGTTACTTGCTTAGACCATATCAGATAGGATTAACATACCAAGGCCACGCTCTCGGATGATGCTTTCTACTATTGATTTCTTGAAAGCTTTTGACTCAGTCTGGCACCCAGCCCTTTTCCATAAACTCATTTCGGCTGGCCTCCGTCCTTGCTTTGCTTGTTGGACTCAATCTTTCCTTTCTGACAGGCATGCTTGCATGGTTTATCAAATACATAAATGTCGTTTCTTTCGAGTCTGTCGAGGTGTTCTGCAAAGATATATTCTTGGCCCTTTACTTTTCTCTCTTTTCATCAATGATCTCCCTGCTTCTCTACCTTCTTCCATCAGCTGCTTTCTTTACGCTGACGATCTGGCCATTTGGTCCTCCTCCACCTCGGTCCCTACTGCAGTGGGAGGCCTCACAAGGAGCCCTGTTCTGATTGGAGCACTGGTGTGAGTACTGGTGTCTTCCTCTCAACTTGAGCAAATGTGAGGCCTCCTTCTTCTCAGTGGATCCCCACCAAGCTAACCTCCTCTTACTCGGCTCCCGTCTCCATTTCAACCCCACTCCAGCTTTTCTTGGGGTCACCTTTGACCACACTCTTTCCTTTTCTAAATACATTTCTTTACTGAAGGCCAAGATTTCCCCTCATCTCAAGGCCATATGCTGTATCTGTGCTTCCTCATGGAGTTCCTCTTCCTTCTGTATAAAGCTTTTCTTCGACCCCTTCTCACTTATGCTTCACTTGGATGGTTTCCTTTCTTAAGCGTTACCAATATCACCAAATTGGAACGCCTCCACCGAGCGGCCAGTCGCACCATCACCGGCTGCCTTTCGTCCCCCCCCCCCCTATCCCACTTCTTCTCTCCGAGGCTTCTCCACCTCTCCTACAAGTCACCCTGACTCATTTCACTCATTCATCTTATGAATGGGCTCTTTGTCTCCCAACCTCCTTTCCCATTTCAGGTTTGGCCAGACTAGGAGTGAAACCAAGACTCTGCAGATTGTCCTGGAGAGCTTTTGCATTCACTTACCCGCTCATGCTTCCTTCTACTTCTCCTAGGAAGGCTCTTGTTGCTTGCCCTCCCTTTCCTCCCTAGAATCTCCCTTCCTTCACCGTGGAGTCCACCCTTTCCTCTCCATGCTCCTGCTCTGATCTCCCTCTCTATCGCCAAGGTGCAGTTCTCGCCCACCTTGATTCTCTCCTCCCTCATGATCTGGTGCTGTGGACAGACGGCTCTGTTCCTTTTTCTTGTGGCAAAGGTGGCTCCGGCATACTTGCCAACTGCTCACTCTGTGGCACTGAGGCCACTCTTTTGTTTTTGGCAGGCCCAGTACGCTCAAGTTTTTCTGCTGAAGCCTGCACCATTCTGCACGCTCTTTGCTGGTCTCGGCGGCACCATAAAGTCTGCCATTTCTTTTTTCTTTTCCAATCTGACTCTCGTTCTGCCCTCGCCACCTTGTCCTCTCCTCCATCTTTTCTTTTACCTCCAACCCTCTGACAGATATGGCAGAAACTGTCTTCTCACCTCCTGTTCTATCAAGCTGCAATTGGTCTCCAGACACGTTTTTCTTCTGGGAAACAATGCAGCTGATGAGCTGGCCAGTTCTGAAGCACTACTTGCTCCCTCAGCAATCCCTTGTAGTCTCTTTCCTGTTATCTCTCGTATCCACTCTTCTCTTTTCTGGGACTGGAGGCATACTGTCTCATCAAAATTCTTCCACATGTACGTTCTCTCGATTTCCACTGAGGAACTTGTGCTTCCTTATCACACTCGCTGTGTTCTCTCTCGTCTTTGCTGCAATGGACACAGCCTTCTGTTAAGCTCTTATCTTTCTAGGATTGACAGAATTGAAAATCCTTCCTGCAGCGCCTGTGGATACTTGTCCCAGAACACCTCTCATCTTATTCCACACTGTCCAGCTATGGGCTCTTTGCACTGCTCACTCTTTGGCGACTCTCTGTCTCTTTATGACCTCTGGTCTAGGCACTGAGGAGTTGCCTAGCTTCTGGGGCTCCATGGTCTTTAGCAATGCCCCCAACCCTCAGAAGGAGTCCAGTAACAACAACAACAGAATGCTTGCCACTGCTACAAGGGTTAAAAAACAAAATAATGAAGCACAGTTTAGAATAAAACACAATAGATAAAAACAGCAAGCCAAATCTACGATTTTGCTTTTTTGAGATACACAAGTAGATAAGAAATAGACAAAATCACTCATCTCAGTCTAAAACAAAAAAGAAAATAGAGTATTCATTCTTGAAGCATTTCGTCTGACACATTTCGTACCTCATGCAAATTAAAACTGCCGTCAAAAACGCTGTTATTTTGCACTTGAACCATGAATTGTCTGCACCACCAGACAACTTCTGCCTGCAGCCAAAAAGAATGTACTAAACGCTTTACATCAAAGCAACATTGTTTACCAATTTTTGTGCCACAGTGCTAGTCGGTACGTGGGTCGTACTTCTCAAAGCCTACAAGAGAGGATTAAGCAGCACGTGCCTAAAACCATTCTTCAGGGACATATTTCTCAGAACCGAAGCACATTTGCCCACTCTTGCAAGCCAATCAGAAACTTAAAAGCTGAAACTTCCTTTTCTGCTATTGGAAAACATCTCTTACAAAACCCTACATGCGCACGTGAATACTGCGACTACAAATTTTCCATTCTTGCCCATGGCCATACTTCTTTTCATGTTTCCATCCTTCAAGCCACTTACATCAAAACATCCAAACCAAATTTATGCAAAGAAAAGGAATTTGTGTATGGTCTAAAAATCACACATTAGTTTTTGCTCCTTCTATTGGTCGCTCCTCTTACCAATAATGATGGAGCTTTTCCTTTTTCGTCAACTGTGTCTGTATGTAAGTGACACACTTCATCTTTTTCACTCCATTTCTGACAAATTCTCTTGAAATGTGTCAGACGAAAAGCTTCGAGAATGAATACTCTACTTTCTGCAATTTTTAAATTCTGTACGATGAATCAACTTTTAAACAAAAAGGAAGCACAGAATTACATCTATTCGCCTTGAACTGGTGGGACAGATTTGCTAGAGCTTGTAATTACTTGCTATTTCTAAAAAAAATAGGCACTAAACAGCAATTGACATCATACACCTTAGCTCCTTAAGAGCAACTGTAAGGTAGTAGGTTTCATGCCCACACGGTTTCTGCACTGTTGTCCCTATGGGAAAAGCATTTTACATCAATTTACCAAGCTTATTAACAATGTTTGTGGAATTAGAAATACTCTGTGCAGGCAATGCTTGCATCTCCTGAGGCTCAGAACTTAAGTTGTTCTGCAAATAGAAGATAATATGCAACATAAAATGTACACACCACTTTCCGAAGTTCTTGCATTGTAATACGGTCTACTTTCAGGAGTTGCTCCTTTCTGTAACAAAGTAAAATACTTCAGCAATCTGACTACTAGATTTAGAAAAGGTCATTACTGCGAACAAAGGCATTTATTAATCATGCCAATTTAAATGTAAAACTTCAGATTTCTTCCAATTCTGGCTAAGTGTTCAAGAAGTCTTGACACCAAAAGAGCCTAATATCAAGCAACATAGCAATTTCTCTAAAAACGGGCATCCTTTTTGCTTTGAGCAAAGTTCATGAGAGTGTAAGCCTTTGCAAAGTGTGCGTTCATCTCAAAATATATTGTGCTACAAAAAATTGTCTTTAAGCAAATATGGCAGGGCTAGCTAAAATAACTGAAAAGTTTATAAATGAGATAAATCAAGGGGTGCAAATAATCAACGATCAAGCAAGATGGTGTTTTTTAATTAAATTGAACATATCCTGATCTTTCTTGGCCATAGATCTGGATATAGTCGGGCAAACGATTGCCGACGGCACAGACAGTGATTAGATCGTTGTCGCCTGTCTACATCTTCTGACCAAGGATGCAATAATTTAGCCATAATAAAGGCACGATTTTGAGAAGTACCCAATCCCATTACAAAAATTCTGGACGCATGCCAGCTTCTAATACCTTTTTGTTCTGTTATGCTAATTTTAGTGATTTTCATTTATTTTTAATGCATTCCTCCCCAACGCATCCATGAAACGTTTTACATCTCTTCAAAAACATCAATGTTTTTACAATTGTATACTTTAAGAATAACTGAATAAAATAAACTACCATACGTCCAAAACATGGAGTACAATAAAATGATGGAATGATGTGTTACATAAAGTGTAAAATCACATCTACGACTTCACATTGTGGGAAAAAAACGCTTAACTAAAAGCAACGGAATGCAACAATTACGAAGAATGAGTGGTCTATTACAGGTAATGAAAATTGGAAAATATAAAATTCTAACTTTATAAACTCAAAAATATGGAAGTTTATTTTCAACAAATGGTAACTACTCTTAAATGATTTCTCCTTACTTGTCAATCAATATGTTGACAAACTTTGCATCAAGAAGACTAACGTGATCAATTTTTGAATACAAGTTATCCTGAACTAGAGTAAAACTCACCTGACCCTTCCTTGTCTTCATGAGATGACTTTCGATTTTTTGAAGTAAACCATACAAGAAAACCTCTATGATGCCAGGAGAACATTCAGCAATTTTTCTCATAATATCACTTGGTACTGTGTACCCAATTTTTGAGAGCACTTTTCTGCAATCATAAAAAATTTTTAATTCCAGTTTACTTTTCTGTATATACTACAAAATCAATCACATTTCAGTTTTTTTGCTACCACTTTTTGATGTCTAATCTCGTCTTTCGACTTAATAAACAGTCTAAAAAAGCTTTTCAAAGACTTAAAAGTTCCTATTTCTCGTTGAGGTATCTGTGGCTAAAATTACGAGTTACGAAATCACTATTTTGTACTTAATGGATTAGAATAGTAAAGCTGCTTATCCAGAACTTCATATAAGGCCTTTTTTTTTATGCACCCATCAATGAAAGTCCATCTTGTGGAGGGGTTGATAATGATGGCAGTCCGTCTGCAACTCGTATTCAAGAATGATTTGAAATAGAGTACCACTTTTCCCTAGCTTTTTTAGATTGGATTTACTGCGTGAAACTAAATGCAACTGTTTTATACAAAGTCTTCATGATCACATTTCATTGTTCTCCAGTTGAGAAAATCCTTTCACCATAATTTTGCGAATCAATTGAGAAATCCTTAGTACGGTTCATATAATACATTTTTTTACTAAAAGCAACCAATTAGAGGAGCTTGCAACAAACTACTTCTCCCAAGCATCCAAGAGAGCATTAAACATGCACTTCCTACCTTAGAATCGGTTCCCTCTGAGCTATGTTTTTTTCTTTATGGTTCACATTGAGTACTTAAACAAAACAAAGCTGTCAGGAAAGTATGTCTTATTAAACAAAAAGCAGCCCGCTAGCTCTAACGTTAACTGCCTGGACTGAAGACGAGCAACAGCTTATTGAAACCTAAGTGCTTTGCTTAAAAAATTACTTGCCAGCTAGCTGTGTTTTGTTTAACACTAGTCTTTTTCTTCACTGCTGAACATTAGATGGCCCATCTAATGTTACCCAGTCATAACAGCAGCATTATTTGCTTCAGCAAGGCTTTTTTCAATAAAAGTAATTAGCAACTGAAAATGAGGGCCAGATAAGGGCAAAAGAATCATCAAATCAGCAATCCCTTAATATGAGCAAGCACACACACAAAATAATGTCGTTGAATAATAAAGCAATGATAATCTCAGCTATGACAATCATAGTCTAGTTTTGAAGCAACGCATAATGTGATTTTTCAGCATACATATTTTCCAGCACAATCCCATACCTGTTCAAAGTTCCCCAATTGTTTAATTTCTGGTTAACAGAATTGGCAGAAACATAATTGTGGATTTCAACGTATCTTGGAAAGTAATGCATCATAATTTCAGCAACCAACACTAAAAAATTACATACATAATCGGTGATAATCAGTGCAGCTTTTCACAACTATTTTACAGCTTTGGGTAGATTGCTAAGTATTTGCAACATTGGTTACAGATCAATAAGCCTGCAACAAAGCTAAGACAGTGGTTCTCAGGTTTTATTTAAAATTTGGCAAAGTAGTCTTTTTGCAATATTTTTGATGCCTTAAAATTGAGAGTTATAAATGCAATTTGATAATAAAGAATTATGTCATTGATGCTGTCAAGACCAAATGAAAAGCTGAAATAGCACATGAATATGAAAAACAACAAAAATTTTTGTAATCAAAAGACAAAGTGGAGTAATATTGGTGACAAATATTATGCAAGGTCAAGTTAAAATGTGCCTCCTTGGCAGTTTCTTTAAAACTGCTATTTGTGAGTCATTGGCTCAGAGAAGGGGTGCCCAAAGTTTTTATGGTATGGGCCACATTTTACTAATTTGAAGTATTGACAGGCCTCAAAACGGCGATTTTTTTGGGTTTAACTGGTCTAAGTGAGAGTCACCATATCTGAAAATGAAAAATCTCTGCCAGATTGATGTCACAACCAAATTGAAGGTATAGATTTTTTTTGAAGTTAGATCAAACTAAATTTTTTTTGAAGACGCAATCAAAAAAAACTTAAAAAGAGTGGATCTGCCACTGGTCATACATCATGACCATTTTGTGTTGTGGATTAAGGTTCTGAACTTAAACTTCATGTAAGACAATATTCACAAAACTACAGCCTCAGGCTGCATTTGGCCCGCATTTTGAGCACCACTGGCTTAAAGCATAAAGTGTTCACAACTGCATGGATTTGGGGTTTGCAGTGATTTTGGAGTTGTGGTCTTGGGAAAAGCACTTTTTGGCAATTAGAAACAGAGCTTTTATTAGACAATGCACTACGTAACCAGACAAACTTGAACTAATAGCTGAAGGACCGATTATGACCAAAAAAATTTCTGTTGATTAGCTTCTTTTAGGCCAAAAGTTTTTAAGAAGATGGTGATTTTAATGACAAGGCACATGCTTTCTAATAATAGCATGCTTACTTTCATTGTTGACAAAACGTGGGTATAAATGGGAGCATTGCCCATGAGCCCATAGTCCCAATCAACTTAGTTTGAATTAAGAATGGTTTCACTTGCAAACTTTCCATATTTTATGAATTCTTTTTGTGCCTTCCTATAAGAGTAAAGGCACAAAATTTAAGTTGGAAGAGGGCATGAAAATAGTTTTTGTTTTACAATCACGGAAATAAGTTGTTTCGTGGTAGGTAGTGCTCCCTCTAAGATTTTAGTAAGTGCATAACCTCCGGCACAAGTGCAAAATTGCTAGCAAATATACGAAAACCTACTACACCAGCCTAAGTAACGTATTTTAAAGTCAAAAAAGATGGTTTTGGTAGCCTATGGCTGTTGGGTATATGTGCTGAGCTAAAAAAAGATGTCGTTTACCCCTATTCAGACCTTGAATCCTTTGTCCAAAAGTTTTTTGAAGGCAGCTAAGCATGTGACGTAAACATCACGTGACTGTAAGGCAACAGCAATTTGCAAGCTATGCACAAATCATTTCCACGCTTTTATTGTACTGTAGAATTAGTCAAACGGCTTCATTGATGACGTCAACTTGCCTATAAAACGTGTCGTTTCCCTCAGTCCTAAAGCGCAAATGCACTAAGATAATATTTCTAAGAACTTATAATTGATTTTTTAGGCTAATTGCAGCATCACATTTGCGTAATGATACCATTACAAGTAATAGGAAGAATTTGTGACACAAAAGATTTGATGTAATGTTTGAGAAAGGTTGCATACCAGCAGCATTGCACACTTGAGAACTGCGTATTGGTGATTAGTCGTTATACTCTTGGTGAACTTGAGTCGAATTTTGTCTAACTAAATGACACCATTTACCAATTACTACAGCAAACAGCATCGGACTGGATCCTTCTTCCAGTACCAACATGCCAGATTAGGAAAACAAAAGGTGACAGACTCTGACCGGAAATATCATGCCTGCTGAAGTAGAAAACAACGTTCTCTTAGTTAAAATTAGAAAACCAGTTATGATTGAGTAAAACAAGCAATCGCCTGCAACAGACAAGTTGTGGTTCAATGTATGAACAGGACAGACTTACTTGTTTCTCAATGCTGAACGCTTAGGTGACTATTCTTTCTGGTCTTCAGTGATTGATGTCTACAATATGCTCCCACATTTTGCTGCTGAAGGGCGTTTATCTGTACTTACAAAAGATGTCCAGGCTTCATGAGCAACATTCAAAAGCAAGTTCACAAGCAATTTCAACCAGAACATGTCATTTGGCATTTGCATCACTTATGGGGAATTATGTAAGTCGACCAAGTGATTGAACAATGCCTCAAGTGGACCATAAAGACCATAGGAGGGCTCACAAAAGGCAGAGAATTTTCAGAAATCTAGCATTTATAAGTGCTGTTAATTCCTAATCAAGCAGAGATCAATACATTAATGCAAGCTACTCATTCTTAATTGCTACCAATGACAGCTCAATGATGCTTTGAAAAAGAACTGGCAAGAGACAATAAAGATGCCTAGGGGGTTAGCAGATATATCTTGCAATGTAAACCATTCACTGAAGAAATGGCTATGCAAAACATCATCACAGGTGAGAAAGCAGCCCTAACGGGTAATGACTGTGATTCAACAAATCGAGGTAAGCACATTGCAGCTTTACTAGAAAAAAATCTGTCACTGAGTACACATTTGGAAAAAAGGTAAAGATAGTATAATAGATGTAAAATATTCCAATCAAGATATGTGGCAATGAAATGCAGGTTAATTCCCAACATGTTTTTCATAGATTACTTTACCGCAGGTGACACAAACAACTCAAAAGGCATTCTTTGCTTTGAACTTTTCCATCATTCTCAAGCATTGTTGGAGTTATCCCACAGACTTTCCCACTGTTTATGTAGAAAACATGGCTTGCATTGTTCTCCAGTTTGCTCAGACTGCAGTGGGGTTTCTTGCAAGATTTCACAAAAGTTTTGTGCTAATAGCAAATCAAACAATACATTTATTTTAGCTATTTGGACACCTCTGTTTGTTACCCTCAGTTTTAACCATGTTGATTACTCTATCGCCTTTTATTAATGTTGCAGTCAAAAAAAGATTTGGCTGTAGATTTGAAATTAAGGGTTACTGAATTTAAGAAAAATATTGCCACAAAAAAGTACAATAAAATGATATTCTGCAAGAGCTATAATTAAACAAATGTGTTGAGTTAAAATTGTTTTTAAAAGTCAGTGACGGTTGCTTTGCTTTCCCCTTGTCTTGCTTCTTCAATGGCTTGAATCATGGAGTCAATTGGTTGTCCACCACTTGTAACTGTATACCTGTATATTCATGCTGCTGCTAATATGTTGATGTCACCAAGTAGCTACATCAATAAAATGAGTATTATGCAGACTTTATAAAACCCACATGCATTTGATACAAGCATGCAAACTCGTAGTCACAATATTTCCAGAAATGAAGATATTCAAACAAACTTTTATGAAACCATTGAGAGTATGCACTTTTAGTTTGTGCAATGAGAGTCCAACCCTTTTTTGAGATAACACACATATAGATATTATATGCATGACCTCACCTTATTGAATCTGTGCCAATACAAAATAGTGTTCTGTAATCTACTGTATACAACATGGAAAAAGGCTCTAGTTTTAGTTATTTTTGATTGAATGGTGATTTTTTAATGATGCCATTACACCATTTACATCATTGAAAGGTGTAACTTTTTATGTTTAACAAAGGTTTCATATAATATGTAAAAAAAAGATGAATCAAGTGTGTATTATTGAAAAATAATTTAAATGCTGGGTGCGCTAAAGACAACCATTTAACTGCCCATCCGAGGAGTTCACCAAATTTGTTTTGGTAAACTTCAGTAATGTCATTTATTAATACAATGGCTATGTAACCCATATGATTTTGTTTCTGTTGCAGTTTGCTATGTGTCAACTACTGATTGACTGGACTAACAAAGTGTAAAATCTTATTAGTCATCAGTTAAAAGAAAATTTTTATGCCTGTTTTACAGTGGTAGATTTTGTTCAGACAATACACAATAAGCCACTATTTTTATGCTTGATTTGTCTTCTACATGTCAAGACTTTTGAAATTAGATATCATGTGTGACAATAACCCCAGGGCATCTCCAGGTATTAGCAATCAAAATAGGTATTGTGCTGGAGTGATTTTGAAGGTAAATAAATAATCAGTGATTGTTGGGGTCCAAGATGAAAGTGCACTTCTGCATGAGTCAATTCACGTTGATGGGATAAAGTGGTTTTTAAGGTACCATGTGTACAAAATCTAGACATGCAGACATGATATCACAAAGCTCTGTTTAACTCAGACAAATTTCTTTCTACTTGTGTAAACACAAAAATAGCAAATTTTGAATGGTCATAACTTGATTTATTCTGGTTTGATTTTGGAAAAGCATAGTGTTATGAGCTTAGGAGCAAAAGATCTATCATCTTGCCAAATTTTATGAGAATCTGAAGTCATGAATTTGATAGCTTGGATCAACTGACATGGAATGACTGACTTGCCATTGCATTATCTAAAAAGCAGATTTAAACTAGTATGATAGTGCAGTAGTAAGCTTTACTGCTTAATTTTGATTTCAAAATGATAGTGATTCAGCAATGGAAAGTAAAAGCTACAGCTGCTGCCTGCTGCTGATTTGACTTAAGTGGTACCAGACAGCATCGTGATGTCACTGAGAGCAGTATGACAAAATGATGAGTTTTTGAAGCATTCAAGAAAAAAGCAAAAAATAATGCTCAAAAAAAAATACTAAAGTGTTTAATCGCTTGTTGCATTGCCTAAAATGCTTAAATTGTTAAATAATTACTCTTATTGAAAGCACCTTGTTAATATCTCCCGAAAATGCTTTCAGATTTTTTCTATGGTTGACACTTTTGGAAATACGAAAACAAATTTTACAATCAATTGTTAATTATGGTGTCATCTTAGTTCCAAAAAGATGAAATTTCTGGCAGTTGCAAAGTCAGATGCTGGTGTTGGTTTAAGCAAAAAACTGCTTTCTTACATCAAGAAATATGAATAAAAAAAAAAAGAATATGGTAGCTTTCCCTAGAAAGTATTTAAAAATGAACACGCTAGATAACTCACATACCTTGCACATATAATAAGTACAGCTAGCCTATCAAAGGGAGATAGCAAGCCATCTAACTAACTCTTAAAATTGTGCCCATCATCATGTTTACCAATACTGTATATGTCATTGAAAAGAAAATTTTCTTTAATACGTGGAATATACTTATATTGACAAGAATAATTTATTGCTCAAAAATTAAATCAAAGTAATATGACCAGTTTACCACCCACTTTTTGATGCTTTGCTATATTCCAGATGAAATAGTCTAACTTTAGCTAAGTTTTATAAATTTTGCTTAACTGTAGCTTTTTGAAAGTATTTACTATAAGGATCCAAAGGATTATATTAACAATAGAAGATAACCTAATTTCCAAATGACTCATTCTTTTAATGAGCAGTTTTCTGAAGCATATAAAATTTTCCAACATCAAAATTGTTGATCATAAAAAAAACAGTGTTCAGATGACTACTGCCTAAAGTTTATCACTTGCTGAAAAAGATTGATCAACTTAAACACGTTTCCCAGGTTGATCACTTTTAAGCATGTCATCTAGGCATATGGCAAGTTTTGTTGTGTGCAACAAAGCATTCCAGCATTAAATTAATTAAAGCATACATTTTATCGAATAAATTACACACTTTCTGATGCTGCCAGACTTCAGTATTTTTTATTAAATGTTGTGAAAAGTGAATAAAGGTTAACATCACCAGAAATTTTTAGGCAGAATGAGAGGGTAACTATGGTAGAGCATTGAACAACAAATAAATTCATATTGCTGAAAGATCAAAGGTAGTAAAGTCAGATGCACTTAGATTTGAGCTCATACTCAAGAAGTATGGGCAAATACCTACTAATTAAAAGCTTAGAAGGGACTCATTTAATATCTATAGGCAAAGGTGATTTTGTAGCAAAAGAATAAATATAATAAGCAAAATGCAAGTGATAATAAAAAGTTATTTAACTTATAAAACACAAGATGAATGGAGAGTAAGTGAGACTACGGAGCAGCCTTACCATCTCTAAGTCAACTATTAACTTGAATTGAAGAAACTAGGGAGTGATCTTACAGTCTTTGGGACAACAATCACCTACACCTGCTATTGTGGTCAGCTCAAGCTGTAGTGTACACCCAAACTAACTTTGACACAAGTTAAGTCAAGTTCAAGTTCTAGTCACTCAAAACACATGCAATATGCAGGTCTGTGTACTCAACTTACAGTTTTTCAACAATCAAGCTTACTACTCAGTCCACAACAATAGTAATGTTATTTGATAGCTACCACAGACTTATCTATTACATAACATATTATTAACACAGTTATTACTAAACTGTAATTTATTTATTCTCTTTTTAAAATTTACTTTCAAGAATGCTTATGCATTACAATGCAGTGTTACAGCTGACTGCTGCAGCCAAGCCTGCACAGTGCACTATGTTAGAAACAAAGACAACCTATTTAACAAGGCAGTGGCTACTTTGCTGTAGACAGCATTTTACCTTTGGAGACTATTTTGCCGTAATCATTCACGTGTGCTTATATTGCCATATTTGCTACATTTCAGCTGGTGACACTAGAGTGTAGTGGATGCTGGTCTTGAAATACCATGGTTGCAGGTTCAAATCTCAGCTGGCAGGGCATTAAAAAAAGGCAGTGAACACCAAAGGGTCAGGCTTGGTATGTAAATGTATGGGGCAGTGTATACTGGAAGGGAGTGTACAGGGTAGAGGGGTAGATACTGGGGGTGCAAAATTTTTTAATTGGTTATTAAAATTGAGCAATCAGAAACGACCAAAAGTCACATGTTTAGTACATCATTAAGATTGACCAATCACAAATAACTCACGGCAAAATAGCCACTGCCATTTAACAAACAGAAGACAATTGGGAAACTGCAAAACAAATTACAATTACTGGAATTAACAGATTTATTTTATAAACTATGGTTACCATAACTAACTACTAGGCTCAATAAACTGGTAAAATACCACACAAGTTTGAAAAAGTGACTTACATCCATCACTAAAATCTCTTGCAATGTTCTTCTTTTTTCGAGAAAGTGGAATGCTATCAATCCAAGTAAATAGTGATTGAAGAGCTTCATCGTCTAAGCCATGATCATAAGCCATGTTTCTCTTTGATTTACAGGTTAGTAAGTCTACAGTGATGGCACTACACAAGATAAGTCCTGTACTTATACTCAGACAACTACATTTAAGATCAACCTGACAATAATTCCTTAAATAGTTATGGCACAAACACTGAGCACAAGTAGCAGCAGATTAGCTTGATCTGATGATGTTAACACTGTAACACACCAAACAGCATAACTGTAAAACTAATTACAAAGGAAATAGTAATAAATGGATGATGAGAACTTAAGTAACTCATCAAACACAGTAAGTACAGAAATTTTTTACAGCTGCAAAAAAGACCTCATAATCTTCCAGTCAGCAGTCACCCACACATGTCATTGTGGTAAGCACAAATCACAGTTTGTACTCAAAACAAGAATTTTAGCAGTTTGACAAAAGCATTGGTTCCACTGAACTATTCTGCATGCACTGCAACAATAGTTCTCATTAAGGCATGTCTGCATTGCACAAGGTTAGGGTTAGCTTTTGGTCAAGGTTAGTTAACGAAGCATGACATCGTACTTCACCGGATTATAATTGTGAAGTTGCTAACCTCTTGGGTACCCACCAGTGGCAGTCTGCCTTGTTGGTGGTGGGGCTACCAGTCACTCAAGACTGGTTCGAAATGGGCTGCCATCTTCCCCTAGCCTAATATCAATTAGGTTGACGGCATGAACCTGAATTACCGTTCATGCCGTACTTCCATCCCAAGGAAGAGGAGGAGTAAACACACACACACACACAAGCATGACATCGTCATGGATATTGTGCACATCGCAGACAGGTAGCCCACTCTTTACACTCTTTAGACACTTTTGACACTTCCAATGGTTTACTTTGACACTTCCAATGGTTTACTTAAATTATCCACAATCACGTGATTAAAATCAGGTCATAAAAATTCAAACGCAATGTTATAGTGCTACTACTTATCTGCAAATTGCATAGTCCTGGGCAGTAAGACTATAACTGCATCCTGCGACAGGGTCCTGCCTAGAGTGTAATGGAGCTAACTCTTTAACTGTCGTTGCTCCCAGGTCACCCTTGGGCAAGGTGTAGTACCTGCTAGCCCCCCTCGTTAGGGTAACAACAGTTTGGCACTGAGAGGAATGTATTTCTTTTAGCTATTGGGATTTTTACATAGGGTAAAATTTTGTTTATTTGGCTGACTGCTTTTTTAGTTTCTTTTTTGTTGTGTTTTTTTTTTTTTTATTTCAATTTTTTTGCTTGATGTTTTTGTCAGGTGCGGTGACCATGCCCCTCTCTACAATTATTTTAATTTAATCTTAAAAAATTTGGGTATGTTTAACGTCAATTCGTTTTGTCACCTGCATTCCTTTTTCGCTCGTTGTTTTTATCCTATCGTTGAGTTTTTTGTGTTGAGAAAACAGAAGCGAAATAAATTGCCAACAACAACAACAACAACTAGCTCTGCAGTGTGAAGTTCTGAGTGTTCAAGTCCCAGAATTTTGATGACAAATCTGATACTCAATCTATTACACCATGCTGCCGACATACTATTGTAGTGTTCTAATTATTCTACACTTTGACATCTTAAAATTGAAAACAGTAACAACATCCAGTAAACAAAATAAACTTGAAAAATAGCGGATAGACTGAACGGAGTAAAAGTTTGACAATCCTAATTTTCTTAAGTTTCCGATTTCCACAAATAACAATCGCAATTCCAATTCAATTTATTTAACCAAAGCAAAGTTGAAGTGGAAAAAACTCTCACAAACACTAAAAAATAAAGTAAGAAATAGCATACTCATTGTAGCGCAACGGCAGGCACCTGGCTGTGGTCTGGTGTCGAAAGAGTGCACTCCATACGGCGACTAGTCACTTCTATCATGATAGCTACTTTCGTAGATTCCATTCGGTATATATATTAACATTGCTGTTGGTAACTTTCGGTTTGTGGTTTGTAACATCTTCGTGCTCATACGACTCTTAGTAGCTAGATCTCATTGTCGCGATAGCTGCGCATATATGCATCGAAGTTGCAGTGGCTGCAACATGCCTTCCCCGCCATCGATGAGAGAGATGAGCTTGCCGGTCGAAGTGAATGAGATTTCCGTCAAGACTTCATTTGGAAGGCGGTCTTGAGGTTTTGGCTCGGCGACTCAACGATGGCTTCTGTTGCTTGATTGAAGGCGCTGCCGTCCAACTACATCGGGGGAGATGTAGCTTCTTTGTCGGGGTCACCATTGTAGCGCAACGGCAGGCATCTGGCTGTAGTTAGATGTCAAAAGAGTGCACTCCATACGGCGACCAGTCACTTCTACCATGATAGCTACTGAATGTAGATTTCTTTCGTGTTGGTAACTTTCGGTTTGTGGTTTGTAACATCTTCGTGCTCATACGACTCTTAGTAGCTAGATCTTATTGTCGCGATAGCTGCGCATGTATGCATCGAAGTTGCAGTGGCTGCAACATCATCAATCTACGGTATTGAATTCATTGAGTGTTTTGTAACTACTGGCGCTGCGAAAGATTTCCTGATCACCTAGTCTAGCTGTCGCAGATTTTGATTGACGCCAAGAACAGATTACAACTTAAATAAAACAGAAATCTATTTGTTGAGAAATATTGGACCAAAAAAATTTTTTAAGACCAAATTTTACATCGCATGAGTTCACGTTGAAATGTTAAATTTTTGATATTCTCAAAGGCTCACGAAATACGAGTATACAATGATTTTTTTAAATACAAGTCCAATGCCAAAAAAATTGTATATTGCTGGTGTAGCAACCTCAGCAACTTCAACAACAAATATAAAGTCAATAACAACATCCGGCGCTATATACGGAACGCCATCTACGTTCAATAGCTATCATGATAGAAGTGACTAGTCGCCACATGGAGTGCATTCATTTCAACTCGGATTACAGTTAGATGCCTGGGGCTGCGCAACAATGGGGTCATCATTGTTGCATTTGACTGTAATCCAAGTTAAAATGAGTGCACTCCATGTGACGTCTGGTCACTTCTATCATGATAGCTACTGAACGTATATGGCGATCCATACATAAAGCCAAGTGTTGTTGGCGACTTTCTACTTGTGATTGAAGTTGCTGAGGTTGCTACACAATTCCTCTCCTCAAGCACGCACAGCTAGCGGAGACGTGCAAAGGAATCGAGGAAGTTGCTGAGATCACAACATGCCTTCCCCGCCAAAGTTGAGAGAGTGAGAATTGCCGACCGAAGTAAGTAAGATTACCGCCAAGACCTCAATTGAAAGACAGTCTTGACGTTAGAGCTCAGCAACTCGATGATGGCTTGTGCTGCTTGACTGAAGACGCTGCCGCTCATCTGTATTGGGGTAGATGTAGCTTTTTGCCGGTTTACCATTGTGGCGCAACGGCAGGCATCTAACTGTAGTCCAAGTTAAAATGAGTGCACTCCATGTGGCGACTAATCATTTCTATCATGTTAGCTACTGAACGTAGATGGCGTTCCATATATAAATCCAGTGTTATTATTGACTTTATATTTGTGGTTTGTAGTTGAAGGTGATTAGGTTGCTACACTGGCAATATAGATTTTAAAGATGAATTCGAAAATTCATCTAGAAATGTTGATGGGACAGTTTTTTCATTTAGCCAGGAATGGCAGCCCAAATATTTGGACCCAAATAAGTTATATGACTTTGGCTTTACCGTGAACAATATCGTGATAGAAAGTAGCTTTTATTTCATGATAGTCTAGTTGAATAGCTTTGTATTTGTTTAATTTCAGTAAAATATTTTTTATAAGTTTTTGGGGATAGATTGTTATATAATTTATGCGCAAATTGACCTATTTCCAGCTTGAATGTTTGTTCAGCAGGTAATATTTTTATGGTGATAATATTTTCAATGGTGTTTCTTGATTGAATTGCAGAGTTTCTTATCTTTGTTTTCATTTAGCATGAGTAAAATTTTGTTATGGATTGTTTAATAGTTTTAAATCAGTTTTATTTGCGTTACTCCAAGTTAAGATGCCATGCTGTAGAAACGAACATGCCAAGCCAGAGGTGGGCAAACTTTTTACTCGGAGGGCCGCACTGATCATTCAAGAGTTGGCCGGGGGCCAGTGCTTAAAATCTTGCAATAGCTGTTTACAACGCAAAAGCTTGCAATAACTTTTTTGTCGTATCACAAGGCTTCAAAAATGAGAATGTCCAAAAAAGAAGGTCATCACTTTCTATTTGGATGGAAAATGCATCAATTCAAATTAGAAATTACATAGCGGCTCTTTCAATGATAGCTTCTATCGTTTTTGGCTTATTAGTATGGCAAGTGCGACCACCCCTGTCATATTAAATTAAAATTCACGAAAGTTTCTATAAGTGTTAGCGAGTCGCACAAAATGCTCTGGTGGGCCGTAGCTTGCCCACTCCTGTGCTAAGCAAAAATAAAGGATGAGAAGTATTCTTTGCCATGCAAAGATTTAAGCTTTTTCTTATTACTTCTTGAGCTTTTGAAAGCTTGTTATTGATGTATTGAATACGTTTCGTGCAAGTTAATTTTTTGCCATATATTATTGCAAGATATTTTACATTGTCAACATTTTCAATTTTTATAGAAGTTTTTTTGGTGTTGAAGTAAAATTTATTACACAATTTGTTTGTCGGAGGTTCAAATAATACGTATTTTGTTTTTGTGAAGTTTGTGCATAATTTGTTTTCATTCATCCATTTAATCACTTTGTTCAGCTTTATATTGGCTTCACAATGCAGACATTCAATGATTTCACGTGATAGGATGAGACAAGTGTCATCAGCATGGAGTCTGGTCATAAAATTGGTCGCGGAAGGAAGATCAAAAACAAAAGAGCGCTTTATGTTGATCCTTGAAGGATTTTTATTTTTGATAAGCTGGATAGTGATGTAGATCTCTGTGTATCGTTGAAAATTGAGTTTTGTCACCTTACTGAGGTAGTCTTTTAGCAAATTATACAGGAGCAGCTATTACCATTATCACCTGTTAAACAGCGTGTTTCGATTTTTTAAGTCTTCGATTAAGCCTCCAAATCTTTTATCCTAGCCATGAGAAAGTATGGTGGTAGAAATGGGAGTGAGACAACCGCGATAACTCAATGACTTGACTCGAATCAGTGTAAAAAAGACTCGATTTGACTTAAGTCATTTGGATGAAATGATTCGACTCGATTCGAGACTCGAGTCAAAACTCGACTGGTTTGCTAAGAATGAAAGTAAGCTTCTTACTTAGAAATTTTCTGTCTTGAAAAGTTTAATCTCATAAAAATTCTACCTTGAAAATTTGGGCGTTTAAGAATGATTTTTTTACACAGTGGCAACTTTGGTATTGCGTCAATATTGCAAGTCATTTTTATTATTTTGTACGGCAAACCTGTAAGGTTTTGTTGCCTTTGAAATTTTTCATCTATCACGCGTTATATCTAGGCTCATAAGTGCGTTTCTAAATCTTTTTGAAAGTAATTTTTAAACTGCAAAACCGGAAGCTCGGCTTCCTAGCCAGCTACCATTAGCAAAGTAGTAGGCTTATTATCACTAGCACCGGTAGAGTATTAAAAGTAAGTTTAAGTAAGCTCAACATGTAACATGCTGACTGGCTCAACATGTGATATGCTCACTGGCTCAACATGCAACGTTCTCACTGGCTCAAGATGTAATATGCTCACTGGTTCAACATGTAACATGCTCACTTGCTCGACATGTAACATGCTCAGTTGCTCAATATGTAACATGCTCAGTGGCTCAACATATAACATGCTCAGTTGCTCAAACCCTTAGTTGAAACTTTTGAGAAAAACTGTTTTTACTCAAAACTCTCCATTTTGCGCCTTAAATTTTTAGCCAGAATAAGCTATAGTCAACTCCATTCTAAAAGCAAACCAGCTTAAAACTTTTCATGTTTTTTAATTCTTAAATACCCTTCTGAAGTATTGCTCAAAATTACTTTAAAATCTGTAATTACCATAGGAAGGTGTTGGACTTCATCAAGGCTCTGCACTCAGCCCATTCCTTTTTGATATTATCAAGGACAAGCTGACGGAGGACATCAAGAATGACGCACCATGGATGCTGTTTGAAGATGACATAGTGCTGTCTAGGAAAAAATCATAGGGAGTTGTTTGAAGATGACATAGTGCTGTCTAGGCAAAATCATAGAGAGCTAGAGGGTGATCTGGAGATTTAGAGAAATGCACTGGAGAGAAGAGGCCTGAAAGTGAGCCGGAGCAAGACCGAGTATTTGAAGGCTGGGAATGTGGATGATGCAGAAGAGTTGAAGCTGCAAGGAGAAAAGGTAAAGAGAGCGAAAAACTTCAAATACCTTGGTTCGACAGTTAGTGGCGATGGAAGATGTAATGAAGAAGTGAGGAGAAAGATTCAAGCAGGATGGATGAGTTGGAAGAAGGTGTCTTGAGTTCTGTGCGACAGGAAGTTATCAGCAAGGGTTAAAGGTAAAGTGTACAAGAGTGTTGTTAGACCAGCCAAGAAGAAGATTAAAGACTAAGGTATACATTTATAAGAAAAATTTATCTGGTGAAGGGTATGTATTGAGGAACAAGACATTGTATTTATGCATGTAAATAATTATTAAATAGGCCCACCAAAATGATTTATTACATATATATAACTTCGTTAGGCGTAACAGGAGATAGAATTGTCTATTTTTTTCTATTAGAATACAGTAGTATCTGAAATCGTACAGGTGCAACCATGTAGTTTGATGCATTGCTGGCTTTCTGCCCCTAATACAGGGTGGCCACAAAGTCACGCACCAATGTTAATATTTATTTTTATTAATACAATCCTCATTTTATATTAGACAGCAAAGAACACAGCGGTCCCAAGATAATGGTTTGGTGGGGTTTGTGGCGCGACCATGTGTTGGGCCCTTTCTTCTTCAATGAGACAGTTACTGGCGAAAGATACCTCAACATGTTGCAAAATGATTTGATACCACAGTTTCATTTACTTGGAGACGGCAGACCTACTTGGTTTATGCAAGACGGTGCCCCGCCGCATTACGCAAAGATTGTGCGTGACTGGCTCCACGAGAATTTCGAAAATTGGATCGGTCGAAGAGGTACGATAGAGTGGTCGCCCAGGTCGCCTGACCTAAACCCCATGGACTTTTTTTCTGGGGTAGCAAATTGTTTATTCAACGAAGATTCGTGATTTGGATCATCTTAAGAGTCGTATTATTGATGCTTGTCTTCAAATTGATGGTGATGCTGATTTACTGAATCGTGTCTACAGGAACTTTGAATTTCGTATTGGCTCGTGCATAGCTGCAAACGGCGAACATATCGAGCAATTGTAATCCTTGTAAAGAACTTTGAATTTGAATAAATGTTACTACTATAACTTTTTTAATTAACATTGGTGCGTGACTTTGTGGCCACCCTGTATTTTTGTGAGCTATGCAATAAAAATGCTTTAAGGACATTGTTTAGTGAAAGCAGACGAAAAAGTAACACGTTTTATTAAACTAGAACATGTGGTGATGAGAAGAAATCAATCAGACGCTTACACTTTACAATTTCTCTTTCCTATATGAGCTCTCCTATCGGAAAATACTTGAACTACAGTGTTCCCTCGCCAATTCGCGGTTCAAGTTTTGCGGCTTCAGTGCATCGCAGATTTTTCAAAAATACTTATCAAAAAATAAAAATTCAAAAATAGCCCCATATCGCTAATTGATTGCGCATCATCACGCCATTCTCGTTCACGCTGTTGACTGTGTCTCGCGTATCTTAGTGTTGTGCTTGCAATTAACTTTTCGTTAAGCCTTTCCAATGCCGCCTAAGCGCCGTGTCCCTGCAAAAGATTCCTCTAGTAAGCCCAAGAGAAAAAGAAAGATGATGGACATCAGTGAAAAGGTCAAACTTGTGTTTGGATTAAATAAAACAGAAACTATTTCTAATTTTTCGTGTTCTTTTTTCGTCAATTTTCAGAGCAGTAAGTTTTCGTGAATATTGGCTCCAAAGGCGCCAGGAATTCTAAATTCCCGACACTTCGCGGTTTTTCACTTATCGCGGTGGGTTCTGGTCCCCATTAACCGCGATAAACGAGGGAACTCTGTACCTCATTTTCCTTATCTGCTGAAAGGAATTCTCTTTCGATGCTGATTAAAGCCAAACTTGTCAGGCGTTCCTGCAGCATAGGTGATCTTATACGTACATGTCTTTATCAATTTCAACTTTGAAAATGACCTCTCACAGCTTACAATTGAAAATTCGATTGTGAGCAATAACCTATATGCAATATATAAAGTCGGGAAGACATCCTTCACTAACTACATTAGAGATTCAAGAGCATGCTTAGGATTTGAGAGAACTGCATTTCCTCTAGCTCGAAGGAGCATAACAAAGTCAAAGGCAACCACATGTTTGGTTTTTGTGCAGTACGTAGCAAACTAATAGAAAATTTGTAGATGATAATTTTAGTACAAAAGCTGACGCTGCAGAAGATTTTCTACGAAACATAATCACACTATGTCCCTCAAGCAAGATTCTATCAGATCCATGCAGAATGTGTTAGTAGACTTACGATACGAAAAAGCATATATCTTTAATAATTTAATAAAATGTAATTTTTGTAACTTCACTCTTTTGATGCCCCCATTTGCACGCCACTGGTTGTGCGTACTTGTTTTTAAAAAAGACACTTGAAGAGGATATTTTCTCTTGGTGCATTGGTTGTGATAGCCATACATTGTTTTAATACCCCACACTCTCCGCAGCAATTATTAAAAAAATCATGGGTAACTAAACACCGCCAACGAAGTATCGGAAAGACTCTAGTCGTGGTAAAAAAGACTCGAATTGAATTGAGTCATTTGGACGAAGTGACTCGTGGTCCGACTCGACACTCAAACTCAAGCCACTCATTCCCAACACTAGTTAGCAGTGGCTTTTTTGCATTTATCAACTGAAATAAGAAACTTGGTAACTAAGCTTGTTAGCTCTACGTTAGCTAAGCAAATGCTCCAAATATCCTATTCAAGAAATAAGCCACAGGGGCGAAGTAACTTGGGATATACCACAGTGGCAGCTACAGCAGCACACAGATATAACTGTCAAGCACTATATTGCTCTACAGCGAAGTAACAACAGCGCTACACAAATACCCAACAGCATGCATCACATAGACTAATACAATACTACAAGTTGAGTAATGCTGGCTCGGTTTCCACAACCGAAAGTAGTTATGGGTAGACAACCACCACTAAAGCACCATATACCTATGGTTGGAAAGAAAAACAAATGTATAACGATGCTGAGCCTAGTTAAGCCAAATCCAACACTATAGAGCTCACTTCTAGATAAACATTGTACCAGATACTATACTAGTTCGCTTGTTGTGTCCTTGGGCAAGGCACTTAACGGGATACCTCTACCTTTATGTGAAAGACAGGTGTTCAGACGCATTGCAAATGGCAACTCCCAAGCGAGTGCGGACGTTCCGTCCAAAATATAGCGATACAATTAGCTTTCTCGTGAATGGAGGATATATATGGCAAAAAATAAATAAATTTGCAACCTTTCTATTGCGTTGCGCTTTGTCAGATAAAATCCGCTCAGTTGTGCGTGTTGCGCTGCGTTTCACCGGACAAGCGCAACATGCATGCGAAAATCAGCCAGCCGAAGTTGCTCTGAGCTTTAATCACTTAAAAATTTACTTTGCGGAAGTTGCGTGACACTTAACTTCGGTAAAACAAGTTTTGCGCTTTATTAGGCTGTGCTTCTGAGAATTGCAGCAAAATGCCCAGCTCTGCTTACAGACTTAAACTTAAAGGAGCAGTAAGCGCCAAAACACTTGCAGGTAAGATTCGATGCCATAAAGTTGATCACCGACAAAAAGGTCTTCAAGTTAAGAAAGAACAAAAACTACGGTTTTGATCAAGGATGCGTCAAAAACTCTGTAACAACAGCATACAATACTGTTGATAAAGTATTCGCTTTGAAAAAGTCAATTTCAAAAAAGCTACGACTATAACTTGAGAAAAACCAAAATTAATCGTTTTTTAAAAGTTTGTCTTAAAATAAAAAGACTCGTTGCTAAGTTGGGGGTCTAGAGCAGGGATGGGATTCGACCGGTTCGCCAGAACCTGTTCTTGGAATTTCTTTGATACCGAGAACCGGTTGTCGGCTTAAGTCAGCATGGTTTGCCGCTAGGAGGCTGAGTTGATGAGAAAACCTGTTGGCGAATACTGGAGTGAGAGAACTTGCTTTAAAAAATTTGGATCCCACCGCTGGTCTGGAGCGTAAGGCAAATCTACCAAAGGGTCCATATGGCATTGAAAATAATAGTAACCACAGACATAAAGCTTTAAGCCAAAATGTCAAACTCGCCACGCAATTGTTGTGTTATAGAAATTTTACATAAAAATCTAAATTACAACAGCTTGGGTTTTGTAATTTCATCATAATATACAAAAAGCAATATTATAATACAAAAATTTTGTTTGCCGGTGTTGGAAACGAGCCCTCGAGTCGAGTTGAGTTGAGTTCGATTCGAGTCACCAGTTATTTGATGTCAAGTCAAATCATTTTATCCAAACTACTGGAGTCAAATCGAGTCTTTTTTTACCACCAGTCGAGTCCAACACACTCCATTGCCAGGGTCAAGTTTCCTGTAATATTTTTAATAATTGCAATCGATTCGCTTAACATTGTTTGTATGGTATATTAAAATCTGGGGCTCCTAAGCTAGGCATACTTAAGCTCTGATCTCTATAGTTTAAAGATCACTTTTATTACTATACCGGTATTAGTGATAATCAGTCTACTGCTCTACCAAAGGGAGCCGGCTCAGAAGTCGAGCCTACATTTTCATAGTTCAAAATAAATTTCAAAAAAAGTGAGAAGCGTATTTATGAATCTACATCAGTGCTCTTCAACCTTTTTGTCATCGCGGAACCCCTGATGTACCTTCGCGCTAGTCACGGAACATTTTAATGCGCTATTAGCATAGTTTTGCCGCCGTAATCAGTGGAGCAGAACAGCATTTTCAATAACAAACACTATGTTGTCTCTCTCTCATGTAAGCGGGGCTATTTGGAGGTGGCCTCTAAAAAAAAGGTCTGCACCTTTACTTGAGCCGTGATTACGTCGGGACTGTGTAGTTAGACCCCTCGTGCATCCAATAGAGAAACAGAAACATTCAGGATAACACTAACCAACTTTGTTCTTCAGTACATATGAATTTCTTTTTCTAGTAATAAATCCTGTTTCGCGGAACCCCTGTTGCAGAATACTGGTCTACATGTACAACGTGCTGGATGCAAAATTTCCCACAACAGGGATCTTGCAGACTTGCAGTGCAAAACAATAAAAATAATTTACCAGATTTTGGCGCGATACTCGAGTTGGAAGCAGGGGCGCATGCAGAAAACTTTTGAGGGAGGGCGCGAAAATGTGCCGAAGGCACAAAACTAGACATACAAGATGTTTCACAATCATTAAAACAAATCGGCAGCTTCGAAAATCTTTCCCAATGACTTTATTTTTTTGTGGTTTCAGATCGCAGCAGGGAAAGAGCTAACATTTTTATATGTGAAACCATAATTAGTCTAATTATGCCTTGGTCAATGGAGCGGAAGATCTTTCGTGTAAACACTTACAGTGGCACCTCGGTTGTCAAACGCCTCCTTTTTCGAACAAATCAATTGCTAAACAAAATTTCGAACTAAAAATAGCCTCGGCTGTCGTACCATAACTCGGTTGTCGAAGAAACCAATAATAGCACGCGGGCAGCGCATGATCACTGAGTGACCGAGCATGTGGCGGTGCCTGACGTCAGTGTTGTCTCAGCTCGCGCTCCGAGTACACACGCTTAGAACCGTTGTCTGTTTTAGCCAGTACACTCGACCCTCGTTTTTCTGGACCTCGTTAATTCGGATTTCGGTTTATCCGGACAGTGATTCTGGACGGCCGACAATTGAATTCAAACAACAGGCACCTCGCATACTGCCAGATAGGTGGCTGCTGACGCTCGTAAAGACTGTGTTTTGTCGGGTATCAGTGAACAATTCTGCCGTTCCGTAAAAACACACAACGTGAGTGGACGGAAAATACATGTAAATCATTGTACATATTGTTTAGAACGCTTATTTCATTTTGTTTGCATTACATGAATACATTTGTGTTACTCAGACTTTTTCACTATCCGGACAGGTTCCTGCACCATCTAGTCCGGAAAAACGAGGGCCGAGTCTATTTCTTTTGTTGTGCATTTTTTTCTTAATTGTTTATATTTTTTGATCTACTGTAATGATTTTCATTGGTTTTGTACACAAACTTGTACATAAGATACTGTTAAACCGCAAAAGTTTGACTACACAATCATCATCCGTGGTCCAGAAGCGGATCATTCCATTTTACATTTATTTCTGTGGGAAAAATTGTTTCGGTTTTCGAACGGCCTTCAGGAACGCGTTATGTTCGAAAATCGAGGTACCACTGTATTACAAAACCAAGTCTTTCAAGATTGTTTAAGCAAGGCGCAGAAGCAAGTTCCTTCTCAACACCTTTCCTACAGAAGTCTGATTTTCAAGTTGGTCAAGAACTTTGAAGCTCACGGAACTTGTGAAGGTCATAGGGTAACGGGCTTCTCGCCCTCTGGGCCTTCGGTAACAATGCGATTTGCCGACAATGTCACCAGAGCCCAAGACCCAGTCGGTTGGAGTCTGAGTAAATCTCTGCTGCGCAGGAGCCAGGAACTTGGCTTCTCTGCGTCATCTGTACGGTGCATTCTGGTTAAGGATCTGGAACTACATCCCTACCGGTTCCAGATAAAGCATCAACTGACCAAAACTGATATGGAAAAAAAAGTTTAGCCAAGTGCAGTGGTTTTCGGAAAAGATTAGCACTGACGAGGGATTCTTGAATGATGTGTGGCTTACGGATGAAGCTCATTTCCTCTTGAATGGTCACGTAACTCCAAAAGCTTAGTTCTTTGGGTAAGTGAGAACCTTCAAAGAGTCATTGAACGCCCTTTGCATTTAAGAAAGTGTACAGCATGAATTGCCATTTGCAAGCATGGTATCAACGGATCATTCTTCTTGAAGATAATCATGATAATGCAGTAACCATGACAAAAAACGGTCACATTCCAGTGCTTGAGCAGCTCTGAAGAGAGCTTAAAAAGTGTGAGAACCTTGATGACAAGAAACAGTGGTCCGAGCAAGATGATGCTCCTCCTCACACTGATAATATCACCATGGCCTGGACCCGCGAAACGTTTTGGGAACGTCTCCTCAGCATCCAAGCAGAAATGGAATGGGCACCTCACTCGCCTGATCTCAATTTTCCAGAGTTCTTTTGTGGGAGTTTCTCAATGACATTATCTACCAGGATAACTCTCGCGCCATTGCTGCTTTGAAAGCAGACATTACTGCGAAGATCCAGACCGTTACTTATGTGAAATGTAAGCGTGTTGCCAACAACTTTGCGCCATGCGTTCAAGAATGCCGTCCACTAGACGGTGGATATTTGTAACACGTACTGTAGGGCTTTTCTTGACATGTCACTTCAGATTTTCGGATAAGCGATTCCAAATTCTAAAATGCTATCATTTTACGTTTCAATGAATGTAATCATTCTTGTTTTATCATTTAAGATGCTTTATTTATGCCCCATTGCTTTGTTTCGACAACTGTGAAACACCCTGTACAACACTCTATTTTTACGCAGAGCCATTCGCTTTTAAGAGTGAAATACAGCTGCAATCAAGAAATAAATTATGACATAATTATTTCACTGCTGGTAGTTGCGGTAAATTTTAACTCTATATTCTTGAATTCAAGTAGATTTAAGACAATACTAAAGTCTATTTTTTGGTTTGCAAACGGTGGTCCACAGATTTTCTGAAGCATGATTTCACTTGAAGTGCACTTTCGAGTCGATTTTGAACAAAGTAAATTGAATCTTTTCATGGTAGTGTTACTCATGCCATTTAATCTATAAATGACATACAGAGAGCAACATATTCATAAGATTCTTGTCAGCAAAAATTTCGTCTCTTCTACAGCTCTAGCTATTCTACAGAAATCGGAGACAGGCCTAGTCTAAGCACCATTCATCTTGTAAATCTAGCTGTTTAAATAAAATTGCATAATTGGCTTCACAAGCATGGAAAAGAAGAAATCCTTTTTTTGAAGCCAAAAAATTTACTCAATTTGGTCTCCAAATAGAGGAAAGCACGTTTTATTTTAAAGATGAATTTTTTAATTGTGAAAATTTTACTCATTTTTGTTTGCAAATACATGTAGGTATAAAAATATTTTTCTTTTCACATTTTTTGATTCTGTAATACCGTTTGGGGTGGGCCGTTACCCTTTATCGCCCTCTAAATAAGTCACCGATTATAAGCCTACCAAAGGGTTATTTCTATTGAACTAGGAATAGTGTCAAATGCACCTTCAATTCAATCTTTAAATGACGAACGATTTTCAGTCGACCGGTGTTAGTAAAATGAAAGTAAAGAAATAAGTCCCGCGATTATTAATTAGTCCTGAATTGAAATACCAGTAAGGCATAATTTAACATTAGGTCTACGTTTGTAGTCCACGTCCTTTTGCTTAGAGAGAGCCTATAGTCTAAAATTCACACGTCGTGCGCACCAGCATTGGGGAGACTGGAGTCAATGAATTGACTCAATTCGGTGTAAAAAAGACTTGACTTCGACTCCAATCATTTGCACAAAATGACTGGACACCAGTAACTCGAGACTCTTATGCATGAGCTCCTCTCAAGAAAAGATTAAATATTATTTTCAGCCATCCATTATGCTTGAAACGGTAACAAACAAAGTGCTCTACAGTGACAAAATTAATGTAAATGTTTGAGACCTCGGAAAGCATTGTTGGTTTCATGTTGTTCGTTATTCTGTTCGATAAATCACTCAGCGTTTACGGATAAAAATAGAGCTTGACTTGACTTTGCCTACGCGATTGCTAGGGTACTACGTTACATGAAATACAAGGTAATATGATAATAATACTGGGTGAAACAATATAAATTACAAGTAGGATCTTTTTTGGTTATAGAATTTAATTAACGAGCTATTTGAAAAGCTTGTTGTGCAGCTGCAGCGTATCCGCCCTATGTATAAAAACGCCAGCAATTAAATAATCTCTTAGGTGCAGTAGTGAAAAAGGCTGACAAATTGCTAATAAAAATTACCTTAAATGTGGTTCCAGAAAGCACTAAAATTGCGTATATTTGAGAGTAATTTTTAAAAATTTTTCCGGGGGGCACTCCCCCTGACTACTCAGCATTAATTTACATGTAGTCTATCTTACGCTTTTTCTTTGTCCTCCAGTCTCAGGAAAGCGTTTGCAGTGACCACTTTTCTACAATAAGCACTGCCACCTCACAGGGCGTAACAAGCATTTTGATTTGGGGAGAGATTAGACTTGCATTGTCTTTTCCCTATGCTCTTGCAACCAAGCAGAAGAAACAGAGGCAATCATAAAGTGCTTTGTGCCAGAGTAGCCTACATATGAATATACATTTGTAGGCCTAGGTTTCATTTTAGTGATTGTTCACAGCAAGTTTGATACTGTATAATTAAAGATTTGTTTTCATTTGTTAGTTTGTTTTTTCATTGCTGCTACTTGCTTGATAGCCAGATATTATTATCTGGAAGAATTTTGAATATTTTTCCGTTTTACTTTCTAATGCATCATGCTAAGTTATATGTACTATCGGTTTGCTAAATCGTTGATGCTGAAATGAAGCTTGCAAACTGAAGCCTATAAAGTGGATGGAAAAGGAAGAGAAAAATGTATTCTGAACTTAATCACGTTGCGGCGTTTTATAAATCACAGCTTAGGAAATTGGAAATTACTGGGGCGATTGAGCCTTTTCTCGGAGAATACCCCAAAATTAGGATATACCGAGCATATTGTTTGTTGGCTCCCCTCCAGAACTCGCAATTCCTTTTGCATGCAAGCTCTAAAATGCAAATCACCGACTAGTATATTTTTTTGTCAACTTGTTGAAGCGACATTGACTTACCAACAACGTTTAATTTTTTATGAAGTTGATTCGTTTAAGAGCCGCTAGGTGACATGTTCGAGCTGTTTTCTTCGAGTTACAAGTCACAACTGTATAGAGCAGGGGTTCTCAATTGAGGGGAGGGGGTAAATTTGACCTGCCTTGGGAGTAAATTTTGTTAGCGAAAATTCACAATTTTACTATTACTATAGACATTTGTAGAAGAAAAAACGTAAAAAATTTGGGGGTAAATTTTACTTTTAAAATTTGCCATGTGGTAGATGAGAGAATAAAGGTTGAGAACCTCTGGTATAGAACATAGGACGGTAACCTTGAGCCTGAGGGCAGGAATTGTCCCGTGAAGCAAAGTCTTTGAGCCTGCAAACTCAAGGGCGTAGCCAGAAAAAAAATTGAGATGGGGCCAAATTTTGCAACTTTTAATGTGACGTCATTTACTTATAACTGCATTTTGCCTTTCGTGAACTGCGCTCGTCGCTACTACGAAAATTGCTGTACAAACCTGAGAACGTGCGAATGCGATTTTACTGATCTAATGTAGTCTTATGAAGAACGGCTTTAATAGTTCAACTCCAATTGTGATGTATAACGCACTATTTAACGAATTTCAAGGAAACCACTCACACTGGTAGGTTGAACGTTCTGATAAAAGAAGCGACGTCTTTGTAGTAGTCCGCATCGCAACAAAACAAGAAAGCGCTCAGCTAGACGCTTATTTCTTGCAATTACCATAACTTGGATTATCAATTCTTTACTCGACTGCGACCATTGGCGTAGCCAGGGGGGGGGGGAGCCAAAGGGGCGTGCCCCCCCTGAATTTTAAGTCAAATTAAAAAAAACAGTATCAAAAAAAATCATAAATTTTTTTGCGCCTCTGCAGGTACATTAGAGTTTGTCGTTGACTTTCAGCAAGGGGGTGGGTCGGGCGTGGCTTTTTAAGTTTTTAAACTTTCAAATGTTATCAAACAAGATTGTACGCTTTACACACTAAATATCCCCGAAATTTTTTTCTATGTCGCAGTCGAGTGATGAATTGATAATCCAAGCAGGGATGTGGAAGCGGTTATTTTTCAAACGCTTTCGCTTCCACCAACAAAAAACGACCGATGACAATTTTTTTAAACTTTTGTGGGTCTGTAGCCTGCCTTCTCCCACACTTCATCATTTTGAGAAAACAAAAACCTTCATTTATTGCTATTACTTTACCTACTTCGCTTGAGCTTATTGTTTCCCACTACTCCGTGTTTGTTTTTCTCAGATATCAAAACTCGTGTTGAATGTAGAACAGTGCTTTTCAATCTTTTTGTCATCGCGGAGCCCATAATGTACTTTCGCGTTTGTCACGGAACTCCCACTAACAAAAATTTAGAAATCACGAATCGCTTGCAAGAAAACCAAATATTTCGTTACTACAATTCAAAAAATAATTAAATACTTCAACAAATAGACAGTTATTACAAGTTCCTTCACTACTTTCAACTGCTTTTACAACAGTTAACTTCATGCTTCTCAGATCTAAGCCCCGTATGATTACATATTACAGCTCTCGACAATAACCTGTCGTCACAACAACAAATTACACCGTATAGCGTTGATTTTCCCTCTCTATTCTCAACTAACTCTGACTTTGAGTTAACTTTAACTCTAATCATCATTACGAACCTTCTGTCCGTCCTCAAAACACGTATTGACTCTAATCTTTTTGGATAGTGAAGTGCGAAATTTCTGTCGTATATGTAGTATGTAAATGTAAAGCGAGCAAAATTGAACTGTACCAATCAACAGTCGCCTCAACGTGGTGGTGCGGTCCCCGACCCGTTTGGGTTGGGTCAAAATGACTGTTGGCCTTCCCGAGGGTCCCAGTTACCCCGGGCACTCCTCTCACACAAACTATTTTTTCGCCGTACTTCCTGAACAACCGCAGAAGGGTAGCACGCAGCCTCTTTAAAATTGGCCTGTCTTCTCTCTATTCCTGCCTTTCTTTTTCCCTCTTCTCATTCTTCTCCTTGTCCTGATAAGCGACAACGTTCATCCTAACCCTTGCCCTGTCTTTCCCTATTTAGTATGCGCTGGAAATGTGACCTGGCGGGGTAGGTCAGTGCAATGCTGCAAATGCTCTAATTGAGTTCATTTAAAGTGCTCACTACTCTCCTTTTCTAGATTCAGAACTCTTGGCAGCTCTCACTCCTGGATCTGCCCTCCCTGCTTTTTTTGGTGCTTTTACACCTACCAGCACTGTGACTTCCTTCTCGGACTCCTCCATCTGGTATACCTTCACTGCTCAATCTGGCCCCCTTCTGCTAATGCAGCGCTTGCACCCCACCCTGATCTTCAAACCTCTTATCCTTTTTCCGCCCACTTTGTATCTTCTCCCTCTGCACCCTCACCATCGCCTCATGCTCTTGGGGGTTTCTCTTTACCCCCTGCTTTCTCTTCCCCTCCATAACTCTCTCAGGGTTTTTCAATGGAATACTGGGGGTCTTCAAGCCAGGAGCACTAAACTACTACACTTTATTTCGTCTCATCCCGTTGACCTTATATATATCCAGGAATCTAATCTTAATTTATCTTCCTCTTTTCAGATCCCTGGATTCTCTGCTCTGCGATCCCATGGCACCCACTCCCGATCTGGTATTTTTTCTACTAATGTCACAGACGCTAACGGCCGCGTCATCATTTTCGTCAAGCAGGGCTTATCCTTTTCTGAGCTTTCTACCTCCTCTCTTTCTTTGCTTGGCCCCTACTCTGATTATGTAGAGGTCAACATCTCTCTAAACAACTTCTCCTTGCTCTCATTTCTTAATGTTTATGCCCCCCTTATTTGTTCTTCTACGAAGGATAGCAGAACCAATTTCTTTTCTCTTTCCATTCTTCCCTCCTATGTGGAAGCGGAAGCGGTGGATTTTTCGCTCTTCCGCTTTCACAGAAAAAGGACCGCTTCCAGCTTCCGCTTCCGCTTCCACGTCCCTGAATCCAAGTTATGGTAATTGCAAGAAATAAGCGTCTCGCCGAGCGCTTTCTTGTTTTATTGCGATGCGGACTACTACAAAGACGTCGCTTCTTTTATCAGAACGTTCAACCTACCAGTATGAGTGGTTTCCTTGAAATTCGTTAAATAGTGCGTTATACGTCACAATTGGAGTTGAACTATTAAAGCGGTTCTTGATAAAACTACATTAGATCAGTGAAATCGCATTCGCAGTTTTGTACAGAAATTTTTATATTAGCGACGAGCGCAGTTCACGAAAGGCAAAATGCAGTTATAAGTAAATGACGTCACATTAAAAGTTGCAAAATTTGGCCCCATCTCAATTTTTTTTCTGGCTACGCCCTTGACTGCGACATAGAAGAAAAACTTTGCCGATATTTAGTGTGTAAAACGTACACATCTTGTTTGATAAAATTTGAAAGTTTAAAAACTTAAAAAGCCACGCCCGACCCACCCCCTTGCTGAAAGTCAACGACAAACTCTAATGTACCTGCAGAGGCGCAAAAAAATTTATGATTTTTTTTGATACTGTTTTGTAATTTGACTTAAAATTCAGGGGGGCCGTGGCCCCATTTGCCCCCCTGGCTACGCCGAAGTGCGAACTGACTTACATGGCCAGCCGCTTGAACATTGGTTGATTTCATAGCAAATTGCGCTTCATTTAAAGAGCATCGTGTTGGAAAGTATGAAAGTGCACAACTATAAGAGACTCGCGCATTTGCAAGTAACGTGGTTAAATAGGAAAAATAAAAGTTTTCCTCATGGTTGCGGTTTGAATTTACACTTTGAAAATTTTAATTTCCAAAAAGAATCTCCTTCATAGCTACTTCATGAAATTTTACTTTGAAAAATTAGGTCTCCAAAAAACAAAAAAGGTCTTCTCCTAGCTTTGTGGGTCAAATCAAGTGTCCACGGGCGGTGACAACACAATATGTGCAATGTGCACATCAGATGGAGAAAGGAATTTGGGCCGCCGAGGCCTTGCAGAATGGACTTTTGGCCAGCGGCCACAAAAAGTTTGCCGACCCCTGGTGTAGAAAGTTTATCGGCAGCGTTTTTGTTGTTCATGCTTGCCTTTGTAGAAAGTGTTCAAATGTTTCCTAAACTTATCGACTGCTAGATGTCCATGATCTCCAGTCATGTCTCCGAGCATAGTATGGAATCCGCGAGGCAATTAAACTACGCCAAAAAAAACATAATGTCATACTTACCTGAGTTTGGAGTAAGCCTTTCTGGTGCCTTTGAATGGAATCGTTTTTAGCGGCAGGAGCCACGCTGCCTTAAAATCCTTACAATTTGCTGGTTACGTGGTTGAGTGGATTAAAGCACCGGTCGCTGTTTTAAAGGTTGTGCGTTCAAACCTCACAATGGCTGTTTTGTTGATTGCTTGAAAAATACACTCCATGGTGATTGACCAGCTAGTAGTGGTAGAAATATATAGTATTAAATATCGAATCAAGTCTGAGCACAAAGCCATTCAAGTTCACGTTCAACTCGACGAAAGACTTTTTCATGGATGAAAAATAAACATATGTAGGCCTACCCGACTCATCTGGATAAATTTGACTCAGATCAATATTATACTTTGAGCACTGTTCTCTTATTGAAAAGCGTCTACCATAAGATGCGACTAATAGACAAGATAATTGAAGCAAGATCAATAAACTGCAAAGCGGACGTTCTGTTAACCATTACGTCCGTAGCAGTCCGATAGCAAGAGTTCCCTACAGCCTAGAACAAATAAAAAAGGACACTGACACAAACACGAGCAATAACTTTTAAGACAAAAAAAACCTTCTAAGACAAGGTAGGAGCACAAATCAAAATAATCACTTTTCTCAGAAATAAGAACTTTATAATTTTCTTGGATAGTGTTCTTGAAAATAAGCACAAATCTTTGAAATCAGCGCAAAATTGTAACCTTGCCTATTGCTATTAAGTTACAGCTCAAGTTGTTGTACACTTCCCTAGAAAACAACACAGGAAATTAAATAATGGGTTAGCCTGTGTGGTTTTTAATCGCAACGGTTTCATAGCACCAAGCCATTTAATCAAGAAGAAGTAAATTCGGTTTCATGTTTCATTCTCTAGCTAATATCATCCTATTTCTGAGCGCCAAGCACGAGATCTGCAAATGCTATTTTTAAAGTCTTGGATGCGACTCGACAAAGGAATTCAAGCCAGTTCTATTCCTTTGTCTGAGCATGAATTGAACGTTCTGTCTATTTCACTACAACGCTCTCTTCAGCTATTGTGTAGGCTGCTGCCTAACTCATAAGGCATTACAACTTTTTGCTGAATTACAATCGTAATCCTCTGTTCTTTAATTCGGAATAAGAAAGCAGACAAAAAAATACGTCACAACGATAGGAAAAGCAGAAGAAAACAAAAATAAGAAATAAAGTAGGTTTCAACTACTTAAATCAATGATTCTCAACGTTTTTCCTATGTTCTTCCCATACAAACCTCACTAACAGTCATTTCCCCCAAATCGTAATTCACATACATGAAATCACAAAAAGACCTGTCTTTCTGCCTAAATCGACATATTTTTAATTCGCATTGCACAGGAAGATCTTTTTTCGAAAGTCGTTTACACAACTTAATAAATGAGAAGCAGTTTACTAAGGCTGCGTTTGCACATAACCGTTTTCGCAACCAGGAATAAAACTTCTTACCGATATTTAGAGCAGGTTTTGAGGCGAGATTTCGCTGCTTGATACGGAGTACAAACAGAGCTCTGTTCCTTGTTGCAAAAACCGCTCTGTGTGAAACTGCATAAACACTGAAGTCTATTAATAAACCATAAAATAAAAACTTGAAATCCTCCATTTTTCTTCAAATAGACCGATTTCTTCTCAGGAATTAGTAGTTCTTCCTTTAGTGGGGCAAGTACCTCCAGCTGAGAATCGCTGACCAAGACATATCTGTAATAGTAAGGTGTACCATTATCAGAAGCATGCTTTGCTAGTGAGGTCATAACACGCGCTAAGTGCGTGTACCAGCTGGTGCATGTTCGATCATAATAAAAAAAAACAATTAATCTGGTTGCTTTAAAACATCACCCTAATAAAAGCGAGATTTAATTTAGCCTTGAATGGCAGATAAAATAGTTCAGTCAAAAAGCTGTTCTTGATATACAGTAAATATGAAATGATTAACATCTTTCTTGCAATTACCTTACGCAGAAAATCTGGCAAAAACCGATTTTGCCAAGAACATTAAGGCGCGTTTTTCATAAAAGTAGATTTATTGAACATTATTTTGCGCCAGATGGGACTTTTGTCGAAGCGCAGGCAAAGGCATTAATTATAGATGCTTGGTGTCTGCTATTACGCAAGCAGTTTTATTTTTGTAGGCCCAGCTTTCTTATGAAGAACGTTAACTTAATTTACAATTTAGCTTGTTTCGCAGCAATTTCTCGCTCAAAATCACGGGAATACAACCTGCTGGTAAAGCAGTTTTCCAAAATCTAAAAAAATAGTGCAAATTTGCCAATTGAGCACAAAGGACATCAAGGAAAGTAAAAGGGCTGAAGATCTTTCTTAGATATTTTGCTTAACAACTCAATCGCAAAATCTGTGCCTGGAACAGTGGAAAATCAATTAAAGAATTTTTTTCAAAGCCGCTCAAAAATGCTTCTAAATCATTCCAAAAATATTTTTGTCGAGAATAAGTAACTTTCTGGGCTACAGCCCTTCCCTTTGGTTTACTGAGAAAAAATCCTGATTGTTTTCCGCCGTCCAATTTGTAGGTCGCCAAGACTCAATGGTTTGTGAATATGATAAGGGACCCAAACTTAGCGAGACTACGGGATGCGGTCCGCTTTTGGAGCATTATTTCAGGGGTGACACTACTTTTTTATGCGTATGATCTTAAGCTTTTTTAGAGTATCAGCTCATACACATGAAAAAAATTTTGTCTTTTGTCAGAAAAGTATTTTCTCACACTATGCTACCAAGACCATATAACTTCCTGAGTCCATTACCAGTTCGACACATAAAGATGGGGGTATCCCGTAAAGTTCTTTACCCAAAAACACAAGCAAACTTGTCAGCTTCTTTAGACTGTTCCTTTTGTGTCTAGTCTAGGTCAAGCAGGAAAGCTGCGAATACCATTTTAAAGTCTTTGCTAAGACTCACCATGGATCTACTAGTTGCGAAGCGAACACTGGAGCCAGTGCTTCAGCGCGACATTTAAAGGTATTTTTTCTTTCCTGTGATAAATCCTTTTTTGTATCAAAAGATTATTTAAAGCAGTCAAAAAGAATTTAGCACAAATAGGAAGTTACGACTGTGCAAGAAAAAGAGTCATCTATCGAGTGCTTTTAAAAAACTGGTCGAAAATATTAAAAACTATAATTTTTTATTATTGAGAGCGGCGTTTTTGAGGTGTGTCAGGTGTCGTGGATTCCACTTAAGTCACTGGCCGCAATCATCGCTGCGAACTGCTCGATTGACGATCATTAAAAAAAGGCTGGGAAACACTTCAGTAGTGTAAGGTAGTCGTAGAAAATGGGATTGGCCACGCCTGGTTCTCCTTTGAATACAATATCTTAAACTGAAAAACTCGAGTTTTGAGGAGACGCCTCCATTTAGAAGAGTTATCTTTAGTAAAATTAATAGATTCATCTCAAAAATGGCTTCATTTTCCAAAAATTATTGATTTAAACAAAAATCACTCACCGCAACAATCGCAAATTTCTTTAAAACGAGGTTGCCATCAAATCTGATTCAACCGGCTCGGCTCAGCGGGGTTATTTTGAAGAAAAGCATCTCAGAAATTAATTAAACAAATTGAAACTAGAATGATTTTTGTTGACTATTCACAACAGGATCCTGCTTGATCGTGTTCTTTTACATTCTATCGCTATATATCGCGCTGTGAAATGCTTCTTGGCACACAGGTGAAGACAGAAGCTCTTCAGTTTTTTTGTAAAAACCTTGCTAGCCGCTTTTTCTAAATTCTGAGAAAATAACCTTTTTGTGATTTCATGCAGCTATTGCAATGAATGTGGTCGCAAGATTTTAATACCCTTGGATCTCCATGACTACTGAATTTTCTTCTACCAAACTTTCACAAAACATGCAGCTTTGTGTAAGATACGTAAGACCACAACAGCTTTATTTTCTCAAAATTTCGCTTAATGTGTTGGTGTAAAAGGCAGGACAGCAAGGACAAACATCCAAATAGGTAAACAAGTCAAACTGTTCTGAGATGTGGTAAACATCGAATCATTTCCGGTTCTTAATTGTGTTGTTTATCTCTCGCTTTGTGCTGTGACTGTTATGATTTTCTTTTGTCTAATTATTTTTATCCGGTTTGATGTGTATTGCAATTGGAGCATCTAAATTAAAAACAAGCTGTCTGCAATTAGGAAATTTCCGCAAAATATTTAAGATTTGGAAATCGCAAAAAGCTTAACCGGCTCCACTTTAGACAAGAATTTACTTATCTAAGACAAAAGTTATACAGGTTTCGAAGCCCTTAATTAATACTGCTCAATAAAGCATTGGAAAATATAGATTTTTGATCATCGCTTCTTCACGCTTAGCTATGTAAGTGAGAAATTGTCAACAAAGGTGTAGTGAGTCTAAAATGGAGTTGTTTATGCTTGGCAATAATATAAATAAGAAGATCGAATTAAGTATCGCGAATGGATGGCAAATTCAGAGTAAAGTGGTATTGTTATTTATTAGTTAGAGCAGCATCTTTGACCTGAATAAAATTTTTTCCCAAGATCTATTTCTTAATTTTTGGGGTACATTTCTCCTTACTACACCCTTGTTCAATGATATTGAGACAATGTTTTATGAACTACGTTATAATAAAATTTGTTTGTAATTGAGTGTTTCGGAGACAAATTTAGTAAATTCGCTGAAGATGTATAAAAAGGAAAAAAAGATTAAAAACCGCAGGGTAAAAGCTTCCGTTTAGCAGTTGTCGACCTGGAATTAATTCCCTTGTCGAGTTCTATCAAAGTCTCGAAGAGGTGGTTGTATTCACAGATTTGCTTGGGACTCAGCTATAGGAGTGTCGTGATGGGCGTAAAATGAAACTTAGTTTTATTCAGTCACAATTAAAAAGAGTGCAAAGGGCCTATGTAGCAGGAGCACTGAGCCACCGTTGGGGTAATGACTAACTCACAGCAACAGAGAATCACTATTAATTTCCCATCCTTAGTGCTACAGGGCATTCTATGCTCACGCTTGCACAATTTACAAGTGGTAACCGGTTTATAAATGAAAATATAGCCTTTTAGCTTTGAGTTTTAACTGGTGAAAGTATGACAATAACGTCAATAGAGTTTGTATTGTATGTGCTCCATAATTCCAGTGAGATTTTCAGCAGAAAAATATTCGACTACTTCATGATTTGGTCTCAAAATCCCAAGGCACTTTGCGAAGCTCAAAAATGTTCAGTTTTTTCATTGCAGACTATCTAGAGATTTATTGCAATATCCTAGTTTTTATTCTAAAGTCTGACATTTCTCAAGGGAACCAGAAAACTTGTCTGTGCTGCATCAAAATAATGGTGAATTCATCGATTCACAAATGCAATTTTGCACAAAACTAAAGTGGAAGTTTTGGCATTTTACGAACAACTTTGACTGGTCGGCGAAATTTTCACTGACTTGACTTTTGTTGATATTAAGGGAAAGCAATGCTGGCAAGAGAGGTTAAACTTTTCAGCAGCCTCAGAAACATAACAGCCACTGTTTACGAAGACTACTACAAACTAAAATCAATGTAGGCCACACGTATTCGGCTCTTCTTTTCAAAATTATAATTTTAGAATAGTATATTCATTCACATATCTAGTGCTGGATTAAGATGATAGGGGCTTAGAACACATATGGGCCAAAGCCCATAATTTAAAGTGGACCCTTGGAAACTGTAGAAAAAAGTCTTTTGTTTTTGAAGAAGCACCTGAAAAAACTTTGCGAAATGTTCGAACAGGACCAAGGGCCAGAAACAAACGGGTACACTGTGTGGCTGCGAATATGAAAAAGGGTGTTAAAGCGAAGACCTCCTTTTTGAAGAAGAACTTAAATTTTGGAAAAAATGGCAACAAAAACTCCTCCTTAAAATTGGGGCTTTGAATCAAATCTAAAGTTTCCTTTTATGTTTTTGGAGATCATCTTTAAAATTTTTCCTTTAGTCGTATTCTGTGGTCTCCAAACTTAATTTTTGGTGATTGCAATTTAAGCAAAATCGCAGTCTCCAAGTAGTTGCAATCCTGTTCGTGTTAAGACTGTCAATAACCCCAAAGCAGTAATTTCCAACCTGGGTCCCCGTACAGGTAGTGGTACGCAAAGGCCTTTCAGATAGTACCCCAATTTCTTATGGTTTTTCTCTTCTGTATTCACAGCTTTTGCTTTTACATATGTGGCTCTGTTTATAAATTCCTGTATTTCCATGTGTTGTTTTTTCAAATTAATTGGCTACACTTGTTGTTTTAGTACTGGTATGGGTTCCGTGTTTGGGAATCTCAATTGCTACAATTTCATATTTATACCCGATCAATGAACAAACGTAGAGCGCATTGCATGAAGTTGCGCGTCAGGCAAAAAATTGGTTTTAATGGCGTCACAAGAGACTTTAAACCGCACAATAGTATTTTAGAAAAAAACTTCCGCCTAATATGTGTAGCTTAGAGTCAGGCACCTTAATGTTTCTGTAATTTTTAATAGCAGTGGTCACTCCAAGAAGGCGGAGTCGCATTCTGTTACTGTGGGTTACTCCAACAGCTATTGCAAGCACTGTGGGAGCCAGTGAAAAATGTGAGTCTGGCGAAAACTGTAAGAATCTACAGCGTGTGAAAAAGAATGAAGAAAGCGACAAAAAGTAAAGCAGGCCATATCAGTTACAAAAACTTCAATTAGTTAAAGTTTTGTGAAGTTTAATGTTGAATAAAAAAAGATTGGCATTAAAATCAGTGCAGTGGCGTGAATTTTTGCCTCTCCAAGTGGAAAAAAATATTTCGTCCCATTTCCGGTCAAGCAAATCACAAAAATATCGGTGTTGGAATTCTATGTTTCGACACAGCTGAAATTTTGTCTCTCTCCGTCAAAAATTGCCGCCCTACACGGACCGCACACACGGCACCTTTTTGCTACGCCACTACATAGCGTTCATTTTGGTTCTTCAGTCAATTAATTTGCACAAGCCTATACTCTTGCTTGACTGCGTATGTTTGCTACCGGCACCAATTCGGTCTCATCAGATTCGTGTAAGTCAGGTTATTTTCATGAATTTGAATCAAATGAAAATTTTCCTGATTATTTGCTATGCCCAAGCGAAAACATAATTCACGCTGTGTAGAATATTGTTTCATCGTAATCGAAGTGCAGTCATTGAAGCAACTAAGTTTGAATTTCGTTTTTGTTTCACAATGTGATCTTCTTTTGAGTTAAATGACATTTGATCGAAAGAATTTCTCAAACGACATGGTACGCGGTGACAAAACGGGACCCTCAAGTGGTACACGATCAGAAAAAGATTGGAAATGCTGTCCTCAAGCAATTGTTTCGTTCTTTTTTGTGAATCAAACCTGTTTTTATCTATGTTTTTGCCTTTTTCTAGCGATAGACTTTTTTATGAATCAACTTTTTCTCGCTCAAATTCGCGAGGCAATCCTAAAAAATTTTACGCGATTTTACCCAGTGCCGCAAGCCACAATTTAAGGAACTGTTCCACTCGCCTTATCCAGCTCTGTGCATAACAAAATTCCCCTAGTCTGTATAGATGCTAGAAACTATTTTCAACTCAGTTTGCAAACGATGCCACATTTGTGTTTATGGCCCCAATTAGATCAAAACTTTGTATTTAGTTTTGAAATACGGTAACTGAATGCAACGGATATCCTTATCTTAAGCAATTTTCTTATTTAGCCTACTTTTTAAATGACGTTTTGACCAGCTTATTCGTGATTAGCGCCGCCTCAAAGATGTCGCTTCGATTCGATCGAAATTATTTTGCAGTGACGGTTTGTATTTCTTTGTCTAGCCAGAAGTGACCATAAGACCGACGAGCGTTCGGCCATCTGTTCTAATTTGCCACTTCACACGACTTTTGCCATTGTAGGCAAAGGTCAGATAACATAAAACTTGTAATGGCGCAGTTCAAAAAGAATTTAAACAGTATTTAGTAGAAGGTAACATGCTCTTTCCTTTACATAAGCCTAATGAGTTGAAGCAAAACAAAAATACAAATCAAGCGTTACGGTAAGCAAAAAATTATTCAGGACATCATTGTTACAAGGAAAAAAATGTAAAGTACTTGACATTGGAATATAGCTTTGAAAAAAAGCAGATCAATGTAAGCTTTTCTTAATGCTATATTAAAGCTCTGTACAAACAAGAAATTATTTGGAAGTCATCTCATGTTTAAATGTCCCAAACCTTGACGGGTTTGCCTCAAAACAAATATGAAACAGGTTGAACCTTGGATCGTATTAGCAAGGCCAAACAGAAAACCAAAAATTTCCTTTTTTAAACTTTTCTCAGTATCGTGATTTTTAAAACTTTTCATGCATACATGTGCCCCAATACTATATCACGTTAGTCCAAAGGGTTAATAGCAAAGTGCAAAGTATTATTCTAATACCGTGTATCATACATTAAACTTGAATTGAAGACACATCTCCAGAGTTCAACCAAACAACGTCACTCCCGATCCTGTAGAAAAGCAGGCCATTTCAAACTCTTTTCTGCGTTTCTTCCCAACTTTAAAGAACTCCACCTTTGACCTGATTTGCGCGCATGTGCAGAAAAAAGTCGTTTACCAAACGAAAAACGCCTCGGTTTGGCCGATGCACAATTTTTTTCTTTCTTGAATTTTCTTCTAGTTTTGAGACCTCGCGGTGAAAATCATAACGAAGTGTCTCAGGGGGAATGGGAGATGATGTTGCAGCTAATGAAAGATATGTAAGTTGAGATAAGTTTTACGTCAGATTCGTGCTAACTTAGATTAATATTTGAAGGTGAATGTACAGGCTCGTTCTAAAAACAAAATTACAATTGGAGTAAGAACATAAAGCTTGAGACAACACAAGAATCTGTTATACATGCGATTCACCAAAGGCTGAAGACTAAATTGAAAAATGACAAAAGGCTTGCAGATGCGCTCATATTTGGTGAAAACAACAAATAAATAAAAACAAAAAATCATGTCAATGGAAGTGTCGTTGCTGAAATAAGAGGGCACTCACTCATGCTTTTTATTTGCCGATACGATGCAACTACCGATGGGCTTCGTCAAAAAAGCCGCCGACAAAATAGATTTTCTAATGCTATTATAACACAACGATGATAATAAAGACGATAACAATACAATTGAGGAAGAACTTTTACGTTTTTAGATACTGCTTTACAATTGCGAAATAGAAGTTTTTAAGTTTCGGTTTGTCTTGCATCTTCGTCGCTTTTTCAGGTGTTTTTATATATTTTGTCAGATTTTAATTCTCGTCCTGACAAAGTTCCTGTGAAAAGACCAAAAGACTCTGTGTGTTTAATTTTTCTGGTTAATAAACATAGCTACTTTTATTCGATTTGCATTGTGCTGATTTTGAGAAAGTTTAAAGAAAAATTCTTCCTTTCAGACATTTTGTACTACTGTGTTTTACTATTTTTCTTTTCTTTTATAAAACAACCGAATCAATCCTTCCGCGATGACGTCATCAATGATGTCACCAATCACGCGTCGCCAGTTCAGTTCAGGGACGAGTTGGATTCCCACACCCCTCATGGAACCAGCGGCAACTAGAAATGCTTCGTAAGTTCGGTGTTTTCGTTCCGACGGCACAGCTCAGCTCAGAGCCGTTTGTTGTGTAGCGTGAAGTAGTTCGAAAAGTTTTTCCAATATGTCATCATTAATAAACAAATTTTTGCTCCGCCTCGTCATCTGCGAGTGCTTGGCCCGTAAAGAAGGAGCTTTTTTTACCGCCTCCTCTCAACCACAACTTTTCCCAGGATTTCTATCTCTCATGTATTTTACCTTGACCTTTTTGCCGTAAAATTGATAAACAATAGATATAAAAAACTCATTTTTGGGCTAAATTAAATGTTTCAAGACCCTTGCATAAGTCTTAACTTTTTTTTGTGGAGCAATTGTGGCAGCACTAATGTCTAAAAGCATAAAGAAAGAAGCAGAAAATATGAAGTTGAAATAGCTCAGAAATTGAGTGCAAGAAGCCAGCAATTTATCTTTGTAAGTAACTGCAGAAAATGCATATCGTTTCGCCTCATCAAGTCTCACCTATTTATCAGTTTTTAACTAAGCTATTAGACCCGATAAGTCAAAACGAATTGCGTTGTTTGCAGAAACTCAGAAATAGCTATCCATTGAAGGTAATCACAACGCAAAAACATTGTTAGCGACGATAAATCGAAATGATGCCGACACCCATAGAATTGAAATTCCAACTTCTTTAACACGAATAGTTATCGTTTCTCGCGAAAATTCAATTCAAGTCAATTTTGCTCTCCGCAAAACACTGATGACAAATCTTTTTTGCCATTTTTATGAATGAAGTATCAGCAGTTACAAATTGTATTTTCAGGCACCATTACCTCTTTAACTGAAATGGATACGTCGCAATGGGATATGTAATTTTCTCTATTGTCTATCTCTGTGAAAGCTTCCAAAAGTCTTTTCCCTACAATTTTAGATTATAGTTAAATAAATTACATGTACTTCAATATTGTTTAGCTTACTGTTAATGGCCATATCTTAAAAAATGGAAGAGGGACTTATGATGTAAACAGAAGGCTGAAAATACTTTTGGTTGTGGGTCTGAAATTTTTGGGAGCCTAAAATTGTTGGGTACTCTGAAAAAAGAAAGTGTTGCGAAGAAGGGAGGTTTTACCTCCCTATCATTCCTGGCTGTCTTTTAACACTCAGTAACAAGTTCATGGGGGAATAGGTTATACTCCTTGGTAATTACTAAATTAGATAGCTAAGTTATCGTGCTGTGATCTGATTCATAATATTTTCTGATGTCTTAGTGCTAGACAATCTCCACTGTTTATGGGTCACCAGTCTCAAATGCTATTTCCAGATTGTTGCATGCTATGATGGTGTCACAAATTTTTCTTGATGCAGGATCCTAAAAATAACCTAAATGATTGCTAATTGATTGATTTTCTACTCACAAGTATTTACTGGTTTGCCTTTCTGTAATTTTGGGAGCTACCACTACCAAAAAAATATTTCCGCCATTTTGTTTCATAATACAGTCTTCAGGAAAAGCATTTGAATGAAATTTATAAGGAAGTATACCAGGGTTAATTTTATGTTATGCATCATGAGAGTTGATATTTTACATCGCACGTGATTGTGGAATCCGTGTAGTCTGCACAATATGAAAATTATCAAAAACAATGTCAATAAAGAAACCAGCAACAAAATTTCTTGGTAGATACCTCCTTTACGTCCAGTCCTCTATAAATTAGTATTGTTAACTGTTTATGCTAGTGCCTTTGTTTTTTTGTTTAGACCTGGATTATACAAGGCTCACTTTGATTTGCAGCCTCCAAGCAATTTAAGGAAAAGCAATTTTTTTAACTTCTCCCTGCTGTTTTATGACGTGCAAGGCCAGCTTGTACTTCCGATGAAAGATGGCTGCAAATTTTTGGGCTTTGTGGAAAAGGAATCGGTAAGAAGCGGACGAGTTCGTGCGGCGCTTACCTTGGGCGTGAGTCTCCCTGCGATGATATAACCGAGAGTATCGCTTACCCAGTTTCAGTGGGATTCGGAGCAATGCTTGGGGTATCTGCCGTCAGGCCCTAAAATTCCCTTCACCTTCCTCTAAGGATATTTCGAAAAGATGGGATTCTATACCACAGAGTTTTTGCTTCAATCAAAGGAGCTTAGTCAGAATTAATTTCCCATTCAGAAATCATTCGAGGCATAATGTTACCCAGTGCGACAAAAAGACCTTAAATTAATAGGTTTTGGGTAACAGCAAGGTCTTTGATTTTATGGTAAATTTGTATTTGTAAGACGCTTTCCAACAGTATTTTAGCTTGATCGCTCTGCTTGATGGTAATGCTTTATGTCAGTAGTGCTAGGAAGTCAAAGGCAGATCTCAGCACAAGTTGTTTTATGTGTAACCGTAAAACTTTTCGAAACTCAGAAAAAGCATGCAGCCTGAAGAAAATCTGACGTTGCCTATTTTAAGGAAGCGCCAGGAGAAACAACATACAATGGCATTCGCTATAGAGTACGATTGCTATTTGCAAATGGTAAGTTTGCTATGATATAGATATGATATTTGTTGACTGACGCTCGATTTTCTGCAAAATCGTGTGCCGAAAGAATTTATTCATATTTGTCAATAAATCAATGACATTGTTTTTAACGCTTTTTAGTTCCGGATTATTAGTCACCGAAGGAGAATATGGTGACTTTAATCATGGTTAAGCAAATTTTACTCTTTTATACACAATGTTTTATTTCCACATCATCCACTTGGTTTGAGTACCAGAAATAATGAGCAGAATGTAATGAGGTTGTTTTCTTGCACCTGGTACAAATTTAATGATTGGAGTTGCGTAACGTTTCTAATGCAGCGAAAAAAATTGATCGATTTTGTTGCCAGCTTTCACAAATCGAATAAAATTCTTTGTCTTAACAAGGCTACAGCACGTAGAAGAATATTCCTTCGAAAAATGTGAAACCATTTTTTTAAAAGCTTTTCTTTTTAGATGGTGAAATTTGTTATTGGAAAATAGTTCTTTGGTCAGAAGTCCAATGGAGAACTTTTTTTTTTAAACTACTTTGACAAAAACTTTTATTTTTGGTTTAGGCAGCAAAAAAGACCAAGATATATTCGTCAGATTAATTGATTCGCAGTCCAAACAGGTAAAATAAATTGTGAGTACTACCAAGAACCTATTCAGAGAAAGGCCAGAGAGTAAATCCCCTTCTAAATAAATACCATTAACATATTTTTCTCAAAAATCAGGATTTGTAGACATTTAGGCGACCTATTTCGTGTAGAAGTTTTTTCCTAAAACGGTAATTAAACAAAGCCTCAGAAAAACTGATCCCTAAATATCGTCTTGAATTCTATACAGATTTTAAGTAATTACTCACAAGCTTCAGACGTCAGCCACCTTCACGATAATCAAATTCTCGATGAGCGGAGATCTGTATAAAGAAGCTTAGAAGATGTGCGTTTCTCCCGCATGTTGCTGTTTTGCATTGGTTTTGTCTAGCGATCCGAAATTTTATTCAATAGCATTTCCAACTTCTCTCCAGAAGGAGGCCGTGTAGCCCTTTCATGCGCCGGCCATTAGAGGAGCAATCAGTTTTTATGACCATGAGAGCATTTGGAAGTGCTACTGAAAAAAATTTCTGACCGCTTTTGAAAAAAGACTAGTGGAATTTTCTGTTGCACCTGGTGCCTGATTGACAGTGTAATACTTTGTAGTTGGAATGCCACCTTAATCATTTCTTACAATGAAAAGTGGGTGAATCTGATTCTCTTTTCGTTGCAGCCAATCGTTTATGAAGGGCAAGACAGAAACCCGGAGATGAGGAGAGTTTTGCTGACTCATGAAATAATGTGCAGGTAAAGGCTTCATGTATTGCCAAGACCAATTAAAGATGTAGCTCGCGTCAGACATGTGCGCAGGCAGTGTAGAGGTGTAATCAGAGGGAGAACAAAAACGTACGTAAATGTAAACTCGTCACAACACTACTCGGTGATAACGTCATGACGGGCAAAATATCAAATTTCTCCACTCAAATGCGCGCATGTATACTGAGCCGGAGCGACGCAAGAATGATTTGATCGCCGTTCTGCGACCTTGTTTTTGGGGTAAGCGCTTTATTTCAAAATGTGAAAAAGCTAATGGCGTCGCTAAATCTCATTAATCCGGTAAAAATACAACGCCGAGAAGTAAAGATTTTTTACTTAGGAAAATGCATTAACTTTTGGTGAGCCTTTTCTATACTTTTCGCTGCAACCTTGGTTGTGCGGGAGGATGAATATCGAAAGGAGATTTGTTTTTGAAAACCCAACATTTCTGCTTTCTCATTGCTTATGAATTATGGCTTCAATCACTATCTTTAACTAAATCGTGGTTTGAAATTTAAACCATGTATGATAGATACTAAGTGGTCATTTAAAGGTTACACAGTTTTGGTGTCATGTTTTACCAATATAACTTTGAGAGCAGCTTGTTGCGCTAATTTAGGGGTGCGGAAATTGAGTCCCCCTAGAGTGAAAGAATATTACTTGTGAACCGGGCTCATAGGCTGATCACTCCAAATAAAAAAGCCTCCAATTTAAAAACATTACCCTTTTGAGGATAAACTAAAAAAGAAATAAAATTCAAGCATTAGAAGAGTTCCGCAGCTGGCTCGATGTTTCATTTGGCTTAGTGGAATTGGCCCGCTTGCAAAAAAGTTTGCAAATGGGTAACTACTTTTCTGGTAAGAAAGGCTTTATGCCTAACCTACGCGGCTAGTTTTACAGCTGCAGTGGTTGGTGGAAAGCATGGCTATTGCTGCATCGTTAAAAGATCTAAAAAATGCTCTGATGAGAGCAGACAGGTCACAACTTGTTGTCAGTAGCCTATCCGTTATACGTAATTACAATGTTTGACTAAAGTTTTTCAATGTATTGTTCAGCCGATGTTGCGAAAGCAAAAGCTGCGGAAACAAAAACGAAACGCCTTCAGATCCTCAAGTAAATGGGTAAGAAAAATTTCTGTACTGTTGTCCATTGGCTGCACTGATTTGCTGTAAAACTCTGATTCAAGGCTGTGCCATGCATGCGACAAAAAATTCATTCACAGAAAGATTTTGTTAATTCGTAGAAATATTCAGTTAGTGTCCATTTTACGGTTTACGCCAACAGGCTGAAGTGGCTTGTAGGCAGTGAAATTCAATTGCAATGCTTAAATGAAAATCGAACTCACATCGCAAATGTAAAAATAACTTGATTTATGAATTAGCAGTGCCAATAAAACAAAACGTTGGGAGTTGCAGCAAGATAATGTTAAACAAAGTAGAATTAAATGACAAAACATAGCTTCCGTCTGGGTAGACATAAAAAGAAATGGGCTCGGTTGAAATTTTCTTGATTTGCTGTTCTCATCATCTCGGTGATGTTAAAGATCCACGTTTCAGGCTCTATTAACAAAATGTACAAAATATTAAATAGCAAGCTTGACCACATAGTATGGAGGCTGAAAATTAGGAAAGCAGTGACCATTTTACTGGGTGTTTAAGTGCAAGGGAAAAACAGTAATTATGCCAAGGAGCCCTGAGTACTTCCGGGTTTGGGATCTCTTTATCCTGCAAAGCAAAAATTGAGTGGCCATTGAATTCAGCATTTGTACTTGAAGCTTTCAAAAACGGTTTATCAAGCTAAAACCCACATTTTTTTCAAGACCATTGTGAAAAAGAAAATAGATTCCCAAAAAATTAATCAATAGAACCAAGCAAAACCTGACACTAGCTGTAGCCTGTTGTGGTTCATGAAACTGCAACAAGACGTCATTTTACATCATTTGCTAAGGAATTTAAAGTAATTTCTTCTCAATAAAGTTGCACATTAAGTCGAGGATAAATGAGGTCGCGCTGGCTTGTCGAATATTGTAATCCATCATAGCGGTTACTTCCCATTAAATTAACACATGTTGCCATTAAAAGTATTGATTTATGAACAGGAAATCAGAACGTTGCTCAGTTAGAGATTTAAGTTATACCGCGTTTCAATTGGCAATTGAAAAACCTTTTAATTCTTGGGTATGCTCGAGCGTATCTTTGCGCAGACCGGCTTCGAAGGTGACCAATACGGTCGACAAGGAGCATTTTTTTGGTAATATCTGCCCCAAGAACACCACAATGTAACCATCGTCAGTTTTAATCGCGCGACTATAACCGTTACAGTAGGCGTTTCAATTCTCTCGACCACGTTGCCGACAACGCCTGACGAAGCAATGCAAAGGCTTTTAATTTTTTTCTAGGACAGCAGCTCTACAGTATTGACAATGTTTTCGCACTCCTTAAAAAATTGATGTTTCAATTAAAAATGAAAAGGTTGGGCCTTGGTCTACGCCTGAGTCTTTAGGAGATATCATCAAGAAGGAATTGGCAAAGTAAATGGCAATCCACTGTAGAATGCCCCATAAAAAGCCCCGGAAATATGCCAATAGTTGTATTTTTGAAATTAATACCCTTTAAATAAAAAATTTGCTGAATTTTGGGAAAGTGGCGTAAAAACGTCAGACGCAAAAGCAGTAATTGGACCTGTCACATCAGTGGTATCAGTTGTGGTGCTTTTCAAAACAACATTTTCTGTCTTCTTTACAAAACTCTCAATAGCGAATTTGTAGGAATAAACAAGTATTTTTAAAGCTCAACCAAAGCATCAAAACTACTATTGCTGGTCCATTTTTTTGGGGTGGAGGGGGTAGTTAGGGAAAATTGCTTGGTTTAAGCTTTCTTCAAAAATTTTCCTCCTTACAAAACCTCACTATTTCACACGAAAGAGATTGCTTCATACCTTTTAAGTAAATCTGATAAGCTCCACAGGTCTTACAGTTGCACCGTTGCTCTTATGTATTTACAGCAGCATATTTTTGTGTTTTGCTCCCGCTTTACTTTCACCCAGAACGAAGCCATTAATCTGAATCTATAATTAAGAAATTGGTAATGAATTATTGATAACATTCAATATGCTTTCAAAATGTAGCTCAACTCTCTCCTACAATAGCGTATCTCAGTTCCAGATCGGAGGACAGAGCAAAAAGATGTAGTAATACTCCCATTCCTCAAAAAGAAATCATTAAATAGCTTTTGTCCAGGCCCATCAATCAGTTTTGGAAGCATTATCTAGCCCAAGTTGGATCTCAAACATCTCTTTTAAAAATTATATTGTATTGGGATCCGTTTTTGAACAACTTTTCTGAGAGGGAGTGTATTTGCTTGTAGAATAATAGTGAAACAAATTGAATTTTCGCTTTTTAAAATCAAACTCTCATTATTTTGAACAAAATCTATTGTTGAAACAAAAAAGAAAACTTGATAGAAGGCAAAATTGCGTTGCTTTAGAGATAAATTATTTCGAGCTGTCTCCCACCCAGATTCTATTTGATTAAAGCCGTCAGCAAAAATCGATATCACTGTATTTTTCCACGATGACGAAACACGGCAGCTTGCATAGTAATGAAAAATCAATATCTTTTTAAGTTCGTCAAGAAATAAATTGGACCAGAAAAATTTTATTAAAAACCTGCTCTTGCAATCTCATAAAACTGAAGACATAAGCCACTGAACGAGGTGAAGAGAAGGCATCATTCTCTATTCAAACTCATTGAAATGTGGTAGTAAAAGAAAATTTAATGCTTTTTTGGCGTTGTTTGAGTTTCCGAAAACGATGAAAATTTATTTTATTCATTGAACTAAAAATGAGCGAAGAAGATGATGGCTGCAAAGAACTTTGCGATCTTCGAATCCTCCATAAATAACGTAGTGGTCTTCACAAATTATAGTTTGAACTACAAGCAAACTTAGAAGCAAATGACAATTTCATTTGGCTATGCTTCAGGAAAAGTAACTCTTTGAGGGCTGAATCCGTAGGCTTTCGACTACAAGCTTGATTCATTTATCCAACCATGCTACAACCATCACCCTTTATATAAATTGAAAAAACGTTATTTGTTTTTATCCAACAAATTTTCATGTTGTCACTCCAATTGCTTTTCAAATTACATGGTGTTTTTTGAGCGCTTGCCCTATGTTTGACAGCGCTAGCTCACACTGAGTGACGTTTCAATCCGCTGTTTACGGTAGAGTCTAAAACGTGACAATTATGTCCGTGAGGACTGCGATGAAAAGTTAAAAAGGAAGTAGAGGAAAGGCTTGCAAACATAAGGCAACTGTTCAGCATGTATTGTAAGACCTGGTGTTTTAGATTCTTCAAAGTTTAACTTAGTTTGCCCAGAGACAATTAGCAATCCAATGTGTGATAACAGTGTAAGGCTTGGTGTTTCAATTTAATTTTTGGCGAAGACCGCCTTCCATCACCAACAAATTGCGAAGTTTTAGATTCAACCGCAGTGGCGCTCAAGGTGTTTTCCGCTCAGGTCACATTTTGCAAATCTAAAATGTTGTCGGGTAACATAAAGAATACTGTTTTTGAGTATATCTGGCCTAAGTTACTGTTTATTGACGGTTGCCTGGGTGATGATCTTTTCTCTCTTTTTTTTGTTAAAAGCAATTGGCCTGATTTTGAAAGCTTTATTTGGCCATTTGTCCGGACGAACACCTTTCCTTTGTTGATGTCAACATTACAAATTTCAAATTGGTAACAAGCAATTTTTACGAGACTAGTCGCTGGCTGCAAAACTTCTTGCGCCGGCCGCACTTTGAGCGACCTTGCTCAGCCGAGTTTTACTGTTTACTTGTGACATCTAGCGGTGAAATTGAAAACAAATTTTGTTCAATTTTATGATGTCTGTGGCACTTTCTAACGTAGAGATTTGCTTTGGGGTTACCCGTACTGTTGGTGCAGGACATTTTTATCTCACTAAAGCCAAGTAGGAGACGTTGTCGTATAGCGCTTTTGTCAAAGATAAAACGTAATGCGGAAATCACTTTGAAAATTGCGTGATTTATGACCGGTTTTAAACTTTTTTGAATATGCTTCAGCCAGCAACTACGATTCTTTTTGAAATGCAATCAAAATTGTTTGAAAAACGCTGGAAATCCCAGAGACATGCGACGATTCCAGGTGTGTAGTCTCATTTTAAATTACTCTTTGCATGTTAATAACGATAACGACTATTTCTCCAATTATAGGGAGGAAGACACACCACAAAACAAATTTCTAAGCTACGCACCACCTACTGTATTTCAAGCAAGTTGAAACATGTTGATCGGGTGTAGGGAAAATGATACCGGTAGTCATTGTGGACCAGCTGTAAGCGTAGACTGGTAGCCAAATTAGAAACAAGGCGGACCTCCTTCGGTGACTTAAACTGACTCTTCAAGTCGGGGATGTACGGGTAATTCAGCAACCGGGCAGCAATTTCTTAATGCGGCAAGAAGCTGGTCTCTTTTCCCAGTGATTTTGAGTTCAAATCAGGAGATGCTCAACTCTCTGAAAATTGTTCAAGACATTAAAAAATGAATTTTTATTGGTTGAGCCTATTTTTTTAATTACCATAAAAAATTAATATTACTAAGAGACAGCATCAGCAGGTCGGCTTGAGTGCGACTGGACTATCTTCCCACGGAAGTTGTTCGTTTTGAAACATTTGTGTTTAATTGTGGCGTCCCAACTGATGCGTCATAAATGGGGGATGCATCAAAGCAGGGCTTCTCAAACTCTTTTATTTTGCGACCAATGTTAGAAAAGAAATTTCTATGCGACCCCTTGACAAGTTGCCTACACCTTAATAACATTAAAACAAAAGTCTCATTACAAACACTGCGTTTTTGAAAACAGATTTATTGGGTGAGAAGAGCGTAGCGTTAAGTAAGTTTAATTTTTTTATCAAGCGATCATATGAAATAAATTAGTTCACTCTTCTTTTGAAAGCGAAGCATTAAACGAAGAGAATCTTTTGAAAGCAAGAATGTTGCTTACGAGGTCTGTCTAAAAAGTATCCGACCTTTGGGCATAAAACACATAACAATGAATGTGACAAATTTTATTTAATCTCCTTCAAAATACTCACCTTGCAAGTGCACACACTTTTCCCAGTGCCTCTGCCACTTTTGGAAGCACCTGTTGAACTTCTCCTCTGGAATGCCCCTGAGCTCCGCCGTTGTTTTTTCCACAATGTCTTTACGTGACTAAAATTGCGTCTTTTTTGGCGTAGTTTTTACCCTGGGGAATAGCCAAAAGTCGCATGGTGCCAAATCATGGTAGTAAGGAGGCTGTGGCAAAGTGCCGTATTGTTTTTGGCCAAAAAACCTTTGATTACAAGGGCGGAATGAGCGGCAGCACTGTCATGATGGAGCTGCCAGTTCTTCCTTGTCCACATGTCTGGCCGCTTTCTTTGTACAGCATCACAAAGGCGACGTAAAATCTCCAAGTAGTACTTTTTATTGATTGTTTAGCCTTCTGGTGCGTATTCGTGATGAATTATGCCGCGGAAATCGAAGAAACTAACTTACAGTTACAAATTAATTTTGCGAACCTTCGGAATCACCTCCTCGTTTCGGCTTGTGGATGGCCTGCCAGAGCGTGCTTCACTCTCCACTGACATTCGACCGTTTTTGAAGCGATTAAATCATTCCTTTATTTGAGTTTGACTTAAGGCCTCATCTCCAAAAGCTTGCTGAATCTTTTAAATTGTTTCAGCTTGATTATTACCTAGCTTTTGGAAGAACTTGATACAACATCTTTGTTTGATGCTTTCTATCATTACGCTTGCGAGCAAAAAATTGACGATCATGCACTATACTACTGCACTAAATGCTTCAATAAAAGAGAACGACACTAACTATCAGTTTAAAATTTTTTATGCGTGTACAATCATTGTGCCGTTACAATCCACAAAAAACCACTTTGTTGGCGTGGCATTATTTTTGGCGGGAGGAAATAGGGTTGGATACTTTTTGGACAGACCTCGTATTGTGGTCCCCAAGACAACTTTCATATGCCTTTTTTCACTTCTATCATATCCTTTTGCAGGCCACCTCCCTTTATCTCCCTCCGCTGAAATACGCCAACAATCTCAAGCTATTAAAACACATAGTTAAGAGCGCCTTCTTAGGCTTAAAAAACAATCTGAAATTACGGACAAGGCGGTATAAAGCCTTTTCTTATCTGTGACAGTGTTAGGACCATGCAAAATAAATTGGCTGATTTTCTCCACAATTTTTATGTTTCTACGTGGCAAGTTTGAACTTCTATTTTTAACAATTGTTTGTAAATCTATTTACATTTTCTCGCAAATTTTCTTATTTCTTTCTTCTGATCATTTCCTCCTAAATTTTCTCGTTTATGAATTTCAGGGTCATTCCTCCAGAATGGAAGCCCTGACAACAAGGCCAATATTGGTCATCACGTTACAGCAGTCACGACGTAACAACTTGTATTTGGTTAATTACTTTCATTCGATAGCTCAGACAGACATTTAAGTAAAAAACTGACCGCGTAAAATACGGGTTGCCACTAAAAATGCTGTACAATATAATCACTCTATAGAAATATTTTCAAATTTTTTGTGAAGGTTACGAAAACTTGTTGTTGATTTATTAAGCCAATTTGTTTTGAATTTATTTTGCGACCCCAAAATTACATTTTGCGAACCCAAATGTTGTCGCGACTATAGTTTGAGAAGCCGTGCATAAAAGCAAACCACAGGCCACGCTCTGGCCCCAATTCTGGTCCATTTTTCTATAATTTAGGACCAATGATCTGCTGTTTGTCTGTTTTCACTGAATGACTGCTTGAAGTGTGCCCAGACACATGATCTCGCAACAACAAAACCTTGATACAACTGAAGAGTTTACCCTACGCTTTCTCGCAATATATTTTTTTGAGAATGCAGTTATTCATTTATGCGTTTATTTGAGAAATTTTTCTTCAGGTGTCAGTCAGTACAACAGTCAGGACAGACGGACATGTCCTGGCGGTGTCCGAAAACATGTTTGTCCACAATAATTCAAAGCATGGACGGAAGAAGAAAAAATTAGCAAACAGTGAGTTTATAAATTACACAGCCGGCTCTGCACACATCGCCCGCAAAGCCCTCTTTAGCAATGTCGGGATAAAGAAAGTCGCTTTAGCCAACTACGCTGGCTTCATTCTTCAGCTAAGAGCAATTTGTTAGAAATTTGATTGACTGCATTTCGAGAAGGGCTGGAGAGGCATGGACTCTCTTGCACATCTTCTGACTACACCTATGAGCAAGGTATCTCTCTTTATACTTCAAAACATTTTGTGTAGTTATTACTAATGAGTTAAGTAGTGCACAGTAAAAGTGGCTGACTTTTTTTCTTTTTTGGTAAAACAACCATTTTAACGCTCCGCTAAACTTACAAAACCATTTAATTTTTTTCTAGTGTCCCCTATCATTGAAAGTATCAATCCAGCAGAAGGATGGGTTCAAGGTGGTGCAACTGCAATTGTTGTGGGCGACAATTTTTACCCAGGAATAGAGATCGCGTTTGATGGCGTTCTTGTGCCGGTAGAGGTATTCTGTCGTTCGAAATTTCAAAAGTTTTGGCTGAAAATCTAAACTTACATGTAGTTTCAAACTGCCAATTTTGTAAGAGAAACGGCAGCTATTAACACCGGTTTGAAGTTTAAACTTGGTTGGGAAGCAAAGTGAGCTAGCTTCTTTGCTTGTTTATTTTGAATTCATCCTTCAGACTTGCGAAAGATTGACATTAGCGCGAAGCATGAAACGACTACCTAAACGTGCTTCGGAATCTCTTAGCTTCAACATCCCGTTTGAACAGCTTGGTATTACATTCAACAAATCGAAAGTTCTGGAGTTCGAATTTCACAAAGCGCCGTTGGTATTCGCAGAAAGGGCATCCGGAATTTAAAGAGCTGCGATGCCCCAGCAGAAAGTATGGTTGGAAAGCAAATGTAAGTGGTAGACATACATTGATTCAGCTCGTCTGAGCCTGCAAAACGATCACAAAAATGAAGTAAAATTGACTTTGTTTTAAATTTTAATAAATTTGCTGCTTGCAAGAAATCAGCTAGCTGAGGAAACGATTATAAGCCTACAGTGTTTTTTAAAGTGCACAACAACTCGGTCATCATTAGCATTTTTGATATTTTTATCGCTATGTCGCCCAACAAAACCTTGCAGACTTCTTCTTGAGGCCGATCAAGAGCCAGATAAAGCAATGAACATCAAATTTACAAAGTATTTGGTTTGGCTTTACTTGGAGCCGAACCAAAGTTTCATTGAACCTTGCCAATTGTAAAACGTAGCTTTAACCCGCATTTTAATTTGTTCGCGCGCAGGTAATCAGCCAGCACGCGATTCGACTTATGACGCCGTCACGTGACCAGCCAGGAGCTGTTGAGGTCTCTCTGTTTTTGAAAGGAAAGAGGTTTTGTAACAGCACACCACTTCGCTTCACGTATTTGGGTGAGACTTTTGGTATATGAACGTGACGTAGGGAGGTTTAAAGCCTTGGGAGAGAGGCTATGGGATGGTAGTTTAAGCCAGTAGGAGCTGGAGGACTGGGGCATAACCAGAATTTTAGAGAAGGCTGTTTTAAATACGCAGCAACTTCAAAAAAGGGGTTGGTTTTCTAACTCTACAGAAAACCATCGCTGCGACGTCCAGGGCGCCACGGTTCCAGGGTTCCAGGGCCAGGTTCCAGGTTCCAGGGCGCCACGGTCCAGGGCGCCACGGTTGTGCATTGGTTTTGATTTCAGGGATGATGTAAACTTCTTTGGGGCGTATCTGCCAGAAACAATGGTAGCAGGTTAGCTTTTTTGCAGATGAATCATTTCCGCATCGGCATTGCTTAACTTTAAACACTGGTGATCAAAGGGGTTTAATGGCATTGCTACATGCGAATTTGGAGCAGAAGAACATATCGCAGATAAAATACTCTATGTCTTTCTTGTTTTTTACCACCCGCGACCACCGTTTTTTCGGTACGACAAAACCTTGAAATTGCTACTGGAAGAGAACCCAGGTATATGATCTTACAAACAGCATCACATAAAAAAAGCTCTCGTAAAAACACTCTTTGGAAGTTCTTAAAAAGAAAGTGCACACAAAAAAAGATTATTAAAAATATTGTCAAGAGTTTGATTTTTTTCGTAAATACGCTTATGAAATGATTGCAAAAGCTTGCGACTTGCTAGAGATAAAGCTCCTCAACATCGTGCGTTTATTTCAAAATTCTTGCAAATTAGCCTTATTTTGCATCTGATACAAATCCTCCAACCCTTTGATCGTTTGTATCAGAGTTAAATGAGATTGCTTTTTGAAGGAACCTGACCAGCAAAATGAGGTAATTAATGATATCATTTGTACATTTTTGAAAACTGGTGAATCTTTAGGAATGTAGAAGACATTTACTTCTCATTCTATTTGACAGTTCACGCTTAGCACTGTATTCGGACCTTTTCTGAGTAAGACATTTTAACATTTTTTTTAGTAGACAGAGATGTTTCTTGGGTATTAAAAAGTTATTTCTTGTTGCATTTTCTTGTTCAAAATTTCAAATTTTTAGAAGTTTTATGGAGAAAAAGTGATTCCCACGTTTCTCTTTTTCAATAGTACTTCTTTCGTGGCAATTCCCCTTCTGGTAACACTCCGGTTCGCTTTCACAGTAGTCAACAGGCCAATTAAGGGTCAAAATATTTTCAGCTCTGGATGAACCTTCCCTGGATTACGGGTTTCAAAGGTTATTGAAAACTGTTCCAAGACACCCTGGAGATCCTGAAACTTTACCCAAAGTAACAATAATGCGAAGTATTTTGTTTGTGGCGTGAATATACGATACATTATCATCATCATCAGTCTTAATTCCCGAGATGAAACACAAGATTATAGTACCTTACGACTGGCTATTTTCTGCGGAAGCGGATGCCGTATTTTTAGTGGTTCAGTGCATGTTTTGATTATTTTGACAGTGTGGTCGTGAAATGCCAATGATACTGTAGGGGTTGGGGGGAGGGGAGACAAAAATAGTTTCTCGGTAATGTGGTCTTGTACTGGAAAATTATGTTTGGCAAAAAAAATTAAATAGTGGTGTGTTCCATTGTTACAATAGCTGTGCAGTTTTGTCCTTGAAAAAAGCTCTTTACGATGATTTTACTTGCTCGATTGCACTGCTTTTGGAAGAAACACATTGTGCACTTGTACAGGCAGTGCGTAGGTAACCTCGAAGTGGACACAAGCACAAGTTATTCTGTGTACAGTATGACCGGAAAAAAGTTTTCCCATAGTCGGTGGATAGCATTATAACATGAACTATCACAAAATAGTTCAACAAATTTTCTGAATAAGCATAGCAGGCGGGACCAGCCGTTTGAGTTAGGAGAAACTGAAACTACTGCCTATTACAATCTTGTAAACATGCAAGGTTTTTTCAATATTGCGAGTATTTTCAGAACCAAGTTTTTCAAGTTTTTGTACTTAGTATAATAAAAATTTTGACGAAAATGGCGCATCTAAATTTTACTTTCCTTTTTTTCTGCGCCCCTGTACAAGAAGCTATAAAAATATCGATATGTTATCAACAGGAAATAATATTAAAAAGAGCGGCTGAGGTTCTTGAGGCAATGGCTAATCGACAATATGGTCCCCAGTTTGGGTTTTCGGGACCAATTGGATCTCCGCATCTAGCACCATCTAGTGGATCGTTTGTGCCCCAAGCCAGTCCTTTTGCAGCAATGCATGGCTACACTTCTACTCCCTCGCAAGTGAATGGGACAACCGATCGATACGAAACAAGTGATTCAGGTTTGTAACGAAGTTGGAATTGGTAATAATCAACAACTGTGGCGCAGGGCTCTTGTATTCATTTGGGTCATTGATCTTATGTAAATCGAAATCGGACAAAGCAATGGACTCACATTATGAAGGGTATAATCAGATGAAATCCTTATAAAATACGCCAATTAAAGACCTCTAAAGTGGCCAAATCAACTCCAGTTTAAGAAACCCTACTTTATGAATAATGTAGAGAAACATGCAAAAATGAAATCTATCTAGTTTTTGATTGGCAATCATTTTTATACCTCAGTGCAACTGACTTTGAATGGAATTTGGACCCATTATTTCGCATTGCCTGTCTTGGTGTGTGAAAAAGGAAATTTAGTAATGGGTGTTGCAACCAGCAACCTGCTTCAACCATTCGGCCACCAAAGCAGGCCGCTTAGCTTTGTGTTAACTAATAAATCAGTTGTTGGTTCTTGGTATTTTAACGGGCTGATCTGAACGAGATTTTAGTTGATATATTTTGGATTTATAAAACTACAAAAGTAGTCTTCCCCTCAGAAGTTTCATCAAGAAAACACTTCAAAAAATTCTACAGCTGAATCAAAACCAGGGACAAAAGAACTCCACTCAAGCAATGCTCGCACTGTGAAAACCATGCGCTAAGCGAATCAACAATAACCATTAAGCGTTGCTTAGATGTCCCATTATATGCATTTTAACGGAAGGACCCCTAATTATTCAAAGAAAAAATAGATTCACGTTTTCACTAGACTGGTGTTTTAGTCAGACAATTACATAAAGTTGTCTTTTTGCAGGCTATTCAAGAGACAATAGTGTGTCTCCTCGGAATGGATATTCTCCTCACGAACCCCCCAATAGCTGCAACAATACTCACCCGACCTCGATTGGGCTGCCATCATTGGTAGAGATTAGGGGATCAATTCCCTACTCATGCTCTTTTAACTCCTACGCTACGACAGCAACGACCTCCGCTTCAAATCATTCTCCAGAAATTTTTCAGGGATCACGAGGTACGAGAGTCAAGAGAACGGGGAGGTAGATGATTGTGATTTCAGTCTACGCTCTTTCGACAAAGTTTAACGCACAGTTATGTGCGTATATGAGATGTTGTCTGGTGGTAGATCATTTTTGTGCTCGCTTTTGCCTATGTGCACCACGTTAGATTAAAAAGAGGAACTTAAACGAAGAATAAATTTTCGGTTATCGATGAAAAATGTAACTTAAAAAAGTTTTAATGATAAAGAAATTAGATACCGGAAAAGTACCAATTAAGAGTAAAATCCCGTTGTTCAAACTTAGTTACAGTATTGAAATTTTCAAATCAAGGAAATATTAGCCGATACTTCGGTCTACATGTTGTGTCATAACAAAGTACTAGCCCCATTGTGAGACCTGATGGGCCGCATATTAGTCCAAACAAGTAATTGTGAGAGAGATTTGCTTCTGTTCTACTTTCCCACAATGAACGTAGAAGTTCGTTACAATAAAACGGATCTGCTTTCATTGTACAAAAGTGGTACAAGCTTTCATCTAAATTTGAAGAAAATCAGCTATTGTGTGGTTTTGTCTGAAAGAATAGATTTGTATTCCGTAAAATATATGCTTGACGATCGGTCAGTTAGCTAGTTTTTTCCGGATGATGTAATACTTTTTTTACGGTTGGCGGGGTTCAGAGGTACTTCCAAAAGCGGCAAATTTTACGTTACGTTCACTAATAACCAATAGTTTTATCCACTTGGAGTGAGTTGCGGCTTGATATCAACTACATTACGTAAATTGTTTGTTATTTAGCAATAGCTGTGTGCCTTGCTAGTTGCAGTTTCTCTCTATCATCGCACAATTTGTCACTTTTCGCCGTCGACGAATGCAGTACATTTGTTATGTGCTAGATGGCATTTTTGTCTTTCGATTAAAGAAAGACTTTCTTGATTGTTTGGAAGAAGTTGTGTGCAGGCTCTCTTCGGAGTTGTCAGTATTGTTGGCACAGTTATTTTTTTAAGTACTGCAGTGCAACCAAGCGAAAGAGATTGTTGTAGAGTGTCTTTCTTAATGACTCAACGACGCAAAGCTCATGCTGGTATCGAAATCGTTTATCCCTCGCATACGAGATTCGTGTTTACTTAAAAATAATTGTAGAAAGATTAGTATTAAAAGATAAGAGTTGTTTCTACAGTGATCTCTTCATGTTCGACTCTGTCACCATTTACCAGCAGCGGCAACACTCCAGGCATCTTTAATTTTTCTCCAGCGAAAATGATTGCGGCTGCTAAGAGTAAAAGCGCTTTTGCTCCCGTCATTCTTTCCCACAATACCGGTTCGACATTGGTGCAAGGTAAGGTTGAAAACAGCGGTATTTCTACCATGAAGTCATGTTCATAGGCTGATTGCCACCATAAAAATAGCCACTGTATAAGTTGAGACAAATATTCAATCAACATGTAATACAAAATCTTTTACACTTCTTTTTAATGTCAAAACCCCAACAAAAAACTGTAAATGTCAAATTTATTGTGTCTTTGGCATGCCTGCGCAATACACGCCCAGTAAGAACCTCTATGCGTCCCGCTAGGCTCTCAACACAAGTTAATCTCCAAAAATCATAAAAAAGTCATTAAATCGAAAGTAGAAACAAAAACTCTTCGAAAGAGAATCTTCTTCTTGATCAAAATGGGCAAAATAATCTGCTGAAAAGAGTTGATTTAAAAAAAATGTCTTCATGTCTCTTTCTAGACCTAAAGTTCAAGAATCTTGACATGAGGCGTGCGAAAAAATATTTGCTAAATATGGCCTTTTTATTGTTTTGAGTTGCCCAGACCAGGTCTTTGGTCTGACTTTGAATTGAACTACACGCTCATCGACGGCAAAGTAAACACTTAAACCACTACTTTATTGCAAGTTAGGTGGCAGTATTGAGTTATGTAGTGGAGTCCGAATGTCAAGGGAATTCTATGAAAGAAAAGAATTCTAATTTGTCAGAAACGCTGACGTAGTTTATTACCCCTTAAAAATCGAGTTCGGGCTTTATGATAATTTAGAGAAATTCTGAAGCGATCGTTTTGATGCTTCTTGTCAACATTATCACTGGACCAGCAATAAATTTTTTCTCTACTCTGCACACGGGCAGCACGTTAAGGTAAAGATCAAGTTATCATTTAAACAGAAGGTATTTGTACTTGATATTGCGTCACGTTAACTGTTTGACCCCATCTACTGCTTGTCATAAAAAGATGGAGGAATCTTTTCCAGTGTCTTTTCCGAAAGCACAACCAGCAACTTTCCCGGAATTAACTTCAACCTACCATTTTCGTGCTGAGCGCTAAGTTGGAAAGCTGCAAACATTATTTTTTGCTTAATTAATCATTATTGATGTTATTTTTTACTTTATTGTACGACTCGATACTATGATGGTTAGGCTACTGTTCTTGTAACCCGCTTAAGCACGAAATAAAAATATTTTGCGGCGTAATTGACTTATATGACTTATATGACATAGAGCACGACTTATATGACGCTTTTTTATCCGATTTTTAATCTATCCATGTGACGCATTATGACGTTATTGCTCACTCCCTCCTTATGTGACGCGTCATATAAAAAAGTACTCCAGCAAATTATCAAATATTAAATCAATCAAATGTTTTCTGCAATACGATTGCCTTTTTAGTGCCTCTTTCTGTAAAGTACAGTTCTGTCTGTGCGCGCGTATGAAACACTTTAGCTCTTTCGAAACTATTGGGCGTACAAGCATGATATTCGGAATGATTGATCACTGCCCCAGTGTAAGTGTGACAAAAGGGTCAGCAATGACGTCATGATCAAAGACCATTTCTTGAAATTTGCTTTTCATTGTGTACGAAAACATTTTTTGCCTCAGGCAAAAGCTAACCACCAACATACCAACTTGCAAAAATTTTACCTATTTGTGGTGTAAGATGACGTCACAATTAACCTTTGATTGCAGACTATTTTCTTTTTATTTTTTCAAAAAGTACTGACCTTGGAAACGCGATGAAATGTTTTCTCAGAAGAGACCAACAAGATGATTTCGATCAAAAAAATGCTAAAGCTCTCTGAGCTGAATAACAATGCAACAAGGAATTCTTTTATATTTTGCTTTTGTCACCAGGCATCCTTTAACTTCTCAATATAGCTCTTCTGGTGTAATCGAAAGTTAAAATGATCTTTATTTAGATTTAAAATCTACATAAAATTCACAAAAACTCAACGTTTCGAAAAACTAAAATCAGTTTTTCTTCGTCAGGAGTGACTAAAGTTAAAACACAGACAACGGTTACATGGTAATCAACAGGACGAATAGGAGAAAAAATAAAAATTATGGCATAATCAAGTGCAGCAGCAACAACTGGCGGTCAAAAATTTATAAATTGTCGCTGCTGCACTTGTTTATGCCATAATTTTTATTTTTTCTCCTATTCGTCCTGTTGATTACCATGTAACCGTTGTCTGTGTTTTAACTTTAGTCACTCCTGACGAAAAAACTAATTTTAGTTTTTCGAAACGTTGAGTTTTTGTGAATTTTATGTAGATTTTAAATCTAAATAAAGATCATTTTAACTTTCGATTACACCAGAAGAGCTATATTGAGAAGTTAAAGGAATTCTTTTTTTAAACATGTTAAGATTTCTAAGCATGCTTTATTTCTTAAACGCTTCAAAAAAGCTCTGCTTTTTCATAATACTGTCTGAAACCACGTAATTGAAAATAGCTGCAGGCGGTAGCTGCACTTAAAATGATAGCGCACAGCCATTCCGAAATTAAACTGCTGACATGTTATCTCTGTTGAAGAATAACACATTACAGTGTCAACATACCTGTTGGCCAAAAAATCTGTGGTTGTCCTATCTCGTACAATGTCAAGGCAGATTGAAAACCTTTGCACAGTTGTGTTGCGAACCTTTAAGACATATTAATCAGGTGTAGCAAAGTCGAACAATTTGGCGATTTTTCAAGTAAAATATTGCAGCAATCACAAACAATTATTCGGTCTTTTCGCACAAAAACTTGGTTGATGGAATCACTCTTTAACAATAACCTAACCTGTTCTAATAACTTGATTGCAAGCGGTTTACTTCATGTAAGTTTACTCTTTTTTTAGCTGCAATTATGCCCAGAACAAGCAACTTAAGCGCAGCTATAGGTTTAGGTCACACAAATAGCTGAAATAGACCTGCAATTACAAAAAGTTGTGAGTAGTCGGGCTGATCTCTTCTTGTAATTACATATTAATCACTATTACGTCCTCCCAGTACTTTGAATTTATGCATCCATGCACTTCATGAAATAAACGGATAGAAGTTTGAAGATATATTAGCTGTTTCAATTGTGAGCGATCGATGTGCGCTTACGCCGGAAACAGGACAAACAAGACGTTGTCATGGACTTCAAAACTTTGGTGAAATGTAGCCGCTATGTGTAATCCTCTCATAATGTTTTTTGACTCGATTTATTGTTCAAAAAACGGTCTTTCGGTTTTGGAAAAAGAATTCGCCATGTCGAAAATATATTAACTTGCCATTACTATTCTCACAACTATTCATTGAGTGAATTCTTAGAAGAGATCACAAGGCGATCAACGATGTTCTTAGTCCCGACATTATTGATGGGGGCGCTGCAGACGACCCCGACAAAGCCGGCAAATCGTCCATGAAAAGTAGGAATAACAAAGTTAACAAATGGAAATAGTCTCAAGTCAGCGACAACTGATATATCATTCTTAGATTTTTCATGGTAAATGGAAAATAACAATTACAGATGATAAGAAATGAAGTGGTGCTTTTAACAATGTTATGTATAAATCGCCTCTTTCTACCAAAGTTTTTTCAATTCAACCACAAAAGTATCTTGTCGGCTTAACTAAATCATAATATCTGTGATGTCAAAACGTCTTTAGTTTTGGGAAATATTAGAAATTAATTGTTAAACTTGATTTAGGCTCATGCCATGTGACTTGCCTAAGGGCGAATGTACACAGTATCTGTTTTTATACGGCTTTTGTTCATTTTGTACGTTTTTTGTCTCTTTTTGTCAGTTTTTTGTTCTCGAGCATTTTTATAGGGAAATTTTTATCCGCATACATATTTATATAGTGTTGCACAGCATGCCTTGTTGTGTAAACAACTCATTTTGTCAATAGAAATCTTTTTGTACAATTTTGTTCGAAAAAACGTTTACGTTTTTGGTACGTTTTGCGGGAGAAATCGAATGTTCAACAACAATGTGTGCAGTGACGCATCGTATGCATACCTGAGCGAATAAAAATTTTTATGTTAGAATGCTTGAGAACGAAAAACGTACAAAACCGGACAAAGAAACATACAAAACTGTACAAATACGTATATAGCGTACCGCAAGCTCAAGCAGGTTTGGGTTTAATTTTAAATGTTGTCAAACCAGCGCGGCAAGTCAATATCGAACATTTGTAGATATAATCTAAGCCAATGACTTTAAGTTATCACACTTTTCTTTGAGTCAATGCTTTTTTCTGCCTTTTTTCTGTTCTTGATGCACTGAAACACGACTTCTCAACAATGGGTCGCGATCCCGTTCGGGGTCGCAAGATGTAATTTTGTGATCGCGAAAAAATTCAAGACAAATTGTCCTGATACCAAAGAACTAAAAGTTTGTGAAACCGTTACAAGAAAATTAAAAGTAGATTTACAATAAAATTGTTGCTTAGTTCGTTCTTAAGGGCAACTTCATTTTTCACGTTGTCAATCATTCACTAGAATGTCTGTCTCAGCCATTGAATGAAAATCATCAACCAATGACTACAAGTTATGCTTTGTTACTTAGTAATGGTTGTGGCGCACGAACCGATATTGACCTTGTTGCCAGGGCTTACACTTTGGAAGAAATTTTCTTGCTTGGAGAAATTCGATTCTAAAATCCATGAAAGAGGAAATTTGGGAGGAAATGATCAAAATAAGAAAGTCAGGGAGAAATAAGAAAATTTACAAAAAATATAAATAACTTTACAAAAAAAAGTTAAAAGATAAAAGTTTAACTTGTTATTTAGAAATATAGAAATAGTGAAGAAAAACGCCAAACTTTATTTTGCATGGTTCTAACTATGCTACAGAAAAGAAAGAGTTTTATATCGCTTTATCCATAATTTAAAGAACGATTTTTTAAGGCTGACAAGGCAGCTTTTGAAAAGCTCATTTATTTTATAAGATTTCTTGACAACAAAATTGACCTTACCTTATGCTCCACCTTTCTCCCAATATTTGTTTCTTATACGCGACTGTCGGTAATGAGACGTTTTTTGTTTTAATATCGTTAACCTGTGAACTTTCTTTCAAGGGGCTGGATAGAAATTTCTTTTCTAATTTGGAGTGGCAGAACAAAAGAGTTTACAAAGCTCAGCACCAAAAAATAATAAAAGAAAAAATTCAAAAAATAATCTCAGATTTACAAACCATAAATTATAGATTTGAAAATTATAGGCGAAGATATGGTTTTTGTAAACCTTGCACCTAATTGGCAAAGCAGCCTACGGGCGTAAAGGGCATTAACAATTTATTAAAATGAATATGCCAGGAAACAATAATGAGTATACCACCCAACCAATTTAGACGAGACCATCCCTGGACGCGTTTCGTCCTTTTGGACTCATCAGCAGGGCCCGTCTCGTCGCAAGCAAAAGTAGCCCACTCATTAACGTTAAATTCGTTGGCATGGATTTGCTCGACACGTCTATCAAAGGTCGCCCGGCTCCCACCTTGTGAATTGTCAACGCACTCGCCGCGAGCGTGATGGCATTGCAAACACAAGGCGCTAGGCTATATATGCAGCGTTTGATCTGCTTTTTCAGATCAGTGTGTAAACTGATCTCCCAGTGGATATGCAACCAAAATCAACCAATTTGTCAACCCGCCCTGTTAAGCAACGCAATACGTCGTCGGTTGAAGTCTCAGTGCTTCTGCATGTGCATAGTTGGATTATTTTTTTTGAGGATAACGTTAATGAGTGGGCTACTTTTGCTTGCGACGAGACGGGCCCTGCTGATGAGTCCAAAAGGACGAAACGCGTCCAGGGATGGTCTCGTCTAAATTGGTTGGGTAGTATACTCATTATTGTTTCCTGGCATATTTATTTTAATAAATTGTTAATGCCCCTTACGCCCGTAGGCTGCTTTGCCAATTAGGTGCAAGGTTTACAAAAACCATAATTTGTGAAATTTAAGATTAGGATGGTAATTTTTTGTTATTTTCGATATTTTTATCTGAGTCTTACGGTTGTTGCTCAAATGGAGAAGAATCAAAACGTCCAATCAGTTCAAACTTTATACTTTGTGGCTCATTTTTCCCAAAATTGTTTTGCAATTCTTTACTTATTAGTGGTCTTAATTTGTAGGCTACAGGGACATAAAGGTGGCTGTTCATAGTATACGTTTTTGTTCGTTTTCAACCGATTAGATTTCTGTTTCTTTCCTTTTTGTACGCTTATTGCTCTCAAGAATTTTTGTACGGGAATTTTCATCCGAATGAATATTTACGTGGTGTTGCACAGAATATCTTGTAGCGTAAACAACTCGTTTAGTCAGCAAAAATTTTTTGCACGTTTTCGTCCGCAAAAACTAATCCGCTTTTGGTAGGTACTTTGCGGGAAATATCGTGATATCAGACAACAACATATACTATGAAGCATCAAATAAATATAGAAGCGGATGAAAATTTTTATACAACAACGTACGAGAGCAAAACACATACAAAACCGCAGAAAAATTTACAGGGACATGAGACATAATGTCTTTCCAATCAGAAGCGCTTCTATTGTCCATGGTATAAGTCTAACTTTGAGGACACGAAAATGCGCCTTTACTTATCAAAAAAGCCAAATCTGTTTCAAAAAATTGACTAACGTTTTTATTTCAGCTTTGGACGGATTCAGTTAAACTACTTTACTTTTTGTGGAATCTCACAAACGCAACTGTGCCAAGCTAACAATGTGTAACATTTTGATACTGTTAGGTTGCATTCCCACGCTTTTTAAATTGTTTTTGTCTTCCCTTTTGCAAGTTGTGTAGCACAGTGGTCTTTGCAGAAAAGAAGACGTTGCCCATGAACTTGGTGAAGAAATTGCCAGCACTTCTTTTGAATGATTGAAATGCCGTGATTTCCGCCATTTATGATACATTTCTCTATTCCTGGTGTTGATGACTTTTCAACGAGACCTAAAATTTAATGTAGTTGTTTATACACAGCTACGCTGGATAAATCATTAGAAGGGGACTGACTGCATGGAAGGAAAATTTCCGTCAAAAGTCGTTATGCCCGGGTATAAACCTAGTTTGCTGCGAAACAAGAGACAAAACCTTATGTCATAAGCATATTTGTGGCAGTTTTGCAATACAAATACTACCAACCCAGAAAAAATAAATGCTTAACGTCAAAAAGTTGAGTTAACATGTCCCCCGTATCACCCCTCCCCTGAAACAAGATTTCTGTTCATGACCGTATTCAAGAGCGTGGAGGAAAATGGTAAGCTTATAAAACCTAAACGTTGAAATATGTAGTGTGTGAAGTCGAGATTCATGTCAATATATTTTCCAAAATATAAGTGAGACTCGCGGAATTTGCAAAACTTGCAAACACTTTTTGGCCAAATATCCGCCTTTCTTCAACACCCTCCTGATACTCTTTTTAATTTCCGTTTTCCGGTGATACGGTGCTAGATTCAATGTTTTCATAGCGGATATGAAGTGACATTAACCGAACAACGAGCAAATTAATTGCAACCTGTCTCGTTTTGAAGGTGTTTTGTATTAGGTGTTTCAACTATTGTGTTTTCGTAGCGTTTTTTAGTCTTGGGCATTGCGATCAAATTACTGCTTTTGCTTTTTTAATAATGCTTTTCGCAAGCTTAACCTCTCCGCGTCGCTTATCATCATATGATGATGGCGAAGAGAACGCCGCTCATCCTCATATGATGATTTGCCAGCTACGGCGAAATGCGTGTATTTAAAGCTCGCTTGGGAGAGATGAGCGGCGTTCTCTTCGCCATCATCATATGATGATAAGCGACGCGGAGGGGTTAAGGAAGTGATCAAACTTGCTGTTCTAATAAAAATTGTGGCAGTGAATGCGATGTCTTACCACTTGGGGTGTCGAGCAGATTAAAATATTGCTCAGGTTCGGGTTTAACAAAATTTAATTTCATCCGTTCAGCTCCGGTTCAGATTCAATGAATTATAAATAATAGGCTCATGTTTCGTTTGGCTCGGGTTCACCGATATTAAATTTTTGAGATTCGCGTTTGGTTTGGGCTCAAAAATAGTAATACAAAACTGTGTTACTGAACAGAAACAAGTGATTTACTTAGCATTGCTTTAGCTGAAAAGCCTCCCTCTCCCTTTTCAGTGCATTCCTCTCTCTCTCTTGCGGACTCGATCTTCCATCTCGCAACGATCAAAGCCAATCAGTATACTGCAAGTTACAATTGATAAGATCACAAATAAAAAACGCCGATCACAAGATTCGAGACGTTGTAGCGGTTTCTGTAATAAATAACAACAAACTAGATCTTAGGGGGGATGCTCGAGTAATGTTATTTGACATTGGTCCATATTTAGTTCATTCATTCGGACATAAGTTCAACATAATTATAAAATATTTACCTGGCTATTTGGCTCAAGCTTTCAGATATTGCCACCAGATCAATATTCAGCACGACAGGCCTGAGCAATTCGAACAGTTGTCAAAACTACAAATTAGAATAAAACTCTGCTAAATCACAGCGGTAGCACTTCCGATAAATGAACTAATAAACTGTAATGTACTACTTACAGATTAGGCTTGTTAATATCATGTGAAAGTTACAATAATTAGCGACTAACATACCTTTATTTGAGATAGTGCTGTGCATAGAACACAATATACACGTATAAATTGTTGAACGAAACAAACAAACAAACAAACAAAGTAAAATTAATGTCAGGCTTCACGCTTAAAAATAAACCAATATCAACACTAATTCCATTTAACAAATTTACATTTCTATTAAATGCACTGCATAGGCCAATCACCAATGTAATTCTGCGAGTTCTTGATTTCAGTTAGTTTGGAAATTGAATCAAAACGTGGTATAGTGCGTCACTTGACAGTGCAAAATTGCGAACAGCAATGAAAGCGTTCAAATTTACATGTTGTTGTCGTGGTTATCTCTTCTCTTGCTTGGGATGGAGGCACCGGCATGAAGCCATTTTCCAGACTCATGTCGCAAACCTACTTAACTCGGGCTAGGAAAAAAGTGGCGGTTCATTTCGAACCAGTCATGAAAGCAAATTACAAACTGGTAGCCCCACCACCAAAAAGGCCCACTGTAATTGGTGGATACAAAAAGGTCGCCTCTTACGACAGGCTGTGTGAGCAGCTTCACTATTCTAACCCGGTGAAGTAAGGATCATTCACATTTACTTCGATCTGGTTAGCAGTGGCATAAAACGACTAAGTCACGTTTTAGGCTCATCAACTATTTTTCAGTCTAAAGATAGAAGTTCAAAACACGCAAAGAACAGGCGAAAGAATAAAGCCACATTTTACAATCGATTTTTTTAGTCCATTGTTTCGCCTGCTTCTATTGCATTTTGACTATAATAAAATTTTGCAATGAATTTAGTCGGTGGAAAATATAAAGCAACCAAACTCAACTAAAATTTGATGGGGTTGATGATCGCCAAATGCAGGATAATAATTAGGGTCATTTTTTTATGAACTAAAATCAAAAAAATAATTTTGTATTTTTAAATATATGACAATAAATTACTTTATGTTTGGTGCCTCAAGTTTATGCTGATCTCCGCAACTTCCAACTCGTAGGAAGGTTTTTGAATGCAGGCCCATTTTGCACAATAACTCACTCGAAAAACAAACAAACAAAACAAAACAATACTGCTTCACTAAAAAATCGCTACAAAAAATCAATACGTGTTAAATTTATAAGCACAAAGTTTGCAATAGTGTTTACGTCTGCAGAATTTCTGTTTAGAAGAAGTAGTTGTCACTACTAGCTACTAAGTAGTAAAAATCAAATCTCTGAGCTTGAAAAGTATCCATGACTGTTGATATTTTGCCACAAGCTGATTAACTGCAAGTGTTTGTAGCATTCAAATGGCTTTAATATGATTTTAATGGCTTTTACCGGACCTATTTATAATATATCTTTTCACAGTGTAATAGGTTTAAAAACACTATGATAGTTTTAAATGTTTTGTTTAAATTACAGAAAAATCTTTAACATGGCTTTACTTACAGTTAACCGGCGCGATGGCGTAGTGGTTAAAGCGTCCACTTTGCAGTCTGTAGACCTGGGGTTCATTTCCCAAGTCGAGTCATACCAAAAGACTTTAAAAAATGGTATTTACAGCTTTCCTGCTTGGCGCTCAGCAAAATAGGCATAGTGTGGAGAACAAGCCGGAAAACTTGCTTGTTGTGTCCTTGGGCAAGACACGTAACGGGATGCCTCCATTTTTATGTGGCAAACAGGTGGTGGGGCCAAGCAGTCTAGCCGTCGTGGTGGCCCCAGTTTAACTGAAGAGTTGCAAACCGAGCATGAGCGCTAACGCAGTGTGGCCTACATATGCATCTTCCTGCGTAACGATCCCAACAAATAGCTCATAGGACAAAGAAGACTTACAGTTACAAGCGAAAATTAATTATTATATATATATGGAGCTAGCAATATATATATATATATATATTAGTTTTTACAAATAGTCACAATCCGAACAATGTTAGTATGGCAAAATTGGCAGGACATTTCCTCAAATACGGATTATAAAGACGCATTGTCATCATTAGGTCTCATGCCAAGTGTAAAATACTTTACGTGGCACCTAGCTAGGCCAACATACTACATAGGACTGTATACGAAACAAACCCAAACAATCCAACAAAAAGCACAAGACTTACGCACCGTTCACTTTTGAACCAGGTTCCTTTTGACGTTACTGCTAACCGTGCAAGTATGAGCTAAAACTGATATCCTTTTATGAAATTAATCACACAAAAGGTAATTAGCCATAGAAAAACCTTCCAATGATTAGACACTAAATGCGGTGTTTTAAAACATACATGGTGATACGTGATTACATGGCAGCAAGCCCGGCATGTGCGAAAGAGCAGCGCGGAAGAGCAGCTTGAAAGACCCTGTTTCGAATCTCGCAGGAACCAGACACGATGCAACACACCTCCGGGCGAAACTAGTTGTTACGAAGGGTCACGATCCAAACAAAGTTAGTATAGTAAAATAGGCGGGACTATCACTGGACCCAGGTTTCGGGCTTTTGGCCTCATCAGCAAGGATTCGTCCCACCCAACGCAGCGCTCCCGGAGGGTCGTTGTGCGCATAGAATTAGAGATTAACGTTGCCCCTGCATTGCAGGTGGACGCCATGCGTGACTAAACAATGAATAGTTGCAGTTTCGGGGTCGAGCGATGAGGTATCACGAACCATAACAACGCACTTACCAACGTTAGAAGTGTTAAAAGTGCGAATCGCGGCGCCAGTGAAAGCAAACTATCGACGCCTCCAAACCATATCGTCAGAATCTACGTACCCCGGGACTGTCATAAAGTGGGCAGTTGGGCGCATAGTGTTTAAAATTTTGACAGTTGGGCGAAACCAATGCCTTTGCCTCTCTTGAAAACGAGGGTCGGATGCCTCACCCCTATCCCTCGTTTTTATCGTTTATGCGGATTCAATTTAGGGGGAGTCGTAAGGAGTTCGGCCATTCTTGGTTAGTCGCTGTATAGATTTATTAATATTAGGCAGAGAAAGTCTCACGTTGCTGGCACAGTGTTCGATAACAACCAAGGTTAGAGCTTTACGTATATATTTAAAACACTACACGTCAGGATGAAATAAAATAAAATAACAAAACCACTGCAGCTGTTTCGCCAAGCGGATCATCAGGTGGCAACTTATTCAATCCGCTTTGCGAAACAGCTGTAGTGGTTTTATTAATTCATTTTATTTTATCCTGACGTGTAGTGTTTTAAATTATATAGATTTATTTATTGTTGTTGCCCTGACTCGGTCACTGAGCTCTCTGCTGTCAAATCGACCAACTATCCTGTATATGTGTGTATATGTCATTATATAGACTAGTTTAAAAATCCATATTTTTATGAAAACTTTCATAATAAACTTATGCGATATCGGTTGTGTTTAGACACGCAGGAACGAATTGAGGGAGAGTCGGGCAGAATAAATAAATCTGCTCTGGTTTCTATTATAAGTTACTAGCCAGCTTTGCCGGCGTCGCCCGTCAGAGGCCCTCCATTAATAATGTCCGGGTTTAGTATTTCGGTGCAAACGGCCAAGCCGGCTTCACTCATCCGGCTCTTGTGTGAGCAGTAGCGAAAAATTAATGAATTTTATGCACTTTCACAATTCTTGTACACACAATTGTAATCATCATATTCTTGATCATGACTGGCAGTGCTCACAAAGAATCTTGCCACAAGTTATCGTTAATATTTGTTAATACTTGTGAGGGAGCAGGGATTGTACATAATCAAAACTGATTGTAGTGGCAAAATGGCAGTTGTTTTCACAATTAAAGAAAAGACTATTTAATGATAAGCCTATTTTTCCAATTGGTGCTGCCCCTTTCCTATTTATATTTGTGTTATCAAGTACCTAATTTGGCTGCACTATTGGTCTTGTTTCCGGCATAGCGACAAAAGTGGCTGTTGTTCCCTCTATATTCAGTTTTACAAATTGTTATGGTTATGGTTTTATGTTAATTTTTTCTTAAACTTGGGATTTTGTTACATTGATGTAGAGCAGTGGTTCCCAACCTTTTGGATCTGGTGGCACCCTATCAAAGGAATAAATAGGTTGCGGCACCCTGGCAAAAAAACTGGATCATTTTTATGAGGTTTTTGTCCCACCAAAAATGTGTTCCTGCATTTCAAATAACTGTATGAAATAACACAAAATGAATTGTACAGTATAACACACGCAAATAAAGGTATTTATTCTAAAGTCAATGTGAAATTTGGGCTTGACTTTTTGCACAAATTCCCTTAATATCTGGGGGCACATTCGATATAGCCACCCTCATTTCTTCCTCGACAATAAGTAGTCGTTCTCGTTTTTTACTTTTTATGTTCGTCAAAACGGAAAATCCACTCTCACATAGGTATGACGTGGAAAACTGAAGCAAAAGTACGATAGCTTTCTTTCCAACGCAAGGATATTCCTTTTGAACTCTTATCCAGAACTCGCCGAGAGGCATCTGCTTGTGCATTAGCTTAAAATTTCCATCGTTACGAATGTCAATTAACTCTTCTTCTTCTTTAAGATTCAAAACCACATGAGAGTCCAGCGGTAAAAATGGATTTCTTACCCACATGTAATTTTCAGTAGACAAGCTCGGAAAATACTTCTCAATTTTTTCTTCCAATGATTTTAGGTGCTGAGTTATTAATGAGACAACTTCTTTGTTCTTCATTTCAGAGAAATGTGAAAGCATGTCAAAGTTTCCGTTCGCCACTCTTAAGGACCATAATTTCAGTTTTTCTCTCAGTGCTTTCATTTTATCCGTTGAAGTTAAGAGAGTTTCATTTTTGCCCTGCATTTTGGAATTCACGTTATTTAAATGGTCGAAGATATCTACCAAATACGCTAATTTGGAGACCCAATTGTAATCACAAAGCAATTCACAAAATTCTTGTTGCTTTTCAAGGCTGAAAAAAGATAGCATTTTATCCTTCAACTCATATACTCGTGACAATGCTTTTCCACGCGACAACCATCTCACTTCGGTATGCAACAGAAGATTAGCTTAATTTGCTCCCATTTCTTTACAAAGCTTCGCAAATAGACGTGATTTAAGTGGTCTACTTTTGATGTAGTTGACCATTTTGACAACTTTGTTTAACACTTCCTTTAGGTCTGAACCTAATGTTTTTCCGACAAGCACTTCGCGATGAAGAAAACAGTGTGTTGTTATAATATCACTATTTTCCCGTTTTGCTAACGATACAAATCCTTTTATTGACCCAACCATCGATGGAGCTCCATCTGTGCAAATTCCTACACACTGTTTCCAAGATAACTTCGTTTCTTTCAGATGCTTATTCAAAGTGTCGAAAATATTCTGACCAGTGGTAGTTTCTGTAAGTTCTTTGCAACAAAAAAACTATTGACATACCGGATAAATGCCAGTAACTGAGCTTTCCCACCGATGTCCGTTGATTCATCGACTTGCATTGCAAAAATTTTGCTTTTATTCACCGAAGTAATGACTGTATTTTCTATGTCGGCAGACATATCACAAATTCGTCTACAAATGGTATTATTTGACAAGGGAATCTTTTTTATTTCTTCCTCAGCCTTATCTCCGAGCATCGTTTTCACAATTGCACTGCAAGCAGGAAAGATAATGCTCTCTGCTTCCGTGTGAGGCCTTGAGTTTTTAGCAATGATTTCTGCTACTAAATAACTGGCCTCTTGAGCTTTTGTAGATACTTTGAAAACTTTTGTAAACGCCTGACTTTGCTGTTTCCTCTCAGCTAAAATTCTCTCAAAATATATTCGCGGTTTATCAGAAAGATGTCCATGTTTTGCAGTGAAGTGTCTGTTCAATTTACTTAGCACCATGGATTCGTTTGACAATTTTGCTTTGCATACAAGACACTCTGGTAGAGGTTGTGCTTGGTCACCACACCAAGTAAAGCCTATAGTCAAATAACTGTCACAGTAAAGGCGAGTTTTTTTCCCTTTCTTTTTACTTGTGCTTCCTATGTTTACTGTCTCTTCTGCATCATGATCGCCGTCGCTTGACTTTCTTTTTTTCGTAATAAATTTCTCCATCATAAATATAACAAAAATTTGATTATAACTTAGTTTTTTATTGTTTTAATGTTCTTCTCCAAGAGACTGCAACTCTAGCTACGTGTATTTAGAATGAATTCGCAAAACAAAAAGCACATTAGAATCCGGCAAGCCAATAACATTACACAGCGGGTGTTATAGGTTCAAGCATGAGTCACAAAGGTCAGGCATGTGTGGACCTATCAATTAAGAAAGCCATCTTATTCGTATTAAGACATATTACAGTTTGTAGCTTCCATTAACATTTATCTATTATCCTACCTACATATAGCCCCGCATTTCGACTGTCGACCATGTACTCTAGTTGGATTTGACTTGACCGGAACTTTCCAACAATGATTGTTTTTATGACAAAACAAGCGCATCCGCAGAAGCAAATTTGAAAGAGCAGATTTTTGTTTCTCTCAAGAAATTGCCTTTTAGCGTAAAAAGTGAGTGCTTTACTGCGCAAATACGCAACAATTTTCACACTATGCAGTGCTTATAATTTCTTTCGATAGAAGAACTATTTGGTCGAAGTTTTAACCAAAGGAATAAGCCGCAGTATTGCAACATCTCGCGGCACCCTTGAGCATTGCAACTGGCACCCCAGGGTGCCGCGGCGCCCCGGTTGGGAACCACTGATGTAGAGTATAGACATAAATGATATAAATACCATAATAGGCAGCATATCAACATAATTGAGAGTGTCGTTTCAGCCGGCCAAGCCGGCTTCACCTATCAGGTTCTTGTGTGAAGAGTTTCCACACGTTTATGTGTTTTCTGCACATGAGATGTTTACGACTTTTTGTGCTCTTTTTCCCAATAGAATATCTCATTTCAAGATCCTGGCTATGCCTTAGGTCTATGTGCTCTGTTCATTGCTGACACGAACCCAAGGTAGCTTTGCGTTTCCCATAGTTTGGAAGTAGGGATGACATTTCTGATATTAAGCTATTTTAAAGCAAAATAGCAAAGATGTCTTTTGTGTGGTGCGATTTTACACAGTGACGCTGTTTTCTTTTGATTTCCCCTTAAACTTTCTGAAGTCCTCGCTGGCTACGCATTATGTCGCATGTTCCTTTATTCCTGCTTGACGTGCCCTGGGGAGTTTAAAGTGTCCTTGGTTTTCCTCAAATGTTTGGTTTGACCCCGGTAGCTCTATGAAGCTATCATAAAGCAAAATTCCAATAATATAGTTCATGTGGTGCGATTTAACACAGTGACGTTAATTTCGATTTCGCCTCAAACTTTCTTAAGTCCCTGCAGGCTACGCATTATGATTCATATTTGTTTTTCTTGCTTAGGTATGCTCATAGAAGTTAAATACGTTTTTGCTTTTCCCAAGTTTTTAGGTTTAATTCCGGTAGCTCAATAAAGCTATGTTCAAGCAAAATAGAAAAAATGTTTCTCCTAAGTATGGTGCGATTTTACGCCGGCAGACCATACCAACACCCGTGCCGATTTAAAAGTATCAATTAATGCAGCTGAACCAGCTTAACCGTACAAACATTTGTTAGAGCCACAACAAAATGTTTTACTAAATATAAGTCATAGCTCCTGTACATGAAATGGTGATCATGTTAATTTAAGTATTCAAAAACAAAGAACGATGACACAAACTACCATTCGTAATTTTTAAGAGTAAGGGGTGAGATGAAGCATAGTCAAAATTGATGGCGTCGTCCAAATGGTGGTCGTTTTGACTCATAAAGAAATAAGCTGTTTGGTGGTGGAAATGTTCGACAATTCGGTGGCACGCTTTCGTATTAATATTGGTGACATTAAGACTTTTTTGCCTGCGCTGTTTGCTTTAATTCGGTCTTGGCATGAAAAGGGGTCCTGCCTTTCCTCCAAGTCATACAACCTATTGCAACAGGCGCCTATTAAGCTCTTCTCAAACAAAAAACATTTCATCTTAATCCACTCTCACAGATTGATGCTATTATTATTCAATTTTGATTTTATTTTAAATTTGATATGAATATTTTCTTATGATGTTTATCATAATGTCTAAGTAGAGCCGAATTATCATTATTTTCAGAGTAGCAAAATTTGTTCCATAGTGCTCGATGTTTTGTCCAACGTTGTGAAAAAGATGTCATTGTTTGACCAACATAGTAATTGCCACAGTTTTTGCAACATGCCGCGTAAATACCATAATCTTTGCAGTTTAGTTTTTGGGTCAAAGGACGTACTTCATTAGGTATGCGGATATGTTTCATCAATGGGACCATAGAATTATGTGAGCCATGATTGCCACATAGTGCACATTTACCACAGGGCCCAGATATGCCCCCATCCTTACCCTCAAGAGGACCAAATGAAAGCTTTTTATAGCAAGTGACCAAATTGTCCTGTGTCTGTGGGAGCTTGTATGCAAGCATTACGCTTGATTGCAAACGTTTTTCCATCTGGCTATACCGCAGTAGTTTTGGAAACTGGGTAACCCATACGATTTTTTTCTGCTTATTTTTCTTTAATTTGCTGTTGTTAATAGGATAAAATCTATCCACCCTAGACCTGGCCTGCTCAATTATCTTGGATGTAAGAGTTTTAGGAAATTTAGATTTAAAACATTTGTTTTTTAGGTATTCCAGACCAGTATCATAGTCAGTTTTGTCTTCACATATACGCCGCATGTGCATTGCTTCCGATACCACAATAGATTGAAATACCTATAAGGGGTGATATGAAGTACCATTTATAAAAGTCTTGTCAAGGGCAGTTTTTTGACATAATTACTTGTGACAATGTTTTTGGTTGCTTTAATGCTTTAATGGTTGCTTTAATGTTTTTACTACATTAAATTTAGTCTGCAATCAGCCTGCGTTTTGATCTTATTTTTTTCGTCATAATGGTCTGTTGCCTTGTGGGTAATACTTCAATACTGTAATATGAAATTATTTGTTTTCATACGCCGGATATATAATTACTTATGTGATGAGTGCAGAGCCGCCGAGAGCCAACGAGGGCCCCCGGGCAGGACACCATTGCGGGCCCCTTGTCAAATACAGTCAACTTTGGGCATAGTCATACAAAAAGGTGATACAAAAAGTTTTTAACTAAATTCATTTTACTTTGCCGCCGTTAATGCACTATCTCTGATAAAACTACGCAAGTCCTCAATGATAATTTAATTTTGTGGAACAACGACATGGAGAGAAAACTACAACAAAACTTTTCGGGCTTTTCTGCTTGCAAACAGTTCAATTATACTGTTGTAATCAATCGTTCTTGCAAGTCGACCTTCCACTGCCAGCATTCCAAGACTGGTTAGGCGTTCTTGACACATTGTCGATCTCAGAACATTTTTAACTCGGGCCAATGTGCTGAAAGATCTTTCTGCTTGAGCAACGGTAACCGGAAGTGTGCAGAAGATACGTAGCATAATGACGTTTGGAAACAGTGTATCGATTTTCAAAGTGTGTAAACAGTTTAGCAGGTCAAATGGCGTCAGAGTTTTCTGACCGAGGTTTGCAACGTGTATTGTTTTCAGTTGCTCCAGCTCATTCAAAAGATCGGTGTTAATATCATCAGCATATTTATCAGCCAGATTCTTGGCTGCGATGAGGACGTTTTCGGTATTGATATCACGATATTTCCACAGAACTCCGAACAATTCGTTCAAATTCTTTGCCGCTTCGTATCGTGTTGTTAAATTCGCAATGACGCACTCGATCACAACGTAGAAAACTGAACGCTTGAATTGTTCGTGTGGATCCTGCTGATCATCATTGTCGTCGAGAACTGTTCTGTCTGGAAATTGTCGTCTTCGTTTGCGTTTTGTCTCTGCCAAACACAGGGACTGTTTAATTCCGCAGCTCTCAGCGACAAGTTTGCTCTCAGACAATATCTCATCCCACTTGGATCGAAGCAGTTTTAAGTCGCCAATGAAGTCATGAATATTTGCAATTTCGACATCAAGAGTTGCTTCTCTTGCCTGCAGCAGCAAATTTCTAAAATTGATAGCTGTTAAAATTTTCAACCACAGCGATGCCATCAGAATTGATTCGAATGAAGATAGGTATGAAATCATGCCGACTACATCAGAGCGAGTCTCTGGTGTCAAATTCAGTTCCTGTACTAGAGAAAGTGCCGTCATTACGGCTGGCAAATGTGCTGCGAAAGGTTCAACACTATCGACACGAGCTGACCAGCGCGTTTCTGACGGATTATGAAGAGAGCATCCGACACTACTAGTCAAAATTTCCCATCTCTGCGGACTGCTGCTGAAGAGGTTGTACAATTTCTGGACAACACCGAAGAATGTTATCACTTGTGCACAGTACTCAGCTGAATGTACGCCACACAGGTTCAAACTATGACAGCCACAAGGTGAGAATATTGCCAAAGGATTGTTCTTCATTATAATTGCTTGAGCGCCTTGGTATGAACCACTCATATTGCTTCCATTGTCATAATAACCTTGACCTAGGCAGTTCGTAAGCGGTATGCAGTCCCGTAGCACTCCAACTTCGGGCCCCCCCAAAGTAAGCGCAAGAGCCCCTGCGCACAGGTCATATCACTTTAGAGGTGTAAAATTGAAAAGCTGCATTAAGAAAATACACCACAATTTGTACATAAGTAAACAGGCTAATGTCAGAATAAAGCATGCCGATACCGAAGGTGCAAGTCATAAAAAATTCGGCACCGATGCCAGAGTTCAGTAGGACATTTATGCAGACACTGCGAAACGAAAGCAATGACACTGAAAAACATGAAAAAGTTATAAAAACACAGTATCATTTAAATAGTCTGGAGCGAACCTTTTTGTTCGCAAATGCTCTTATGACATTGTCATAATCAAGAGATCGGGCGCAGTCATTTTCGATTGACAACATGGCTAATGAAGATAGTCTACTGTCTGTCATAGACGTTCTATTAAAAGTTTTGATCAGTTTCAATTTGCTGAAGCTTCTTTCAGCGCTGGCAACAGTCACGGGGCAAGTTAGTAAGATTCGAAGTGCGATGTACACATTCGGATACAATTCAAATAAATGAGTCTTTAGAAGATAGTTCAGAAAGTCTTGAGCCGTATTGAGATTGCGTTTTTTTTGTAAAATTAAAACAAACCGCTGTAGCTCAGCGCTCGTTTCATCAGAATCAATGTCACCGAACTTTTTTTGGAACTCTTTACAGCAAGTAAGAAGAGCATTTTCTTGTTGCACAAGCAAAAGTTTGTCTCGTGTGTACAAAAACGAAAAGGCGGAAGAAACCTCACGTAACAAATTAAAGCGCTCCTTTATTGACATAATAGCCTGGTCTACTAATGGATAGAAAAAGTTGCTTTTAAATTTCAGTTCAGGAGTAGCTCGTTGTTCCTCTTCACCTTGGTAATCAAACAATCTTCTTTTCTTTCCACTTCTTGACGGAGGAAAAGAAGGATCAATATCCAATTCCCGTGCTATTTCAACAGCAGATGTTGCGGCACTGTCATAACCCGTTGTGCGATAGTTTTGCAAAAACTTTTCAGTTGCCTGGATTTCCGTTTCCATTGTATGAAGGGAGACTCCATACGATTGAAGAATCTTGCTTGCTTTATTGACTTGGAATAGGATATCATACCAAATAAACACCGACAAAAGAAAACTCCATTTTGATAAATGAGCTATCAACGATTTTGTTTCTGAGGCAGCTCTTCCATCTTTTCTTTCTATGGAAATGGCTTCCAAGTCTTTCAGTGCCAGCAACACCTCTTTTAAATTGTATCGAAGAGGTTTGATGCATTTAATTCTGCTTTCCCAACGAGTATCAGATTGTGACTTTATGGACAGCTCCACATGTTTCTTCAAAATTTCCCAACGCTGAGCAGAGGAAGAAAACAGCACATACAAACTTGTAAGTACTCCAAAAAATGTCAATGCTTCCGTCGATGAATTAGCACTGTCAACAACAACTAAGTTAAGGGTATGGTTTGCACAGGGCACGTAAACAGCTTTGGGATTGATGTCTAGCATTCTTGCTTGGACCCCAGAATGTTTTCCTTTCATGTTAGCACCATTATCATATGACTGACTTCGACAATCAGACAATTCGAGTTGCAGTTCGGTCGCTTTTTCTAAGAAAGCGTCCAACAAGCCTTTCCCAGTACTGTCACTTATTCTCAAGTAGCCAAAAAATGTTTCTTTAACAACAGCAGCTTCTTCATTACATAGTACATAACGGAGAATGACAGACATTTGTTCATGATGTGACATATCTGGAGTGCAGTCCAAAATTATAGAAAAATATTTTGCCAATTTCAATTGCTGTAAATTTTCTTTTTCAACTTCTGTCGCTAGCAATTCAATTAGTTCATTTTGTATGGTAGGACTCAAATAGTGATCTTTAGTGTTTTTATTCTTGATTCTGTCTTGAAGCTCTTTTAGGATCGGATCTCTTCTTGCCAAAAGCTCAAATATACCCAGAAAATTTCCATTGTGAGGAGATCCTAAGACTTCTTCAGATCCTCTAAAAGCAAGATTCCTTTCCGATAGAAACAAGGCAATGTCGATAAGTCTCTCTAAAACATTTCTCCAAAAACGTCTTTCATTGAAAAAATATTCATCTCGCGTTTGTTGATAGTGGATGAATTTCTTATCCCTTCAGCTAGCAACATCCATTGACTGCAGCATTCTTGGTGGGAAATGCCGTTTTCATGGTCTTTCAGTTTTTTCGAAAAACCCTCCCATGTATTTATACCACTACAAAAGGGGCTTAGTGTTTTTCTAAATAGCTTACAACAAAAGCAAAAAACTTGATCTGATTCCCCAGAATAAACTAGCCACGACCGTGAAACACTTTCACCATTAGGTAACACACGTTTATAATGGTTGGAGGAAAAACGTCGCCTTGGAGTTTTGTTATTATATGGAAAATTCATTATTAGTTGATGTGGTCCACGCTTTACTATATCACATCGTTGAGCATCAGAAATACTTTCAGGCCATTTACATGGGTCCTCAGGGATAGGGGTAAATTGAGATTCAGTTATTTTTGATATTGAAGGTTGCGTATTGGCAGGTAAATCACAACTTACATTTTCTGGAAATTCACAATCACTTTGATGCTGATCGTCATAGTCTTCTTTTTCTTGTACACTATAGTTTTCTTCATCCCTCTCGGTACTAGTGCCAGGTCTACTCTGCTCAGTAATCTTGAAAAAATCTGTCATCTTGGGCAATTTCGCTACAGCATCTCGAGCAGTGGCTGCTTCTTTTCTCTTTTGAGCACCACTTTTTGAACGTTTCATTCTATACAATGTCAATAAAATACTTTATCTGCATTCTGCAGTGTATATATATTGTCCCGGTATTTATAGCCAAACAGAATTCCAGACCATTCTATGATTGTTGCGTAACAACGGCATTGTTACGTCAATCGAATATTCAAGATTCTACCAGAAAATCAATCGAAATATTCTAGATTCTGCGAGATAAAATGACGTTGCATTCACTTATGATGTCACAAGCCAATTTCTTCCTACAGTTTAAATCGGTTGTAAACAAGTCTGCTGAACTGAAAATAGTCACGTAGCCAAAAAGCAATTTCAGACTAACTTGGCCCCCAAAGTTGGCCTGGGCCCCCCCCAATTGGGGGGTTTGGGGGGCTGCTGCTACGTCTCTGGCGGTATGCTATGCTTTTTCAACGTGTCAATGATTAGCTGTGCTATATCTTTTCCCGTCTTCTTGTTGCAGTCCACAGATGCGAGGAATCTCTTATATAGTTCGAAGGTGTCCAGGTCAGCGTTTAGATGTATATACCGCAAAATGAAAACAGTCCGTTCAACATCAGCGGAATCCGGTGTTGCGTCCACAATAATTGAATTTTATTTCGCTGATTCAACTTCATGCTGTATAGCATCGAGTACTTTTTGCGCACAGCACTGAATAAATTCGTTCTGACTGTCACCGGACAAATAGTGAACCTGCAAGCGTTCGTGTGCTGTCTGTGACTCTTTTACTTTTGCTAGATGGTTGCCAATAACTGGATCGTAACGGCCAATCAATTCCAAAACGCCAAGAAAATTGCCGTTGATCACCAACAAATTGACTCTTTCCACGGAACGCCAACCCTCTTTCGCCTAAGAACAATGTCACATCCAGTATTCGATGCAATATTTGTTTCCACTTGTCCATGTTACTTTTGATGTTCTCCAGCATGAGCGCTTCAATAGTTGAACCCTCAGTCAATGACCTCTGCAGCTGCCGCCATTGCATATAGCATTGCTTGTGGCTGCTGCTGCACTCATGTTCAGGAATTTTATCCTGCAGTTTCTTCCACCTGTCGTTCACGCTATGACCATGTGCAGACGCCAGTTTTGATCGCCTAGCTTGTAGAAGTTTGCTGAACAGACGGCAAGAAAAGCAGTATAGCGACTGCTTGATTTTGCTCCACACTAACCAATCTCGAGGTGCAGTTTCGCCATTTTGAAGTTTGGCACGAAGCACTGAAAGTGGGAATGAGTGACCAGAATGATCGCATGGAAATTGATATGGATGTTTGTCTGGGCCTCTACGCACAGCCACTTCTGCTTGCTCAGTTGTGAGAAAGTCTGCTAAATGACCGATGTCGTTATCTTCGACAGCGATACTATCGGCAATGGTAGGCGACTCCCGAATGATATCAACTGCGAGCGGCAAGTCCAGTACAGCTGTAGCCCCAGTGTCAGACTCATTAGGTGCGGTAAAGGTAGAATCATCAATCAAAGAGTTGTCACAGTCAGATGTATTTTGAACAGAATTCTGGTCTTCGGTCGGTTTTTGGTCAGCAGTACAAGACCGGCCAATGGGAGGCAGTGATGTGAAACCAAGGCTGAGCAGTGATCTTTGCTGAGCGAGTATCTTAGATTCTTTTTCAGCTCTTTCTTTGCGCTTTAAAGCGCTAGATTTATGACGATACATGGCGAAAATTTTTCAGTTTGTAAAAGAATGCAATAGTTGCTATTTAGTCCACAGTCCGCTTAACTACGACAACTTATTCGTTGCGCCACTGTAAAGAGAAAAAGAAAAACAAAGTACCCGATTGCACTTGCCACGTTCAATGTTGTTGCAACTGCTGTGCGTTGCTTCCGGCTCCCGTGTGGCTTGTGCTTTTGTCTATTCCTGCTTCCAGGTATGGTCACAGCTTTCTAATTGCCTTGCCAGTTCCCGAGATCGCTATTCTGCACGTGCCCGGTAAGAAAAACACTCAGTCACAGTCCCGGAGCTCGATCGCGCGTAAAAAAGGACTCTGCATGCACACATAATATTAGACTACATCACTGACTACAGAAGCGACATTTGCTGGCGTTCTATTGTTCAGCGCAGCATCAAGTCAGGAAACGAAGAGGTCAATCGATTGAGCGAATTCTGGCTTGTGATTCGATGGAGCAATGTGCGCGCGCATAAGTTTCACCCGAGCTCAGAGAACCCCTTCATCTTCATTCTATGATGGCACACATCGACAGTCGACACACATCACACTCACACTCAGATTTAAAGTAATGTCTAAAAATAGTTATTCGCCCATTAACATTCTGTTGGCTAATATGAGATCTAACGAGCCTCAGCAGTTGACTGAAGTTTTAAGTTTCCTTGGGATTGGCTACTATCGACTGTCATCGCATATCGACGTACACTCAATAAAATCGTGAAAAAATTGACATAGTCAAGCCGGCCGGGCCCCCTGTGTCCCCGGGCAGTGACCCCACCTGACCCCCCTCTCGGCGTGCCTGGATGAATGTAGATTTGTCAGTACAGCTATTGCTTGGAACCTTAGATTTAGTTGCTTTTATTGTTCTTTTACAGCACTGATGATGCTTTATAGCGAAATGCATTTGTCTCAGCGCTTTAATGTATAAATAAAGTTTTGAGCTGATTTAGTTTTTCTATTCATATCTTTTGAGTTCTTAGCAACAGAAACGGAATTGCTCGGATATGTTGGAGTTGGATAAGCGGAATATCTCTGGTCAAAATCAACTGAACTTTCTTAAATTTGTGATTTTATTACATTTAACTTTGCCCCTAATCCAGACCTTCCTACTTTTAAATGAAGATTAATGTATTGTACCGATAGGCCAATCCTTGCAATTGCAAATATCAGTAATGGGCTTTACCATTTATGTTTGCTATCAAAATGATAGTGATAATTTTGCTGCCTACTGCTGTTTCCACTAAGTGGCAAGCAGTGTGATATCATTTAACATTATGACCTCACAATACGTTGTGAGCCATTATTATTGGAATTGCTACTTACCACTTCTTCGTCACTGCAGGCGAATGACTGTAATATGAACTAAAGTCTCTGACTGCGTGCATGTTCCTTGGCCCTGGCATAAACGTCGCCATGCAAAGAGCAAACTAACCCGAAGAGAAGCACTCACAGTTCAGTTATACCAGTAGCGGGAGCCCCATCAATAATGTCGAGGTGAAGAACATCAAATCAGCTGGTTGCTGCGACAGCCTTGCTCAACTGCAAAGGAAATTGCTTCAACATTTAAATCATATGTAGTTCGACCCCTACATTTTGTTGCAAACAATAAGAAAGAACCATTTTTACCCCATTGCTTTTTTCTTGGATGATCACGAAGTGTTTTTCTTGGAGTTGGCTACATATTAAAATTTGTAAACTTTGAGCCTTTTGAATAATTTGATCGATAATGCCAAAGATCCATGCTATCGAGAAAAAATAGACAAAATGTACCAAAGTACTTAGTTTTTCTAGAAATTGCAGTTTTATAAACTGCAGGCACTAACATTTTTTGTGCGTTTTTAACCGGTAAACTACATTTCATAAACATTTGGAGACTTCAGTTTTTGATGGATCTTTTTGAAAATGTCGACAGACAATGTAAAAGAACCACGCTTGTGAGGAAAAGTAGTCAAAATGTTCCGAAGAACTAACTTTGTTTAACAATTGCAAGTTTGTTTGCTCTAGTAAGATAATTGTACAACTAAAAATGAAACATCATGTATGGCAACCAAGTTTTGATGAGCCATTACAAACTAATCCTTAGCCTCAAGTAATTGGAGTCACATATAGCTGGAAAGCAAATTTCCTAAGCTTTCAAAGGATAGTAACTCTAAGTACTTTATTATGAGATTTTTGTATTAAAGTCATTTGTTTTTACTGAGCTCACCAGTTTTGGCAGGGGTAAAAAGTTACACCACAGGCCCTAAAGTTCAGTTTTTTCGGTATAAAAACTAATATTAGTTGTACATAATATACACTATCGGAATCGCCTTGAAATAATCTTCAATTTGTTGAAAAAATATTAAAAATCAGTTGAGAAATGAGGTCAAAAATCAGTTTTTTAATAAACTAATTTTGCAAAAAGATTACAATTTTTGAAAACATCTTTATATTATTGTAACAATAATAATCTCAGGAATATTCATATTATTATCCCGTGTCGACGCAGTTTTTCTGTTTTGGTCATTATTTCTGGTATTTCCCCGTATACAAACCTACGCTTGTGTATTTTATTCTCAAAGTAATTTTATTGGTAGTTATTTCCTGTACTCCCCCCGTAGACAAGCCTTTTTAATTGATTTTATATGCGTTTTTATTGGTTGTTCTTTGGGTAGCAGCTTCCGGTATTCCCCCGTTTTCAAACCTTTTCTTGTTAATTTTTAGTTTCTAGATTTTTTTTTTGATTGGCTAAAATATTTGGGAACGTTGTTTCGGTTACGTTCGAATGGGAAGTATATATCCGGGTGGGTCATTTTGAAAACTCAGAGAAAGAGACAAAAGCAAACAGACGACAGAACAGAGAAGAAAGAAAAGAAGGAAGAAGGGTGAAGAATTAGAAGGCAAGGGCCAAGTACTACTAGAAGGAAGGGGGACTATCGGCTGCTACAGTGTGGTGTCGGTTATTGTCGGAGTGCGACCGCTTATGCATTAATATAAGCTGTGGTACCCTTTCAGCCCTGACTTACCTAAAGTACCATAAATATTTTGAAGTTTTGGATATTTTTGCTCGAAATGGCATCAATAAACATATTTATTGTCATGAAGTGCATCAGATGATTTTTGGGGTCATTTTAGGGGTCGGGAATTCTAATTCCAGTCAGGATTTTAGACGTTAAAAATTGGAATTATTCGCCATGCAGAGTCTTGCATTTCTTCCATATGATCATATTGATTACGTAATAAACATACCTGTATATTTTCATCACTGAAAATGAACATTCTGCATGCTTATTTGGCTAGGTTTTGTCATACATACAAAAAACACCAACGCAACATAAATATGGCGATATGCGGCAATGCGTATCAGGTATATTGATGATATACCTAAAGTGTTGAATACTGGGGTTCCCTTCAGTACTCAAAGACTATTTTTTGCTTACATTGCTGAACTATAGGCAGGATTATAAGATGGGAACTGGAATTCCCGTCAGGGCGCAAAGGGTTAAAGAGTGGGCTGTAACTTAGCTTCATAAGCGTAAGTCCTTGGGCCGAAGGATAGGGCATAGAAGGTAGTCGTTGCACTGTACCGAGCTATCTTCTAGTCGTCAAATCGTCGCCTGCCGGTCACTAGGACACAGGGCAGGTGACCTAACCGTATTCGGCGACAATTATGATCTGCGGTAGCGAAGATTTGTGTTAATCGTACGAGACATATTCTGACATCATAGACCAGTTTAAGCGTGCAAGCGAAATATAGAAGAAAATACGCTTAGATGGCTTGAATGCTTAAATAAAAAATTTCTCGTAGCATAATCAAATAAACGTTAATTGTTGAAAAGTTGTTTTTATCAAAAGCAGCTTATTAATATCTCGTAAAAGAACGTTTAATCGCGTTTCTGCGATGAGCACTTTTTGAGAAAAAACAAAAAACAGATTATTCAATGAACCGTTGATTGTGACGTTATTTTAGACCCCAAACAAATGTAAGTTTTTGAAATGTGGTAAGTCGGAAGCTGGTTTTCGTTTAAGCAAAAAGCGGTTGTCCTCTGTCAGGTAAGGCAATTTCTAAAAAAATAATTTTTGGTTATGACGTCATCGTGACGTCAAGAACACCCTTATGACACTCACCAGGTGGTGGTGATCAATCGTGCCAAGTTTGATGCTTGTACCTGTAGCAGTTTAAGAGGAGTTAAAACAGACAGCCACACAGACAGAATTGCGCTTTATATATTAGATGAGATTTAGGTGAGAGACGATTTATATGGTGACATAACAACCCTTAAAAATAAACAGCAAATAAAATCTCATCAGCAAACTTTCAATTTGATTTTGATTTCTTGCACTAACCCAAAAGAAACTTTTGTTACTTATTTGTGGAAATCGTACTTTTGGATATCGGGCAAGGTAAGCACAACCACACATTCAATTAGGGTTGCCAGTTTTTTAAATGGATTTGCAAAACTAATGGAATTGTTTAAATAATAAAGCCACAGTTAGGTTGGGGTTCAGAAACATTTATTTTTATCGGTTCAGTTCCAATTTCGCTTCACTGTTTTATAGAAACTGTAGCTCAGGTTCGGTTTGGGTTCACAAGTATTAAATTTTGGTGCTTCGGGTTTGGTTCTGGTTCAAGAGACATAAATGTCTGATACCAAGTTTCGGTTCGGGTTCAGGATCAATTCTACGCCCTGGTGATTACATTTGTGCTTTCATCAGCTGATTTCGATAAAATTATTGCCGACTTGAACAACGCATCTTTGCTTCAAGGCTGCTACGAATCTATCAGAACTTCAGAATGTACAATATTCTACCTTGTTCATATTATTTAAATTATTAAAAGATCATTTTTGTTAGTTGAAAAAATGTTTGGACAATTTTGATTTTCGTACAGAAAGTGAAGATGTTTAAACGAAATCGATTTTTCTTATAAGAATTAGAAGTCTAAGCTGACTTTAATACAGTTTATTGATAGCAGAGTCTTTTTCAACATTTATCTGCAAAGTGGTAAAGTGGATTGAAAAGCTGCATTATATTGGGGTGATCGCATAATCAAGCATTCAAATCTTACAATGACGGTATTGTTTTGTTTTACGAAAAGATACTTCAAGAGGATTTTCCTTGTTTATTTCCGAATAACGTTATGGCACAGAAGTGCAGTGCAAGCAATTTCGAAGCACACCTGAGTATCAGCTATTAAGCAGTAGGATTGTAAAAATACATTTTATCATTCGCGCTGGGAACTCCAAATCGGGTCTTAACGCAAGTTGTTCTAGGCAACCTAAGATATTGTAAAGTTTTCCGGTGATTACAGAATGTAATTATTATACGCACTATCACGGTTTCAAGTAGAATATGATTTTTGTAGTTAGCAAAACAAGCCAAACGATGACTGGCTAAATACTACCTCAGGCGTTCAGTTTATATTTTAATTGCAAAACTAAAAATTTAAAAGCCTCAGCTTGTGTTATACTTTGTACAAGAAAGTTATTGGTAATTAATTTCGGCATTGGATCTTTTTTCTTAAATAGTTTTTTGCACTCAATTTTGCAAATGGGAACCGGACAAACCAAAAAGCTAAACTGCCATTAAAGTTTAGTAAAAAACATTAGAACTACTAAAAATAATTTTTTGTAGTGGGAGAGACACTGTTTATTGGACTTTTTGGAAGTTTTAGTTTTTAGACAGACAACCATTAGCCGTAGAAACAAAACATCTTCGCCCACTTCAAGTGCCGATTAAAGGTAACAATTCCTATTCATCTTTTAGACATCTTTTAAAAAATTTGTGAGGGACCATGATTTTTTTTTGATTGGTCTTCTGCTTACGCTTGTGGCTCTGCATACATGACTCCATTTGGACATGACTCAGCATACTACAAATAGCTATTTATCTTCGAGATTTGCAATTTTTCGTTTTCCAGTGCAACTCTACCAGTCGATAAATCTTGTGTTAAACTTTATAATTGCTAGAAAGTGTTTATTTACGGTGAAGAGCATTGCACTCATCTGTTCCAGTCTCAGCCAATATGTTATGAAACCTCAATTTTTATCTGTAAGCGGATAATGATGACAATTATTCTACAAAAAGTTAACAAAAAGTTTCTGCTTGCGGCGTATTATATTGATTTTATCTTATCTAGTCTCTGAGTCAGATATTCGATTTTTTGAATTTTTTATCACCTTAATTTTAATTAAATTATTAAATTTACCAGTTGACACCAAGTAGTCTTATTTTTGTATTGCCCAAAGCATTGGCAGATGCCGCGAGAAAACAACGACATTTTCGTAAACTGCAGCGCAAGAGTTGAACAGCAATTACTCAAAAACACTTTTCACAATGCGGCCACGCTAAAGTTTTGGGCAATTCTTGAAGCTGCAGCTCAGCTGGCTATCCGGAATTGTGGCTCCACAATCTCGACTCCTTTGAATCAGTAGCCTTTTGGCTCTGGCGCAAAGAAATGCGAAGATGGAGTCTCTGTCGTAAAAATTTTCGAATTTTCTTCAAGCGCTTAATCGGTCACATCTCTGAGAATGGCAAACAAAATTATTTTTTCGAACGTGATGAAAAACGGGAAAATCTAAGCTATGGAGCTCAATTTTGTGTGTATGATTTTGTCCGGGTGCTTAACTCTTCCAAAACTACTGAGCGTACAAACATAAAACTTAGCCCGATTGATCAAGATCCCAGGGTAAATGTCACAAAGGAACCAAAACGTCAAGATGACGTCACATTTAAAGAAAAGTTTTTTAAATTTGCCTTTCTTGACAGAGAAAAGTGTTTTTTTTTGCCAAAGCAAAAGCCAGTCCTCGACTCACCAACTTCTACGAATTTCACTCTTGGAGGAAGCAAGATGAGGCCATAATAATGGATAATTATAAAATTTATTTCAGTCATTTTCTCAAAAAGTTATAATTGTAGAAATGCTGTTGAAATTTTTTTCGGGAGATATTAACAAGTTGCTTTCAATAAAAATAACTTTCCAACAATTTAAGCTTTATTGACGACTCATTACGCGTTTTTCTAAGCACATTTTTTTTACACTTCAAAAAGCACTGCTTTGACACAATGCTGTCTGGTATCATTTTAGTGAAAACAACTGCAGGAAGCAGCTGAACTTATTTTCTACTGTCGTTTTGATGGCAAACATAAATAGTGAAGCCCATTACTAATATGTTTCCTGCTAAAATACACTAACATACCGGTTTAAATCTGTTTTTATGATAATGCAATGGCATGTACGAAAATCATAATAACTGAACTGTAGGCGGATTTCACGTTATGACTTTGTAGTGCGCTTGAGCACTTTCAACTCCTTAGACGTTTTCATTACATAAAGGAAAGTGTAACAAAAAGTTGAGTTTTTACATGAAATCTTGCGGGATATTGAAAAATTTTATCCTTATTTTCAGCGCTAAAAGCTAGTTATTGGATAATTCACTTAAGCCAAAACCTATCTTATTATGAAAACTGAACTACTGATCGTGGACCTAGCGTGCCGTCAGTAACCCATTTATGACACCCATTCAGGATGCTAATTAATCATGCCAACAAGAAAGTCCAAATCGAGCTTGAGATAAATTGCGGCATGCATTTACATTTGCTGCAAAAAAAAAAAAAAAAAATCGAGTCGGAAAGCTGAAACCCGGAGAATACATGCTATGAAGTAAAGCCCAATCATCAGAACATCATTTATTTGAGTTTTAAGCAAGAATTACGCAATAATAGCCTAAATGTTCTTGGGCAGCAGGAGACCCGAAGCATCAATTAATCCTCGCGAAGCATCAATCAATTAATTAAATCCTCAGCTTGATTTGATCAACTGGATTCAAATTTTAAGCAAGATTATGTTCGTTTATTAATACGCTGTTAAATTTTTAACCAAGAAACACAAATTAAACAAGTCAGCAAGCAATGGAAAGCAAGAAATTTTAGGACAGCAAAATTGAGATCTATTTTTTGTAGTCAGTCTCGTAGCCATAGTCATAATCTCCAACAGCTCTTATGTCAAAATGATATACGTTTCCTGTAATAGAACCGGCCGAAATAACTAAGTTAACGTGAATTTCTTCGTCGTTTGGAAATCCAGATATAGCATAATCAACCAGTAAAAGTTTTCCTGGATCTCTGCTTCTTTCCTCAACTTTAATCTGAGACAAACAAACAAAATTTTAGCAATCTGCAGAAAAAAATTGAAATTTTGATTCAATGGGTGTTGAAAAGTTTAGTTTGCTGGGTACGTTCTTCTCGTATGCGTTGCTGTTGTTGTTACACAAACCCCAAAAATAGTCCGTCCTGAAGAATCCATGGCAGGAAAGAACAGAATGAGATAAGAAGGGTCATTAGAGAACCACAGACGCTATACGATTTTCAATTTTGCGAATTTTAGAAAAAAAAGGCTAAGAAAAATCTCTTTCCGTTATCCATCAGACCTTCGCTCTCCGTCAGGCAATCGAGAAGGTCAAAGAGTTTGGAGATACCGCTTGCATAGCGTATATTGATTTCAAGACTGGCTACGACAGTCTCCTTCTAGTAGTCTCTGGGCTCTCCTCAACATCATAAGTCTTTCGCCGAAGTTTAGCCGATTGTTTGAGTTGCTTTACTGTAACTCGGAGAGCTGTGTAAGAATTACCGGTTCTAACGATTTCCTATTGCTTGGGTAGAGTGGTAAGACTACGTAATTGCTTTAGACTTATTTAATATTATTGCCGGCCATGTGCTCAATCTTCTGATTACGACCTCAGGCTCATCCATTTAAATCGACATGAGCAACAGATTAACTATGTTTATAGTATTGTCATTTTCTTTCCGTTTCTTGACAATTTGGTTTCCACTTTCAAGAATTAGGATGAAATTGATGGCAAAATGGGTCTCCAAATCAGCTGGCCGATAACAAAAGTCATGATCATTTTTCCCTAATCGACCTATCCCAGAACCCTCAAACATCAACGGTGGATTTATGAAGTTCGTCGAGCAGTTTACACATCTCCACTTTATCACTACACGTGATGACTCCGCTGATCATCATGTCTTAGTCAGAATTGAAAAGGCTGCTGATGCCATGAAACTTCTTTCCCGTAGGTTATTATGTCGCGAGGCAATGTGCAGGAAAATCATGATGAAAATGTTTAACGCTCTGGTGATCTCAATTCTCTTACACGGTTCAGATACAAGGCCTCTTGCTGTTCAACAAACCAAGAAGCTGAATACTTTCGGCATGAAATGTTTTATTGAATAGAAAACGTAAAATGGTTTTACTTTGCACACGCAATTCAATCATCTTACGGCGCATTGAACAATTATCCATATCGTTTCTTGTTTCGCTTTAACGGTTTTGCTGGTTAGGCCATCTTAATCGAACACCTGACAATTACCCAGTTTGAGATCTATTCAAGTTTTACTCTAACGACCATGGATAAAAATGACCGCGCGACCCTTCCCGCCGCATATGGATTGACTGCCTCAATAAAGATATTGCTGAACTAAAGACCAATCTAGACAAAAACATAAGACCTGGCACTCATCCACCCGAAACCGCGTTAAATCATTTGTGACATGAACTCTACGCTGGTAACGCGCTAGGAGCTGTAGAATAGCTGTAAAATTGTGGGCAAATAAGTCACGCTTACGAAAGAAAAGAGTGCTGAGCGAGAGAATGGAGTGCCATGCATGAGCTTCACGCTGAAAGCAGGGGGATTCAAGAGAGAAAAAGTGTGACAAGCAAGAAAATCTCTAGTGAAAGAAGAACAGAGCATGATGTGGAGGAAAAATTTCCTCAGGAGAACCTGGAAAGCTTTGATTACCTGTTTTGTTTTGCCGAATCTGATATAGAAAAATATGATGGTGGCGAAGAGCCAGGACGAAAGTAGTTGAGATGACTTCAAGAGGTGGCCGAGAAGTCTCAGAGAGGAAAATAGCAATAAGTGAAGATGAGAGATATCCGATAATGGTTTGCCTGGCTGCTTGATGAAAATAATCCTACTAGCCAACGCAAAGAAAAGATAGCTATTGGGTTAAAGCATCAGTAACAACGGGCAGTAAAAACGTTTTATTGACAAGAGAAAAAGACTCTTAAAACGGTTACATGATAATGCGGAAATGCAGCAAAAGGCCTTAAGATAGAGAAAAATCTTGCCTTCAGCGAATATGCAAGGTCAGAAAAGTAAAAAAAGCTGTCAAAGATGACTTCAAAACCGAAAAGGATGGAATTAAAGCAAAGAAGAAAACTGAGAAATTCGTTCAGAGGGCAGCACCACAAAAATGATCGACGGTAAAAAGCAGGGTTTTTTAAAGCCCGCGGAAAGGTCAACACCAACTTCAAACCAGCCCAGTACGATTGGGGACTCCACCACCACCACCAAGATGAGATGACTGTTGATTGATACACAGTTATAGCAAATCGGTAATAAGGTCAAATAGGTTGGACATCTTTATGACAGCAATAATTGCGCTTTCAAGCCTGATATTCTCGGAAAAGGCACTTTGTGGCGATTTCTCCTTCTTGGTCGCAGTGCTTGCGATAGAAATGCAAACAAAGGTTTTTTTACTTCAACTGACTGACGGTATTCCGTCGGTTCAAGGATAAGCATAATTATACACAGTAATTATAACTCAACCTCAAAGCAGTTTTGAATTCGAATTGTTTCATGTCTAAAGGTAGAAGTTTTATGTGATTATTACTAGATTTAGTGTTTACTTCATAAACATGACTTGATGTTTACCTGAAGCAATCTTGATGTCATATATTGATGTTGCTTATAAAATAAGGTCAGCGTATTTGCCATATCAATAAAATGACAAAAGAGCCAATCAATCAATCATTCAAGCCTACATCGTACTTAGTTTCAAAAATATAGGTAAAAAACTGCTTATGACAATTAGCAAGCTGGAATCAGTGATGTAGTCAGGGGGGGGGGGGAGGAAATGCGAGGTGTTGCCGCCTATCCAGATTTTGGATTTACGCATAGGCTAGTATCACAATAATAGCATGGTAAATAAAGCCTTTATCATGTCATAATAAAGTCATTGTGACACAAAAACACATCTCGCTCATTCAATGATTCTTTGCAGCATAGCCTACCGCATATTCTACAGTAAATGTAGGCCTATGATTTTCAGAATTTATACGCAAAGTGCCAGCAGAACCGATGACAATGCCAGTGCAGAAAACAAGAGTTTTTAGTATTTTTAATAGTATTGTATGCGTATGCAGGCAGCAAGCCACTTAACGCACCTAACGCGACAAAACAAAGCAGTGACAAACTTATTCACATGCTATACAAGCTTCACATCAGCTTTCGCTCTTTTAGAAAAAATTTTTTCAAAAACAGGTTTTTTGTTTCTACACCATTGTTGACAAATTCGAACGTTTAATCAGGTAGTTTAACACAACCACATACTCTACAATGTAGACAATCAAGAATTACCGTATTGAGGTCAATAACAATCCCGCTCTCAGTCGTTAAATTTACAAATTGGAAACCTGTGTAGCTGAGAGGCACGTTTAAAAGAAGAGTAACTTCAGAAGCAGAATCACGAAACGCTTCTTCGGCTGCAACGAATGCTGCAACAAAACCATTTGCATAATTCTTTTTCTACAAGATAGTTATCATCGTTATAACTGCCTAGCCGTTTCTGCCAGCGTCCCCCGTCAGTGCCCACCTATCAGTAACATCGGGGTCAAAAATATGGGTTCAGAAGGCTGCGCCGGCTTCACCCATCGTGCACTTGTGTGAACGGAAACAATAAAATTCTGATTTTTATGCATATCCATAATTATTGCACTCGTAAAGGTGGTCATGTTATACTCTTAACCTAGACTGGTAATGCTCACACACAAAGAATCTTGCCACAAACTACCATTAATATTTTTGATTAATGTAAGGATGGAGGGAGTGAAACACCGTTAAAAATAATGGTGGCTGCTAAATGGTGATTGTTTTCTCAGTTACAGTATTAAACTTTTTAATTTTGAGATTTTGTAATATGGTGCGAGCCCTTTCATTTTTATATCTGTGGTATTAAGTCCTTTGGCTGAGTTGTTTGCCTTGTTTCCGGCGTAGCGGCAAAAGCGGCTATGCCTTTGCCAAAGTTTGTGTTTTTTCGCATAGCCAAATCTCGTTCCGAAATAAAACTATTATTTTTGAAACCCAATTGATAAAAAAACATTTGCGTGAGATTGCACATAACCACTACATGTCTACAAGTTTCTGAAAACCCTGGCAACGTCTCATTTGCACTGTTTTCACCATAAATGTTCTTAAACCTAACAAACTCTATTTGTTAAATTGAAAGCATATCAAAATTGTGGAAGGGCGCTAAAGTAATTGATAAGTGTTTTCGGGATTTAGCTATTAAATATTAGGCCCACTACTTACAACTTTTTTATAGCTGTTTGGGTATTTGTATGAGCTAACCCATCTGGCTGGGCGCATTTGCGTGGTCCTAGCACAAACGCAGCCAGGAAAAAAGAAAACTAACCCGAAATCAAACACTCGCGGTTTAGTTATGAAAATAGCAGCATCCTCTTCAGTATTGTCGAGTACAAGAATACCGGTTCAGCCGGCTTTACAAAATTGATGTTTGTGAGAAAAGCAATAAAAAGTTAATGTGTTGTTGACGCAGCCAATTGTCGCTCCAAAATCAAAAGTACCTCTTTTTAAAAGGGGATCGATTAAGCTTTGAAAAACCATTACGGAAATTGCGCACATATGCCATTTTCTTTCCAAAAGTTTCTGGATTTCCTGGATACATCTTACATGTACTTGGCATGTGTTCTATGTAGAAACTGAACTTGCTCGCAATTGGAACAGCGAACGATTTCAAAAAATTTTATTTGTTCAATTTTACAAAGTGCATCGAAGCAAATTTCAAAGTTATGGCGCCAAAGTAATTTACCTACGTATTTCCAGGAATACCCTATTTGATATTAGGACCAGTCCTAACGGCGTGTTTGGTAGTCCAATGTCTAGTTTTGCGACCTAAAGCCCCTGGTTGCGCGCATGTTGCTTGGTCTCGGCATATACGCAGCTGGAAAGACCAAAGTAACCTGAAGTGATGCATCTTCAGTAAAGTTATTACAATAGTAGCCATTAGTGATAATGAGGTTGAGAATATCAAACCAGACGGCTGCAACGACCTCACCCAATCGCAAATGAAATGGCTTCAACATTTAGATGATGTGTAGCTCGAAACTAGCATTTTGTTGCAAAAGATAAAAACCGGATCATCTTTACTTCCATGTTTTTGCAGAGATTACCAATTTGTTTGTTTGGAGTAGGCGGCTACATTTGAAAATGTTTAGAGGCTTCATTTTTTGATAAATCTTTTAGAAAATGTTGATACCTAATGCCAAAGAAGCACGCGTTTGAAATAAACAGCCAAAATGTACCAAATAACTAACGTTTTTCTAGAAATTGCAATTTTGTGCAGCGCAGGCACCAAAATTTTGAGAACTTTTAACCGGTAGGCTATTACGAAAATGTTTAAAATCTTCATTTTTTGATAAATCATGTTGAAAATTTTCATAAATAATGCCACAGAACTATACTTGCTCGGAAAAAGTAGTCAAAATGTACCAAATAACTAACTTTTTCCAAAAATTGCAGGTTTCTTGGATCTAGTAGAAAAATTGTTCAACTAACTATAAAACATGACGTGTGGCAACCAATTTCAATCAGTCATTATGAACTAATTCTCAGCCTTAATTAGAATAACCGGAAAACAAATTAAATATTACTGGAAAAAAATTTCTTCAGCTTTCAAACGACACTGATTTACAGTACATACTTGTAGATTGGTCGCACCAGTAGATACGTCGCACCCTTAGTGTGAAGCAAATGAAGTGGTAATTTGGGTTTGACTCGCAGATAGGTCGCAGTAAAATCTGGGGAATTAAACTGCCGTTGATAAAATAAAATATTATAAAATATTTACCTTCATTTCAATAATTTGCTTACAAGTATTGAAACATTTTTGCTGTAACTCTGAACTAGACAATTATAACATCACCATCACTGTGAAACATTCTTCTCAGTTGTTCATGATATATTGTATTGTCATCAGTGGTTATCATAATAGCCATTCAGCTCATCATCACTTATGCCAGTTGTTGTCAGCCAATTCTACAGGTATGTCGAGTAGATAGTAGCACCCCTACTTTTAAAAAAAAATTTTGGAAAAAAAAGTGCGACCAATCTACCAGTATGTATGGTAGTACCTTATTGTAAAATTTATACATGAAACTAAACTCTTTTTACTCAGCTTACCACATTTTTGGAAAAATAAAGTTGCACCACAGATCTTAGTATAAAAACTTTTTATCATAAAGTTTAGCGTTTTTAGTATAAAAACTATTGGTAAATGTACGTGTCACGTATTATCGGAATCGCCTTGAAATACCCATTAATTTTTTTTAAAAAATTTGAAAATTGGTTGAGAAATAAAGTCACAAATCAGTTTTTAAGTAAACTGATTTTATAAAAGTGTTGCAATTTTTGAAAAAAATCACTAAATTATGATCTCTGGTAGCAAAAAACTTTCCTAATCGCGCCCGGCAGCATTATGACATCGTAGAGCGAGTTGAAGTGAGCAGAAAAAAGCAAGAAAAGCATGCTTGAAAAGCTTAACATGCTTGAATAAAGAATTTGTTTTTGCATTGCCAATTCATCATTAATTCTTTTGGAGTTTCTTTCATCGAAGGCACCTTGCTAAGATCTTCCGAAAAAGCTTTTAATCGCGTTTCCACAATCAGCAATTTTTAAGTGAATTAGGAAAACAAATTTTACAATTAATTGTTAATTATGACGCCATGTGAGATTGTAAAGAAGTAAAATTTGTTGAAATTGGTAAGTCGGGCCCTGGCTTTTTTTTAAGCCGAAACCGCGTTCCTCGGTCCAAAAATACGATTTAAAAAAATTATCTTTGATTATGACGTAATCGTGATGCCACGTCCCTTATAACTCTCACCTCGACGAGGTCATCGATCGTGTCAAGTTTGATGTTAGTTCGGAGGAGTTGAAACAGACAGACACACAGACAGAATTGCGCTTTGTACTGTATTAGATGTCACTTTTGGACAAAACCTACTATGCCGTTGATGCGATACTGCCATTGATGAGTGCACCACGATAGCTTTTAGACAAACATATGCTGAGTTAGAGTTTTCTATCTTTTATATTTCAGTTGATTCACTTCTTGGAAACTAAACTTTTAGAGTTTTTTGTCATGCGCCAGCAATTGTGAAAACAAATTTTAAAATGAGCCTGCTAAATAAGCAGTTTAACAAAAAACAAGAAGGACTCACGGACGCATACAGGGATCTCCCTCGTCCACTGTCCATTTTTACAGACAGTGTACCACGGTCCCCGCCTCTCCCATCCGGTGTCATTGCTACAACTAAAAAAGCAAGAACTGTCCAAAGAATTGAAACGGCTGCATGACATGTTTCCGCTGTCGGGATTTAGAGGGTTGAAGATTATATCGCTGCAATGACCTGCAACAAAAACATAATAATGTAATAACACTGTTGTAGGGATGTGACTTCGCGAATCCACTTTAAATTACAACTCCAGTTGGATCAAAGATTTAGGTACAAAAAAAAGGCAGGTGAAACCAATGGGTAAAAGTACATTCTCCTATTTCAGAAATGCATCGACTTTTTTGGATGTGAAAGCCCAAATTCATGTTTAGCAAGAAAGTACGAGTATTTCACGTCTTCCCCTTCTTCTTCCTTCCCTCTTGATAGTACATTTGCAAAGTGTCAGATATATAAACGAGGCAAAATATCTAAAGAACATAAAGATCGAAAAATTTGCTTTTCACCTGAAGCTAGAAAACATTTTGCTAAGCACTTCGCAATAGCACACATATGCAACTAAAAAATAGATTTTTAAGACAGCGTTTTAATCAAGATTTTAATTTTGTGGAAAGAAAGATTTTGAACGAAGTAAGATGTTTCTATCAGATCTAGATTTACTATTGGAATCCGGATTGGATGTGGGGTTGAATTGTTGGATGTTCTCTTATCGATTAATTCTCAACTCAATAACATCATGAAGCGCATTAATTGTCATCATCCTCGGTCCTGAAATTTCAAGATGTAGCAACAAACAGAGAGGTTATTGCTAAAACTTGTGCTCTGCAATATGGATCCAGGTTCGCTCACCTGGACAATCCTTCTCATCCAATGAATTGTTTGCAGGAGTGCAGTCCAAAAACCCGTCGCACCAACTTGAAGCAGAAATGCATTGCCCTTCGGGGCAAGTATAAAATCCTTCTCCACATGCGCCAACCGGTGCCGAGGCCGTTGGTGGGACGTATGTTGTCTAAAAACGGTATTAATTTTCACTTTGGGAAAAAAGAGCTGCTGTATAAAAGGATATCAGTCATCCCTAGTTGATTATTTAGAAAAGTAAACATTCGCATAGCCCAACAACACCACCATTTCTATAAAATTTTACGTAATTTAGTTTGAATATATATGAGTTTGAATATATATGCTGGTTACTTTTCTTGCTTTTTTCTCGGTTCCCTCTTTGTAGTCACTTATTTTCTTTTAATTTTGCAATATTTTGAAATTTAATGACTGTGGCAACCAATGTTTTTACTAAAATGTTGCCCATGTCCCACTATTTAATTGAAACTCAACCTGACAATTAAAACTTTTTTAATCACAAAATCATTTTGAAGTCACTTTATTGTACAATTTTATACAAAAAGTCGTCCTGGAAAATAGGTGCGAAGGCATTGGAGAGTTTTATCAGAAGGTGCAACACCAGTGAGAAGGAGCACCATCTTCCTGAAAAATAGCTGTTTTCATATTGATTCCACGCTTTCGACGCAAACTCGGGATGAACTTTTTCTGAATAAGAGTGATGTAAAAATCACTGTTGACCCTCACGGCATTCCCATTGTCATCCTTAAATAAATATGGACCGATGATTCTGTTTTTGCCAATCGCGCACCACACAATAACCTTTTCTGTACTGGCATTTGATTCAAGATGCTGATGGGGTTGTTGTGTTTTCCAAAAACAAATATTCTGTTTTAACATGCCAGCTTAGGTGGCAATGGGCCTCGTCCCTGAAAAAGTTTTATTCAAAAACCCAGAATCATTTTCAATGCATTGACTTAACTTCAGGGAAAACTCCAGTCTTTCCTGCTTGTTTTTCTGGGTTTGTTTCTGAAAAACTTTTATTTTATATTGGAACATTTTCAACTCTTGATAAAATATTCGCAACACCGATGATCTTGGAACTTCTGTTTCCTGAGATAGCCTACGACTAGATTTGCGAGGAGATTCCTCTATCCTGCTTCGAACTTCATAATTTTTTCAGGCGTTCCAGCTTCGACTTTTCAGCCGCTATGACCTTGATGTTTGTCTCTATTACTACCAGTTTCACGCTACTTTTTAATTATCCTTCGAATAGTCTTTCCAGCTGGGACTTGATTTTTCATCTCGACTTCATTTTTTAGCGCTATCTGAGTGGCAGTTATTGACCTAAACTCCAAATATAATTCATCTATCTTGATTCGTTGAAGGTTTGAAAACCTACTCATAATACTAATATTTCATAATCATCAATTTTACATTAAATTAGCGGTTCTTAACAGGGTCCCCAGTGAAAAATCTGGGGGTCCCCAGAAGGAATGCCAAACTGTATTCTTTTAACCCTCAAATGCACAAACAACAACAACCACCACTTTGACAAATAATAACAGTGGTTTTACTGTAACATGCTACCTATAGTCAAACGTACGCAGTATCACATCGTTCTAGTGGTGAACAAATTATTTGTTTTAGTGTGATGCATTTGTTTCCTAAATGGCTTAAATTACCCTCATTTGTTTCCTAAATGAATGCGCCTTGCCGAGGTGGGAAACCTTGAAACTCCCATGACCCGGAGAGCCAAGCCAACCGGAGCTAACTCCTGGCAGGTTTAACCATGTCGGACAGGTCAATGGGTAGGGATCAGACTAAATGCAACTTACACCCTCATCATTGAGAGAGCAGGTTGATGGATTATCGAGCTGTCAATTCCTTATTATGGTTGCGGCAACCCGTCACGTTTAAGTTGGATGAACATTGCAGCCCGCAGAAGGCAATGGCAAACCACTGCAGTATTTTTCCAAGAAAACTTGATGAATATGTTTGAAAAAATTACAGAGAAAGACATAATGCTGGAAGATGAGTCCCACAGGTCAGAAAGCACTCAATCATTTACTGGAGCAGAGCGAAAATCCATAACTTCGAAACCGATCTGTAATGATGTGTTGGAACCAAATCCGAAAGGAAGTTACAAGACTGAAATCATCGGAAGGACAAGACAAGGATTTGGCTGGCTGAGAAACTACACACTTGAAACATGGAACGTGCGTACCATGAACTGTGGAAAGTTAGACATCGTGAAATTAGAGATGGAAAGAAACAAAGTCAATCTCCTGGGAATAAGCGAACTGAAGTGGATTGGGTGATGACACTTTTTTTCAGACAAATACAATGTATATTTTTCTGGAATTGAAACCAAACGACAACGTGGCGTAGCATTAATACTTGACAAATCGATGCACAGGGCCTTCTTGGGATACAACCCAATAAGTAACAGGTTAATAACAATAAGATTGCAAGGTCACCCTGTGAACATGACAATTTTCCAAGTCTATGCACCTACAAGTACTGCTGATCCAGAAGAAATTGAATATTTTTACACAGAACTTCAGACTCATATTGATAAAGCACCAGGACAAGACATACTCATAATTATGAGTGACTGAAATGCCAAAGTTGGAGAAATATCTGAAGCGAGAACGACGGGCCGTTTTGGTCTTGGAGAAAGAAACGAAGCAGGAACACGTTCAATTGATTTTTGTATAAAAAATTAACTTGTAATAACAAACACTTTGTTTGAGCAACCCAAAAGAAGGTTATACACTTTGACATCACCAGATGAAAACAGTAGGAATCAAATTGAATTCATTCTGTGCAGGAGAAGACTACAGAGCTCTATGAATTTGGCAAAAACTCTTCCTGGTGCAGACTGCGGATCTGACCATGAACTGTTGATCTCAAATTTAAACTAAAACTGAAAACCAAAAAGAAAACTTTTAAGCCAATTGTATTTGACCTCGATAACGTCACCGAAGATTACAGGGTAAACCAATGGTTTTCAACCAGGGTTCCGCCACCAAAGTCCAAGGTTTACGCCAGAAGTTAAACAAATTTTCCTTTTATTTTGTTAATTAAGTTAAATGCTGTTTTTTGCATAAGGCAATTGAATAATTGCAAAGGGGTTCCTCGAGCTACTAGAATGTATTCTTGGGGTTACGCTCCAGCAAAAGGGTTAAAAACCACTGGGGTAAACACATGCAACCGATTTCAAATACTAATGCATGAAGAATTGGAAGAAGTGGAGCCAAATTGTTTATGGGAAGACGTCAAGCATTCTATATTGAAAGAAGCCCATGACAACGTCCCTAAAAAACAAATAGCAAAAAAGTCACCATGGCTATCCAGTACAGCAATCAATAATGTACGAAATAGGCGGAAAGCCAAAGCTGTTGGAGATTCCAAATCTTATAAAAAGCTCAATGCGGAGTTTCAAAAGCAAGCAAGAAGGGACAAAGAAGCCTATTTGAACTACCTATGCAATATAATACAGAAATGCAACCTAAATTCCAAAATTCTCTACAAGGCAATAAAAAAAATCACACGAAAAAGAACACCAAACTGTGTGTTCTGAAGAACAAGAAAGGGAAAACTATCACAGAAGAAAAGTACATCAATGAAAGATGGAAGGAGTATACAGAAAAACTGTACAAAAAAGGATGAAACAATTAAAAAAGTATTTATAGCGACGACGTTTGTTCAAGAACCCACAATAACAGAAGCAGAAATAGCAAATGCCATTAAAGAGATTTTAAGTGGGAAATCCCATGGAACAGATGAGATACCGGCTGAACTTATGAAGGTGACAGGAGAAGAAGGAACAAAAATCCTTGCAATCCTGTGTAAAAAGATATGGGAAACGTGCAAATGGCCTATTGACCGGAAGAAATCTGCATACATTCCATTACCTAAGAAAGGAGACATAAGGGAATGCTCCAACCACCGAACAATAGCTCTAATATCCCACACAAGTAGTTTTACTAAAAATCATACAGAAACGGATTCAACTCTACTTAGAATTTGAATTGCCACAAAAGCAGGCTGGATTTCATAAGATAGAGGGACTAGGTCCCATATTCCACGTCTGCGTTGAATAATGGAAAAAGCGAGAGAAATGTAAAAAGATATTTTTATGTTTTATTGATTACAGCAAAGCATTTGATTCAGTCGACCACGATTTACTATGGAGAAACTAGGAAAATTTGGGTATACCTACCCACCTGATAAAGCTAATAAACAACCGCCACACTAACCAAGAAGCTACTATGAGGACGGAATTTGGTGACACTTCGTGGTTTAAAATTGGAAAAGGGGTACGTCAAGGCTGCATATTATCTCCACACCTATTTAATCTTTACTCAGAGAGCATAATCAGAAAAGCTGGAATAGGGATGATACAAGGAATAACAATAGGGGGAAGGATGATAAATAACTCGAGTTACGCAGATGATACAACACTGATCACTAAACACTTGGATGATTTGGGAACACTCATAAATACACTCAAAGAAATTAGCAAAAGAGCAAGCTTCAGATTAAATCTAAAGAAAACAAAGATGACAACAGCTAGACTTCAGGAATTCAACCTGGAAGATAATCACATCGAAACTGTACACAACTTCAATTTTTTTGGGATCAATTATTTGTGATGATGCAGATTGCGAAAAAGAAATTCGGAGAAGGCTAGCCATGGGTCGCAGTACCATGGCTAAACTGGCAAAAATAATGAAAGATAAGGACATATCTGTAGCCACAAAAACAAAACTGGTTTATTTTCTTGTGGTATCAATAGTGATATGTGGCAACAAAAGTTGGACAGTACGTAAGGCGGACCAGTGGAAACTAAATGTTTTCGAAATGTGGACTTGGAGACGGCTACTTAGGATTCCGTGGACTGCCAAAAAAACAAATGATTGGATTTTAAAGCAGATACAACCCCACATGTCACTCCTCAATATCATTGAGCGAGGCAAACTAAAGTATTGGGACACATTTTGAAAAAGTGATTATGCATGGAAAGGTGGATGGGAAAACAAGAATAGGAAGACCAAGAAGGAGATGGCTAGATGAAATCACGGAGAAACTGGGACTCAACCTTGAAAGTACTCTAAAATTTGCGACAAATAGGAACGAATGGAGAAGGGCAGTTCATGAAGTCACCAGGAGTCGACATTGACTTGACGGACGATGATGATGATGCAATAGGCCGTCATTTTTAGTTTTTTACTACATATTATGATGTGTCGCGTTTTTAATATATAGGATATTATCAATAGAACTTTCGGTTTTATCTCAATTTCAAATTCCTTTAAAATTGAGGCGACGTGTGATAATCGCTCGGATAATTAGGTCTGGCTACAACTTAATAAAAGCTTGGAAAAGATTGGCTTCCGCTAAAACACTTCAAATCCACTTTAATAACAGAATAATATATTCACAGAAATGGTACTTCACGACTTCAAAACTTCTTCGCTCAACGATTCCAAAAACGAATCACTTTACCACACATTCAAGAAAAACCGCAAAATGAGTCCACCAATAACTGTTCAACAACTCTCCACGTCAACAAAATCCACAATAATTCATCGCAAAAAAGAAACAACACCGTAATGGGTCTTCCTTAACCCGTCAAACCACTCTTTTTTCTATTTTTCGCTCTCTCTTTGGCCCTCGCTCTCTCTCGGGCTCTGTCTGGCTCTCGCTCGGCCGGCGCTCTCTGGGCAAAGAAATTCCCGTCGCATTATATATAAACGACGAAACAATCTGGAGAACGCTCGAACGAAAACACGTGAACAACAAGAAAAAAGCAGTACAAGTTACGCTAATCGTTTATCGAAATTCTTTGAAGAAGCTAGAAACGCTAGATCGCTCTGGAATTTTACAATGTCGTCATAACAATTTTGACTAATAGATGGCGTACACAGCAATCGGCTTGCGAGAAAAAAAGGGTCTTTCCCTCAGTCAGCAGTCGAGCGAACAAATAACGCAGCGCTTTACACAATATGAAAACAACGCTTATAAAGCAAATTTCCTTATTCGTGACATGATGCAATAGACCAGAGTAAGAAAAACAATCACGATGCTACACCTGTTTCAAGGCTTTGTAAAAGAAAGACTGACGTTTGTCGCTTCCAGATTTAAAAATTAGTTAGGTGGATAAAGCTATTTAGTGGTGATTTTTTTTATCAAGAATATAGTTATGTAAGCTTAGACAATAGCATTAAAGAAGTAGTTAAAAACTGACGGCAATAGCTAAGATAATTCTGGTGAGAATGATGCAACTAACCCCTCTTAAGAAGCATATGGTCATCCAACTGGTTGTTTCTGTATTGAGAATTAAACATTGAATCCCTAGCCATGAGATATAAGGTTTAATAAAGCATTTGAGGGTTAAAGTATAAAAGTTGGAGTTTCTCTTTTAGCTCTACCCACAACCCCACTGCATGAAAGAAAGAAACAGAAAACTTCAGGTACCGCGGGATACCAGAGTGTCTAATTTTCTCCCAGCAGCTTTCCGGTGTCTGACAGCTAGTTGCAATCTGCCTGGATAGAATTTTACAACCTAAGCAATGAAGGAGCCAAGGGAATTTAAGACAATCACTGTGCTTGCTTCATTTTAGTATTTGCTTTATCATTTCTACATTTTACATGCGATTGCCTCGAAAGTGAATTTGAATGATTTAGCCACTTTTAGTATAATTAATACTTTTCATCTAGTCATTATTTTCGCTTCCTTCGATCATAATCATTTTGTTTACTAATGGCTGCGAAAAATAGACATAAATACGCTTCTTAGACAGTTCTTAAGTTCTGTATGGCTGCGCAAAAATTATTGATTGTAATAAACTTGACAGTGCTCAGTGCACATTGGGCAACACCATTTTGGGCAACGATTCCTTAAAGCCTTCGAAGTTGAAGAGGCATAAGTTGAAGAGGCAATAAAGAGAATTACGGACTCAGTTGAAACGTTCAAAGCGAAAAGAGCTCGTTATGATGTGAGGGGAACGCTCCCTAACTTTCCAACCGCTCCTGCGCGCTTCATATGAAGTTTCTTTGATAATAGCAAAAGCAAAAGCGCCTCACACAGCTAGTGAGAAACTAATAGAGCTAAGTGCGGTAAAAATGGCACAAATATTACTTGGCGGAAACGAGGACAAAAGAATAGACTCAGTTTCCTTGTCCGATGACACTGTAAATAACAGAATTGCAGATATAGCAAATGACATTTTGAGTCAGCTTATCGCTCAAGTCCACGATAGCCCATGTGGAATAGTCTTCAATTTGATGAAACAACGGATATCAAGTCAATACCCAATTAGTAGCATACGTGAGATTTGAAACGCGTGTTCAAAATAAAAAGTCTCAGAGGAACGCTGAGACCTTCACTGCTGTCCTTCCAAAGCTAGTACAAAAGAATCCAATAATTCAGCAAAATTTCTTTAATTTACAAACTTCAGAGCAAATGACCGATAGTAAAAGCAGTAAAAACTATTCAAGGGTTATCCACGTCGTAATTCTAGGCAGTAAAAATTTTAAACTACATCGTTGCTTAATAACCATTCACTAAAAACAAAAGTTTTTACTGTGTCGGCGTTTATAAACAAAATCGCGAGAAAAGAAGAAAAAGGGTAACTACGGTGCTGAGACATAGCGGCCCCTTTGAAAGGCAACGCAAAGTGAAATTTCAAACAACAAGTCAGGAAGCACCGTCGTAATTAAAATATCGTAAAGATAATTTAGCACTTGCAAGAAGTCGAATCTAAATTTTTAGCTAACTAGATAATATATTTCCAGCCTAAATTTCGTAGTAACACCAAAGTAAAGCTATACACAGAGCATATTTACAAGCACAATGTTCACCATACATAACAAGCAAAGGCGATTACGCTATAATAATTCACACTACACAAGCTATACCGGGGCTATCTTAGATAAGTCACGAAGGATGTATTCAATCTCTCCGGTACCAGAATCCTTTAATACGGCAATCGTAGCCCTACGAACAATATCTTTCCCCTTACGCTGTTGTGGATGCACGCAATGAATACGTCCAAGGCGGTATGTCCCTCGTTTGAAAATATCTGTAGCATCTCCAACTAAAACCAACTGACCAGGAGAAAGGTTTTCTCGAGTAACTCTCCATTTAGATCGGCCTTGCAAAGTAGGAAGGTATCCCTTGATCCAGCTTAACCAAAATCTATGTGCCAACGTAGCATTATACATGAAGTCTCGGCGAAGGTCTCCTCGATTATGGAAAGCGCTGATCGGGGTGTTAGGAGCGAGCCTTTGCCCGAGGAAGGATGAGGGAGTCAGAGCAGCTAAATCGTTAGATTTGTCGCTGAGCGTAGTCAGGGGTCGATCATTAACAATACGTACCGCATCAGAAGTGAAAGTTTGCAGTTCGACAAGTGAGGGCTTACGACGAGCATTACCCAAGATGTGACCTAAAGCATTTTTAAAGAGTTTAACCATGCTTTCCCAACTTCCGCCTTGACTAGGGGCGTAAGGTGGGATTCTTACCCAGTTGATGTTGCGTTTGCGAAGCGAGTTATGAAATTCGGTTGAGCCAAGCAACGTCGAAAGCTGTTCAGCCGCGGCGCAAAAGGTAGACCCATTGTCTGAGTACATAGTGTCAACCGCCCCGCGGAGGTTAGTAAATCGCGAAAAAGCAAGTACGAAATTATTTAAATCTAGACCGGTTACGATTTCGACATGTATACATCGGGTGCACAAACAAGTGAAAAGCAATCCCCAAGCCTTGCAGTTACTTCTGTTTTGACGATATATGTACGGCCCCAAATAATCGGCGGCGCAAAACTTAAAAGGCTTGTTTGTGGGAGTAACTCGACACGCCGGCAAGTCAGCCATTAATTGCCGAACAGGAGTGGCTTTGCGCAATGCACACATACCACAATCACCCAAGTAACGTTTTACGCTAGAGATACCGTGAACAATCCAGAATCGTTGCCGCGTTCTCATAAGAGTATACGAAGGTCCAGCATGTCCTGCTTCGACATGCTCTTGAATCACAATTAGTCTAGTTAAAGGATGCCTACTGGGAAGAATTAAAGGGTGTTTCGTGTCAAGAGGAAGTTCAGCATTCTCAAGCCGCCCTTCAACGCGCAACAAATAAGAGGCGTCTACGCAAGGACGTAAATTTCGCAAAGACTTCAATTCAGAAATCCGCCGCAATTGTTCGGCATTTTTTCCTTCATTACCTAACCTTTTCAAAAAGGATTCGAAGGCGTCCGATGTATCCGACTTTAACAGATCGACAACATCTCCAAAGAGGTTACTTTGGACGTATTTTACTATATTCATCAGCGCCATGTCCAGAAAGGTGGCATCCAAAGTCGGTTTGGAAAATGCGATTCCTTTGTTTCTAGTCATCAAGTAATGCTTAAAGGCGATGAGATACCCAACGCGCTTTTTTAAGGTGTAAAGATCAGGAGAAGAGGCAATTAGTCGATCCAGGCCTGTGTTACGTTTGCTATAAGGTTCGTGACTAACAGTAGTTTTATGTACAACCGTGGTGAGAATTGATGGCTCGAGTTCCAAACTTCCATCTAGCAGAAATTTTGGGCCATCCAGCCAAAGCGCATAACAATTTGGGTGTTTCGCACTAGCTTCCCGAGTGCCCACGTCGGCAGGGTTAACTGACGAATGGACGTAGTTCCAAGCATCAGCTGGAGCAACTAGGAGTATTTTGTCCACCCGTCGTTTGACGAATCGAGGTAAATGAAGGTCTGGGCTCACTATCCACTTTAGAGTTACTTGCGAATCGGTCCAGAAGTGGCACCGGCAATCGAGGTACTTCAGGGAACGAGAAACACTAAGCATCAAGTCTGCGCACAGTCTGGCAGCTTCCAGTTCCTTACGAGATATGACCCAATTTGTTTGATTGGTTGACACAAGTTTTGATTTTCCTTGAATAAAGGCTACGCTCGACTTCTCATTAACCAAACGCCGCAAGTATACGACACATGAAAACGCATGATTAGAAGCATCACAAAACCCATGCAGTTGGTAGATAACCTTGTCACCATTCGTATTTTCGACCTCGTCAGAAAAACAGTAACGAGGAGTCGAATAATTAGCAACAGCTTCCATAGATCTAATCCAATTCTTCCAATCCTTTTTAACGTCTCCAGGTAGGTCATCGTCCCATCCGATACCCGACAAGGTGACCTTTTGGAGGATTAATTTTCCCTTTAAGAGGAAAGGAGCAAGGATGCCTAAGGGGTCAAAGTGACTTGCAAGCATACGTAGCATTTCCCTTCTAGTAGAGACTTCCGATAATGCACTGTTTCGGCATACCTTCAAACAATCATTTTCTACATCCCATACTACACCCAAAGCTCTGCAGTCGGGCATAGGATGAGAGCCAAGATCGATCTCCCGAATACTAGATCCGAGTTCACTCTGAGGAATGTTTGATAAAATAGACTTTGACAGGCCGTTTGCTACCCATTTACGCAGTTTAAATCCTCTACTCTCAAAGAGCGACATTAATTCACGAGCAATCATTTCAAGGTCAGTCAACGATTCAGAGGTCATCAACATGTCGTCCATGTACCGGTTGTTCTCAACCATCGACAATGTCAGTTGACTAGCGGCAGTAGGATTTTCGAGAATTAAACGTTCAATAGCAAGAAGGGCAATATACGCACTGGAGTTTATTCCCCAAACGTGCCTTGTAAAACGATAGCGCTGTATTTCTCCGCGGTCCAAGTCGTTATCCGTGTACCAAATTAAGCGAAACAAGTCCTGTTGACTTTCCGGCAGAGATATTTGAAAATAGCATTTGCTCAAATCAGCCATGCATGCGAATTTCCCCAATCGGAATCGGATAAGAACGCTCACTAAGTTGTTCAGCAAATTCGTGCCAGCAAACACAGCATCATTTAAAGCTACTCCCCCGTAGGTAGCTGCTCCATCGAAAACAACCCTCGGTTTATTTTGTTTGGTAACAAAAAAGGGGAGATACCAGCTGCGATTATCACAAGTACCGTCCTTTAAGGGCACTAACCAGCCCTCATGAACAAGTTCTTGAAATGTTTCGGTAAGGGTAAGTTTTAGTTTAGGATCTTTAAGTGCTTTGCACCGTAATGACTTTGTACGTTCCAAAGCTCCAGTAAGGTTATTAGGCAACGAGCAAACGACATCGGTTTTTAAGGGAACTGGTATTTCATAGCGTTCATTAACTACCTTTATGTGAGGCTCCACCAACTGGCGAGTGAGTTCGTCATTTTGAGAAGGCTGAACAATCTCGTCATCTAACTCATAATTACTTAACCTTTCTTTCAAACTGGTTATTTCAAGTTTAAGTCGGTCACACTCGTTTACATTACAACTTGCATCTACTCCGACCTTCATAGTCCCACGCAAGTAGGACTTAACGCTTACACGCCCACCGCTGGCGATGGGACCAAGCCTGGTCAAAACGTAATTAGGGTCGTCGTGATTCAGGCCTTCGCGCTCTTCAATCACTGTAAGCAAGCACTTGTCAGTTTGCCCAATGAGTATATCAATACTTTTGCGCTGAGGAATGGTCGGAATTTCGACTCCTTTAAAATGTTCTAGGCCATTGGTATCCACTGCATGTGGAAGAGTGTTCAGATCCTCAGTAAAGTCTGGTACTACCAAAGCATCCCTAACCCTAAAGGTCTCACCAGTGGTAAGAGACTCTATTGAAAAATCTGTAAGGCCATAGCTGGGAGTGGTCTGTTGTGCCAGGGTACTGATAGTGATAGTTTTGTCTTTGTTGGTGTTAAGCCCGAGTTCAGTCTTCAAACCTTCAGAGATGAGCGTAGCTTGGGAAGCCGTGTCATGCTGCGCATACGCTAGCGTTGATTTCCCAGTGTCAGGGTTAATAACTCTTACTGCACTGGTGCGCAACAAAACAACGTCATGATTCGGCTTCAACTTTCTTACGACAGCCTGCTCCCCATCAGATGTTTCATCAACCGGTTCACTGCCTGCCTCGGGTAAGACCCTGCAACGATTTACTTCAGCGGCCCCGACATTAACAGAGTTTGACTGTTTGTACAAGTCATGTAAGACGCTTGCGTGTTTATGTTCGAAGTTCGGAGCACACTTACGACATTTCGATGAAAATGCACAATCTCGAGCACGGTGTCCCAAAGATAGACAATTTAAACATCTTCCAGCGTTAATAATCATCTGCCGTTTGCAGTCTATAGAAAGATTTGCGAATTTTTCACAATCCCCAAGGAAATGTTTGGATCTGGAGTCAATGCATATAAAACAATTAGGAGGTGGTCTTGTCGGAGATCGTTTGTAAGCGCACTGGTTCTTGTCACTAACTGCTGATTCACGCTTATTAGAAGATCCTGTCAGCGTTAAACTAGTTGTTTTCGATTTTACAGCTACTTGTTGAACTCTAAAAGAATCACGCACACTTTTAAAATCACGCGGTTTGTCCTTTTCATCATTTTTGAAAAATGTTTGTGCGTAGTGTGACGTCATCACGCTCAACTCGTGTGTTATAAACTCGCGCAAAGAGTCGAATCCAGGGTGATTCAAGTCATGTGCCATTTTGGCAAGATAGTCAAGATAACGTCGCTTTAACACGCTGGGAAGACGACTGGCGGTATCGAGCAGCAATTGACCCGATAGTTTTTCCACCTCATCATGGGCATAAGCAAAAACTTCTAGGGTATTAAGGTCGTCATTGAAGGCCTTCAGTGAAGTTACGTTGAAGGTTACTTTAGGGCCATTGCGAATGGCAATGATTTTAGGCTCAGTGGTAAGACCGTTAGAAACGCCATATCTTTGCCGTAGACGATCTAAGGCCTTTTCAATACGTTGCGAGGTTGACATGTTTTTCATGGGTGCCAAAAATAAATTAACTATCTCGCGTGGCTGATCAACACACGAAGCTCTCAGCACTTCGAGTCGGCGCTCGTTACAAGGACTCTCGTCCATAAGTTTACGAATTTGATTTTCGTAAAACACAAAAGTCATGTTTTTACCATTATATCCAATTTGAGAAGCCAGGTTGATAAACTCGCTTCTGCTCTGACGGTCAAGATAAGTCCTCAACGCTAAGTCTTGTCGATAAATCGGAGACGGCTTGTGACAGCCACGCCCTAAAGCATCTGTAGGCAAATCAGGATCGAGCCGAAGTGGCCAAGCCACTTTAGGTTTATCATCCCGGTGTACATCATCCTCAATAGGCAAACTAGGCTTTACCTCATTTGGCCGAAAACGATGCCGCGCAGCTTCGACACTTACGCCGGGCTCGTGACGCCTCACTACAGACGAGAGGGCGCCATGATGAAATTTGGAGCCAGCAGAAGGTCCACCCAATTGCCCTGAGGATGAAACAGAGCCTTGACGGCGCGATGAAGCAACTGAAGACCCGCGTTCAGAAAGCGCGATCAGTCGTTCCTCAGCATCAAGCCTAGCCTCCTCGACGCGACGATGAGCTTCGGCTTCGGCAGCCTTCGCTTCGGCGTGCGCCTTTGCTTTAGCAAGGTCATAATGGGCCTTAAGTTCAGCTCGCTTACGATCCAACTCAATTTGTCGCGCCGTCGCCTTACTTGATGCTATACTATAACACTCGGTAACCTGAGAAACGCTATCTGAAGGTTCAAGGTCAACACCATGATCGCCCTCGATCGCCACCGAAGACTCTTCGGAAAACTGACCATAACAACGCTGTTTAGCACTCTCGTATGAATTAACGCATTTTTGAAATTGGTTAATTATACTGTCAGACACATTAAATATTCCTTCTGAATCTGATATGTTCTTTAACTTTATTTTATAATCATCGTAGAAAATTTTGATGTCAGCGAATTGCTGCGACAATTCCAGAAAACGCTCTTGAGACGCGCATTTAGATAAATTATCGCAAACACGTTTCATGCGATTTAAAATCTGCCTTTTTAAGGTCAAAAGTTTACGTTCGAATTTCTCGTTACTGCCGCTATCACCAGCAGATACTAGAGTAATTTCCCTTTCAATGGGAACAGAAATACTTGCCCGGGGTTTAATTTGGTTGTCCACTGCGTGCATCCCCAACACCCCTTTGGCATCACCCTCCTCGGTCGCACCAACTATTAATTTAGTACTAGGAGCATCAGACATGACTGTTTACAGTACACATACAACAAATAAATTAAATTTTAACCTTGAAATTGTTGTTGACCACTGCAATCTTCGCGAACACGTCCTTGTAGCGAATATTCCACACCGCTGATCCCGAACAAGAAATAGTAGTAGATTCCGGAGTCCAATCGGAGGTGAAAGATGAAATTCGGAGATTTGAACTCGCGGAATGGCAGAACCGGTAGTAATGATCAGGAAGTGTGGAAAGTCACGTCACCAGAGATGATTGGCGAATAATTAAAGCGATTCTTCTTCTTGAAGTGGTTGAAGATGTAAGTGCGAATTGTCAGATAGAATTTACTGAGTACAATGACTTCAGTTCCAAGAGATATAAATCTGACAGTCGCTGCAAGCTCCAGGTTAAGCAGATAATTCAAACTTTTTCTGTATTTTCGATCCTTGAAGATATGAGTTGAATTTCTTTGGTAATAGTTGAGAATCGATAGATAAGTACACCTTGATTAGTTTTCTTTATGTTCAAAATAAAGAGTCTCAGAGGAACGCTGAGACCTTCACTGCTGTCCTTCCAAAGCTAGTACAAAAGAATCCAATAATTCAGCAAAATTTCTTCAATGTACAAACTTCAGAGCAAATGACCGATAGTAAAAGCAGTAAAAACTAATCAAGGGTTATCCACGTCGTAATTCTAGGCAGTAAAAATTTTAAACTACATCGTTGCTTAATAACCATTCACTAAAAACAAAAGTTTTTACTGTGTCGGCGTTTATAAACAAAATCGCGAGAAAAGAAGAAAAAGGGTAACTACGGTGCTGAGACAACGCGATTGTGGACAATTTTATATTTTGTCAAGAGATGAAGGAGAGAACTAGAGCTAAAGACGTTTTTGATCTTGTTTATATATTTTTTCGTGAAAATTCAATAGCATGGAACAAAGTGGGATCGGTATGCACAGATGGTGCGCCAGCTATGGTAAAGCATCGATCCAGTTTTGTAGCCCCACTGAAACAAGTTTCTCCGCATATAGTATCAAATCACTGCGCTATTCATAAATACGCCTTAGCTTGTAAGACACTTCCTCTTGAATTGAAAAGTGTTCTTGATTCTCAAGCAAAGGCTGTGAATTTCATTCGTAGCAGGGCCATGAATTTCCAACTATTCAAAGCATTTTGCGACGACCTTGGAAAGGAGCATTAATGCCTTCTTTTCCACACCAAAGTGTGATTGTTATCGCGGGGAAAAGTGCTCTCCCCTGTTGCAGAACTTGTCACTGAATTTTCCGTGTTCCTTTGTGAGCATGGGCCAGTAAAACTTGCTACATTATTTGATGACAATAGCTTCCAATTGAAGATCTTTTATTTGGCTTACATTTTTAGTCTTTTGAATTAGATAAGTTATTCTCTGCAGGGAAAAACAAATCTCGGATATTGGCTGCAGAGAAGGTCTCTGCCTTCAAAAATAAGTTATCCCTACGGAAAAAGAGAGTAAGAAACCAGAATTTTGCTATGTTTTTACTGCTGGACAGTAAAATTGGTGATCAGGAAACTAACGAATGGCTGACTGCTTTAATTAATGATCACATAAGCAACCTCGAGAAAAAAATAGAAAATTACTTTCCAACGTTTGAACCGTCTTCAGCATGTATTCAGCAGCCTTTTATTGCTGAGAAGAACGACAATGAGCACTTCAACCTTCATGAGCAACATCTGTAATTGCAGAGTTCTTAAGCTGCAAAGGCCAAGTTCAGCTCCTCTTCACTCATAGAATTTTGGTGCAGTATGTTGCAAGAATATCCTGAATTGGCAAAAAGAGCTTTGGAAGAATTAATTCCATTTCCAACGACATATCTCTTTGAAGCTGCCATGTCTGCTCTAGTTAAAATCAAGACTACGTACCGTAATCGCCTTAGAGTTAAAAATGACGCGAGAATTGCTCTCAGCAATATTAACCCCGGTATTGATGAGCTTGTTTTGAAGAGACAAGAACAGAGGTCACCCTGACTATCGCTTGTGCAGTGTTTTGCCGAGTAAATTGTGATATTCCACTAACCACTTGTGTTATGCTTTCATAAAGAGAGTTTTTTTAATTAACTAAAGATCCAGTTAAAAAGAACTTAGCCGCTTTGTCGCAATAGTGTTTGTTCTTTCAACATACACCTCCTTTGCAGGTTGCGGAGACCAGGGGTCCCCAAGCCAATATCCTTAGGAATAGGGGTCCCAGAGGTTAGAAAAATTAAAAGCCACTGCATTAAGTGATAACTATTCAAAATGCGATATGCTGAAAAACAAAAAAATATTTCAAATCAAATCAAACACGTAATATTTCAAAATTGGTACATTTGTTTTGAACCACCCAGTAATATACTGTAAGTATTTGAATTTTTACATAAAATGGAGACGCATTACCAAAATCAATTTTTGTTACAATAAATCAATTTTTTGCTTACTTTACATGTATCACTGTTTACTGAAAGCAGACTTTTTCTAAAATTACAAAACAATAAATAACTATTGCATCATAAGCCAATTTTAGTTCCTTTTAAATCAAAGTTTTTGGCCATTTATTAAGGCATATGCCGACTATACAAGCTGTCAAAACAAATATAGTCAAAGCAATAGTAGGTGCATTTTTGAAACAACTTCGCAAAGCATTCTGTAGCACTAGGTATCAAAGGCACTAAATATCGGACATTGGCAGCAGCGACAGTTTTTTTTTTGATAAATTAGCCAGATGTAATAGTTCGGCCCCATCAATCTTCGGCTTACTGCCGAGATTTTTTGACACAAGCCGAGCTGCCACAAGCTATAAGTCTGAACTCCAATAGTGGGCTTCAGTTTGGATCTGAAATTGTACTGGTGACAAAAGATATACAAACAACGAATTAACTTTCGCTTCAACGTATTATTTCTTTTTGAACTTTATAAAGTGGATTAAACGATAGAACTGGTAATAGTATTTGAACTACGTCTTGTGGCACCCCTGAGTACTATAAGTGGCACCTTTGAGTACTATAAGGAAACCACTTGACTAGCTCTTTAAAAAGGCAATTGGTTGCACTGTACCAGCCGTGATGAGATTTCCGATAAAGACTTTAATGCAAGTTGTTTTGTGTTCCGTAAAATCAATGGGTTAACGCTATGCTGAATGGCCAGTCGCTCAACAATGTCAAGTTTACTGACTATGAGCCCCAGTACGTTTAGCTGGAGTATTCGTAAGGGCAACCCTTGATGAATTCCTTCTTTTTGGCCATTTTTCCAGCTGAGGTGGCCTCAGGCACACAAAAGGGCCGTTTATGCTTTTGTACGTCGAGAGCAGGATCATTTCCTCTGACTTGATGAGCTTCGTTTCGTTTCTTCATTCATCAGCTTAAATTGCTGCTTCGATGAATTAGCTACCTACAGGAGGGACCACATGAAGACGCTCATCTTCCCCCCTGAGAAGCTGCTCAATGTATGCCCAGATATTTGATCCCCTGCAGGTGATCAAGCAACAACACCTCAAACGAAAGAAGAATGGCTTAACCAGAAGAAAAGGTCATAAAGAAAAAAGGTCAGAAAGGTCAAAACTTTCTCGGCAGTTTGGGCAGTTTGCGATTACCTTTAATCAATTTTATAAAAGTTTAAAAACGTTTGTTGATTCTCCAGCTATCTTTGAACATAAGATTCTAACACACAATTTAACAATTTTTTCACTAATTACTAGTCGTAACTATTTTAGCTCTATCCCGTTGGCTACACTTCGTGTTGATTACTACGATAGGATTTCGTCAACAACGGCTGCAGATAAGTTATGTAACATGATAAATAACAGAATTTACCGTTGTAATATTTGGATCACCAAACGTAAGTGTCCACGCTGGTGTGCCACGTGGTCCCATTGATCCACTTGGCCCCACGCATCGGCAGTAGGCGCCATAACACGTCAGTGGAGTAGCTTTATCGAACTGAAAAATAGGTAGTATTAAAAATAATTGCTTGCGTCATTGCATTTTCAAGCAAAGGTAAATGCAGTCTCACACTCGATTTCTAGTTTTGGATATGAAAAAGGTTACCGTTTACATTTCCTAAACCCACGGCACTGATGAGAGTAGGGGGCCAGTTACTTACTCTCGGCTTGTTTTTCTTCAACATAAACGTCTATCCGAGTTACTACACCTTTTTACAAGTGGCGAACTATGCTTCGAAGTTTTTACGCAGCCTGGATGCGAACTTGCGCTTTACGCTTGCGAGGTGAGTGCCTTTACCGATACTCCATAAAGAAAGGGTTATAAAAATTTTTGCGACGCGCCTTTCTTGACAATGCCAACAAAACCCGTGCCCTTTCTCAATGCAATGTATTTTTTTGGAGACCAAGCTTTTCAAAGCGCGATTTTCTCACGTTTTTCCTTAAAACAACATAAAGACTTCTTTGAGAGAGAACAAGATCCACTTTTTAAGCTCTGACTTCAACATATTTTTTCGCTTATTAAAAGAGAGCCACAGCAACGTGGCCTCGCGCCCCTTTGTAAACCTTTTACGCCTCCCAACAAGGACGCTTCCCTTAGTTCAAATATCCATGCCATAGATCTCTAAGTAAAAGCGATAATATCATGTAACAAAACTTTGTGAAGGTTTTAGTTGCGTGAAAATTTTAGGTGTTGTGTTTTGCTACACCAACCTAATCACCAAAATAATAAGATTTTTTCCCAGAGTATCCTTAGTTTTGTTGTAATGTGGCTTTTCTTGATTTCTGGATTTTTACGAATGTTTACTGTACTCAACAATCATTTCTCCTTGTATTGAAAGTAAAAGCGAGCTATCACAAATATCTATTGACGATATACGAATAAAAGTAACGCATAAATGCATGAATGGATCGACGCACACAAATCAAAAATTCTTTCCAAACAATTTCAGAAGTGGTTCTGTTTTCGAGACTTGCGTCTGTGAACTGAAGAGTCCTCTCGTATTAGACACCACACGTAATCCCCCATCATGTTACAGCTGCACCGTCCTTGATATCTTCTTTCCATATTGGAAATATCTTGGTGGAACCTTTTACCATGTTCATCATTGATCCTTTCTATAATTGGACTAAAGAAGTCAAGTTAAAAATGCAGGAAATGCAACTTTAGGGACATGCGACACCCCATTTATTGTATTCCTCAGATTTTTCACTAAAGCTTTGCTGTTGCTGCTTCTTTTGTTACCATGAAAATTTTGACTACTTCTCTAAATGCCTTCTATACTCCTGCTTTTTTTGCTGTCATCTTGTCTTGAAGTTCTTCGCACTAAACCATAAGTCAAACTTGTGGCCCAGTAAAGTAAAAATTTCAACTTTTTTTTGAGCATCTGACAAAAATGCTAAGAAGGCTGGATTTTTTACTGGCACAATTATGCTGAAAAGTATTTCAATCTTGATTCATAGCCTTGACAAATTGTTTGACAAGGCCAAGCTTTATTTGTAAAGGGGATATCAAAATTTTTTTTGATTTCACCAAAGGATCATGTTGTACATTTTGATTGTCTGCAATAAAAAATCTCCTCTTTGGCCACTCTATTTAGGAGTAGTGTTCAGTTACAGCCCGGCTGTCCCACAAACAAAAGAAACACGAGTGCTTTGTCTATCCTCCTTGCAATGCTTTCAAGAACCCTATCATTTTGAAATCTCCACAGAGCTGCCAATTGTATCTACTATATCTGATGCTTTCCAGAAGAAACTTCACATTTTCGCAATCTTCTTTCATTTGGACAGAATGGTCAATGGGTATTGAGGGATGCTGATTTTTATTGTGAAGGAGGACACGCTTTAAACTTTTGGAAGAACTATCAATAAATAATCGCCACTCCCTTGAGTCATGTTCAATTCTTGTTTCTTCAAAAAGACCAAAAGTACTGTTGCAGAAGCACAGAGAGCCAGCCACAGAAAAACACCGTGAAAACCTTTCATGTATCTTTCTTGATGAAGAAGATCGACATGTTAGATCTAAAAAGTTACAGTCTTTCAACCTTAAAGTAAGAAGTTCCGCATTTGACTTCGTGAGTCCCGTGTCACTAAAAATCATCCAGTTCTTTCTGGTTTGGAAGGTGTGGTTTGGAATTTATGTGTGAATGTGATATACAGTATTAAATTCATCATCAGAGTCCTCTCCTTGATCTTGGTGCATCACAGACTGTTCTGGAGTTGTTTTGGCCGGTGGTTTGGGTATTGGCAACTCAGTGCTATGCGGAACCGGCGCAATAGAAGATGGAATGGAAAGATATGCGATGTCGTGGCGGTTTTTAAATCTTGAAATGTCAACCATGCATAAATAGCAGTCATCTATGTGCTTTTGGGACTCTCCAGACCTGAGGAATAACAAATGGCTTAGAATGTCGGTTTACCCTAAGCCAGCCAACCAAGATTCAGCGGCATGTTCCGCAGATCAAATAAGGTGTCCAATTCTTGTCCTGATCATTGACTTTCATACCAAAATAACATTCATAAGTGCGTAAAAACTTCGCTTCTGAGTTTATATATTTAACCTGTCTTAAGTTGACACAAAGACCACAGACATAACAAAAACAATCAGCAGAAAGCTTACACCTGCGTGATAATGCCATTCTTCAACTAATCTGCAAATAGGCTAAACTAGCAACTTGTAACAGAACAAAAGGAAAAGAAACAGCCATGTTACGGTGAGAGATCTATTATTTCTCGGCCTTTGGGATAATTAACCACGTTTTGTTTGTAGCCAATTAGTCTTGCCGCCATTGTGTGTTTTTCTCTTTGACGATAATCCTTCCAGACGTTTTCTATTTAGTTTTCGCTGTAACAATCAATCGTAGCGGCATTGGTTTTCTCTTTTAATTGCATACAGTGTCTGGCGGGCCACCTTACGATTGCATGTTAATATTAGTCTCAGTTTACTTGTTGGGGTGGCTGGAGTTAAGTTTTATGTTAGTGGTTTCAATTGTTGGCTAGTTAGTCTTTGAGTGCGCTACGAGTATGGTGTATTATTGCTGCCCCCACCGCAAGGACAGTTAGCGCCCCGCAGTTTATATTAGTATTAGTGCATGTTTAGACCTGATCTATCTTGCTGGATTGGCTTAACCGGTCCAGCTTGTGTATGTTAATGCAATGTTGTTTTATAGGTTACGCACACATTGCCTTCAACGCCGTTAAGCTTGTGCTAATCTTGTCGACCTGTTACTGTATATATAAAATTTAGTGTCAATAGAATTTTCATTTAAGTCCTACACTGCTGCTGTGCTGTATTGATCCTGAGATCAGCGTAGTCTACTGTTGAGGCTAAGCCGTCCCCCTTATTCGGTAGAATCGCCGTTTGAGTTATTTGGACGTTACATCTCTTGAAGGCAATCAACTACATTGCTCCTGTAAGCCGTTGGGATCATGCCGCGCAGCACGCCTGAAATGGCTTCCTGTACTAAGGAAGACGAGCAATTAGACATTAAATCTGAATTATGTGATTCAGCTTCGAACTCAGCATTGACCGCTAGTAGAGCTATTGGAGGGCTAAGAGGTCATGTTTCTAAGATCATGCAGCAGCTCGCATTCATGCTTGAGTCACGTGATTTTTCCCGCGCTAAAGAAATTGCAAAACTCAAATCACAGTTGGTCATTGCACACGATAAATTTGTTGCCACCGTTAAGGACTTTTGTTGCGCTCTTGCTAGCGACAGCAGTCGATCCAAAGAATACATGAAAGACGTTGAAACAAGGGACAAGGAAGTGCAAGAACTGTTATTGCGAGTTGCTGATTTCATGCTTGACGGAATTGAGACCGTTTCCGTTACAGTGTCAGATGGGGCCCAATCTCGACATTCAAAGAGTAAAGGATCTGGCCGGGATCTCATATCCAGCCATTCAGAAGCTACTGCAATGTCTTCGGCGTGCAAGGCACGCATGGAAGCCAAACTAGCCGAGGTGCGGTTAGAGCAAGTGCGTCGTGAGCGAGCGCTAGAAGAAAGAAGGGCAGAAACCCGTTTTGAATCGGAGCAAGCTATACTAGATGCTGAAGTGGCATTAGTGAAGGCGCGAATCAGAGCAGAAAGCGATCAAGCTCTGTCCGGACCAGATGGAATCGAGTCTGTTCTATCTCCGCATGATAAGGTGGATGGCTATCTGAGTAGTCTAAATCAGTTCCCTGCAGAAGTGAGTTCGCCAGCTCAGAATCTGCTTCCTGTAACCACTACAGGAAGCTTAGTGGACACCAATCCCGTTGCCATTGTGTGTTCAGTTCTAGTCCCTGTGGGGGCGTCAGGTACAAGTGCCATGCCTGTTAGCCGAGTGTTGGATCCTGAAGCCACGCCATGGCTGGAAACTGCAACTTCTTCACCAAGACATGACGTCTCAGGTGCTCATGGGCCCGCCATTACTGAGCATGGGCGATCTGTTCATTGGCCGTCGGTGTTGACGGGGGGCTTTAAACCACCGTTAACAGTTCTTAGTTCGGCTCATACCCAACATTCAGCTATCCCTGGAATGGTGTCCAGTTCTGCACCAGGCCAACTGTTTCCAATTTCTGGAGCCAACGTAGCTTCAACGAACAGTCCTAGGGTACCTCAAGTATCGCAGTTCCCCGCCCATGATCTTGGCGCCTACCAACCGACAGTAGTTCAAGGGCCGGCCGGAAACTCCCGTACACTCCCTGACTCTTCCTGTTCAGTGAACGATGTGGCAAGAATGTTTGCTCGATGCCAAGGTACCCGTACCCTCATGAATGAGGAAAAGTTTGATGGCAATCCGTTGCATTACCATCTTTTCATGAGACAGGTACAAGATCGAATCCTCAATATTTATGGAAACCCTGACCCAGGACATGCACTGCAGCTGCTTCTTGAAGCTACGACTGGTCGAGCGAGAAAGCTGATTAGCAACTGCGTCATGTTGCAGCCCAGTGAGGGCTTGAACAGTGCACTGCGACTTTTGCACAAGGCGTTTGGTTCCCCTGACGTGGCCGTTAAGGCCCACATTCAATTGGTGTCGGATGGACCACAGATTCGCACAGATGAGCGTAGCTTGCAAGATTTGTACTCCGATCTTGTCAACTGTAAAATGGTGGTCGAATCTGCTGGAGCTTTGCAACTTCTTAATTCTGCTTCAACTATTGATGGCATCTTTAATCGATTGCCCAGGTAGTTTCAGGAGCGGTTCACGAAACTGGCCTTTAAGAAGGGGTACGACCTGGATGTTGTGCCCTTTGATCTTTTCTTGGAATTCATCGAAAGGAGCCAGCGCCTCGCTAGCTCACGTCTAGGAAGATTAATGGCTGCCAACAAGGCCAAGACACTACCAAATGTTGGTACTCACTCAAAGGTAAAGTCGGCCCAGGCCCACTTTGCGCAAATTGACTCCAACGTTAAGCCTGCATTCTCCCCCGAGCGGATCAAATCCTCAGAGACACAGAGGATCAAGCGTTGCATGGCCTGTGACTCCGTTAGTCATGTCGTTTGGCGTTGTGAGAACTTCATCAAGCGGTCTCTAAGCGATCGCAAGGCTTTGGTTAGACAGAAAAATCTTTGCTTCAACTGCTTAGGCGTAGGGCACATAGCGAAAAATTGTCCAAGTCAACGCAGATGCCGAACATGTTCTGAAGCCCATCATTCTTTATTGCATCCACCGGAGGAACAAGGTAAAGCTGCATCAGTCTTTAAGTCGACTCGAGCTTCTGGCGGAAGCTCCCAGTCGGTGCCTGCTGGAAACGTCGACTGTACTAGGATAACAGAAACAAGTAATGTAAACTCTTCATGTTCCACAAAGTCCAAAAAACGACTCCAAGTGTTGCCGGTTCGTGTAACAAATGAGGAGAATGGATCAAGCATAGATGCCTTAGCCCTGCTGGATTCTGGTGCTGATACTCACCTTTTATCTCAACGTTTGTATACCCAGTTGGGGTTGCATGGTAATCCTATAAAGTCAAACTTGCAGTTGGCAGACGGAAGTGTCAAGATGCTAGACACATTTGAAACAAAGTGCTTGGTGCGTGGAGTAAAAGAAAGTGCCCACTTTACATTAGAGGAAGTTAGCATTGTTGACCGCTTACCCGATATGTGCGGCAGTATGCCTGCATCTAATGATCTGACCGATAACGAGCATCTGTTCAATGTGGACATTCCTATTATTGATGCCGACCGCATAGAACTTTTGATTGGTATGGGTTCTCCGGAGCTGCACATCTTTTCCGAAGTTCGTCAGGGCAGTCATTCCGCGTTGTGGGCTGGAAGGACTCCATTGGGTTGGGTCCTGTTTGGTTGTGAGCCTGAGAAGGGGAACACCGCCGGGAAAGCTTTAGGAACTAATCATGTTAATTTAATTCTCAATCAGGAATTGGATAGAAACTTCAATGCAGTTTGCCCATGTCAACTTGACTTTGTAGATTTATCGGGAGACGATGACGTTCGCCTTCCATCTTTAGATGACGAACAGGCAACCAAATCAATGGAGAGCTCGTGTGTATGGAAGGATGGTCACTACCGCATGCGACTTCCTTGGAAAGAAGGGTATCCGGACCTTCCAAACAACTACAGTGTTGCTCTGTCTCGTTTGAAGAGTATTGGCCGTCGATTGCTGAGAGATCCAGAGACTCACGCCAAGTACAAAGGTAAGATAGATGAAATGATTAGTTTGGGGCATGCGTTTGAAGTCATTGATCCCCATGCTGACAAGGCGGCCCACAACACGTGGTACATTCCGCATCACTGCACAGGCGGTAAATTCAGAGTAGTGTTTGACTGCGCTGCCAATTTCCAAGGCACTTCCCTGAATAAGCAGCTGCTACAAGGACCCGATAACACCAACTCAATGATCGGGGTTCTCTTTCGATTCAGGCCTCATTCCGTTGCCGTGGTCGGGGATATCCGCAACATGTTCCATCAAGTTAGAGTGGACCCTATTGATCAAACGGCTCTCAGGTTTTTGTGGTGGACAGATGGCGACCCTAACATGCCAGTCAAAGTCTATCAGCTTACGGTCCATACCTTCGGACTTACTTTGTCTCCCAGTATTGCAGGTTTCGCCTTGCGCCGTACAGCAACAGAGAATCGAACGAATGTATCTATCAAAGCTCAGCTAGCAATACAGAGACATCTTTATGTTGATGACCTACTGATCTCTGTGGAAGACAGTACTCAGGCCGTTCAATTGGTGGATGAGCTAAGCGACCTCTTGGCTAGTGGAGGCTTCCAATTGACTAAATATGCCAGCAATTCCTGTGAAGTCCTGGAAGCTATTCCTACTGAACTTCTCTCTCCACAACTGCACGAAGTCGATTTACATGAAGAAGAACTTCCTATGCACAAAACGCTCGGCCTGGCTTGGGATCCGGATAGTGATCAACTTCGCATCAAAGTAGCTGTTGGCAGCCACCTATTGACTCGTAGAGGTTTGTTGTCGGTCCTGGCCAGTGTTTATGACCCCTTGGGAATGGTTGCGCCTTACACGTTGCCAGCGAAGTTACTTCTCCAAAGGTTAGCCAAGCAAGAGTTGGATTGGGACACTGTTATCTCTGATGTTGATCGCGTTACATGGGAAAAATGGTTAAGGGCGTTATCTTGCTTGAATGGCCTCTCAGTGCCAAGAGTTTATGAAGGATTTTCATTTTCAACATTTGTATAATTGCATTGTTTTGCCGATGCCAGTTGTGATGGTTATGGTGCTGTTTGCTACTTCCGTGCCTTTGACGGTACGGCATATGCTTGCTCATTTATTATTGGTAAGTCTAGAGTTGCTCCAGTAAAGCGGCTCTCAACTCCACGTCTAGAACTCTGTGCTGCTGTAGTTGCCATTAGGCTGTCAAAAATAGTTAAGCAAGAGCACGATATCTCCTTGCGCCGCATTTTGTATTGGTCGGACTCCACCACTGTCCTTAGTTATTTGAGAAATACGTCTATGCGACGACCAGCCTTTGAAAAAAATCGTATTAATCAAATCCTCCAGTTTTCGACAAAAGATCAATGGAATTGGGTGGATACAGGCAACAATCCTGCTGACTTGTATTCACGAGGCGTTTCCCCAAGGCAGGTTGGTAAGTCCGAGAGGTGGCTCCGCGCCCCATCGTTTCTTTTGAAAGAAGAGACAGCCTGGCCTCAAGTCGCGCATTCAAATGAAGTTTCCGATGCTGAAAGAGAAAAAATTAAAGAGTCAGCTGCCACAATCGGTTGTTCCTCCGTCTCAGCTGCAGTCGAAATGAAAGACTCGGATGAAAGTGCTACAGAAGTAAAGAGTTCAATTTACAGTGCAGCTGAAGACCCCCTAAAAAGACTTACTTCTCGATACAGCTCACTTCCACAAGCTGTTAGGTCGGTAGCGTGGCTTCTACGACTAAAACAAATGTTACGTATGCGATCAACTTTTGGCGCTTCTACGTCGGTGGAGAAGGGCCCTATCAATGGCAAAGAATACAACGCTGCCTTGCTAACACTTATTCGTCTTGCTCAACAGCAGTCCTTTCCTCATTTAGTGGAGGCCTTGGAAGAACATCCATGTCATGAAGTAGGTGATGAAAAATGCGGCGAACTGGCCAGAACGGCCCTTCGACCCTTGCAAAAATTTTGTCCTATTGTCACTAATGGAGTTATTCGTGTTGGTGGAAGGCTGCAGCGATCTAACTTGCCTGTGGACTTCAAGCATCCCATTGTGCTGCCGAAGCGTCACCACGTTACAGGACTGATAATCAACGATGCGCACTGTGCTGGAGGCCACCTCGCTTCACAATATGTTGCTAACAAATTGCAGCAGCGTTATCACATACTTGGTCAAGGTAAAACTATCAAGTTCTACATCAAAACCACCTGTATGACGTGTCGTAACTGCAAAGCTGTTGCAGGTGCTCAGCTGATGGCGCCGCTTCCATCTGCAAGAGTGAATCCTAGTAGGTACGTGTTTGAACATTGTGGAGTGGATTTTATGGGACCTTTGGAGGTGAAGCAAGGGCGTAACCTCTTACGTCGTTACTGCTGCGTGTTCACCTGTCTAGCTTCTAGAAGTACTCATTTGGAAATGGCTTATGATTTAACGACTGGCTCATTCCTCATGGCTTTGCGGCGGTTCCTGGCAGTTCGCGGTCATGGTACTAGAATCATCTATTCGGACAATGGAACAAATTTTACTGGAGCCTCTGCAGAACTTAAGCGTGGTCTGAAACGTCTGGATGATCACAAGATAACAAATGAACTCGCCCCATGTGGGATCGAATGGAAGCACACACCCCCTCTCGCTAGTCACCAGGGAGGAATCTATGAAGCAATCATTCGTCTTGTTCGTAAGACAATGGCTTCCATGGTTGCTGATCGTCACTTGAGAACACTTACAGACGAGGGCTTGTTGACACTGTTCAAAGAAATAGAGTGTATATTAAACAATCGTCCCTTAACTCGAGTGGGAACTGAGCTTGGTGATGTTGAAGCTTTGCCTCCATCTATGCTTTTGACAGGAAGCGTTTGTCCTGGTCTTCCTAATGATGTCTTCTTAACATCAGACAGCATGCGTTCATCTTGGCGCGCATGTCAATTTCAAGCTGACGAGTTCTGGCGAAGATGGCGGGCAGAATATCTCCCCCTTCTACAGCGTCGTCAAAAGTGGTTGGCACCTCAGCTAAATTTCAAAGTTGGTGATCTTGTTTTGCTGGTTGAAGAGAGTCCCCGTCGCAATTTGTGGCCTAAAGGAGTGGTGGAAGAGGTCCTACCAGATCGTGATGACATCGTGCGCCGCGTAAAGGTGCGAACAGCCGACCAAAAGACATTCCTGAGAGACATAAGAAAACTGTGTTTCCTCGAAAACGATATGTCAAGCGCTCCTATGGATTGTTGACTGAACTGTTTATAGGCCAGAGCGCGGCCTACCGATGAACATTAATACGAACATTTCGCTAGCGCTCCTATGGACTGTTGACTGAACTGTTTATAGGCTAGAGCGCGGCCTACCGATGAACACTAATACGAACATTTCGCTAGCGCTCCTATGGACTGTTGACTGAACTGTTTATAGGCTAGAGTGCGGCCTACCGATGAACACTAATATGAACATTTCGCTAGCGCTCCTATGGACTGTTTGCTGCACTGCGTATAGGCTTGAGCGCGGCCTATTCTACACGTAAAAACGGACTACTTGATTGAGCATTTGGGAGTCGATGGAAGTGGCCTGTGATTCCATAGACGCACAATTTCATGCGCAGTTGCAGTTACGCGCGAATTCGGTTATGTACCCGCGGTTCGTTGTTGTGATTCACAAACGTATGTATGTGTTTTCCTTGTGCCTTTCATTTCGTCATTGTAGTGTATCAGCTTGTTTTTATCATACTTTGCTTATGTACTTTGTACTCTGGATGGTGATCTGGACTTATTCCAACATCTCTATCTCATCTTCATAAATTTGAAAATTTTTCCACTCCCATGTAATATTGTTGTTCCTGAATTTTCGGGCCGGCTATGTTACGGTGAGAGATCTATTATTTCTCGGCCTTTGGGATAATTAACCACGTTTTGTTTGTAGCCAATTAGTCTTGCCGCCATTGTGTGTTTTTCTCTTTGACGATAATCCTTCCAGACGTTTTCTATTTAGTTTTCGCTGTAACAATCAATCGTAGCGGCATTGGTTTTCTCTTTTAATTGCGTACAGTGTCTGGCGGGCCACCTTACGATTGCATGTTTATATTAGTCTCAGTTTACTTGTTGGGGTGGCTGGAGTTAAGTTTTATGTTAGTGGTTTCAATTGTTGGCTAGTTAGTCCTTGAGTGCGCTACGAGTATGGTGTATTATTGCTGCCCCCACCGCAAGGACAGTTAGCGCCCCGCAGTTTATATTAGTATTAGTGCATGTTTAGACCTGATCTATCTTGCTGGATTGGCTTAACCGGTCCAGCTTGTGTATGTTAATGCAATGTTGTTTTATAGGTTACGCACACATTGCCTTCAACGCCGTTAAGCTTGTGCTAATCTTGTCGACCTGTTACTGTATATATAAAATTTAGTGTCAATAGAATTTTCATTTAAGTCCTACACTGCTGCTGTGCTGTATTGATCCTGAGATCAGCGTAGTCTACTGTTGAGGCTAAGCCGTCCCCCTTATTCGGTAGAATCGCCGTTTGAGTTATTTGGACGTTACAAGCCATTTTGCACTTTCTTACTAATTACTGGCGATATGACAAACAATAGTTTCTTGTTACAGTAAAGCCATCGTTATGAAGTTTAAAATGACAGGTACAGTGCCATTATAGTTTAGAACTATCATGAAAAGTTTTGAGTATAAGCCTGAAATACAAGGTTCAAAAAATCTAAAATAACTTTTTTTAAACAGCACTTGTAACAAACGATAACCAGAAACGCGTTTCCCTTAATTATACGGTCCAGATAATGTAAAAACATCAACACTGCTAAATTTTGTTACATGGTGTAATAGATTAAAAATAGTTTATGAAGCAAGCAATTATAAATAACAGCAAGTTTCTTTGGTTTAGTTTGGAGGATCACGCTGCTGAACGTATTATCTTGCGGTGTCCCATGTATTGATCTCGAAATAAGACAGAAAGCCTGCGCAATATTGGTGGCTATACCAAGAAACAGCTATTACATATAACGCAGAAGGCATGTCATTGTACTGTAGTGGCACAAAAGATAGATTCTGGCCTCGGAGTTTGGCAAGCAAAATTCAGGTCACACAAAATAAGCAGATTTTGTAAGTCAAGCAAAACTTAACTCCAACTGTTGTTATTGCTGTTGTTGTTGTTGTTGTTATCCGACCCTTTCCGAGGGATGGGGGCATGGCGGAAGACCATGGAGCCCTAGAAGCCAGGCAACTCCCCAAGGCCTAGACCAGAGATCGTAGAGAGACAGAGAGTCGCCAAAGGGTGAGCGGCGCAAAGAGTTTGTTGCTGGACAGTGCAAAATGAGATGAGAGGTGTCTTGGGACGAGTGTTCGCAGGCGCTGCACGAAGGATTCTCGTTTCTGTCAATCCTGAAGAGACAAGAGCTTAACAGAAGGCTGTCTCCGTTGCAGCGTAGATGAGAGAGAACACAACGAGCGTGACGAAGGAGCACAAGTTTCTCGGTGGAAATTGAGGGAATCTGTGTGCCGAAGAATTTAGATGAGACAATACGCCTTTAGTCCGAGAAAAGAGAAAAGTGGATCCAAGAGATAATAGGAGAGAGACTACAAGGGAATGCGCAGGGCGCAAGTAGTGCTCCCCGTCTGGCCAGCTCATCAGCCGCGTCGTTCTTCGGGAGAAACAAGTGTCCGGGGACCCATTGTAGCCTGATAGAACAGGAGAGAGAAAGCAGTTCCTGCCAGAGAGATTGAGGCAAAAGAAAAGATGAAGGAGAGAATAGGGTGGTGAGGAAAGAGCGAGACTCAGATAGGAGGAGAAGACAAGAGAAATGGCAGACTTGTTGGTGCTGCCGAGACCAACCAGCAAAGAGCTTGCAGAATGGCGCAGGTTTCAGCAGAGAAACTTGAGCACACTGGGTCTGCTGAAATGGAAAAAGTGGCTTTGATGCCACAGAGAGAGCAGTTGACAAGTACGCCAGAGCCACTTTTACCAAAAGGAAAAGGAACAGAGGCGTCAGTCCAAAGCACCAGATTGTGAGGGGGAGAGTCAAGGTGAGCGAGAGCCACACCATGGTGAGAAAGAGGGAGATCATAGCAAGAGCATGAACAACTGAACTGAACTCCAACTGCTCGCACTCGTAACTCTTCAACTTCTGACTATTCTCACCACTTAGTATTCGGTTTGCATCAGGAAAATATCTAACCAAACTTTCCTCAAATATATTCAATTACATTGTCTTCCTAGGGCAGTGGTTCTCAAACTTTTTGCGATGCGACGCATTAAAAAAAGCTTGCGAGACTGCGACGCACCAGACAGCATCCTACAGTTTAGTTTGCCGTACTGCGAGATAAATGTGACCCATAATCTACATAAATAACTGTCCCTATGCTTCCGAAATTTTGAACTGGTCTGTCATCTTCAATCGTAAAATTACGCTCTTCTCAGTTTGTAACTCATCTTTCCTGTTTTCGTCCAACATACAACTGAATGCTTTATTCTTTATATATTTTTTGCCAAATAAGTTAAACTTCTGCAATTTGATTCTTGAATAACAAGTCAACCGTTGCAACAGTGTATTTAAAACACTATTGTGAAAATGTCAGAAGAAAGTAAGAAAGGAATCTACGATCAGAGTTCTTTCGACGCAATAAAACCTAGACTCAATGGCACAAAATGAAAATATTCCGCGACGCCTTTGGAAAATTGAAACGACGCACCGGGGCGTCGCGACGCACAGTTTGAGAACCACTGTTCTAGGGTATACAGTTGGCTATGTATTCTCAAAAATTTCTGATATAAATTTCCCAAACAATAGCCTACTCGTTGCCCAAAAATGTCACATAAAACTATTTGATGAACCAGTACTCTAAATTTAGTGCTGCATCTATGAAATTTTTGATAAATGTGTCCCAAACTTTATTTATGAATATTTCATTACAAAATATGAATTGCATCTACATAAATTCGTTACAGGAATTGACCAAATTTAACTCACTTTGTATTCTCCTCCTCTGACGTTAGCGATGTAGATGACGATGTTGGTGTAACTCCTCAGAATGTAGACATTGTACGAAGCGCATCTGTTGTTAGGATCCCATTTAACTGTGAAGCCACGTCTGCTCACCCCGCCCCAGGGTATTACGCAATCAATGGGGGGTAATGCTGAAAAATATATAACGCGAAGTTGTTGACAGGAACTTCTTTAGAAATATTATATGTGGAGCGTGAACACATTGTTGAAATGTTATTTAAGGAGAAAGTACTCACCAATTGACTCAATTTGTCATTTTAAATCGTTTTTTTATAAATATGAAATTCTAAGGTATTTTGTTGATCAATACTTTTGTTTTCTAATTAAACTAAATTGAAGACTCATTTTTTTTTAAATTCATGAATTAATAGTGTTGCATAAGCTTTGTTTAGGAATCGGTTTTGAAGTGAAAAGCTTGTAACAATAAAAAGACAAACTTTTAAAAAAGAATAGATTATACGTAAACATTTACATATATAAAGCTTTCACAGTTTCAGGTAAGAGTGAATATAGGCCACAGAAGAGACGAAACCGATTGACATTTTTGTTGCATTGTTGGACAGGTGGCCAAAATTTTTTACTGACAAATTGACTCGCCCCATGACCTGTAAATATTCACCCGAAATTTTGGTATTTTGTTCGGCGAATCACCAGCAAACCGGTGGATCGATTGAAAAACCGCATAAAAAATTATTTATTTTTCTATGATCTGGTAAGAAAAATATTCATTTCTTAATGAGAAATTTTAGCTGCCACATTATGAAGTCTGTACCACTGGTATAATTAGTGACGCAACCAATCAAAACATTACATTATGACGCAACAACTTGAATGGGTTTGATCACAATTAGCTAATATAGTTTGAAAATTGCAGTATCCTGTAGCAAAGCAATAAAGTTCCAAGCAAAAGAAGACACAAACACGAAAATTCGTAAAAGAATTTTATGAACTGTGAGAATAACTTTTGATTCTCATTGAAGAAAAAGTTTTCGATTGGTGATGGCCGGCCAGCTAGCTGCCTCTTAACGATCTCAAACCGACCCCGTCGGTAATCTGGCTTCAGTCGACCAGATTAAATTCCATCTCTGATCTATAGTTTTGCGTGGCGTGCAGCATGATTAAATGTAACGGCCTTGCTTTACAATTTCTCTGTTTTGTTCAACATACTTACTGATATTTGGTACAAAACGCTTCCTAAAGATGAAAATCGCTATACAATTTATATGTTTTGTACAACATACATACTTCCTAAAGTTGCAATTTATCAGTCATTGCAAACCACAATCTCTCAATCATGGTCGCATTAATACGACTTAACAGCTTTTCAAAAACTTCGGGCGTCAAACTATAAATTTTCACCGATCAATCCACAATTCGGCAACTTTGCTTACAAGCTTGATCATGGTATTCACATATGACCTGGATATTTTGCTTTCATATTTACCTGGTCTTTCGCCGTAGCTGAGCGTCAGTATTCCAGCAAACGTTACCAGTGCAATCTGCCGTAAATGCGTCATCATTTGATATTATACAACACTGAATGTTCAGCGCATGATGTGTCAGGTTTATATAGCCCGAAATCATCTTTTTTCAACAACATTCTTTAAAGCACGAAGCCAGACAAATTTAACTTCTAAGCTTGATGCGAAAATGTACAAAACTTATAATTTGAGTAGCTACGAACAGGGTTGCCAGATTGGCCTTTTTACGGCCAAAAACCAAAAATTTGGCTTCTTTTCAAAGCCTTTGGCTACCGAATTTTTGTTTGGCCTTTTGGCCTTTTTTTGGCTTTTTTTAGTCTAACCGCTAGTACTGGTGCAGAATTGATATTTTAGCTAAGGTCTAGTTTGCAGCCACACCAGTTACGATCTTGATTAATGAATCGTATCCTCTCACCAATTGCGCAGTGTGTATTTGGCTTGTTTCGTCATAGGAAAGACTATGTATTAACGATTTTCATTAAACCATATCACTGGATCCGCGCTAGTGTAGCCAGATTGGCTATTTTTCACCAAAAATAGGCTAATTTCAAGAATACTTGGTGGGTTGCAAGCTTGTTTTCGGCAGCTGGCAGATGTTCGAAATGAAAATTATTCATTTCTTGGAAATGCAAACGGATATAAAGCTGTAAAAATTTCTGTCTTGTCTTATTTTTAGCATGGATCATTTAGCAATTTGGTACCGTTATTACAATTGCAAACAGAATCCTTATTTTTTAATTTGTTTGTTTTTATTCATAAAATTTTCTTAACTTGGCTACCCTGGCAGGTTTTAATGTAACTTTTGGTAATAAAGATTTTAAAACCTGAAAAACTAACGCGCCTGTGGCAGTAGAGTCAGTGGACCAGTAGGCTATAATCTGTAACCAGTTGAATGAGTTGGATCGATTTCACACAAGCAGGGCTAGCATTCTCCACATCATAGTTTGTGTAACAGACTGTATACGTAATTTGCGAGGAAACAGAAAAATCTTGTCAAATGAAATTTTGGAGTCAAGTTTGTGGCAGAACGTGAAAAGTTTGTTCAAGATCATGGCTTGGAAAGATCTCGTGATATTGTTACAATAAAGACTACTTATGAGCAAATGATGCTGGTAGCTGTAGAACAAATAAAAAAGAGATTGCCCTCTACAAAAAAACATGTTTGAAAATCTGACAACAATAAGTCCCAAGATTATTCTAAGCCAAATAAGCAGATGTTCATTTATTGGTTTATCATTTTTGAAGTTATTTGCTGACAAATTGACTCTGTTAGAAGGTCAACACCGAAAGTTCATTCTTGTCGATTGTAAAAATGAGAAAATTTTTAAAGCAGAAGGAATTCCAGTCTATGACCCTAAAAAATTTTTGGTTTCGATTCTGCATCATCCCTTTTCAAGGATTTGGCTCAATATGCTCTAACTTGTCTTTTTACTCCGATCAGTAACGCAGTGGTTGAAAGAATCTTTTTCTTACAGCTGTAAAGACGAAACCAAGAAATAGAATGGAAACGGAGCTCTTAGAAGCTATTATCAGAATTAGAACAGACATGTTGCTGAAGGGCAACTGTTGCAAAGATTTGTTTGTATCGAAGAACATGTTGCTCCGATTCATGGCTGATGTTGTCTACAAACAGACAACCAGCAGCAGCATAGAAGATGCAATGCAACTTCTTTATTAAAACTTTGTTTTTTGGGTGTAAACTTTGCAGTAATTTTTTGTTTTGTGCTGCTTGTACAGTTTTTCAACTTTTGCCCTTTTTTTGCTCATATTTGGCATGTTTTTTGGGCTAGTTTGGCGTTTTCAAATTTTTGGGTCTGGTCACCCTGGCTACGAAGCCAGTCATTGCGCAAGAGATATACCGTGATCTATTAGCCAAGGCTGCACTAGTGCGCAACCTGTAGCATTGGGTGATGAATTGCGCGGTCGTGCTCATGTATCATAAATTAGATTTAATGTTGACATCGAAAATAAATTAAAAAAGGCCTTCAGCCTTGCAAAGACAAAACTGACCTCAATTTTAAGATAGAATTCGATCAAGATCAGAAAAGTTTGCATACAGAAAGTGGAGTTGATCTTCAAAGGAAAAAGATGCGTCCTCCTACTCATACAGAAAATAACCAATTAGCAAGATCAAAAAGTTTTGAATTCACAAAAATGATCACTAAAAATATTTTTCATTTTCAGGCGAAGAGATGGCGTACTCAAGATCACTCACTCTTGGTCATGGAATGAAATAAAGTCTACAAAGCAGCCTGAAACACCGAAATATGTGAGTGCCCCGTTGCAAGGCTTTGATAGGCGTTTATAATGTGTTGGTGGGCTTGAAAATATTTATCTTGCGGTCTCAAACTCGTGCATCGTTTGAAAACTATTGTTTCAATTTTGTTTGTCTCCGTATTTCTATGATTTTAATTGCTGATATTTGGCGGCAGCGGCTGTGAGTTTAATTCCTACGATGGTCGGGTTATCATTCCTATAGAAAAATGAAGGTAGGGAATTAATTAAAGGGCTATAAATGGACGGGTATCAGAGTCCGTGGTTAGAAAGAATTCTTGACAGCAAGATAAAAGTCTTCATGTTTAAAAAACAGGACACATCGGAAAAATATTGGGCGCGGCTACCAACTGAGCCATTATATGTTAGAGTATTTCCTGTCAGTCGTCTCACGAGTTTCAAACCTAGTTTCTCTTGTTTTTAGTTTTATTGCTCATTCCTTATTTTTACTATTTTAGATTTCTTCTCGCAAACCTTATCGTTAATTAATCGATTTTATAAATTCCGTTTAATTTTTTTCTGGCCTAGTTTTTCGCCCTTGGCAACTTTTGTTTTTAAACCATTGTTATCTCACAAATATAGCTGACCGCTTCGCATCTGTTAATTAGTTTGGAAATGAGTTTACCACTGTTACATTCACTTCGTAAACCTTTGCTTTTTGAACGCTTTGGTACAATGTTTGATGGTTGTTTCGATCTGATTTCGGATCACGCTACAGTAGGTGAGTGCTTCGATGACTTTACTTTTATGTACTTGTGTTTATCTTTTTCACAGAAAACCGTACCACGCCTTATTCTACATGTATTAAGTTAAACTATTTATCGACTTTATGATTGTTCCAGCACCGTAATTACGTCACCTTTCTTTTACCTTTTTTCCTCTTGCCACACATCTTGCTAATTAACCGCGACACAGTAGAAACTTAACTATTATTGAGCACCGATGGAATTAAAAATTTTACTGCTTAGGATTATGACGTAGTTAGCCCTCGATTAGTTTATACCGCTTTTACTATCGCGTATTTGCTCTAAAGTTTGTAACTTTCGCTCCCGCGCCGGTATGATTACCTGCGCGCGCGATAAAGGCGTTCGCTCCCGCGACGTTGTATTTACCGGCAATAAAAGAAATGGCGGACATGCGCGCAATTGTTTGCGTACGTCTTGTTCAAGCAAAAACGCTTTATATATGAACCTTTCTAACATTCTGCTTGTGGTTTGTAATTGAATTTTTTTGTTTGCTTCGCTCTCGGGATGGCGAATATACCGGCAAAAAATTTTTTGATGGAAACTCTTTTTACGTGCACGCCAATGTTACAAAATGGCGGACGGGAGCGAAAGTGTTAAAGAAATTTATGCTGAATTAGTGGATTCTTTTTACAAGCTTTGAAAGTACAGCACGAAGGTTCCTCTGAGACTCTATATTCTTAACATAAAGAAAACTAATCGAGGTATACCTATCTATGAATTATCAAAGAAATTAAGCTTCTACCTTCAACAATCGAAAATATCGAAGAAGTTTGGATTATCTGCTTAACCTGGAGCTTGCGGCGACTGTCAGACGTATATCTCTTGGAACTGAAGTCATTGTACTCAGTAATTTCTATCTGACAACTCGCGCTTGCATCTTCAGCCACTTCAAGAAGAACTGCTTCAATTATTCGCCATCATCTCTGGTGACGTGTCTTTTTACACTTCCTGATCATTACTACTGGTTCTGCAAATTTTTTTTAAAATATGTTTTCAAATATCCTTTTTTTAAATAAATTTGTTTTAATTAGTATACCCTTTGTTGCGAACAGTTCAATTATATCTTGTCTATGTTTCCCGCCTTGCGCTGTAGCGAAGTTTGCCGTTGCGCATGTCTCTCAGATCATAAGGTTTGAAATCAGTTATTGCATTTTATTTTTCGAATTTCAGATTTCAATAAATATCGGCTTTTTATATTCATTAGATAAAAAAAATTATTAAAAGTGTATACGGTTCTGAACAATCTAATTTCTTTCAATATCCTGGTAATAAAATTACAAGTGTTGAGGACAACTGTCCACCTACTTTATTACTTAGCAATAAACCACTGATGCTGTAGCATGTAAAATTTGTAGGAATGCCATTTATTAGCCTTTAAAATAAGCGTGATACTCGGTTGACTGACCCCAATTTCAGCAGCAAATTTTTGTGAAGACTCTATGTTATTTCTATGAGACTGTAACGATTGTGTTTTCAACGGTTGATGTACGTGGTCTACCACTTCTTAGATCTTCGGCACATCCAGTTTCTCAAAATTTACAATAGCTTTTGCTACGGTATCGTGGGTTATGTTGGTTCCATGCTTTCTGTCTAATTCTGCTGCAATGTTGCTACTACTTCCAGATATGATTATCATTATGATCTCAATTCGTTGTTCTTTAGCCAAAGACATCTTAAGGGTATGTAAATATAAATCTTAAGATGGAAAAAATAACTAGTTATGATTAAACAAGATGGTTTATGTATTATCTTTTCAAGAAATGTAATTAAGAAATTATATCCCAATGAATGGCGACTTTTAAAACCCCCATTAGCTCAGTATTTTCTTTTTTGAATCACTGCATTAGGCTCACTATTTATGACTTTTCATTATTGCACGCCTATTTGTATGATCTATAATTTCTGGGGGCGCGTACGTTGCTTGGCCTCTGGCATTAAGCGCGGATTAGTGAAGAGCAAACTAGGTCGGGTACGCTTCGATGACATGCCAACTCGATGCCAAAAAGATAACCCTAATCCTAACCCAAAATTATTGCAATAGTATTATATAAAAATAAGCCTGGCATCGAGTTGGCCTGGCATCGAGTCGGCGACATTGAGTTGGGCCATTTCTGAGGAAACTGGCCCGAAGTCGAGCACTAAACACTTAAGTTATTTCACTAGGTTTAGTCATGGTTTCAAAGTATAATCTACTGACAAGGATCAGGTGCTAAAGATGCGATTTGTGATTCCTGCTAGATTTCACACGAGAAATCGTCGGTTTGTTGAACTTGATTAATATGTCTTAAGAGTTTGAGATTAGTCAGGCTTGTGACACAACTGTACAAAAAGGTCACTAAAGCATTTGTTTCAACCAACCAGTATGTTAACACTGTAATGTATCGTTGTTAGGGCTGTAAAAATTCCTCGATTGAAGGAATCAATTCCAGTTACAGTTACTTATTTCAAAAAGTAACGTAATTCTAATCACAATTCCTTCTTCTAAAAAGAAATTAATTCCAATTATAATATTACATCTTAGGAAAAAAGGAACGTCAGATTACAAATTCCTTTACAAATATCATCGCTTGTTGTAATCGATAAAATTCTATTTTTCCTAAGATGTAATATTAATTGGCTCTTTCCCAAGCTTAAACATGGTTTTGAAACAGTTTCTGTTTAGTTGTTAAACAATAAATCGACAATGTGATTATGTCATTGCAACTGGCATTTCTACCTGCATACTTTTTTCATAGTTATAGGTAGGGCCTGCACAACTGAAAGCAGGTAACCAATATCGGGCCAACAAAATCGGGTCGTACTAAAGAGAAGTTAATTCAAATTTGCTCTGTCGCGCACCTCCAATTGGAAGGTAAGCATCAATAAACAAACTATAGTTTCACACTTGATCAAACAAACGATTTATTACACTTGGTCAGTAAGCACGCTTCAAAATGTTTATCTGACATGCATATTCTTTGAGGTCTCAAAATCAATCCCCCAGAGCTGAACATACGCTCACATGCCGCGCTCGAAGGAAGGGGAATATTCAGTTCTATTGCCGAATTTCTTAATGGAGAACATCGTCCCTTGTAAATAGTAAAGTCTTCCGATTCAGATGACAAATAAACATCAAGTGCATGCTTTGTAACTCCTCGGTTTTCTTTTAAAAAATCGATTTGGTGATTCTTCTTCAGGAGTTTCCGAGTTTTTGTCGTGCGAGAGAACATTATCTTCCTTTAATTGATCTTTGATGTAGTTGATACCTAAAAACAAATTTTATAATGCTGCACTTGTGTTGCTTTCAAAGTCATATTGTAAAGTGAAGATGAGAATTTCTTCTATTATTGAATCGCTTTTACCACAAAATGTTAAATGGATAATCACAACAAAATTTATTGGAGATTACTATTTGCTAAATAGGCTAACCAATAAGAGCTAAGGTGAATTAATCAGCTGTTGGACGCACCCACCTTAAAAATAATGAAAATAGTAACAAGTTTTTACGATCAATCAACAGATACTTAAGTAAAAAAAATTATTTTACGTCAATAGTTGTACCAGACATTATAGTGAGCTAAAAAATTGTAATTTAGAAAAAAATGTTTACGATTTACCTTTCTGCAATTGGAAATTGTCTTCTGTCCAAGTACGAGGTGCATTCAATAAGTTTCCAGACTTTTTTGGTATGGACACTTTTATTAAAGGAAGAACAATAGATGAAGCAATCACTTTCTCGTTACCCATAATATTGCCAAACCTCTTGTGTATTCCGTCAATTATAGTATCAATTAACGGAATGAAAGCCAGCCTTTCACTTTCTTTCAATTTTCTTTTTCTTGGACTCGGTCAAATATACTATGGTAGGTAGCAAACTGCCCATAAATGTGTCAACTTCACTTGTAATATGTCCAGGGTGGTGGCAAGAGGTTTTATTATACTTTCGTATAAAGCAAGAAATTCAAACTCGGAGTCTCAAAACCTGCAATTACAAGAAAATAATATTTTACAATGTTGCAATTTTTTTTTTAAATCTTGTGCAAAATTTCAAATAGATTATTGCAAGAGAATTCCTAGCGGTACATTTGAATTGATAATGCATTGATAAATGCTGCTACGGAATCAACGCCGTTTGGTAAAAGCCAGTTGAGAATAAAAACATAATTGAGATACTAGGACTTGTAGCGCAGTTTAATGAAAAGGTATTGATTGCAACAATAATGGTAAGGCCTTAAGCATCAACTTAAACGCAAAACCATCCTGGCTCTAGTGGACCCTTTAATTAACTGATACCTGAACACACACTGCAGTGGTAGACATATGAGTAATAAAGTCGGTATGAACAACATGCCTGGGTAAGTCCAGCCGTTGACAGATATTGCACAATGCTTGAAATCCTTTTGTATGTAGTTCAATTATCTTGTTTAAGCGTCGCACTGCATCATACACAGAATTTCATGGCGTGGAAGAAGGACGTTTAGTTTGCAACGAGCTTTCGTTTTCCACGACTTCAGCTGCAAGAACACTTCTGTTTGTTTTATTCCATAAAGCTTGACATTTGGCAAAAGTCCCTCGGCTATCTTTTTTATATTGATGGTTTTGCTCTGCAACAGCGGCGTCAGTTGCGCAAATAAAGTTTGATAAGTGTGCAGCACATTTGTGATGGGGTGGCAGTTGCGAGTTGAGATCTGTTGATAAAATGTCACTAGCATCAATTGCGCACACATCCAGATCATTTTCAGATGGAGCTAATGCGCTAAACGCTTTTACAAAATTGGAGCCACTGTCAGTGGTGGTTTTAATTACTTTCATTTTTATGCCATATTCGCAGTACACATCTTGAAGTTGGTCAGCTAGCAGATCGTAAGTATGGCTTGCCGTTGATCGTCGACATGCTAAGGCAGCAATTCTTCTTTTAAAATTATCGTAGCACAACCAGTGGACAGTAACATCCAAATAACAGCGCCGATGAGCAGTCCAACAATCAGCTGTTGTTGCTACGAATTCAACGGAAGCCATCGCACTTTTAACAGTTGCTTTTGAAGACTCATGCTTCTTCTCCAAGGTTTTAACAATAGAATAGCGAGAAGGAATTGCCACTTTGGGTTGGCAAGTAGTGATAAATTCTTTTAAAAATGCTTGCTCAACAAATGAAAATGGTAGCGTTGATTCCGTCACCATGTTTAACACCAGCCCAGCAAGTTCACTCTCCGTAATTGAAATGCGGTTGCCCCTTGGTTTTGACCACGGTAGTTTCGCCTGCTTCATCGTTTGTTGTGATGACGGAGCGGGTCGTTTCAGTGCTTGAGTGGCAGTTAACCATTAAATTCCTCCAAATTTCCCGGGTGAATGCGCTGCAAATGAAAAAAAGCTAATATAGTCGTAGTAGGTTACAAACGTTTATCACATAAATTACATTGACCCCAAGGTGACCCCAAGAACAGTTGGAGTTGAGTTGAAACGGAGGCGGGAGCCGAGTAAGGGGAGGTTGGGCTGGAGGTTAGCTTGGTGGAGATCCTCTGAGAAGAAGGAGGCCTCACATTTGATCAAATTGAGAGGAAGACACCAGTACTCAGACCAGCGCTCCAATGGGAACAGAGTTCCTTGCGTGGTCTCCACTGCTGTGGGGACCGAGAGGAAGGAGAACCAAATGGCCAGATTGTCAGCGTAAAGAGAGCGGCTGACGAAAGAAGGCAGAGAAGCCGAAAGATCATTGATGAAGAGAGAGAAAAGTACAGGGCAAAGAACGGATCCTTGCGGAACACCTTGACGGACTCGACAGGAACCACTTTTGTGATTTTGAAAAACCACGCAAGCGCACCTGTCAGAAAGGAAAGAATGAGTCTAACGAGCAAAGCAAGGAAGGAGGCCAGCCGAAATCAGTTTGTGGAAAAGGGCGGGATGCCAGACAGAGTCAAAAGCTTTAGAGAAATCGATAGTAAAGAGAATTGTCCGAGAGCCCGGCTTGAATTTGTTAAACCCCTTGGCGATGACTGACGAGGCGCGTCGAAAAGCGAAGATGTAAATCTGGCGATCTTCATCACTTCTGTGAGCGCCAGCGAAAGCCTTGCGTCTTTCACTAACCGCACTTTCCACCTCAGCAGACCACCAGGCTTTTTTAGGAGGGCGTTTGATGCGACCGAAAGGAATGGAAAATTTGAACCAGATCAATTCGTTCTTTCAACAATTTATTATTCAAATTTAACGTTTCGCTCTCCTTAGCTACCGGGGAGCTTCTTCAGAAAACGGTAGCTGTTAATAATGGAAAATTTGGCCGCATTCAGTACCAGAGAGGTAAAAAGAGCAGCAGCAGAGGAAAGAGAAAAAGACGAGTATTCCTCTGCAGAGGAACAGTGAGAGTCAAAGTAATAGGCAAACCCATCCCAGCGAGCTTTCTGAAAATCGAAGGAAGGGGGACGCTTGTTAAGAGGAACAGAAGGCAGGAGAATTGAAGGCAAGAGAGAGAGGGACAGACAGAAGAATTGGTAGGTGGTCAGAACCCAAGTCCTGAAGCACCTCCCAGGAGCAAGAAAGGAGCGAGAAAAGGAGATGTCAGGAGAGGAGCGACTTCCAGAGAAGCGATGGAGAAGCGTGGGTGTATCAGGGTCATTGAGGGGGAGGAGGTCAGAGTAGATGACCCAGTCGAATACTTGTATGCCTACCGTGTATGCCTTAAAACACCACATTTAGTGTCTAATCATCGAAAGGTTTTTCTGTGCCTAATTACCTTTTGTGTGATCAATCTCATGTGAGGATATCAGTTTTAGTTTATATTTGCACGATTAGCTCTAACACAAATGGAACCTGGTTTAAAAGTGAACGATGCGTAAGTCTTGTGCTGTGTGTCGGATTGTTTCGTATACAGTCCTATGTAGGATATAGGGCTAGCCAGGTGCCACGTTAAGTATCTCACACTTGGCATGAGTCCCATTGATTACAATATGTCTTTATTGTCCGTATCTGAGGGATGCTGTCGCCTATTTCGCTATACAAACGTTGTTCGGATCGTGACTCTTCATAAAAACTAAAAATAATAATAATAATAATATATATATATAAAATAAATCTACTCAATCTCCCAACGGCTGCCGTTTCTGCTTTTGTGGCGTCATTAGCGGAGCACAGAGCGTTCTGGCACGCACTACCAACCGAGAGGTTAATATGTGCCAGAAAAATCGTTTCGTTTGTGGTACGTAACGATTTCTCCACACCGCATCGCAAAGAGCTCAAACTGCGCAAGCAGTGAGCAACGCATAGTTGCAGTGCGATACGATGCTGCCAGATAGAGAGCTCAATCTGCACTGCACCGAGGCCCAATACAGATAGCATAATACTCAATCTCCGAACGGCTGCCGTTTCTGCCTTTATGGCATCATCAGTGGAGCACAGAGCGTTCTGGCATGCACTACCAACCGAGAGGTTAATATGTGCCAGAAAAATCGTTTCGTTTGTGGTACGTAACGATTTCTTCACACCGCATCGCAAAGAGCTCAAACTGCGCAAGCAGTAAGCAATGCATATATATAACAAATTAATATATAATAAACTAATTAAGAAATTAATAAAATAAATCTATACATATAACAAATTTATTTATCTATATATAAATATATATCTACGTAGTTGGTCGATTTGGCAGTAGAGAGCTCAATGATAGAATCAGAGCAATAAAATAAAATAAAATAATATAATAATTATACATATATATCTTTAGAACTACCTCTTGACGAGCCGCCTTAGGCGAAACAGACTGTAGAGGTGTTTTTAACTTGAATAAATTTCATTTTATTTTATTGCTCTGATTCAATCATTAAGCTCTCTACTGTCAAATCGACCGACTACGTATACATATATATACTGTATATATAATAATTAATTTTTCGCATGTAACCGTAAGTAATGCCATGTTAAAGAATTTTCTGTAATTTAAACAAAACATTAAAAGTACTGCAGTGTTTTTAAATTTACTACGCTGTGAAGAGACATGTTATAAATAGGGCCGGTAAAAGTCATTAAAATCATATTAAAGTCATTTGAATATTAAAAATACTTGCTGTTGGTCAGCCTGTGGTAAAACATTAACAGCCATGGGTACTTTTCAAACTAAGAGATATGACTCTTACTACTTAGTAGCTAGTAGCGACCAGTAGTTCTTTCAAACAGAAATTGTGCAGACGGACGTAAACACTATTGCACACTTTATGTTTACAAATTTAATATGTATTGAATATCTGTAGCGATTTTTCAATGAAGCACTATTGTTTTGTTTGTTTGTTTGTTTTTCGAGTGAGTTGTTGCTCAAAATGGGCCTGCATTCAAAAACCTACATACGAGTTGTAGGTTGCGGAGATCAGCATAAACTTGATGCACTAAAAATAAAGTAATTTATTGTCATATATTTAAAAATACAAAAATATCTCTTTAATTTTAGGTCATAAAAACGACCCTAATTATTATCTTGCATTTCACCGTCATCAACGCAATTTAAATCTCAGTGGTTAAGTTTTATTTCTTTTTATTTTTCACCGACTAAATTCATTCTACACCAATCAACAGCCGCCTCAACGTGGTGGTGCGGTCCCCGACCCCGTTTGAGTTGGGTCGAAATGGCTGTCGGCCTTCCCGAAGGTCCCAGTTACCCCAGGCACTCCCCTTCATTTTTTCGCTATACTGCTTCCTGAACGACCGCAGTAAAGCAGCACACAGCTTTTTCAAAATTGGTTGCCTGTTTTCTCTTTTTCTCTTCTTCTGCCCTTCTCTTTCCCTTCTTCGTCTCCTCATTGTTCTCCTTCTCTTGATGAGCGGTATCGCTCATCCCAAGCCTGGCCCCATCTTTCCTTGCTCAATGGGCGCTGGAAATGTGACCTGGCGGGGCAGGTCAGTGCAATGCTTCACCTGCTCCAAGTGGGTCTATCTAAGGTGCTCACAATTTTCCTTATCCAAATTTAGAGCTCTTGGCAGCTCTCACTCCTGGAGCTGCCCCCCTGCCGTAACACTGTGGCTTCCTCCTCGGACTCCTCCGACATGTACATCTCCACTGTACAATCTAGCCTTTCGGCTGCTAATGATGCACTCCCGCCCCACCCTCATCTTCAAACTCTTATCCCCCATCTGCCCATTATACATCTTCTCCCTCTGCCCCCTCACCACCGTCCCCTGCTCCTGGCTGTCCTTCTGCGTCTACTGCTTCCTCTCTCCCTGACTCTCTCTCAGGGTTCTTCAATGGAATGCTGGAGGTTTTTGAGCCAGGAGCACTGAACTACTTCACTTTCTCTCGTCCCACCCTGGCGACCTTATCTGCATCCAGGAATCCAATCTTAACTCATCTTCCTCTTTCCGGATTCCTGGATTCTCTGCTCTGCGTTCTGATTGCACCCACTCCCGCTCTGGCATTCTCTCTCGTGATGCCACGCACGCTAGCGGCGGCGTCATCATTATCGTCAGGCAGAGCTTATCTTTTTCTGAACTTTCTACCTCCTCTCTTTCTTTGCTTGATTCCTACTCTGATTATGTAGGGGTCAACATCTCTGTAAACAACTCCTCCTCGCTCTTATTTCTTAATGCGTACGCCCCCTATTCGCTCCTCCCCGACGCATGGCAGAACCGACTTCTTTTCTCCCTCCATTCTTCCCTCCTCCAGGATTCTCTTCATTCTGGGGGACTTCAATTGCCATCACCCCCTCTGGGACTCCAGAAGTTCTCGCGACCCCCACGGGAAAGAAGTATTCGACTGGGTCATCTACTCTGACCTCCTCCCCCTCAATGACCCTGATACACCCACGCTTCTCCATCGCTCCTTTGGCAGTCGCTCCTCTCCTGACATGTCTTTTTCTCGCTCCTTTCTTGCTCCTGGGAGGTGCTTCAGGACTTGGGTTCTGACCACCTACCAATTCTTCTGTCTGTCCCTCTCTCTCTTGCCTTCAATTCTCCTGCCTTCTGTTCCTCTTAACAAGCGTCCCCCTTCCTTCAATTTTCAGAAAGCTCGCTGGGATGGGTTTGCCTATTACTTTGACTCTCACTGTTCCTCTGCAGAGGAATACTCGTTAAAAATAACTGTAGAGAGATTAGTATTAATACATAAGAGTTGTTTCTACAGTGATCTCTTCATGTTCGACTCTGTCACCATTTACCAGCAGCGGCAACACTCCAGGCATCTATTTTTCTCCAGCGAAAAGGATTGCGGCTGTTGAGAGTAAAAGCGCTTTTGCTCCCGTTGTTTTTTCCCACAATACCGGTTCGATATTGATGCAAGGGAAGGTTGAGAACAGCGGCATTCATATTCATAGGCTGATTGCCACCATAAAAATAGCCACTGTACAAGTTGAGACAAATATTCAATCAACTTATAACACAAAATCTTTCACACTTCTTTTTAATGTCAAAGCCCCAACAAAAACTCTAAATGTCAAATTTGTTGTGTCTTTTGCTCGCGCATACGTAATACACGCCCACCAAGAACCTCTATGCGACCCGTCAGGCTCTCAATACAAGTTAACCTTCAAAAAAATCATAAAAAGTCATTAAATGGAAAATTAAACCAAAACTCTTTGAGAAATGATCTTCTTCTTGATCAAAATGAGCAAAATAATCTGTTGAAAAGAGTTGATTTTGAAAAAATATGTCTTCATGTCTGTTTCTAGACCTTAAGTTTAAGAACCTTGACATGAGACGCGCGAAAAAATATTTGCTGAATATGGCCTTTTTGTTGTTTTTAGTTGCCCAGGCCAGGTCTTTGGTCTGACTTTGAACTGAACTGCACGCCTGTTACAGACACTTCTGGCCTGATGTCCCGTCTAATGCTGTCTTCTAGAATCACACGTACCACAGATTCCACACAGAGATTATAATTGAAATAAATGTAAATATTGTTACAACATCTGGCAACATCTAATGCTTTAAATCCGTAGTTTCGCGTAGCCAATCTGTGATTTGAACCCGCGTTGTGTCGTTGTTATGTGTGTTTCACTTGAGGTATCGTTTTTATTGATTAGTGGTTAAATTTGGCAAAGTTGACCCTAGAGCGACGCTGCGAAAACTGCCTTCTTATCACATCTTACATCATTCTCAAGTAGACACGTAGCAGAAAGGATTACGTTGTTTTGTAAACCTGCACGTTTGAGCAAAAATGAAGCTGTCAAAACAAGCTTGTAAGAAACCAAGTAGATAAATTGGATAAATTCTTCTTTTGTGATCGTCTTTGTGGAGCTGTAGTAAAGAAGGTACTTAGGGGTTAAACAAGCTTAAAACCGCTACAACGCTACACCGCTGCATCGCTACACCGCTACAATGCTACAACGTCGCCAACCACCAACAACACCACCACCATCCAATCTTGTTTTTCTGTCAATTGTAAAATCTTAACTTAAGTTTTAGTTCTTTATCGTCAATATAAATTTTTCAAAAAATTAGTGCACGAAAGTTTAGGCGTCAAAACAAAGGAAGTTCAAGAAGGGGCGCGTTTCATCTATTTCGTTAAACAGTTTTACAACAATCTGTCTCGGGTTCGGAGACTACCCCAAGGGTCTCTGTTGCACGAACCCGTTACAATAAATTTAACGCGAAGGATTTACGAAGTTGCTTGTAGATTGAAGAATTTAGACTAAGATACGATGCGGAACGATGCAGTACGGTTTTCTGTAAAATAATTAACACACATAACTCAACTACACAGACAAAAATTCACTGAAGCACTCACCTACTATCAGTGACGGATTAAGACTTTTATGGGCCTGGGGCTCTATGATAATCAGAGGTCTATTTTTCATTTTATTTGTTATACTAAAAACTGACCACAATTGAAACGAAAAACAAATACATAAACAAAGTATTTACTTGGTGTGCACACGTTCAAATGACAAATTTTCTGGATTTAGACAATGCAAAGCTCTTAATAATGTCATCGGTGTCTATTTTTTCCAAAAGTTCGTTTTCAGTGCAGAGTAGAGCTAAGGAATTCAACCTTTTCTGATCCACAGACGAACGCAGTTGATTCTTTACTTTTTTTAGAACTGAAAATGAGCGCTCGCCCGAGCAATTAGAAATCATCAGACAAAAGTACAGCCTGAAAACAACAGATATGTTAGGAAATGCATGCATGAATTCATTTTCATTTATGAACCTAAACATCTGAATTTCTTTGCATTTGCTGTTAAAATGCTGTTGTTTTATCGGTGTAGAGAAATGAATCATTTCCTCGGGCAATGACTCCTCCAGATCATCTGGATAACATTGAAATAACGTTTTTTGCACTTGCTTCAATTTTGCAGTTAGACATGGTGTTCAATTCCATCAGAAACGAAAATTTTCTTTGAAGATGATCGTAAGCTTGTATTTGGGTTTTCATAGACGAAAGAATTTGGTCAATCATCGGCAAATACGAGTCTACTTCGAATCTGCTCGATGGATCAAGTGATGTATCTTCAGATTCACCTTCGCTATCCAACCTTACTTATCTTCTTTTCTTTCTTGCAATTTCTTTAATGTGATAATGACAGCCACTAATACTTGACCTCTTCCTTCGAATTTTTGAAATTGGGGTCTTAAAAGTTGAATAAAGTCATGTAGACCCTGAAGCAAATTCGTTTTCCTATTCAAAGTCATTTTGCTGTCCTGCAGAGCCTGACTGGTCATATGAAACCGTTCCATTATGCACGACCATACCTCGAGTAAAATACCAGTTTTAAACTCTTCCATTGACAAAACAAAACCCCTGGCTGTTTTTTCAGTCTGATATTTTTCATCAGTGTCATCACACATTGCCTTCAAGACTTGAAGAACCGCTTGGTAACATTTTCTTAGTGTATGCAGAGCATCATATCGCGCCTCCCAATGTGTATCAGACAAAGGCTTAATTGTTGGACATTGAAGTGGTTTCAGTGCATCAGTAAAGAGATTCCACCTGTGTGTTGAAGCTGAAAATAACACATAAAGTCACAAAACAAACATGAAAAAACGGACCGCGGATTGGCAACACTCAGCAGCACATTTTCCCACAAAATTCAAGGAATGTGCTACACTAGGAATATATTCCGCTTGATGGTTGCGTTCTTTTATTATAGCTTGCATACCTTTATATTTTTCGCCCATATTAGAAGCGTTGTCATAAGATTGCCCTCTGAGATCTTTCAAACTGATCCGATTGTCTTCTATTAACTCGAGAAGTAAATCAGCCAATTGGTGACCAGTGTGTTCACGTGTGGGCTTTAACTTGACAAATCGTTTAACAAGACCATTAGGTAAAACATACTGAAAAATTATTGTTAACTGGTCAACATTTGTGATGTCAGGTGTTGAGTCCACGGAAACTGAATAATACTTTGTTTGTTTTATTTCAGAAATAATAATATCTAACACTTTTGTTGCAATTACGTCAATGAATTCCTCGCATACAGTTGATGAGAAATACGAAACATGTCCCTTGCCTTTGTTCAATCTCTTTTAAATATGTTCAGCAAGGAAAATATGGTATTCTGCCAACAACTCCAAAATTCCGAGAAAGTTACCGTTTTGTGGAGAACCAACCAACTCACTACTTCCGTGGAAGGCCAGCGCTCTCGATGATAGGAATTTTATCACACTTAAAACTCGAGCCAATACTTTGCACCAATATTTTTTGTCAGATTCTTTTCGCTCTTCGAGAGATATATGATGTGAAAAGATAACTTAAGTGGTTGTTAGAAGATTCATGCCTGGCCAGGTCGCGTGGTGCATGCTTCCAGTCGCCATAACCAACTAATGCCGACATGATTTTTTCAGAATCAAACGCAAAAAGTTTGCAAACAAAGCAGTAAAGTTTTTTTGATGAAGGTGAATAGCACAACCATTCGCGTTTTACTTTTTTGCCGTTCAATTTTTCTCGCAAAATAACAATTTAGAACAACGTTGCTTGAATTTATAGCCAGTAAAACATGTCTCTGAAGTAGAAAAATCTGCATCAAGCTATTGAAAGTCTAAACTTCCTGCTTGGCAGCAGTAATCTCTCAGATGGTCAAAAATTACTCCCCAGTATCCAACATCCATGTCGTGTTGAATAGTTTCTTTTAGCCTACGCGCTTCATCGTCAACAACATTAGATGACTTGGTTTGCAAATTTGGTTCCGATGAAACAATTTTTATATTTGGTTCTGACTCTGCAATACAGTCACTCGAAGATGAACACAAAGCAGTTGCATTACTGGACATCGTTTCTGCAATTGTCATTCTAACTCTGCAGTTGTAGCGAACGGACGTGTTTTTTTTTTGCACTGATCTGGCAATATGAGCCCAAAAAACAGAACAAATCGAAATGAATTGAGTTCAGGTTTTAACGACGAGGACAGACAACAACTTACTGAAATTAACTTAACAATTAAAAAACTAGTTGAAGAAGTCGAATACTTAAAAAAAGAAGTAGAAGAAAGCAAACTGAAGTATGAGGTAATCAAAACTGAAAATGAAAAACTAAAACAAATTGTCAACACAACGTTTTTTAAAGTAGACGAACTTGAACAATACGGTAGACGAGAGAATATTAGAATCCTTGGAGTTGCTGAAAGAAATGATGAAAGGGATGATGGTGAAGAAGTTGTAACAAATGTGGCCAAAGCCCTGAATGTTGAGCTCAACCCTGAGCTGGATATTCAGAGGGTACATCGACTTGGCAAAAAAAAGAAAGGTCCAAAAGCGAAACCACGGCCTGTGATTGTGCGCTTCGCTTCATACAAAAAAAGAATGGAATTTATGTATAAAAAATCAAAATTGAAAGTTCATCCCAACTTCAATGGTGTTTATCTTACGGAAGATTTGACTTCTTTGCGAGCAAAAATGTTAAAATATGTAAAAGAAGTTGCTAAAAATAAATTTATTCTCTTTCATACCATCAACTGAAAAATACGTATGAAGCGGTCAGCACGGGAAGCAGGAACGATCACCAACAATGAAAGAGACACAGGTACGGGAAATCGGCTAACAATCAATTCACCTGACGACTTATTTAAATATGGAATGGACATAGATTTTGATAAACTTAATTATACCCCATTGAAATTTAATATTGAATGCTCAGCGAAATCTGACTTTAAATAATGTTTTTCGTATTCAAATTGCTTATCAAGATCGTTTTTTTTTCTGTTAAATTATGGCCTCTTATAAATTAAAAAATGACTGTGTTGATGATAACAATGGACCTGTACATCATTGCGCAATCTTTGACAACAACCATGAGTGCAATGCAGCTGCTGAAAAGCTTATCAGATTGCCTACTGATAAATCCCATGCTGACAACGAAAACGACGTGACCTTTTATGATGTTACTGATAGTAGTAGTGGAAACTGTAAATTAAATCAAAATTACGCCTCTGTAACTAACAGTTGCAAAGCAGGTGTCAATCAATGCAACAACAGTTTAGGTTACAGAAACTGTGTTGATTGCGATCAATTTTTTGTAAATAGCAATTACAAGAATTCTTCAAACTCGTTTTGCTGCAATCAAACACATGTCGATCAAAGCCCAGGTTTGCCACCAATTTTCGGTTGTGCTAGCACCATTAACACCATTGAAACTGAAAATCCAAACGTATCAAATAATTTACCTGATGTAGATGCAGAGCTAGATTATAACGATTTATATTCTATGCCAAGTGATTACTATGACGATCATAACTCTATTAATAATTTGCTCTGCTCAAAAAATAAATCTAATCACTTGTTCATGATTCACTTTAATGTGAGAAGTTTACAAAAAAATATTGACAAATTATCGCACTACCTTACTGATTTTAACCGTAAACCTGATGTAGTTGCAGTATCTGAGACCAAACTTAAAGAAAATATGATTTACAGTAATATTGAACTAGATGGCTACCAATTTATTCACCGTAATAGTCATACGTCTGCTGGCGGTGTTGGAATTTATGTAAAAAGTTCTATTTCTTATAATTTAAAACCTACTATTAACATTGATTTGTCTTCGGTTGAAAATTTATGGATAGAAATAGAAATTAACAAAAAAAAACTAATTGTAGGTGTTGTTTACCGCCATCCTGTCCAAACAGTGGAGCAAATTGAGCTATTTTCCAGAGCATTGACGAACATCTTTCATGAACTTAATTCTAAAAAATCTGAATTCTACGTGTTAGGAGACTTCAACATTGACCTAATTAAAATAAAATCTAACAATCGCATCAAAACATATGCGGATGATTTAATAGGCAGCGCGGTAAAGTGTCTAATAAATCAACCAACAAGAGTGAGCAAAAATTCAAAGTCATTACTGGACCATATCTATTCCAACAACCTAAATAACCAGCTTATGCCAGGCATAGCAATTAGCGACATTTCTGATCACTATCCTGTTTTCGCTTTAATTCCTTGTGTAAAGCATTTCAAAAACAACGCTCGCCAAGTATGGAAACGAGATATGAAAAATTTTAAAGCTGAACACTTTATCGAAGACTTAAACCAAACTCTAAATGCATCTTTATCGTCATTTGACTCTACAATCCATAATCAATTCGAACAATTTATTAACTCTTTTACGAGTGTGATAAATAAACACGCCCCGCTTAAATTAGCTACCAGGAAAGAAAGGAAACTAAAGACTAAACCATGGTTATCCTCTAGTCTTCTCTGTTCAATTAAAACCAAACATAAGTTGTACAAATCGATTTGTAAAACATATGACGAAACAAAATACAAAAACTATAAAACGTATCGTAATGTTTTAAATCGAACGATTGAAAAAGCGAAACAAAAATACTATAATGAATTAATAATTGAGAACAAAAGTAATAGCGGTAAAATCTGGAAAATAGTGAATGAATTAGTAAACTTAAAACCTTCACAACAAGTTGACATTAACCAACTCAACACAAAAACAGGTGAGGTGATAACTAATCCTGCTACTATTTCTGAAAATCTCAATGCATACTTTGCCAACATAGGGAAAAAAATGGCTGAAACCATTCCCGAAGTTGACATGGATACGAATGCAACAGCGCCGACAGGCATAATCAATTCTTTTTTCTTAACTCCAACGTATCCAAACGAAATAAATAATATTATCGACTCGTTTAAAGATTCAAAAGCAACCAGGTATACACACGCCGAAACTAAATTTATAAAAATTAGTAAATCAGTAATATCTCCTTTTCTTTGCAAATTGATAAACGATTGCTTTAGTAAAGGCGTCTACCCAAACTGCTTAAAAATTGCTGAAGTTATTCCAATTTTTAAAAAGGGTGATCGTAAGGAAGCTTCTAATTATCGTCCCATATCAATTTTATCACAATTTGATAAAATTTTAGAAAAATTAATTTACTCCCGCATCATTAATTTTATTGAAAAAAATGAACTGCTCTGTGAAAATCAGTTTGGCTTTCGGAAAAATTCTTCAACTATATTCGCAATCAACTCAATATATGACAAGTTTATAAACAATATTGATCAAAATTTATATACATGCTGTTTGTTTTTGGATTTATCAAAGGCTTTTGATACGGTTGATCATGACATTCTTTTAGATAAATTGTATCGTAACTTTGGAATTCGTGGTAAACCTCTGGATTTATTAACCAGCTACTTAAAAAATAGATATCAATATACTAATGTACGTAAATTTATGTCTTCATATACTAAAGTATCATGTGGGGTACCCCAGGGATCTTGCCTTGGGCCGCTACTTTTTTTGTTATACATTAATGACATTTCGTTGATTTCCAATTTTGACACCACATTATTTGCCGATGACACCTGCTTGATGATGGCTGATAACAATCTGAAAAACCTGGAACACAAAGTTCAAATAGAACTCAAAAAAGTTAACTCCTGGCTCTGTCAAAATAAGCTATCCCTAAATTTTTCAAAAACTAACTACATGTTAATAAACAAGCAACCCCTTAAAACTTGTCATTGTAATTTTAAAGTAGCTCTTAACGGTATTACTATTAATAGAGTGCATACTGTTAAATACCTTGGGTTATTCATTGACGACAATCTCAAATGGACGTCGCAAATAAATTATTTGTCTACGCAGCTTGCCAGATGCACAGGACTCTTTTACAGATTGCGCAATTTTGTTTCAAGAGAAACCCTTTGCATGCTATACTATAGTCTTGTATACAGCAGAATTCAATATGGAATTACTGCGTGGGCAACAGCAAATAAAACTTCACAAGAAATAATTCGAGTAAGACTTAATAAAATTTTGAGAATAATATTGTTTCGAAACTTATATACGCCAACTTCACAAATGTATAAAGAACTTCAAGTACTAAAAGTAGAAGACATATATCAACTTGAGTTAGCTAAATTTATGTATCAACTCCATCATAGTCAATTACCTAAAAACTTTTACCATTCTTTTCGTAAGTTAAATACTATTCATCAACATGAAACGAGATTAATTAATTCGACTACTTACTACCGCCCCCGAATAAATAAATTATTTAGCCAAAAACTATTTTCTCACAGAGGTTCAAAGCTGTGGGGTAACCTTGAATCCGAATTAAAGAGCATGCACTGGGTTTCTTTTAAAAAAGCGTATAAACTAAAGTTAATAAATGAATATTAACGCTTGCAAAAGCTTTTGATTGTGTAAAGAATATTTATGGTTATTGTTTGTTCCGTTTCCTTTTTTTTCTATTTTTATTTTTTTTTATCATTTGATAAAAACTTGAACTCAACTCTTTTTTTTTACATAATGTACTCAAATTATAAGTGTCACTTAATACATCTCGCTTATATCTCAATCTGCTGAGATCAGGGAGTATCTCGACTCGATAACCGAAAGATTCCTCGATGCTCCCTGGCTTTTGCTACTAGTGATTTTTTTTGTGTGTATTATCAATCTGATTATTGTGTCGGTGCGCAAAGCAAATCAAATAAATTCTCTCTCTCTCTCTCTACAATGTTGCTTTTTGGTTCGCTTATCTGAAAAGAATCAGTCACTTTTTTGATTTTGCTACAACTTTTTTTAGTTTATCTTCTGCTTCTCTTCTAGATTTCTCCTTTTCCCAACCGCTTTTACACTTTCTTCATTTTTATTTTTAAATTGGCTAAAGTTTTAAGATCAGAAACGTTTAGATTAGTTAATATTGGTAAAAGTGTAGTTGGCTACCCCCTCCCCCCCTAAAGTGGCTATTCTCTATCGATTTCAAAACAGCCATTTCAGACCTTTTTGATTTCAATATATGAGAACTTTGTTTACTCAAGAATGGTCTGAATTTATACACTTGAAATTTAGTCTTGAGTGAAATCCCAACTCAAAGGAATTTGCTCCTTGAATATGCTTTTCAATATATTTTTTTATAAGCAGTAGTTTCCAAAAACTAATTATTAAGGGCGCCCTTTAAAAGTTATAAATACTTCCGGTGCACTATTTAAGCAAAAAATGCCATAAAATTGTATCTAATCCATTTTCATTATTTAAAATGCAAAAATATTGAAAATATTTAAATTAAAAAGAGATAAAATTTACAAATTAAAATAATCATTTCTAAACGTGCCTCCATTTTATATCAATATCGATATACATATACTTTTCAACAACAAAGAAGAAAAAAAATAATTATTTTCTTATATGTTTTTAATATTGAAAGAAAATGTTTTGTGAGATCAATATGAATTTCATTTAGCTATTGTAAATTAATTTAGAAGTAATTTTTTATTTAATATTTCAAGGAACAAATTCCCTTGAATTGGGATTTCACTCAACTATTCCATCTGCTTCCTTCTGGTCTAAACTATTTGGTAAAATTTCATCTGCTTCCTTCTTCAAATATCTTCCTTCTTCAAATAGAAAATATACTTGCTATAATTTAAACTTTTTCTAGCCTCACTTTTCTTACCCAGCATAAACCTAAACTTCGAAATAACTGGCAACAATTGAACATGTCGGAGTCTTAGAAAAAGCCATTGTTACGGAATAATGTTATATTTTGTATTTTTCCGTCAAAATTTGTTTACATTTTGGTTACAACGCTTTGTCCAACGAAAACACAATTAAAATAGTATTTCCTACTATGACACAGTTTTGCTTGTGCTTTGCACAATGACGAGATCTCTAATGAAGAACGCCTTGCCCATGATACTTCTAAATCACACCTTCGCTATTTTTTAAAAGTGATCGTATTAGTAACTTTTGTGACTTCATTGACTTGGTATAGTGGTGGGCCTATTTTTGGGTGGGCCTGGGGCTGAAGCCCCATCAGCCCCCGCCCTAATCTGGCCCTGCCTACTATAGTTTGACCGGAAATCAGACCCAAAAAATGATCAAACAGTAGATTGTAAGCGTTCGACTAACAGTTGCTCACAATACAAATTTGACTGTAATTTACTCAAATTCTAGCCTGACTCCGAGGGCAACAACGGTCAGCTATATTGGGGAGGCAACAGTGATTAATTAAAAGACAAAGGTTATCGGGGGTAATGCTTAGTACGAAAGGCTATGACGTCATCTAAATTCTATTAATAGAGGACGAGGCGCGCGAGAAACCATGCTAAATAAGGCAACATCAAAACAAAGCAAACATAAGCTATTCGATAAACAAGGGAAACCGAGTTCAAACTAATGACGAATTGAAAAGGCGATACTTGCTGCTGCAACAACGCTCATCGACAGCAAAGTGAACACTTAAACCACTACCTTATTGCGAGGTAGGTGGCAGTATTGAGTTGTGCAGTGGAGTCCGAATGCCAAGAGAATTTCATGAAAGAAAAAATTTCTAATTTGTCAGAAACGTTGATTCAGTTCATCACCCCTTCAAAATAGAGTTCGGGCTTTATGATAATTTAGAGAAATTCTGAAGCGATCGTTTTGTTGCTTCTTGACAACACCATCACTGGACCGGCAATAACTTTTTGCTCTGCTCTGCACACGGGCAGCACGTTAAGGTAAAGGTAAAGTTGCCATTTAAACAGAAGACATTCGTACTTGATATTGCGTTGCGTAAACTGTTTGACCCCGCCTACTGTCTGACATAAAAAGATTGAGAAATCTTTTCGAGTGTCTTTTCCAAATGCATAACCAGCAACTTTCCCGGAATTAACTTCAATCTACCCCTTTCGTGCTGAGCGCTAAGCTGGAAAACTGCAAATATTATTTTTGCTTAAATAATCATTATTGATGTTATTTTTTACTTTATTGTACGACTTGATGCTCTGATGGTTAGGTTACTGTTCTTGCAACCCGCTTAAGCACGAAATAAAAATATTTTGCCTTGTAATCTTGATGTTGTTCCAGGTATCATAGATCGTTGCGAAGAAATCAAAAATCTTTGAAACAGACAGCAATATTTTATTGCAAGCTCCAAGTAGTTACGGTCGATAGAGAGCGTCTTATAAGCGAGAAGCCAAACAACAAAGCGAGTTTTAAGTTAATTCCATGAGCTTGAAACTCGGTTTGGAGGCTGTAGACGATTTATAGTACATGACGCTTTTTTATCCGATTTTTAATCCACCCATGTGACGCATTATGACGTTATTGCTCACTCCCTCCTCACGTGACGCGTCATATAAAAAAGTACTCCAGCAAATTATCAAATATTAAATCAATCAAATGTTTTCTGCAATACGATTGCCCTTTCAGTGCCTCTTTCTGTAAAGTACAGTTCTGTCTGTGCGCGCGTATGAAACACTTTAGCTCCTTCGAAATTATTGGGCGTGCAAACATGATCTTCGGAATGATTGATCACTGCCCTGGTGTAAGTGTGATGAAAGGGTCCGTAATGACATCATGACCAAAGACCATTTCTTGAAATTTGCTTTTCATTGTGTACGAAAACATTTTTTGCCTCAGGCAAAAGCTAACCACCAACTTACCAACTTGCAAAAATTTTCCCTATTTGTGCTGTAAGATGACGTCACAATTAACGTTTGATTGCAGACTATTTTCTTTTTATTTTTTCAAAAAGTACTGACCTTGGAAACGCAATGGAATGTTTTCTCAGAAGAGACCAACAAGATGATTTCGATCAAAAAAATGCTAAAGCTCTCTGAGCTGAATAACAATGCAACAAGGAATTCTTTTATATTTTGCTTTTGTCACCAGGCATCCTTTAACTTCTCAATATAGCTCTTCTGGTGTAATCGAAAGTTAAAATGATCTTTATTTAGATTTAAAATCTACATAAAATTCACAAAAACTCAACGTTTCGAAAAACTAAAATCAGTTTTTCTTCGTCAGGAGTGACTAAAGTTAAAACACAGACAACGGTTACATGATAATCAACAGGACGAATAGGAGAAAAAATAAAAATTATGGCACAAACAAGTGCAGCAGCGACAATTTATAAATTTTTGACCGCCAGTTGTCGCTGCTGCACTTGATTATGCCATAATTTTTATTTTTTCTCCTATTCGTCCTGTTGATTATCATGTAACCGTTGTCTGTGTTTTAACTTTAGTCACTCCTGACGAAGAAAAACTGATTTTAGTTTTTCGAAACGTTGAGTTTTTGTGAATTTTATGTAGATTTTAAATCTAAATAAAGATCATTTTAACTTTCGATTACACCAGAAGAGCTATATTGAGAAGTTAAAGGAATTCTTTTTTTAAACATGTTAAGATTTCTAAGCATGCTTTATTTCTTAAACGCTTCAAAAAAGCTCTGCTTTTTCATAATACTGTCTGAAACCACGTAATTGAAAATAGCTGCAGGCGGTAGCTGCACTTAAAATGATAACGCACAGCCATTCCGAAATTAAACTGCTGACATGTTATCTCTGTTGAAGAATAACACATTACAGTGTCAACATACCTGTTGGCCGAAAAATCTGTGGTTATCCTATCTCGTACAATGTCAAGGCAGATTGAAGACCTTTGCACAGTTGTGTTGCGAACCTTTAAGACATATTAATCAGGTGTAGCAAAGTCGAACAATTTGGCGATTTTTCAAGTAAAATATTGCAGCAATCACAAACAATTATTCGGTCTTTTCGCACAAAAACTTGGTTGATGGAATCACTCTTTAACAATAACCTAACCTGTTCTAATAACTTGATTGCAAGCGGTTTACTTCATGTAAGTTTACTCTTTTTTTAGCTGCAATTATGCCCAGAACAAGCAACTTAAGCGCAGCTATAGGTTTAGGTCACACAAATAGCTGAAATAGACCTGCAATTACAAAACGTTGTGAGTAGTCGGGCTGATCTCTTCTTGTAATTACATATTAATCACTATTACGTCCTCCCAGTACTTTGAATTTATGCATCCATGCACTTCATGAAATAAACGGATAGAAGTTTGAAGATATATTAGCTGTTTCAATTGTGAGCGATCGATGTGCGCTTACGCCGGAAACAGGACAAACAAGACGTTGTCATGGACTTCAAAACTTTGGTGAAATGTAGCCGCTATGTGTAATCCTCTCATAATGTTTTTTGACTCGATTTATTGTTCAAAAAACGGTCTTTCGGTTTTGGAAAAAGAATTCGCCATGTCGAAAATATATTAACTTGCCATTACTATTCTCACAACTATTCATTGAGTGAATTCTTAGAAGAGATCACAAGGCGATCAACGATGTTCTTAGTCCCGACATTATTGATGGGGGCGCTGCAGACGACCCCGACAAAGCCGGCAAATCGTCCATGAAAAGTAGGAATAACAAAGTTAACAAATGGAAATAGTCTCAAGTCAGCGATAACTGATATATCATTCTTAGATTTTTCATGGTAAATGGAAAATAACAATTACAGATGATAAGAAATGAAGTGGTGCTTTTAACAATGTTATGTATAAATCGCCTCTTTCTACCAAAGTTTTTTTCAATTCAACCACAAAAGTATCTTGTCGGCTTAACTAAATCATAATGTCTGTGATGTCAAAACGGCTTTAGTTTTGGGAAATATTAGAAATTAATTGTTAAACTTGATTTAGGTTCATGCCATGTGACTTGCCTAAGGGCGAATGTACACAATATCTGTTTTTATACGGCTTTTGTTCATTTTGTACGTTTTTTGTCTCTTTTTGTCAGTTTTTTGTTCTCGAGCATTTTTATACGGAAATTTTTATCCGCATACATATTTATATAGTGTTGCACAGCATGCCTTGTTGTGTAAACAACTCATTTTGTCAATAGAAATCTTTTTGTACAATTTTGTTCGAAAAAACGTATACGTTTTTGGTACGTTTTGCGGGAGAAATCGAATGTTCAACAACAATGTGTGCACTGACGCATCGTATGCATACCTGAGCGAATAAAAATTTTTATGTTAGAATGCTTGAGAACGAAAAACGTACAAAACCGGACAAAGAAACATACAAAACTGTACAAATACGTATATAGCGTACCGCAAGCTCAAGCAGGTTTGGGTTTAATTTTAAATGTTGTCAAACCAGCGCGGCAAGTCAATATCGAACATTTGTAGATATAATCTAAGCCAATGACTTTAAGTTATCACAGTTTTCTTTGAGTCAATGCTTTTTTCTGCCTTTTTTCTTTTCTTGACGCCCTGAAACACGACTTCTCAACAATGGGTCGCGATCCCGTTCGGGGTCGCAAGATGTAATTTTGTGGTCGCGAAAAAATTCAAGACAAATTGTCCTGACACCAAAGAACTAAAAGTTTGTGAAACCGTTACAAGAAAATTAAAAGTAGATTTACAATAAAATTGTTGCTTAGTTCGTTCTTAAGGGCAACTTCATTTTTCACGTTGTCAATCATTCACTAGAATGTCTGTCTCAGCCATTGAATGAAAATCATCAACCAATGACTACAAGTTATGCTTTGTTACTTAGTAATGGTTGTGGCGCACGAACCGATATTGACCTTGTTGCCAGGGCTTACACTTTGGAAGAAATTTTCTTGCTTGGAGAAATTCGATTCTAAAATCCATGAAAGAGGAAATTTGGGAGGAAATGATCAAAATAAGAAAGTCAGGGAGAAATAAGAAAATTTACAAAAAATATAAATAACTTTACAAAAAAAAGTTAAAAGATAAAAGTTTAACTTGTTATTTAGAAATATAGAAATAGTGAAGAAAAACGCCAAACTTTATTTTGCATGGTTCTAACTATGCTACAGAAAAGAAAGAGTTTTATATCGCTTTATCCATAATTTAAAGAACGATTTTTTAAGGCTGACAAGGCAGCTTTTGAAAAGCTCATTTATTTTATAAGATTTCTTGACAACAAAATTGACCTTACCTTATGCTCCACCTTTCTCCCAATATTTGTTTCTTATACGCGACTGTCGGTAATGAGACGTTTTTTGTTTTAATATCGTTAACCTGTGAACTTTCTTTCAAGGGGCTGGATAGAAATTTCTTTTCTAATTTGGAGTGGCAGAACAAAAGAGTTTACAAAGCTCAGCACCAAAAAATAATAAAAGAAAAAATTCAAAAAATAATCTCAGATTTACAAACCATAAATTATAGATTTGAAAATTATAGGCGAAGATATGGTTTTTGTAAACCTTGCACCTAATTGGCAAAGTAGCCTACGGGCGTAAGGGGCATTAACAATTCATTAAAATGAATATGCCAGGAAACAATAATGAGTATACCACCCAACCAATTTAGACGAGACCATCCCTGGACGCGTTTCGTCCTTTTGGACTCATCAGCAGGGCCCGTCTCGTCGCAAGCAAAAGTAGCCCACTCATTAACGTTAAATTCGTTGGCATGGATTTGCTCGACACGTCTATCAAAGGTCGCCCGGCTCCCACCTTGTGAATTGTCAACGCACTCGCCGCGAGCGTGATGGCATTGCAAACACAAGGCGCTAGGCTATATATGCAGCGTTTGATCTGCTTTTTCAGATCAGTGTGTAAACTGATCTCCCAGTGGATATGCAGCCAAAATCAACCAATTTGTCAACCCGCCCTGTTAAGCAACGCAATACGTCGTCGGTTGAAGTCTCAGTGCTTCTGCATGTGCATAGTTGGATTTTTTTTTTTGAGGATAACGTTAATGAGTGGGCTACTTTTGCTTGCGACGAGACGGGCCCTGCTGATGAGTCCAAAAGGACGAAACGCGTCCAGGGATGGTCTCGTCTAAATTGGTTGGGTAGTATACTCATTATTGTTTCCTGGCATATTCATTTTAATAAATTGTTAATGCCCCTTACGCCCGTAGGCTGCTTTGCCAATTAGGTGCAAGGTTTACAAAAACCATAATTTGTGAAATTTAAGATTAGGATGGTAATTTTTTGTTATTTTCGATATTTTTATCTGAGTCTTACGGTTGTTGCTCAAATGGAGAAGAATCAAAACGTCCAATTAGTTCAAACTTTATACTTTGTGGCTCATTTTTCCCAAAATTGTTTTGCAATTCTTTACTTATTAGTGGTCTTAATTTGTAGGCTACAGGGACATAAAGGTGGCTGTTCATAGTATACGTTTTTGTTCGTTTTCAACCGATTAGATTTCTGTTTCTTTCCTTTTTGTACGCTTATTGCTCTCAAGAATTTTTGTACGGGAATTTTCATCCGAATGAATATTTACGTGGTGTTGCACAGAATATCTTGTAGCGTAAACAACTCGTTTAGTCAGCAAAAATTTTTTGCACGTTTTCGTCCGCAAAAACTAATCCGCTTTTGGTAGGTACTTTGCGGGAAATATCGTGATATCAGACAACAACATATACTATGAAGCATCAAATAAATATAGAAGCGGATGAAAATTTTTATACAACAACGTACGAGAGCAAAACACATACAAAACCGCAGAAAAATTTACAGGGACATGAGACATCATGTCTTTCCAATCAGAAGCGCTTCTATTGTCCATGGTATAAGTCTAACTTTGAGGACACGAAAATGCGCCTTTACTTATCAAAAAAGCCAAATCTGTTTCAAAAAATTGACTAACGTTTTTATTTCAGCTTTGGACGGATTCAGTTAAACTACTTTACTTTTTGTGGAATCTCACAAACGCAACTGTGCCAAGCTGACAATGTGTAACATTTTGATACTGTTAGGTTGCATTCCCACGCTTTTTAAATTGTTTTTGTCTTCCCTTTTGCAAGTTGTGTAGCACAGTGGTCTTTGCAGAAAAGAAGACGTTGCCCATGAACTTGGTGAAGAAATTGCCAACACTTCTTTTGAATGATTGAAATGCCGTGATTTCCGCCATTTATGATACATTTCTCTATTCCTGGTGTTGATGACTTTTCAACGAGACCTAAAATTTAATGTAGTTGTTTATACACAGCTACGCTGGATAAATCATTAGAAGGGGACTGACTGCATGGAAGGAAAATTTCCGTCAAAAGTCGTTATGCCCGGGTATAAACCTAGTTTGCTGCGAAACAAGAGACAAAACCTTATGTCATAAGCATATTTGTGGCAGTTTTGCAATACAAATACTACCAACCCAGAAAAAATAAATGCTTAACGTCAAAAAGTTGAGTTAACATGTCCCCCGTATCACCCCTCCCCTGAAACAAGATTTCTGTTCATGACCGTATTCAAGAGCGTGGAGGAAAATGGTAAGCTTATAAAACCTAAACGTTGAAATATGTAGTGTGTGAAGTCGAGATTCATGTCAATATATTTTCCAAAATATAAGTGAGACTCGCGGAATTTGCAAAACTTGCAAACACTTTTTGGCCAAATATCCGCCTTTCTTCAACACCCTCCTGATACTCTTTTTAATTTCCGTTTTCCGGTGATACGGTGCTAGATTCAATGTTTTCATAGCGGATATGAAGTGACATTAACCGAACAACGAGCAAATTAATTGCAACCTGTCTCGTTTTGAAGGTGTTTTGTATTAGGTGTTTCAACTATTGTGTTTTCGTAGCGTTTTTTAGTCTTGGGCATTGCGATCAAATTACTGCTTTTGCTTTTTTAATAATGCTTTTCGCAAGCTTAACCTCTCCGCGTCGCTTATCATCATATGATGATGGCGAAGAGAACGCCGCTCATCCTCATATGATGATTTGCCAGCTACGGCGAAATGCGTGTATTTAAAGCTCGCTTGGGAGAGATCTTCCTTTCCTTTTTGACATCTCTCTTCAATACACGCATTTCGCCGTAGCCGGCAAATCATCATATGAGGATGAGCGGCGTTCTCTTCGCCATCATCATATGATGATAAGCGACGCGGAGGGGTTAAGGAAGTGATCAAACTTGCTGTTCTAATAAAAATTGTGGCAGTGAATGCGATGTCTTACCACTTGGGTTGTCGAGCAGATTAAAATATTGCTCAGGTTCGGGTTTAACAAAATTTAATTTCATCCGTTCAGCTCCGGTTCAGATTCAATGAATTATAAATAATAGGCTCATGTTTCGTTTGGCTCGGGTTCACCGATATTAAATTTTTGAGATTCGCGTTTGGTTTGGGCTCAAAAATAGTAATACAAAACTGTGTTACTGAACAGAAACAAGTGATTTACTTAGCATTGCTTTAGCTGAAAAGCCTCCCTCTCCCTTTTCAGTGCATTCCTCTCTCTCTCTTGCGGACTCGATCTTCCATCTCGCAACGATCAAAGCCAATCAGTATACTGCAAGTTACAATTGATAAGATCACAAATAAAAAACGCCGATCACAAGATTCGAGACGTTGTAGCGGTTTTTGTAATAAATAACAACAAACTAGATCTTAGGGGGGATGCTCGAGTAATGTTATTTGACATTGGTCCATATTTAGTTCATTCATTCAGACATAAGTTCAACATAATTATAAAATATTTACCTGGCTATTTGGCTCAAGCTTTCAGATATTGCCACCAGATCAATATTCAGCACGACAGGCCTGAGCAATTCGAACAGTTGTCAAAACTACAAATTAGAATAAAACTCTGCTAAATCACAGCGGTAGCACTTCCGATAAATGAACTAATAAACTGTAATGTACTACTTACAGATTAGGCTTGTTAATATCATGTGAAAGTTACAATAATTAGCGACTAACATACCTTTATTTGAGATAGTGCTGTGCATAGAACACAATATACACGTATAAATTGTTGAACGAAACAAACAAACAAACAAACAAAGTAAAATTAATGTCAGGCTTCACGCTTAAAAATAAACCAATATCAACACTAATTCCTTTTAACAAATTTACATTTCTATTAAATGCACTGCATAGGCCAATCACCAATGTAATTCTGCGAGTTCTTGATTTCAGTTAGTTTGGAAATTGAATCAAAACGTGGTATAGTGCGTCACTTGACAGTGCAAAATTGCGAACAGCAATGAAAGCGTTCAAATTTACATGTTGTTGTCGTGGTTATCCCTTCTCTTGCTTGGGATGGAGGCACCGGCATGAAGCCATTTTCCAGACTCATGTCGCAAACCTACTTAACTCGGGCTAGGAAAAAAGTGGCGGTTCATTTCGAACCAGTCATGAAAGCAAATTACAAACTGGTAGCCCCACCACCAAAAAGGCCCACTGTAATTGGTGGATACAAAAAGGTCGCCTCTTACGACAGGCTGGGTGAGCAGCTTCACTATTCTAACCCGGTGAAGCAAGGATCATTCACATTTACTTCGATCTGGTTAGCAGTGGCATAAAACGACTAAGTCACGTTTTAGGCTCATCAACTATTTTTCAGTCTAAAGATAGAAGTTCAAAACACGCAAAGAACAGGCGAAAGAATAAAGCCACATTTTACAATCGATTTTTTTAGTCCATTGTTTCGCCTGCTTCTATTGCATTTTGACTATAATAAAATTTTGCAATGAATTTAGTCGGTGGAAAATATAAAGCAACCAAACTCAACTAAAATTTGATGGGGTTGATGATCGCCAAATGCAGGATAATAATTAGGGTCATTTTTTTATGAACTAAAATCAAAAAAATAATTTTGTATTTTTAAATATATGACAATAAATTACTTTATGTTTGGTGCCTCAAGTTTATGCTGATCTCCGCAACTTCCAACTCGTAGGAAGGTTTTTGAATGCAGGCCCATTTTGCACAATAACTCACTCGAAAAACAAACAAACAAAACAAAACAATACTGCTTCACTAAAAAATCGCTACAAAAAATCAATACGTGTTAAATTTATAAGCACAAAGTTTGCAATAGTGTTTACGTCTGCAGAATTTCTGTTTAGAAGAAGTAGTTGTCACTACTAGCTACTAAGTAGTAAAAATCAAATCTCTGAGCTCGAAAAGTATCCATGACTGTTGATATTTTGCCACAAGCTGATTAACTGCAAGTGTTTGTAGCATTCAAATGGCTTTAATATGATTTTAATGGCTTTTACCGGACCTATTTATAATATATCTTTTCACAGTGTAATAGGTTTAAAAACACTATGATAGTTTTAAATGTTTTGTTTAAATTACAGAAAAATCTTTAACATGGCTTTACTTACAGTTAACCGGCGCGATGGCGTAGTGGTTAAAGCGTCCACTTTGCAGTCTGTAGACCTGGGGTTCATTTCCCAAGTCGAGTCATACCAAAAGACTTTAAAAAATGGTATTTACAGCTTTCCTGCTTGGCGCTCAGCAAAATAGGCATAGTGTGGAGAACAAGCCGGAAAACTTGCTTGTTGTGTCCTTGGGCAAGACACGTAACGGGATGCCTCCATTTTTATGTGGCAAACAGGTGGTGGGGCCAAGCAGTCTAGCCGTCGTGGTGGCCCCAGTTTAACTGAAGAGTTGCAAACCGAGCATGAGCGCTAACGCAGTGTGGCCTACATATGCATCTTCCTGCGTAATGATCCCAACAAATAGCTCATAGGACAAAGAAGACTTACAGTTACAAGCGAAAATTAATTATTATATATATATGGAGCTAGCAATATATATATATATATATTAGTTTTTACAAATAGTCACAATCCGAACAATGTTAGTATGGCAAAATTGGCAGGACATTTCCTCAAATACGGATTATAAAGACGCATTGTCATCATTAGGTCTCATGCCAAGTGTAAAATACTTTACGTGGCACCTAGCTAGGCCAACATCCTACATAGGACTGTATACGAAACAAACCCAAACAATCCAACAAAAAGCACAAGACTTACGCACCGGTCACTTTTGTACCAGGTTCCTTTTGACGTTACTGCTAACCGTGCAAGTATGAGCTAAAACTGATATCCTTTTATGAAATTAATCACACAAAAGGTAATTAGGCATAGAAAAACCTTCCAATCATTAGACACTAAATGCGGTGTTTTAAAACATACATGGTGATACGTGATTACATGGCAGCAAGCCCGGCATGTGCGGAAGAGCAGCGCGGAAGAGCAGCTTGAAAGACCCTGTTTTGAATCTTGCAGGAACCAGACACGATGCAACACACCTCCGGGCGAAACTAGTTGTTACGAAGGGTCACGATCCAAACAAAGTTAGTATAGTAAAATAGGCGGGACTATCACTGGACCCAGGTTTCGGGCTTTTGGCCTCATCAGCAAGGATTCGTCCCACCCAACGCAGCGCTCCCGGAGGGTCATTGTGCGCATAGAATTAGAGATTAACGTTGCCCCTGCATTGCAGGTGGACGCCATGGGTGACTAAACAATGAATAGTTGCAGTTTCGGGGTCGAGCGATGAGGTATCACGAACCATAACAACGCACTTACCAACGTTAGAAGTGTTAAAAGTGCGAATCGCGGCGCCAGTGAAAGCAAACTATCGACGCCTCCAAACCATATCGTCAGAATCTACGTACCCCGGGACTGTCATAAAGCGAGCAGTTGGGCGCATAGTGTTTAAAATTTTGACAGTTGGGCGAAACCAATGCCTTTGCCTCTCTTGAAAACGAGGGTCGGATGCCTCACCCCTATCCCTCGTTTTTATCGTTTATGCGGATTCAATTTAGGGGGAGTCGTAAGGAGTTCGGCCATTCTTGGTTAGTCGCTGTATAGATTTATTAATATTAGGCAGAGAAAGTCTCACTTTGCTGGCACAGTGTTCGATAACAACCAAGGTTAGAGCTTTACGTATATATTTAAAACACTAAACGTCAGGATGAAATAAAATCAAATAACAAAACCACTGCAGCTGTTTCGCCAAGCGGATCGTCAGATGGCAACTTATTCAATCCGCTTTGCGAAACAGCTGTAGTGGTTTTATTAATTTATTTTATTTTATCCTGACGTGTAGTGTTTTAAATTATATAGATTTATTTATTGTTGTTGCCCTGACTCGGTCACTGAGCTCTCTGCTGTCAAATCGACCAACTATCCTGTATATGTATGTATATGTCATTATATAGACTAGTTTAAAAATCCATATTTTTATGAAAACTTTCATAATAAACTTATGCGATATCGGTTGTGTTTAGACACGCAGGAACGAATTCAGGGAGAGTCGGGCAGAATAAATAAATCTGCTCTAGTTTCTATTATAAGTTACTAGCCAGCTTTGCCGGCGTCGCCCGTCAGAGGCCCTCCATTAATAATGTCCGGGTTTAGTATTTCGGTGCAAACGGCCAAGCCGGCTTCACCCATCCGGCTCTTGTGTGAGCAGTAGCGAAAAATTAATGAATTTTATGCACTTTCACAATTCTTGTACACACAATTGTAATCATCATATTCTTGATCATGACTGGCAATGCTCACAAAGAATCTTGCCACAAGTTATCGTTAATATTTGTTAATACTTGTGAGGGAGCAGTGATTGTACATAATCAAAACTGATTGTAGTGGCAAAATGGCAGTTGTTTTCACAATTAAAGAAAAGACTATTTAATGATAAGCCTATTTTTCCAATTGGTGCTGCCCCTTTCCTATTTATATTTGTGTTATCAAGTACCTAATTTGGCTGCACTATTGGTCTTGTTTCCGGCATAGCGACAAAAGTGGCTGTTGTTCCCTCTATATTCAGTTTTACAAATTGTTATGGTTATGGTTTTATGTTAATTTTTTCTTAAACTTGGGATTTTGTTACATTGATGTAGAGCAGTGGTTCCCAACCTTTTGGATCTGGTGGCACCCTATCAAAGGAATAAATAGGTTGCGGCACCCTGGCAAAAAAACTGGATCATTTTTATGAGGTTTTTGTCCCACCAAAAATGTGTTCCTGCATTTCAAATAACTGCATGAAATAACACAAAATGAATTGTACAGTATAACACACGCAAATAAAGGTATTTATTCTAAAGTCAATGTGAAATTTGGGCTTGACTTTTTGCACAAATTCCCTTAATATCTGGGGGCACATTCGATATAGCCACCCTCATTTCTTCCTCGACAATAAGTAGTCGTTCTCGTTTTTTACTTTTTATGTTCGTCAAAACGGAAAATCCACTCTCACATAGGTATGACGTGGAAAACTGAAGCAAAAGTACGATAGCTTTCTTTCCAACGCAAGGATATTCCTTTTGAACTCTTATCCAGAACTCGCCGAGAGGCATCTGCTTGTGCATTAGCTTAAAATTTCCATCGTCACGAATGTCAATTAACTCTTCTTCTTCTTTAAGATTCAAAACCACATGAGAGTCCAGCGGTAAAAATGGATTTCTTACCCTCATGTAATTTTCAGTAGACAAGCTCGGAAAATACTTCTCAATTTTTTCTTCCAATGATTTTAGGTGCTGAGTTATTAATGAGACAACTTCTTTGTTCTTCATTTCAGAGAAATGTGAAAGCATGTCAAAGTTTCCGTTCGCCACTCTTAAGGACCATAATTTCAGTTTTTCTCTCAGTGCTTTCATTCTATCCGTTGAAGTTAAGAGAGTTTCATTTTTGCCCTGCATTTTGGAATTCACGTTATGTAAATGGTCGAAGATATCTACCAAATACGCTAATTTGGAGACCCAATTGTAATCACAAAGCTATTCACAAAATTCTTGTTGCTTTTCAAGGCTGAAAAAAGATAGCATTTCATCCTTCAACTCATATACTCGTGACAATGCTTTTCCACGCGACAACCATCTCACTTCGGTATGCAACAGAAGATTAGCATAATTTGCTCCCATTTCTTTACAAAGCTTCGCAAATAGACGTGATTTAAGTGGTCTACTTTTGATGTAGTTGACCATTTTGACAACTTTGTTTAACACTTCCTTTAGGTCTGAACCTAATGTTTTTCCGACAAGCACTTCGCGATGAAGAAAACAGTGTGTTGTTATAATATCACTATTTTCCCGTTTTGCTAACGATACAAATCCTTTTATTGACCCAACCATCGATGGAGCTCCATCTGTGCAAATTCCTACACACTGTTTCCAAGATAACTTCGTTTCTTTCAGATACTTATTCAAAGTGTCGAAAATATTCTGACCAGTGGTAGTTTCTGTAAGTTCTTTGCAACAAAAAAACTGCTCTGTTATTTTTTCATTATTGACATACCGGATAAATGCCAGTAACTGAGCTTTCCCACCGATGTCCGTTGATTCATCGACTTGCATTGCAAAAATTTTGCTTTTATTCACCGAAGTAATGACTGTATTTTCTATGTCGGCAGACATATCACAAATTCGTCTACAAATGGTATTATTTGACAAGGGAATCTTTTTTATTTCTTCCTCAGCCTTATCTCCGAGCATCGTTTTCACAATTGCACTGCAAGCAGGAAAGATAATGCTCTCTGCTTCCGTGTGAGGCCTTGAGTTTTTAGCAATGATTTCTGCTACTAAATAACTGGCCTCTTGAGCTTTTGTAGATACTTTGAAAACTTTTGTAAACGCCTGACTTTGCTGTTTCCTCTCAGCTAAAATTCTCTCAAAATATATTCGCGGTTTATCAGAAAGATGTCCATGTTTTGCAGTGAAGTGTCTGTTCAATTTACTTAGCACCATGGATTCGTTTGACAATTTTGCTTTGCATACAAGACACTCTGGTAGAGGTTGTGCTTGGTCACCACACCAAGTAAAGCCTATAGTCAAATAACTGTCACAGTAAAGGCGAGTTTTTTTCCCTTTCTTTTTACTTGTGCTTCCTATGTTTACTGTCTCTTCTGCATCATGATCGCCGTCGCTTGACTTTCTTTTTTTCGTAATAAATTTCTCCATCATAAATATAACAAAAATTTGATTATAACTTAGTTTTTTATTGTTTTAATGTTCTTCTCCAAGAGACTGCAACTCTAGCTACGTGTATTTAGAATGAATTCGCAAAACAAAAAGCACATTAGAATCCGGCAAGCCAATAACATTACACAGCGGGTGTTATAGGTTCAAGCATGAGTCACAAAGGTCAGGCATGTGTGGACCTATCAATTAAGAAAGCCATCTTATTCGTATTAAGACATATTACAGTTTGTAGCTTCCATTAACATTTATCTATTATCCTACCTACATATAGCCCCGCATTTCGACTGTCGACCATGTACTCTAGTTGGACTTGACTTGACCGGAACTTTCCAACAATGATTGTTTTTATGACAAAACAAGCGCATCCGCAGAAGCAAATTTGAAAGAGCAGATTTTTGTTTCTCTCAAGAAATTGCCTTTTAGCGTAAAAAGTGAGTGCTTTACTGCGCAAATACGCAACAATTTTCACACTATGCGGTGCTTATAATTTCTTTCGATAGAAGAACTATTTGGTCGAAGTTTTAACCAAAGGAATAAGCCGCAGTATTGCAACATCTCGCGGCACCCTTGAGCATTGCAACTGGCACCCCAGGGTGCCGCGGCGCCCCGGTTGGGAACCACTGATGTAGAGTATAGACATAAATGATATAAATACCATAATAGGCAGCATATCAACATAATTGAGAGTGTCGTTTCAGCCGGCCAAGCCGGCTTCACCTATCAGGTTCTTGTGTGAAGAGTTTCCACACGTTTATGTGTTTTCTGCACATGAGATGTTTACGACTTTTTGTGCTCTTTTTCCCAATAGAATATCTCATTTCAAGATCCTGGCTATGCCTTAGGTCTATGTGCTCTGTTCATTGCTGACACGAACCCAAGGTAGCTTTGCGTTTCCCATAGTTTGGAAGTAGGGATGACATTTCTGATATTAAGCTATTTTAAAGCAAAATAGCAAAGATGTCTTTTGTGTGGTGCGATTTTACACAGTGACGCTGTTTTCTTTTGATTTCCCCTTAAACTTTCTGAAGTCCTCGCTGGCTACGCATTATGTAGCATGTTCCTTTATTCCTGCTTGACGTGCCCTGGGGAGTTTAAAGTGTCCTTGGTTTTCCTCAAATGTTTGGTTTGACCCCGGTAGCTCTATGAAGCTATCATAAAGCAAAGTTCCAATAATATTGTTCATGTGGTGCGATTTAACACAGTGACGTCAATTTCGATTTCGCCTCAAACTTTCTTAAGTCCCTGCTGGCTACGCATTATGATTCATATTTGTTTTTCTTGCTTAGGTATGCTCATAGAAGTTAAATACGTTTTTGCTTTTCCCAAGTTTTTAGGTTTAATTCCGGTAGCTCAATAAAGCTATGTTCAAGCAAAATAGAAAAAATGTTTCTCCTAAGTATGGTGCGATTTTACGCCGGCAGACCATACCAACACCCGTGCCGATTTAAAAGTATCAATTAATGCAGCTGAACCAGCTTAACCGTACAAACATTTGTTAGAGCCACAACAAAATGTTTTACTAAATATAAGTCATAGCTCCTGTACATGAAATGGTGATCATGTTAATTTAAGTATTCAAAAACAAAGAACGATGACACAAACTACCATTCGTAATTTTTAAGAGTAAGGGGTGAGATGAAGCATAGTCAAAATTGATGGCGTCGTCCAAATGGTGGTCGTTTTGACTCATAAAGAAATAAGCTGTTTGGTGGTGGAAATGTTCGACAATTCGGTGGCACGCTTTCGTATTAATATTGGTGACATTAAGACTTTTTTGCCTGCGCTGTTTGCTTTAATTCGGTCTTGGCATGAAAAGGGGTCCTGCCTTTCCTCCAAGTCATACAACCTATTGCAACAGGCGCCTATTAAGCTCTTCTCAAACAAAAAACATTTCATCTTAATCCACTCTCACAGATTGATGCTATTATTATTCAATTTTGATTTTATTTTAAATTTGATATGAATATTTTCTTATGATGTTTATCATAATGTCTAAGTAGAGCCGAATTATCATTATTTTCAGAGTAGCAAAATTTTTTCCATAGTACTCGATGTTTTGTCCAACGTTGTGAAAAAGATGTCATTGTTTGACCAACATAGTAATTGCCACAGTTTTTGCAACATGCCGCGTAAATACCATAATCTTTGCAGTTTAGTTTTTGGGTCAAAGGACGTACTTCATTAGGTATGCCGATATGTTTCATCAATGGGACCATAGAATTATGTGAGCCATGATTGCCACATAGTGCACATTTACCACAGGGCCCAGATATGCCCCCATCCTTACCCTCAAGAGGACCAAATGAAAGCTTTTTATAGCAAGTGAACAAATTGTCCTGTGTCTGTGGGAGCTTGTATGCAAGCATTACGCTTGATTGCAAACGTTTTTCCATCTGGCTAGACCGCAGTAGTTTTGGAAACTGGGTAACCCATACGATTTTTTTCTGCTTATTTTTCTTTAATTTGCTGTTGTTAATAGGATAAAATCTATCCACCCAAGACTTGGCCTGCTCAATTATCTTGGATGTAAGAGTTTTAGGAAATTTAGATTTAAAACATTTGTTTTTTAGGTATTCCAGACTAGTATCATAGTCCGTTTTGTCTTCACATATACGCCTCATGCGCATTGCTTCCGATACCACAATAGATTGAAATACCTATAAGGGGTGATATGAAGTACCATTTATAAAAGTCCTGTCAAGGGCAGTTTTTTGACATAATTACTTGTGACAATGTTTTCGGTTGCTTTAATGCTTTAATGGTTGCTTTAATGTTTTTACTACATTAAATTTAGTCTGCAGTCAGCCTGCGTTTTGATCTTATTTTTTTCGTCATAATGGTCTGTTGCCTTGTGGGTAATATTTCAATACTATAATATGAAATTATTTGTTTTCATACGCCGGATATATAATTACTTATGTGATGAGTGCAGAGCCGCCGAGAGCCAACGAGGGCCCCCGGGCAGGACACCGTTGCGGGCCCCTTGTCAAATACAGTCAACTTTGGGCATAGTCATACAAAAAGGTAATACAAAAAGTTTTTAACTAAATTCATTTTACTTTGCCGCCGTTAATGCACTATCTCTGATAAAACTACGCAAGTCCTCAATGATAATGTAATTTTGTGGAACAACGACATGGAGAGAAAACTATAACAAAACTTTTCGGGCTTTTCTGCTTGCAAACAGTTCAATTATACTGTTGTAATCAATCGTTCTTGCTAGTCGACCTTCCACTGCCATCATTCCAAGACTGGTTAGGCGTTCTTGACACATTGTCGATCTCAGAACATTCTTAACTCGGGCCGATGTGCTGAAAGATCTTTCTGCTTGAGCAACGGTAACTGGAAGTGTGCAGAAGATACGTAGCATAATGACGTTTGGAAACAGTGTATCGATTTTCAAAGTGTGTAAACAGTTTAGCAGGTCAAATGGCGTCAGAGTTTTCTGACCGAGGTTTGCAACGTGTATTGTTTTCAGTTGCTCCAGCTCATTCAAAAGATCGGTGTTAATATCATCAGCATATTTATCAGCCAGATTCTTGGCTGCGATGAGGACGTTTTCGGTATTGATATCACGATATTTCCACAGAACTCCGAACAATTCGTTCAAATTCTTTGCCGCTTCTTATCGTGTTGTTAAATTCGCAATGACGCAGTCGAACACAACGTAGAAAACTGAACGCTTGAATTGTTCGTGTGGATCCTGCTGATCATCATTGTCGTCGAGAACTGTTCTGTCTGGAAATTGTCGTCTTCGTTTGCGTTTTGTCTCTGCCAAACACAGGGACTGTTTAACTCCGCAGCTCTCAGCGACAAGTTTGCTCTCAGACAATATCTCATCCCACTTGGATCGAAGCAGTTTTAAGTCGCCAATGAAGTCATGAATATTTGCAACTTCGACATCAAGAGTTGCTTCTCTTGCCTGCAGCAGCAAATTTCTAAAATTGATAGCTGTTAAAATTTTCAACCACAGCGATGCCATCAGAATTGATTCGAATGAAGATAGGTATGAAATCATGCCGACTACATCAGAGCGAGTCTCTGGTGTCAAATTCAGTTCCTGTACTAGAGAAAGTGCCGTCATTATGGCTGGCAAATGTGCTGCGAAAGGTTTAACACTATCGACACGAGCTGACCAGCGCGTTTCTGACGGATTATGAAGAGAGCATCCGACACTACTAGTCAAAATTTCCCATCTCTGCGGACTGCTGCTGAAGAGGTTGTACAATTTCTGGACAACACCGAAAAATGTTATCACTTGTGCACAGTACTCAGCTGAATGTACGCCACACAGGTTCAAACTATGACAGCCACAAGGTGAGAATATTGCCAAAGGATTGTTCTTCATTATAATTGCTTGAGCGCCTTGGTATGAACCACTCATATTGCTTCCATTGTCATAACCTTGACCTAGGCAGTTCGTAAGCGGTATGCTATGCTTTTTTAACGTGTCAATGATTAGCTGTGCTATATCTTTTCCCGTCTTCTTGTTGCAGTCCACAGATGCGAGGAATCTCTCATATAGTTCGAAGGTGTCCAGGTCAGCGTTTAGATGTATATACCGCAAAATGAAAACAGTCCGTTCAACATGAGCGGAATCCGGTGTTGCGTCCACAATAATTGAATTTTATTTCGCTGATTCAACTTCATGCAGTATAGCATCGAGTACTTTTTGCGCATAGCACTGAATAAATTCGTTCTGACTGTCAGCGGACAAATAGTGAACCTGCAAGCGTTCGTGTGCTGTCTGTGACTCTTTTACTTTTGCTAGATGGTTGCCAATAACTGGATCGTAACGGCCAATCAATTCCAAAACGCCAAGAAAATTGCCGTTGATCACCAACAAGTTGACTCTTTCCACGGAACGCCAACCCTCTTTCGCCTAGGAACAATGTCACATCCAGTATTCGATGCAATATTTGTTTCCACTTGTCCATGTTACTTTTGATGTTCTCCAGCATGAGCGCTTCAATAGTTGAACCCTCAGTCAATGACCTCTGCAGCTGCCGCCATTGCATATAGCATTGCTTGTGGCTGCTGCTGCGCTCATGTTCAGGAATTTTATCGTGCAGTTTCTTCCACCTGTCGTTCACGCTATGACCATGTGCAGACGCCAGTTTTGATCGCCTAGCTTGTAGAAGTTTGCTGAACAGACGGCAAGAAAAGCAGTATAGCGACTGCTTGATTTTGCTCCACACTAACCAATCTCGAGGTGTAGTTTCGCCATTTTAAAGTTTGGCACGAAGCACTGAAAGTGGGAATGAGTGACCAGAATGATCGCATGGAAATTGATATGGATGTTTGTCTGGGCCTCTACGCACAGCCACTTCTGCTTGCTCAGTTGTGAGATAGTCTGCTAAATGACCGATGTCGTTATCTTCGACAGCGATACTATCGGCAATGGTAGGCGACTCCCGAATGATATCAACTGCGAGCGGCAAGTCCAGTACAGCTGTAGCCCCAGTGTCAGACTCATTAGGTGCGGTAAAGGTAGAATCATCAATCAAAGAGTTGTCACAGTCAGATGTATTTTGAACAGAATTCTGGTCTTCGGTCGGTTTTTGGTCAGCAGTACAAGACCGGCCAATGGGAGGCAGTGATGTGAAACCAAGGCTGAGCAGTGATCTTTGCTGAGCGAGTATCTTAGATTCTTTTTCAGCTCTTTCTTTGCGCTTTAAAGCGCTGGATTTATGACGATACATGGCGAAAATTTTGCAGTTTGTAAAAGAATGCAATTGTTGCTATTTAGTCCACAGTCCGCTTAACTACGACAACTTATTCGTTGTGCCACTGTAAAGGGAAAAGAAAAACAAAGTACCCGATTGCACTTGCCACGTTCAATGTTGTTGCAACTGCTGTGCGTTGCTTCCGGCTCCCGTGTGGCTTGTGCTTTTGTCTATTCCTGCTTCCAGGTATGGTCACAGCTTTCTAATTGCCTTGCCAGTTCCCGAGATCGCTATTCTGCACGTGCCCGGTAAGAAAAACACTCAGTCACAGTCCCGGAGCTCGATCGCGCGTAAAAAAGGACTCTGCATGCACACATAATATTAGACTACATCACTGACTACAGAAGCGACATTTGCTGGCGTTCTATTGTTCAGCGCAGCATCAAGTCAGGAAACGAAGATGTCAATTGATTGAGCGAATTCTAGCTTGTGATTCGATGGAGCAACGTGCGCGTGCGCGCGTATAAGTTTCACCCGAGCTCAGAGAACCCCTTCATCTTCATTCTATGATGGCACACATCGACAGTCGACACACATCACACTCACACTCAGATTTAAAGTAATGTCTAAAAATAGTTATTCGCCCATTAACATTCTGTTGGCTAATATGAGATCTAACGAGCCTCAGCAGTTGACTGAAGTTTTAAGTTTCCTTGGGATTGGCTACTATCGACTGTCATCGCATATCGACGTACACTCAATAAAATCGTGAAAAAATTGACATAGTCAAGCCGGCCGGGCCCCCTGTGTCCCCGGGCAGTGACCCCACCTGACCCCCCTCTCGGCGTGCTTGGATGAGTGTAGATTTGTCAGTACAGCTATTGCTTGGAACCTTAGATTTAGTTGCTTTTATTGTTCTTTTACAGCACTGATGATGCTTTATAGCGAAATGCATTTGTCTCAGCGCTTTAATGTATAAATAAAGTTTTGAGCTAATTTAGTTTTTCTATTCATATCTTTTGAGTTCTTAGCAACAGAAACGGAATTGCTCGGATATGTTGGAGTTGGATAAGCGGAATATCTCTGGTCAAAATCAACTGAACTTTCTTAAATTTGTGATTTTATTACATTTAACTTTGCCCCTAATCCAGATCTTCCTACTTTTAAATGAAGATTAATGTATTGTACCGATAGGCCAATCCTTGCAATTGCAAATATCAGTAATGGGCTTTACCATTTATGTTTGCTATCAAAATGATAGTGATAATTTTGCTGCCTACTGCTGTTTCCACTAAGTGGCAAGCAGTGTGATATCATTTAACATTATGACCTCACAATACGTTGTGAGCCATTATTATTGGAATTGCTACTTACCACTTCTTCGTCACTGTAGGCGAATGACTGTAATATGAACTAAAGTCTCTGACTGCGTGCATGTTCCTTGGCCCTGGCATAAACGTCGCCATGCAAAGAGCAAACTAACCCGAAGAGAAGCACTCACAGTTCAGTTATACCAGTAGCGGGAGCCCCATCAATAATGTCGAGGTTAAGAACATCAAATCAGCTGGTTGCTGCGACAGCCTTGCTCAACTGCAAAGCAAATTGCTTCAACATTTAAATCATATGTAGTTCGACCCCTACATTTTGTTGCAAACAATAAGAAAGAACTATTTTTATCCCATTGCCTTTTTCTTGGATGATCACGAAGTGTTTTTCTTGGAGTTGGCTACATATCAAAATTTGTAAACTTTGAGCCTTTTGAATAATTTGATCGATAATGCCAAAGATCCATGCTATCGAGAAAAAATAGACAAAATGTACCAAAGTACTTAGTTTTTCTAGAAATTGCAGTTTTATGAACTGCAGGCGCTAACACTTTTTGTGCGTTTTTAACCGGTAAACTACATTTCATAAACATTTGGAGACTTCAGTTTTTGATGGATCTTTTTGAAAATGTCGACAGACAATGTAAAAGAACCACGCTTGTGAGGAAAAGTAGTCAAAATGTTCCGAAGAACTAACTTTGTTTAACAATTGCAAGTTTGTTTGCTCTAGTAAGATAATTGTACAACTAAAAATGAAAAATCATGTATGGCAACCAAGTTTTGATGAGCCATTACAAACTAATCCTTAGCCTCAAGTAATTGGAGTCACATATAGCTGGAAAGCAAATTTCCTAAGCTTTCAAAGGATAGTAACTCTAAGTACTTTATTATGAGATTTTTGTATTAAAGTCATCTGTTTTTACTGAGCTCACCAGTTTTGGCAGGGGTAAAAAATTACACCACAGGTCCTAAAGTTCAGTTTTTTCGGTATAAAAACTAATATTAGTTGTACATAATATACACTATCGGAATCACCTTGAAATAATCTTCAATTTGTTGAAAAAATATTAAAAATCAGTTGAGAAATGAGGTCAAAAATCAGTTTTTTAATAAACTAATTTTGCAAAAAGATTACAATTTTTAAAAACATCTTTATATTATTATAACAATAATAATCTCAGGAATATTCATATTATTATCCCGTGTCGACGCAGTTTTTCTGTTTTGGTCATTATTTCTGGTATTTCCCCGTATACAAACCTACGCTTGTGTATTTTATTCTAAAAGTAATTTTATTGGTAGTTATTTCCTGTACTCCCCCCGTAGACAAGCCTTTTTAATTGATTTTATATGCGTTTTTATTGGTTGTTCTTTGGGTAGCAGCTTCCGGTATTCCCCCGTTTTCAAACCTTTTCTTGTTAATTTTTAGTTTCTAGATTTTTTTTTGATTGGCTAAAATATTTAGGAACGTTGTTTCGGTTACGTTCGAATGGGAAGTGTATATACGGGTGGGTCATTTTGAAAACTCAGAGAAAGAGACAAAAGCAAACAGACGACAGAAGTGAGAAGAAAGAAAAGAAGGAAGAAGCTTGAAGAATTAGAAGGCAAGGGCCAAGTACTACTAGAAGGAAGGGGAACTATCGGCTGCTACAGTGTGGTGTCGGTTATTGTCGGAGTGCGACCGCTTATGCATTAATATAAGTTGTGGTACCCTTTCAGCCTTGACTTACCTAAAGTACCATAAATTTTTTGAAGTTTTGGATATTTTTGCTCGAAATGGCATCAATAAACATATTTGTTGTCATGAAGTGCATCAGATGATTTTTGGGGTCATTTTAGGGGTCGGGAATTCTAATTCCAGTCAGGATTTTAGACGTTAAAAATTGGAATTATTCGCCATGCAGAGTCTTGCATTTCTTCCATATGATCATATTGATTACGTAATTAACATACCTGTATATTTTCATCACTGAAAATGAACATTCTGCATGCTTATTTGGCTAGGTTTTGTCATACATACAAAAAACACTAACGCAACATAAATATGGCGATATGCGGCAATGCGTATCAGATATTTTTTTCAACAAAATTCTCCAAGGTTAACAAATTCATGTAAAAATTACGAAGGAATGAGAAATATATTTTATACTGCAACGGATGATATACCTAAAGTGTTGAATACTGGGGTTCCCTTCAGTACTCAAAGACTATTTTTTGCTTACATTGCTGAACTATAGGCAGGATATAAGATGGGAACTGGAATTCCCGTCAGGGCTCAAAGGGTTAAAGAGTGGGCTGCAACTTAGCTTCATAAGCGTAAGTCCTTGGGCCGAAGGATAGGGCATAGAAGGTAGTCGTTGCACTGTACCGAGCTATCTTCTAGTCGTCAAATCGTCGCCTGCCGGTCACTAGGACACAGGGAAGGTGATCTAACCGTATTCGGCGACAATTATGATCTGCGGTAGCGAAGATTTGTGTTAATCGTACGAGACATATTCTGACATCATAGACCAGTTTAAGCGTGCAAGCGAAATATAGAAGAAAATACGCTTAGATGGCTTGAAATGCTTAAATAAAAAATTTCTCGTAGCATAATCAAATAAACATTAATTGTTGAAAAGTTGTTTTTATCAAAAGCAGCTTATTAATATCTCGTAAAAGAACGTTTAATCGCGTTTCTGCGATGAGCACTTTTTGAGAAAAAACAAAGCACAGATTATTCAATGAACCGTTGATTGTGACGTTATTTTAGACCTCAAACAAATGTAAGTTTTTGAAATGTGGTAAGTCGGAAGCTGGTTTTTGTTTAAGCAAAAAGCGGTTGTCCTCTGTCAGGTAAAGCAATTTCTAAAAAAAATTTATTTTGGTTATGACGTCATCGTGACGTCAAGAACACCCTTATGACACTCACCAGGTGGTGGTGATCAATCGTGCCAAGTTTGATGCTTGCACCTGTAGCAGTTTAAGAGGATTTAAAACAGACAGCCACACAGACAGAATTGCGCTTTGTATATTAGATGAGATTTAGGAGAGAGACGATTTATATGGTGACATAACAACCCTTAAAAATAAACAGCAAATAAAATCTCATCAGCAAACTTTCAATTTGATTTTGATTTCTTGCACTAACCCAAAAGAAACTTTTATTACTTATTTGTGGAAATCGTACTTTTGAATATCGGGCAAGGTAAGCACAACCACACATTCAATTAGGGTTGCCAGTTTTTTAAATGGATTTGCAAAACTAATGGAATTGTTTAAATAATAAAGCCACAGTTAGGTTGGAGTTCAGCAACATTTATTTTTATCGGTTCAGTTCCAATTTCGCTTCACTGTTTTATAGAAACTGTAGCTCAGGTTCGGTTTGGGTTCACAATTATTAAATTTTGGTGCTTCGGGTTTGGTTCTGGTTCAAGAGACATAAATGTCTGATACCAAGTTTCGGTTCGGGTTCAGGATCAATTCTACGCCCTGGTGATTACATTGGTGCTTTCATCAGCTGATTTCGATAAAATTATTGCCGACTTGAACAACGCATCTTTGCTTCAAGGCTGCCACGAATCTATCAGAACTTCAGAATGTACAATATTCTACCTTGTTCATATTATTTAAATTATTAAAAGATCATTTTTGTTAGTTGAAAAAATGTTTGGACAATTTTGGTTTTCGTACAGAAAGTGAAGATGTTTAAACGAAATCGATTTTTCTTATAAGAATTAGAAGTCTAAGCCAACTTTAATACAGTTTGTTGATAGCAGAGTCTTTTTCAACATTTATCTGCAAAGTGGTAAAGTGGATTGAAAAGCTGCATTATATTGGGGTGATCGCATAATCAAGCATTCAAATCTTACAATGACGGTATTGTTTTGTTTTACGAAAAGATACTTCAAGAGGATTTTCCTTGTTTATTTCCGAATAACGTTATGGCACAGAAGTGCAGTGCAAGCAATTTCGAAGCACACCTGAGTATCAGCTATTAAGCAGTAGGGTTGTAAAAATACATTTTATCATTCGCGCTGGGAACTCCAAATCGGGTCTTAACGCAAGTTGTTCTAGGCAACCTAAGATATTGTAAAGTTGTCCGGTGATTACAGAATGTAATTATTATACGCACTATCACGGTTTCAAGTAGAATATGATTTTTGTAGTTAGCAAAACAAGCCAAACGATGACTGGCTAAATACTACCTCAGGCGTTCAGTTTATATTATAATTGCAAAACTAAAAATTTAAAAGCCTCAGCTTGTGTTATACTTTGTACAAGAAAGTTATTGGTAATTAATTTCGGCATTAGATCTTTTTTCTTAAATAGTTTTTTGCACTCAATTTTGCAAATGGGAACCGGACAAACCAAAAAGCTAAACTGCCATTAAAGTTTAGTAAAAAACATTAGAACAACTAAAAATAATTTTTTGTAGTGGGAGAGACACTGTTTATTGGACTTTTTGGAAGTTTTAGTTTTTAGACAGACAACCATTAGCCGTAGAAACAAAACATCTTCGCCCACTTCAAGTGCCGATTAAAGGTAACAATTCCTATTCATCTTTTAGACATCTTTTAAAAAATTTGTGAAGGACCATGATTTTTTTTGATCGCTCTTCTGCTTACGCTTGTGGCTCTGCATACATGACTCCATTTGGACATGACTCAGCATACTACAAATAGTTATTTATCTTCGAGATTTGCAATTTTTCGTTTTCCAGTGCAACTCTACCAGTCGATAAATCTTGTGTTAAACTTTATAATTGCTAGAAAGTGTTTATTTACGGTGAAGAGCATTGCACTCATCTGTTCCAGTCTCAGCCAATATGTTATGAAACCTCAATTTTTATCTGTAAGCGGATAATGATGACAATTATTCTACAAAAAGTTTCTGCTTGCGGCGTATTATATTGATTTTATCTTATCTAGTCTCTGAGTCAGATATTCGATTTTTTAAATTCTTTATCACCTTAATTTTAATTAAATTATTAAATTTACCAGTTGACACCAAGTAGTCTTATTTCTTATTTTTGTATTGCCCAAAGCATTGGCAGATGCCGCGAGAAAACAACCACATTTTCGTAAACTGCAGCGCAAGAGTTGAACAGCAATTACTCAAAAACACTTTTCACAATGCGGCCACGCTAAAGTCTTGGGCAATTCTTGAAGCTGCAGCTCAGCTGGCGATCCGGAATTGTGGCTCCACAATCTCGACTCCTTTGAATCAGTAGCCTTTTGGCTCTGGCGCAAAGAAATGCGAAGATGGAGTCTCTGTCGTAAAAATTTTCGAATTTTCTTCAAGCGCTTAATCGGTCACATCTCTGAGAATGGCAAACAAAATTATTTTTTCGAACGTGATGAAAAACGGGAAAATCTAAGCTATGGAGCTCAATTTTGTGTGTATGATTTTGTCCGGGTGCTTAACTCTTCCAAAACTACTGAGCGTACAAACATAAAACTTAGCCCGATTGATCAAGATCTCAGGGTAAATGTCACAAAGGAACCAAAACGTCAAAATGACGTCACATTTAGAGAAAAGTTTTTTAAATTTGCCTTTCTTGACAGAGAAAAGTGTTTTTTTTGCCAAAGCAAAAGCCAGTCCTCGACTCACCAACTTCTACGAATTTCACTCTTGGAGGAAGCAAGATGAGGCCATAATAATGGATAATTATAAAATTTATTTCAGTCATTTTCTCAAAAAGTTATAATTGTAGAAATGCTGTTGAAATTTTTTTCGGGAGATATTAACAAGTTGCTTTCAATAAAAATAACTTTCCAACAATTTAAGCTTTATTGACGACTCATTACGCGTTTTTCTAAGCACATTTTTTTTACACTTCAAAAAGCACTGCTTTGACACAATGCTGTCTGGTATCATTTTAATGAAAACAACTGCAGGAAGCAGCTGAACTTATTTTCTACTGTCGTTTTGATGGCAAACATAAATAGTGAAGCCCATTACTGATATGTTTCCTGCTAAAATACACTAACATACCGGTTTAAATCTGTTTTTATGATAATGCAATGGCATGTACGAAAATCATAATTACTGAACTGTAGGGGGATTTCACGTTATGCCTTTGTAGTGCGCTTGAGCACTCTCAACTCCTTAGACGTTTTCATGACATAAAGGAAAGTGTAACAAAAAGTTGAGTTTTTACATGAAATCTTGCGGGATATTGAAAAATTTTATCCTTATTTTCAGCGCTAAAAGCTACTTATTGGATTATTCACTTAAGCCAAAACCTATTTTATTATGAAAACTGAACTACTGATCGTGGACCTAGCGTGCCGTCAGTAACCCATTTATGACACCCATTCCGGATGCTAATGAATCATGCCAACAAGAAAGTCCAAATCGAGCTTGAGATAAATTGCGGCATGCATTTACATTTGCTGCAAAAAAAAAAAAAAAAATCGAGTCGGAAAGCTGAAACCCGGAGAATACATGCTATGAAGTAAAGCCCAATCATCAGAACATCATTTATTTGAGTTTTAAGCAAGAATTACGCAATAATAGCCTAAATGTTCTTGGGCAGTAGGAGACCCGAAGCATCAATTAATCCTCGCGAAGCATCAATCAATTAATCAAATCCTCAGCTTGATTTGATCAACTGGATTCAAATTTTAAGCAAGATTATGTTCGTTTATTAATACGCTGTTAAATTTTTAACCAAGAAACACAAATTAAACAAGTCAGCAAGCAATGGAAAGCAAGAAATTTTAGGACAGCAAAATTGAGATCTATTTTTTGTAGTCAGTGTCGTAGCCATAGTCATAATCTCCAACAGCTCTTATGTCAAAATGATATACGTTTCCTGTAATAGAACCGGCCGAAATAACTAAGTTAACGTGTATTTCTTCGTCGTTTGGAAATCCACTTATAGCATAATCAACCAGTAAAAGTTTTCCTGGATCTCTGCTTCTTTCCTCAACTTTAATCTGAGACAAACAAACAAAATTTTAGTAATCTGCAGAAAAAAATTGAAATTTTGATTCAATGGGTGTTGAAAAGTTTAGTTTGCTGGGTACGTTCTTCTCGCATGCGTTGCTGTTGTTGTTACACAAACCCCAAAAATAGTCCGACCTGAAGAATCCATGGCAGGAAAGAACAGAATGAGATAAGAAGGGTCATTAGAGAACCACAGACGCTATACGATTTTCAATTTTGCGAATTTTAGAAAAAAAAGGCTAAGAAAAATCTCTTTCCGTTATCCATCAGACCTTCGCTCTCCGTCAGGCAATCGAGAAGGTCAAAGAGTTTGGAGATACCGCTTGCATAGCGTATATTGATTTCAAGACTGGCTACGACAGTCTCCTTCTAGTAGTCTCTGGGCTCTCCTCAACATCATAAGTCTTTCGCCGAAGTTTAGCCGATTGTTTGAGTTGCTTTACTGTAACTCGGAGAGCTGTGTAAGAATTACCGGTTCTAACGATTTCTAATTGCTTGGGTAGAGTGGTAAGACTACGTAATTGCTTTAGACTTATTTAATATTATTGCCGGCCATGTGCTCAATCTTCTGATTACGACCTCAGGCTCATCCATTTAAATCGACATGAGCAACAGATTAACTATGTTTATAGTATTGTCATTTTCTTTCCGTTTCTTGACAATTTGGTTTCCACTTTCAAGAATTAGGATGAAATTGATGGCAAAATGGGTCTCCAAATCAGCTGGCCGAAAACAAAAGTCATGATCATTTTTCCCTAATCGACCTATCCCAGAACCCTCAAACATCAACGGTGGATTTATGAAGTTCGTCGAGCAGTTTACACATCCCCACTTTATCACTACACGTGATGACTCCGCTGATCATCATGTCTTAGTCAGAATTGAAAAGGCTGCTGATGCCATGAAACTTCTTTCCCGTAGGTTATTATGTCGCGAGGCAATGTGCAGGAAAATCATGATGAAAATGTTTAACGCTCTGGTGATCTCAATTCTCTTACACAGTTCAGATACAAGGCCTCTTGCTGTTCAACAAACCAAGAAGCTGAATACTTTCGGCATGAAATGTTTTATTGAATAAAAAACGTAAAATGGTTTTACTTTGCACACGCAATTCAATCATCTTACGGCGCATTGAACAATTATCCATATCGTTTCTTGTTTCGCTTTAACGGTTTTGCTGGTTAGGCCATCTTAATCGAACACCTGACAATTACCCAGTTTGAGATGTATTCAAGTTTTACTCTAACGACCATGGATAAAAATGACCGCGCGACCCTTCCCGCCGCATATGGATTGACTGCGTCAATAAAGATATTGCTGAACTAAAGACCAATCTAGACAAAAACATAAGACCTGGCACTCATCCACCCGAAACCGCGTTAAATCATTTGTGACATGAACTCTACGCTGGTAGCGCGCTAGGAACTGTAGAATAGCTGTAAAATTGTGGGCAAATAAGTCACGCTTACGAAAGAAAAGAGTGCTGAGCGAGAGAATGGAGTGCCATGCATGAGCTTCACGCTGAAAGCAGGGGGATTCAAGCGAGAAAAAGTGTGACAAGCAAGAAAATCTCTAGTGAAAGAAGAACAGAGCATGATGTGGAGGAAAAATTTCCTCAGGAGAACCTGGAAAGCTTTGATTACCTGTTTTGTTTTGCCGAATCTGATATAGAAAAATATGATGGTGGCGAAGAGCCAGGACGAAAGTAGTTGAGATGACTTCAAGAAGTGGCCGAGAAGTCTCAGAGAGGAAAATAGCAATAAGTGAAGATGAGAGATATCCGATAATGGTTTGCCTGGCTGCTTGATGAAGATAATCCTACTAGCCAACGCAAAGAAAAGATAGCTATTGGGTTAAAGCATTAGTAACAACGGGCAGTAAAAACGTTTTATTGACAAGAGAAAAAGACTATTAAAACGGTTACATGATAATGCGGAAATGCAGCAAAAGGCCTTAAGATAGAGAAAAATCTTGCCTTCAGCGAATATGCAAGGTCAGAAAAGTAAAAAAAGCTGTCAAAGATGACTTCAAAACCGAAAAGGATGGAATTAAAGCAAAGAAGAAAACTGAGAAATTCGTTCAGAGGGCAGCACCACAAAAATGATCGACGGTAAAAGCAGGGTTTTTTAAAGCCCGCGGAAAGGTCAACACCAACTTCAAACCAGCCCACTACGATTGGGGACTCCACCACCACCACCAAGATGAGATGACTGTTGATTGATACACAGTTATAGCAAATCGGTAATAAGGTCAAATAGGTTGGATATCTTTATGACAGCAATAATTGCGCTTTCAAGCCTGATATTCTCGGAAAAGGCACTTTGTGGCGATTTCTCCTTCTTGGTCGCAGTGCTTGCGATAGAAATGCAAACAAAGGTTTTTTTACTTCAACTGACTGACGGTATTCCGTCGGTTCAAGGATAAGCATAATTATACACAGTAATTATAACTCAACCTCAAAGCAGTTTTGAATTCGAATTGTTTCATGTCTAAAGGTAGAAGTTTTATGTGATTATTACTAGATTTAGTGTTTACTTCATAAACATGACTTGATGTTTACCTGAAGCAATCTTGATGTCATATATTGATGTTGCTTATAAAATAAGGTCAGCGTATTTGCCATATCAATAAAATGACAAAATCCCAATCAATCAATCATTCAAGCCTACATCGTACTTAGTTTCAAAAATATAGGTAAAAAACTGCTTATGACAATTAGCAAGCTGGAATCAGTGATGTAGTCAGGGGGGGGGGGAGGAAATGCGAGGTGTTGCCGCCTATCCAGATTTTGGATTTACGCATAGGCTAGTATCACAATAATAGCATGGTAAATAAAGCCTTTATCATGTCATAATAAAGTCATTGTGACACAAAAACACATCTCGCTCATTCAATGATTCTTTGCAGCATAGCCTACCGCATATTCTACAGTAAATGTAGGCCTATGATTTTCAGAATTTATACGCAAAGTGCCAGCAGAACCGATGACAATGCCAGTGCAGAAAACAAAAGAGTTTTTAGTATTTTTAATAGTATTGTATGCGTATGCAGGCAGCAAGCCACTTAACGCACCTAACGCGACAAAACAAAGCAGTGACAAACTTATTCACATGCTTTACAAGCTTCACATCAGCTTTCGCTCTTTTAGAAAAATTTTTTTCAAAAACAGGTTTTTTTGTTTCTACACCATTGTTGACAAATTTGAACGTTTAATCAGGTAGTTTAACACAACCACATACTCTACAATGTAGACAATCAAGAATTACCGTATTGAGGTCAATAACAATCCCGCTCTCAGTCGTTAAATTTACAAATTGGAAACCTGTGTAGCTGAGAGGCACGTTTAAAAGAAGAGTAACTTCAGAAGCAGAATCACGAAACGCTTCTTCGGCTGCAACGAATGCTGCAACAAAACCATTTGCATAATTCTTTTTCTACAAGATAGTTATCATCGTTATAACTGATTAGCCGTTTCTGCCAGCGTCCCCCGTCAGGGCCCACCTATCAGTAACATCGGGGTCAAAAAATGGGTTCAGAAGGCTGCGCCGGCTTCACCCATAGGGCACTTGCGTGAACGTAAACAATAAAATTCTGATTTTTATGCATATCCATAATTATTGCACTCGTAATGGTGGTCATGTTATACTCTTAACCTAGACTGGTAATGCTCACACACAAAGAATCTTGCCACAAACTACCATTAATATTTTTGATTAATGTAAGGATGGAGGGAGTGAAACACCGTTAAAAATAATGGTGGCTGCTAAATGGTGATTGTTTTCTCAGTTACAGTATTAAACTTTTTAATTTTGAGATTTTGTAATATGGTGCGAGCCCTTTCATTTTTATATCTGTGGTATTAAGTCCTTTGGCTGAGTTGTTTGCCTTGTTTCCGGCGTAGCGGCAAAAGCGGCTATGCCTTTGCCAAAGTTTGTGTTTTTTCGCATAGCCAAATCTCGTTCCGAAATAAAACTATTATTTTTGAAACCCAATTGATAAAAAAACATTTGCGTGAGATTGCACATAACCACTACATGTCTACAAGTTTCTGAAAACCCTGGCAACGTCTCATTTGCACTGTTTTCACCATAAATGTTCTTAAACCTAACAAACTCTATTTGTTAAATTGAAAGCATATCAAAATTGTGGAAGGGCGCTAAAGTAATTGATAAGTGTTTTCGGGATTTAGCTATTAAATATTAGGCCCACTACTTACAACTTTTTTATAGCTGTTTGGGTATTTGTATGAGCTAACCCATCTGGCTGGGCGCATTTGCGTGGTCCTAGCACAAACGCAGCCAGGAAAAAAGAAAACTAACCCGAAATCAAACACTCGCGGTTTAGTTATGAAAATAGCAGCATCCTCTTCAGTATTGTCGAGCACAAGAATACCGGTTCAGCCGGCTTTACAAAATTGATGTTTGTGAGAAAAGCAATAAAAAGTTAATGTGTTGTTGACGCAGCCAATTGTCGCTCCAAAATCAAAAGTACCTCTTTTTAAAACGGGATCGATTAAGCCTTGAAAAACCATTACGGAAATTGCGCACATATGCCATTTTCTTTCCAAAAGTTTCTGGATTTCCTGGATGCATCTTACATGTACTTGACATGTGTTCTATGTAGAAACTGAACTTGCTCGCAATTGGAACAGCCAACGATTTCAAAAAATTTTATTTGTTCAATTTTACAAAGTGCATCGAAGCAAATTTCAAAGTTATGGCGCCAAAGTAATTTACCTACGTATTTCCAGGAATACCCTATTTGATATTAGGACCAGTCTTAACGGCGTGTTTGGTAGTCCAATGTCTAGTTTTGCGACCTAAAGCCCCTGGTTGCGCGCATGTTGCTTGGTCTCGGCATATACGCAGCTGGAAAGACCAAAGTAACCTGAAGTGATGCATCTTCAGTTAAGTTATTACAATAGTAGCCATTAGTGATAATGAGGTTGAGAATATCAAACCAGACGGCTGCATCAACCTCACCCAATCGCAAATGAAATGGCTTCAACATTTAGATGATGTGTAGCTCGAAACTAGCATTTTGTTGCAAAAGATAAAAACCGGATCATCTTTACTTCCATGTTTTTGCAGAGATTACCAATTTGTTTGTTTGGAGTAGGCGGCTACATTTGAAAATGTTTAGAGGCTTCATTTTTTGATAAATCTTTTAGAAAATGTTGATACCTAATGCCAAAGAAGCACGCGTTTGAAATAAACAGCCAAAATGTACCAAATAACTAACGTTTTTCTAGAAATTGCAATTTTGTGCAGCGCAGGCACCAAAATTTTGAGAACTTTTAACCGGTAGGCTATTACGAAAATGTTTAAAATCTTCATTTTTTGATAAATCATGTTGAAAATTTTCATAAATAATGCCACAGAACTATACTTGCTCGGAAAAAGTAGTCAAAATGTACCAAATAACTAACTTTTTCCAAAAATTGCAGGTTTCTTGGATCTAGTAGAAAAATTGTTCAACTAACTATAAAACATAACGTGTGGCAACCAATTTCAATCAGTCATTATGAACTAATCCTCAGCCTTAATTAGAATAACCGGAAAACAAATTAAATATTACTGGAAAAAAATTTCTTCAGCTTTCAAACGACACTGATTTACAGTACATACTTGTAGATTGGTCGCACCAGTAGATATGTCGCACCCTTAGTGTGAAGCAAATGAAGTGGTAATTTGGGTTTGACTCGCAGATAGGTCGCAGTAAAATCTGGGGAATTAAACTGCCGTTGATAAAATAAAATATTATAAAATATTTACCTTCATTTCAATAATTTGCTTACAAGTATTGAAACATTTTTGCTGTAACTCTGAACTAGACAATTATAACATCACCATCACTGTGAAACATTCTTCTCAGTTGTTCATGATATATTGTATTGTCATCAGTGGTTATCATAATAGCCATTCAGCTCATCATCACTTATGCCAGTTGTTGTCAGCCAATTCTACAGGTATGTCGAGTAGATAGTAGCACCCCTACTTTAAAAAAAAAATTTTGGAAAAAAAAGTGCGACCAATCTACCAGTATGTATGGTAGTACCTTATTGTAAAATTTATACATGAAACTAAACTCTTTTTACTCAGCTTACCACATTTTTGGAAAAATAAAGTTACACCACAGATCTTAGTATAAAAACTTTTTATCATAAAGTTTAGCGTTTTTAGTATAAAAACTATTGGTAAATGTACATGTCACGTATTATCGGAATCGCCTTGAAATACCCATTAATTTTTTTTAAAAAATTTGAAAATTGGTTGAGAAATAAAGTCACAAATCAGTTTTTAAGTAAACTGATTTTATAAAAGTGTTGCAATTTTTGAAAAAAATCACTAAATTATTATCTCTGGTAGCAAAAAACTTTCCTAATCGCGCCCGGCAGCATTATGACATCGTAGAGCGAGTTGAAGTGAGCAGAAAAAAGCAAGAAAAGCATGCTTGAAAAGCTTAACATGCTTGAATAAAGAATTTGTTTTTGCATTGCCAATTCATCATTAATTCTTTTGGAGTTTCTTTCATCGAAGGCACCTTGCTAAGATCTTCCGAAAAAGCTTTTAATCGCGTTTCCACAATCAGCAATTTTTAAGTGAATTAGGAAAACAAATTTTACAATTAATTGTTAATTATGACGCCATGTGAGATTGTAAAGAAGTAAAATTTGTTGAAATTGGTAAGTCGGGCCCTGGCTTTTTTTTAAGCCGAAACCGCGTTCCTCGGTCCAAAAATACGATTTAAAAAAAATTATCTTTGATTATGACGTAATCGTGACGCCACGTCCCTTATAACTCTCACCTCGACGAGGTCATCGATCGTGTCAAGTTTGATGTTAGTTCGGAGGAGTTGAAACAGACAGACACACAGACAGAATTGCGCTTTGTACTGTATTAGATGTCACTTTTGGACAAAACCTGCTATGCCGTTGATGCGATACTGCCATTGATGAGTGCACCACGATAGCTTTTAGACAAACATATGCTGAGTTAGAGTTTTCTATCTTTTATATTTCAGTTGATTCACTTCTTGGAAACTAAACTTTTAGAGTTTTTTGTCATGCGCCAGCAATTGTGAAAACAAATTTTAAAATGAGCCTGCTAAATAAGCAGTTTAACAAAAAACAAGAAGGACTCACGGACGCATACAGGGATCTCCCTCGTCCACTGTCCGTTTTTACAGACAGTGTACCACGGTCCCCGCCTCTCCCATCCAGTGTCATTGCTACAACTGAAAAAGCAAGAACTGTCCAAAGAATTGAAACGGCTGCATGACATGTTTCCGCTGTCGGGATTTAGAGGGTTGAAGATTATATCGCTGCAATGACCTGCAACAAAAACATAATTATGTAATAACACTGTTGTAGGGATGTGACTTCGCATATCCACTTTAAATTACAACTCCAGTTGGATCAAAGATTTAGGTACAAAAAAAAGGCAGGTGAAACCAATGGGTAAAAGTACATTCTCCTATTTCAGAAATGCATGGACTTTTTTGGATGTGAAAGCCCAAATTCATGTTTAGCAAGAAAGTACGAGTATTTCACGTCTTTCCCTTCTTCTTCCTTCCCTCTTGATAGTACATTTGCAGAGTGTCAGATATATAAACGAGGCAAAATATCTAAAGAACATAAAGATCGAAAAATTTGCTTTTCACCTGAAGCTAGAAAACATTTTGCTAAGCACTTCGCAATAGCACACATATGCAACTAAAAAATAAATTTTTAAGACAGCGTTTTAATCAAGATTTTAATTTTGTGGAAAGAAAGATTTTGAACGAAGTAAGATGTTTCTATCAGATCTAGATTTACTATTGGAATTCGGATTGGATGTGGGGTTGAATTGTTGGATGTTCTCTTATCGATTAATTCTCAACTAAATAACATCATGAAGCGCATTAATTGTCATCATCCTCGGTCCTGAAATTTCAAGATGCAGCAACAAACAGAGAGGTTATTGCTAAAACTTGTGCTCTGCAATATGGATCCAGGTTCGCTCACCTGGACAATCCTTCTCATCCAATGAATTGTTTGCAGGAGTGCAGTCCAAAAACCCGTCGCACCAACTTGAAGCAGAAATGCATTGCCCTTCGGGGCAAGTATAAAATCCTTCTCCACATGCGCCAACCGGTGCCGAGGCCGTTGGTGGGACGTATGTTGTCTAAAAACGGTATCAATTTTCACTTTGGGAAAAAAGAGCTGCTGTATAAAGGGATATCAGCCATCCCTATTTGATTATTTAGGAAAGTAAACATTCGCATAGCCCAACAACACCACCATTTCTATAAAATTTTACGTAATTTAGTTTGAATATATATGAGTTGAGTCGCAGCTAGTTTTATGCCTAATAATTTCTAAAGTTGTATGTTTTTCGAAATCTTATAAAATTTAAAAGATTTTTTTTACTTTACCGTAGCTGTTTTTACGGTAGCTCGAGTTTGGTTGTCTGGCAGTAGCGCTTTATTATTTGAGCCTTGAGTATAGGAAATTTTGTCTTTTATTGTGGTTTTCACATACGTAAGTATTCTTACGTTTATGTAATATTAAGCAGATAGAAAGGTGTAGTTATATCTTTGTTGACGTTTTCGGCGTCTTCCCTAGTCGCTGTTGGTCTGTATCAGTTTGTTACTATATCATTATCATTATTATTTTTATTCCCAATGTTTTTTGCTTGGTGTTTTTTCTTTTGCCCTAATTGGTCTCTTGGTATTTTTGAATTAGAAACCCCTAAACGTGTTTCAGTTTTGCAATTTATTTGTTCTTTTGTTTCTTGCTGGTTACTTTTCTTGCTTTTTCTCGGTTTTCTCTTTGTAGTCACTTATTTTCTTGTCATTAAGTTTTGATGTTTTCTTTTTATTTTTAATTAGGCTGTTTACAAAACTTATGGCCCTCTTTAAGCCCTCCTTCTCGTTCTTCTTCTTGTTTTCTACTTTCTCTCGCTGGATTTTCCCGTTTGATATAAAAATTTTTGACGGTCTGCACGTATTATTTAATGCTCTTTTTATTTTATCTACAAAAGAGACCAAAAAAACATACCCAATTTAATTTTCAATATTTTGAAATTTAATGACTGTAGCAACCAATGTTTTTACTAAAATGCTTCCCATGTCCCACTATTTAACTGAAACTTAACCTGTCAATTAAAACTTTTTTAATCACAAATCATTTTGAAGTCATTTTATTGTAAAATTCAATAGAAAAAGATGTTCAATTCATCCTCCTCACTGCTCGATTACTCCTGATATTCTCGTATTGACTCTTTCTATCATTTCAACAGGGATTTGTGTGATTTCACGGCAAATGTTTCTCTATAGTGAGTGCAGGGTTTTGAGGCTATTAAGATAAATTTGTTTCTTCAAGTAACTTCCAATAAAAAAGTTTCGTGGGTTCAAGTCTTGCGAATAGGGGGCCATGGAAAATCTGTTCGTCATGATATCAGTCGTCCTGGGAAATAGGTACGAAGGCATTGGAGAGTTTTATCAGAAGGTGCACCACTAGTGGGAAGGAGCACCATCTTGCTGAAAAATAGCTGTTTTCATATTGATTCCACGCTTTTGACGCAAACTCGGGATGAACTTTTTCTAAATAAGAGTGATGTAACAATCACTGTTGACCGTTACGGCATTCCCATTGCCATTCTTAAATAAGTATGTACCGATGATTCTGTTTTTGCCAATTGCGCACCACACAGTAACATTTTCTGTATTGGCATTTGATTCAAGATGCTGATGGGGTTGTTGTGTTTTCCAAAAACGTATATCCTGTTTTAACTTGCCAGCTTAGGTGGCAATGGGCCTCGTTGCTAAAAAAGTTTTATTCAAAAACCAAGAATCATTTTCAATGCATTTACTTAACTTCAAGAGAAACTCCAGTCTTTCCTGCTTGTTTTTCTGGGTTTGTTTCTGCAAAACTTTTATTTTATATGGGAACATTTTCAACCCTTGATAAAATATTCGCAACACCGATGATCTTGGAACTTCTGTTTTCTGAGATAGCCTACGACTAGATTTGCGAGGAGATTCCTCTATCCTGCTTCGAACTTAATTTTTTCAGGCGTTCCAGCTTTGACTTTTCAGCCGCTACAACCTTGATGTCTATCTCTATTACTACCAGTTTCACGCTACTTTTTAATTATCCTTCAAATGGTCTTTCCAGTTGGGACTTGATTTTTCATCTCGACTTCATTTTTTAGCGCTATCTGAGTGGCAGTTATTGACCAAAACTCCAAAAATAATTCAGCTATCTTGATTCGTTGAAGGTTTGAAAACCTACTCATAATACTAATATTTCATAATCATCAATTTTACATTAAATTAGCGGTTCTTAACGGGGTCCCCAGTGAAAAATCTGGGGGTCCCCAGAAGGAATTCCAAACTGTATTCTTTTAACCCTCAAATGCACAAACAACAACAACCACCACTTTGACAAATAATAACATTAGTTTTACAGTAACATGCTACCTATAGTCAAACGTACGCAATATCACATCGTTCTAGTGGTGAACAAATTATTTGTTTTAGTGTGATGCATTTGTTTCCTAAATGGCCTAAATTACCCTCATTTGTTTCCTAAATGAATGCGCCTTGCCGAGGTGGGAAACCTTGAAACTCTCATGACCCGGAGAGCCATGCCGACCGGATCTAACTCCTGGCAGGTTTAACGATGTCGGACAGGTCAATGGGTAGAAGTCAGACTAAATGCAACTTACACCCTCACCATTGAGGGAGCAGGATAATAAATTATCGAGCTGCCAATTCCTTGTTACGGTTGCGGCAACCCGGAACGTTCAAGTTGGATGAACATTGCAACCCGCTAAAGGCAATGGCAAACCACTGCAGTATTTTTCCAAGAAAACTTCATGAATATGCTTGACAAAATTACAGAGAAAGACATAGTGCTGGAAGATGAATCCTCCAGGTCAGAAAGCACTCAATCATTTACTGGAGCAGAGCGAAAATCCATAACTTCGAAACTGATTTGTAATGATGTGTTGGAACCAAATCCGAAAAGAAGTTACAAGACTGAGATCATCGGAAGGACAAGACAAGGATTCAGCTGGCTGAGAAACCACACACTTGAAACATGGAACGTGCGTACCATGAACTGTGAAAAGTTAGACATCGTGAAATTAGAGATGGAAAGAAACAAAGTCAATCTCCTGGGAATAAGCAAATTGAAGTGGATTGGCTGATGACACTTTTGTTCAGACAAATACAATGTATATTTTTCTGGAAATGAAACCAAACGACAACATGGCGTAGCATTAATACTTGACAAATCGATGCACAAGGCCATCTTGGGATACAACCCAATAAGTAACAGGTTAATAACAATAAGATTGCAAGGTCACCCTGTGAACATGACTATTTTTCAAGTCTATGCTCCTACAAGTACTGCTGATTTAGAAGAAATTGAATATTTTTACACAGAACTCCAGACTCATATTGATAAAGCACCAGGACAAGACATACTCATAATTATGAGTGACTGGAATGCAAAAGTTGGAGAAATATCTGAAGCGGGAACGACGGGCCGTTTTGGTCTTGGAGAAAGAAACGAAGCAGGAACACGTTTAATTGACTTTTGTATGGAAAATGAACTTGTAATAACAAACACTTTGTTTGAGCAACCCAAAAGAAGGTTATACACTTGGACTTCACGAGATGGAAACAGTAGGAATCAAATTGATTTCATTCTGTGCAGGAGAAGACTACAGAGCTCTATGATTTTGGCAAAAACTCTTCCTGGTGCAGACTGCGGATCTGACCATGAACTGTTGATCTCAAATTTAAACTAAAACTGAAAACCAAAAAGAAAACTTTTAAGCCAATTGTATTTGACCTCGATAACGTCACCGAAGATTACAGGGTAAACCAATGGTTTTCAACCAAGGTTCCGCCACCAAAGTCCAAGGTTTATGCCAGAAGTTAAACAAATTTTCATTTTATTTTGTTAATTAAGTTAAATGCTGTTTTTTGCATAAGGCAATTGAATAATTGCAAAGGGGTTCCTCGAGCTACTAGAATGTATTCTTGGGGTTACGCTCCAGCAAAAGGGTTAAAAACCACTGGGGTAAACACATGCAACCGATTTCAAATACTAATGCATGAAGAATTGGAAGAAGTGGAGCCAAATTGTTTATGGGAAGACGTCAAGCATTCTATATTGAAAGAAGCCCATGACAACGTCCCTAAAAAACAAATAACAAAAAATGTCACCATGGCTATCCAGTACAGCAATCAATAATGTACGAAATAGGCGGAAAGCCAAAGCTGTTGGAGATTCCAAATCTTATAAAAAGCTCAATGCGGAGTTTCAAAAGCAAGCAAGAAGGGACAAAGAAGCCTATTTGAACTACCTATGCAATATAATACAGAAATACAACCTAAATTCCAAAATCCTCTACAAGGCAATAAAAAAAATCACACGAAAAAGAAACCAAACTATGTGTTCTAAAGAACAAGAAAGGGAAAACTATCACAGAAGAAAAGTACATCAATGAAAGATGGAAGGAGTATACAGAAAAACTGTACAAAAAAGGATGAAACAATTAAAAAAGTATTCATAGCGACGACGTTTGTTCAAGAACCCACAATAACAGAAGCAGAAATAGCAAATGCCATTAAAGAGATTTTAAGTGGGAAATCCCATGGAATAGATGAGATACCGGCTGAACTTATAAAGGTGACAGGAGAAGAAGGAACAAAAATCCTTGCAATCCTGTGTAAAAAGATATGGGAAACGTGCGAATGGCCTATTGACCGGAAAAAATCTGCATACATTCCATTACCTAAGAAAGGAGACATAAGGGAATGCTCCAACCACAGAACAATAGCTCTAATATCCCACACAAGTAGTTTTACTAAAAATCATACAGAAACGGATTCAACTCTACTTAGAATTTGAATTGCCACAAAAGCAGGCTGGATTTCATAAGGTAGAGGGACTAGGTCCCATATTCCACGTCTGCGTTGAATAATGGAAAAAGCGAGAGAAATGCAAAAAGATATTTTTATGTTTTATTGATTACAGCAAAGCATTTGATTCAGTCGACCACGATTTACTATGGAGAAACTTGGAAAATTTGGGTATACCTACACACCTGATAAAGCTAATAAACAACCGCCACACTAACCAAGAAGCTACTATGAGGACGGAATTTGGTGACACGTCGTGGTTTGAAATTGGAAAAGAGGTACGTCAAGGCTGCATATTATCTCCACATCTATTTAATCTTTACACAGAGAGCATAATCAGAAAAGCTGGAATAGGGATGATACAAGGAATAACAATAGGGGGAAGGATGATAAATAACTCGAGTTACGCAGATGATACAACACTGATCACTAAACACTTGGATGATTTGGGAACACTCATAAATACACTCAAAGAAATTAGCAAAAGAGCAAGCTTCAGATTAAATATAAAGAAAACAAAGATGACAACAGCTAGACTTCAGAAATTCAAACTGGAAGATAATCACATCGAAACTGTACACAACTTCAATTTTTTTGGGATCAATTATTTGTGATGATGCAGATTGCGAAAAAGAAATTCGGAGAAGGCTAGCCATGGGCCGCAGTACCATGGCTAAACTGGCAAAAATAATGAAAGATAAGGGCATATCTGTAGCCACAAAAACAAAACTAGTTTATTTTCTTGTGGTATCAATAGTGATATGTGGCAACAAAAGTTGGACAGTACGAAAGGCGGACCAGTGGAGACTAAATATTTTCGAAATGTGGACTTGAAGACGGCTACTTAGGATTCCGTGGACTGCCAAAAAACAAATGATTGGATTTTAAAGCAGATACAGCCCCACATGTCACTCCTCAATATCATTGAGCGAGGAAAACTAAAGTATTGGGACACATTTTGAAAAAGTGATTATGCATGGAAAGGTGGATGGGAAAACAAGAATAGGAAGACCAAGAAGGAGATGGCTAGATGAAATCACGGAGAAACTGGGACTTAACCTTGAAAGTACTCTAAAATTTGCGACAAATAGGAACGAATGGAGAAGGGCAGTTCATGAAGTCACCAGGAGTCGACATTGACTTGACGGATGATGATGATGATGATGATGCAGTAGGCCGTCATTTTTAGTTTTTTACTACATATTATGATGCAATAGACCAGAGTAAGAAAAACAATCACGATGCTACACCTGTTTCAAGGCTTTGTAAAAGAAAGACTGACGTTTGTCGCTTCCAGATTTAAAAATTAGTTAGGTGGATAAAGCTATTTAGTGGTGATTTTTTTTATCAAGAATATAGTTATGTAAGCTTAGACAATAGCATTGAAGAAGTAGTTAAAAACTGACGGCAATAGCTAAGATAATTCTGGTGAGAATGATGCAACTAACCCCTCTTAAGAAGCATATGGTCATCCAACTGGTTGTTTCTGTATTGAGAATTAAACATTGAATCCCTAGCCATGAGATATAAGGTTTAATAAAGCATTTGAGGGTTAAAGTATAAAAGTTGGAGTTTCTCTTTTAGCTCTACGCACAACCCCACTGCATGAAAGAAAGAAACAGAAAACTTCAGGTACCGCGGGATACCAGAGTGTCTAATTTTCTCCCAGCAGCTTTCCGGTGTCTGACAGCTAGTTGCAATCTGCCTGGATAGAATTTTACAACCTAAGCAATGAAGGAGCCAAGGGAATTTAAGACAATCACTGTGCTTGCTTCATTTTAGTATTTGCTTTATCATTTCTACATTTTACATGCGATTGCCTCGAAAGTGAATTTGAATGATTTAGCCACTTTTAGTATAATTAATACTTTTCATCTAGTCATTATTTTCGCTTCCTTCGATCATAATCATTTTGTTTACTAATGGCTGCGAAAAATAGACATAAAATACGCTTCTTAGACAGTTCTTACGTTCTGTATGGCTTCGCAAAAATTATTGATTGTAATAAACTTGACAGTGCTCAGTGCACATTGGGCAACACCATTTTGGGCAACGATTCCTTAAAGCATTCGAAGTTGAAGAGGCATAAGTTGAAGAGGCAATAAAGAGAATTACGGACTCAGTTGAAACGTTCAAAGCGAAAAGAGCTCGTTATGATGTGAGGGGAACGCTCCCTGCGTTAGGCTTCTCCCTAACTTTCCAACCGCTCCTGCGCGCTTCATATGAAGTTTCTTTGATAATAGCAAAAGCAAAAGCGCCTCACACAGCTGGTGAGAAACTAATAGAGCTAAGTGCGGTAAAAATGGCACAAATATTACTTGGCGGAAACGAGGACAAAAGAATAGACTCAGTTTCCTTGTCCGATGACACTGTAAATAACAGAATTGCAGATATAGCAAATGACATTTTGAGTCAGCTTATCGCTCAAGTCCACGATAGCCCATGTGGAATAGTCTTCAATTTGATGAAACAACGGATATCAAGTCAATACCCAATTAGTAGCATACGTGAGATTTGTTAAAGAAAACGCGATTGTGGACAATTTTTTATTTTGTCAAGAGATGAAGGAGAGAACTAGAGCTAAAGACGTTTTTGATCTTGTTTATATATTTTTTCGTGAAAATTCAATAGCATGGAACAAAGTGGGATCGGTATGCACAGATGGTGCGCCAGCTATGGTAAAGCATCGATCCAGTTTTGTAGCCCCACTGAAACAAGTTTCTCCGCATATAGTATCAAATCACTGCGCTATTCATAAATACGCCTTAGCTTGTAAGACACTTCCTCTTGAATTGAAAAGTGTTCTTGATTCTCAAGCAAAGGCTGTGAATTTCATTCGTAGCAGGGCCATGAATTTCCAACTATTCAAAGCATTTTGCGACGACCTTGGAAAGGAGCATTAATGCCTTCTTTTCCACACCAAAGTGTGATTGTTATCGCGGGGAAAAGTGCTCTCCCCTGTTGCAGAACTTGTCACTGAATTTGCCGTGTTCCTTTGTGAGCATGGGCCAGTAAAACTTGCTACATTATTTCATGACAATAGCTTCCAATTGAAGATCTTTTATTTGGCTTTTATTTTTAGTCTTTTGAATGAGATAAGTTATTCTCTGCAGGGAAAAATAAATCTCAGATAGAAGCTGCTGAGAAGGTCTCCGCCTTCAAAAAGAATTTATCCCTACGGAAAAAGAGAGCAAGAAACCAGAATTTTGCTATGTTTTTAATGTTGGACAGTAAAATTGGTGATCAGGAAACTGACGAATGGCTGACTGCTTTAATTGATGATCACATAAGCAACCTCGAGAAAAAAACGGAAGATTACCCTCCAACATCTGAACCTTCTTCAGCATGGATTCAGCAGCCTTTTGTTGATGAGATGAACGGCAATGAGCAGCTCAACCTTCATGAGCAACATCTGTATTTGCAGAGTTCTCAAGCTGCAAAGACTAAGTTCAACTTCTCCTTACTGATGGAGTTTTGGTGCAGTATGTTGCAAGAATATCCTGAATTGGCAAAAAGAACTCTGGAAGCATTAATTCTATTTCCAACGACATACCTTTGTGAAGCCGCCATGTCTGCTCTATTGATATCAAAACTACGTACCGTAATTGCCTTAGAGTTAAAAATGACGCAAAAATTTCTCTCAGCAATATTAACCCCGGTATTGATGAGCTTGTTTTGAAGAGACAAGAACAGCGGTCACCCTGACTATCGTTTGTGCAGTGTTTTGCCGAGTAAATTGTGATATTCCACTAACCACTTGTGTTATGCTTTCGTAAAGAGAGTTTTTTTAATTAACTAAAAATCCAGTGGTAAACGACTTATTCGCTTTATTGCAATAGTGTTTGTTCTTTCAACATACACCTCCTTTGCAGGTTGCGCAGACAAGGGGTCCCCAAGTCAATATATTCTTAGGAATAGGCGTCCCAGAGGTTGGAAAAATTAAGAACCACTACATTAAATTGTAACTACTCAAGATACGATATGCTGAAAAACATAAAAAAATATTTCAAATCAAATCAAACACGTAATATTTCAAAACTGGTACATTTGTTTTGAACCACCCAGTAATATACTGTAACTATTTGAAATTTTACATAAAATAGAGACGCATTACCAAAATCAGTTTTTCTTACAATAAATCAATTTTTTAGCTTACTTTGTCAGTGTTTACTGAAAGCAGACTTTTTCTGGTATTGCAAAACAATAAATGGCTATTGCATCATAAGCCAATTTTAGTTCCTTTTAGATCATAGTTTTTAGCCATTTATTAAGGCATATGCCGACTATACAAGCTGTCAAAGCACATATAGTCAAAGCAATAGTAAGTGGATTTTTGAAACAACTTCGCATAGCATTCTGTGGCACTAGATATCAAAGGCACTAAATTTCGGACATTGGCAACAGCGAAGGTTTTTTTCTTAATAAATTAGCTAGGTGTAATAGTTCGGCGCCATTAATCTTCGGCTTACTGCCGAGATTTTTTGACGCAAGCCAAACTGCCACAAGCTATAAGTCTGAACTCCAATAGTGGGCTTTAGTTTGGATCTGAAATTGTACTGGTGACAAAATATACACAAACAACGAATTAACTTTCGCTGCAACGCATGATTTCTTTCTGAACTTTATAAACTGGATTAAACGATAGAACTGGTAACAGTATTTAAATTACGTCTCGTGGCACCCCTGAGTACTATAAGTGGCACCTTTGAGTACTATAAGGGAACCACTTGACTAGCTCTTTAAAAAGGCAATTGGTTGCACTGCACCAGCCGTGATGAGATTTCCGATAAAGATTTTAATACAAGTTGTTTTATGTTCGGTTAATTCAATGGGTTAACGCTATGCTGAATGGCTAGTCGCTCAACAATGTCAAGTTTACTGACTGTGAGCCCCTAGACGTTTAGCTGGAGTATTCGTAAGGGCAACCCTTGATAAATTCTCTTCTTTTTGGCCATTTTTTCAGCTGAGGTGGCCTCAGGCCCCCAAAAGGGCCGTTTTTGCTTTTGCACATCTAGAGCAGGATCATTTCCTCTGACTTGATGAGCTTCGTTTCGCTTTTTCATTCATCAGCTTGAATTGCTGCTTCGATGATTTAGCTACTTACAGGAGGGACCACATGAAGACGCTCATCTTTCCCCCTGAGAAGCTGCTCAATGTATGCCCAGATATTTGATCCCCTGCAGGTGATCAAACAACAGCACCTCAAATGAAAAAAGAAAAATGGATAACTAGAAGAAAAGATCAAAAAAAAAAGGTCAGAAAGGTCAAAATTTTCTCGGCAGTTTGTGCAGTTTGCGATTACCTTCAATTAATTTTATAAAAGTTTAAAAACGTTTGTTGATTCTCCAGCAATCTTTGAACATAAGATTCCAACACACACACACAATTTTACGATTTTTCCACTAATTACTTGTTGTGACTTAGCTCTATCCCTCTGGCTACACTTTGTGTTGATTACCACGAGAGAATTTCGTCAACAACGACTGCAGATAAGTAATGTAACATAATAAATACCAGAATTTACCGTTGTAATACTTGGATCATCAAACGTAAGTGTCCGCGCTGGTTTGCCATGTGGCCCCATTGATCCACTTGGCCCCATGCACCGGACGTAGGCGCCATAAGACGTCAGTGGAGTAGCTTTATCGAACTGAAAAATAAGTAGTATTAAAAATAATTACTCGTATCATTGCATTTTCAAGCAAAGGTAAATGCAGTCTCACACTCCATTCCTAGTTTTGGATATGAAAAAGGTTGCGTTTACATTTCCTAAACCCGCGGCACTGATGAGAGTAGGGGGCCAGTTACTTACTCTCGGCTTGTTTTTCTTCAACATAAATGTCTACCCGAGTTACTACACTTTTTTACAAGTGGCGAACTATGCTTCGAAGTTTTTACGCAGCCTGGATTCGAACTTGCACTTTACGCTTGCGAGGTGAGTGCCTTCACCGATACTCCATAAAGAAAGGGTTATAAAAATTTTTGCGACGCGCCTTTCTTGACAATGCCAACAAAACCCGTGCCCCTTCTCAATTCAAGACAATGTCTTTTTTCGGAGACCAAGTTTTTTAAAGTTTTTTCAAAGTTCTCGCATTTTTCCTTAAAACAACATAAAGACTTCTTTGGGAGAGAATAAGATCCACTTTCCAAGCTCTGACTTTAACATATTTTTTTGCTTATTAAAAGAGAGCCACAGCAACGTGGCCTCGTGTCCCTTTGTAAACCTTTTACGCCTCCCAACAACGCCTCCCTTAGTTTAAAAATCCATGCCATAGATCTCTAAGTAAAAGCGACAACACCATGAAACAAAACTTTGTGAAGGTTTTAGTTGCGTGAAAATTTTAGGTATTGTGTTTTGCTACACCAACCTAATCACCAAAATATTAAGATTTTTTCCCAGAGTATTCCTAGTTTTGTTATAATGTGGCTATTCCTGATTTCTGGATTTTTACAAATGTTTACTGTACTCAACAGTCATTTCTCCTTGTATTGAAGGTAAAGACGAGCTATCACAAATATCTATTGACGATATACGAATAAACGTAACGCACAAATACATATATGCATGCATGGACGCACACAAATCAAAAATCCTTTCCAAACAACTTCAGAAATGGTTCTGTTTTCGGGACTTGCGTCTGTGAACTGAAGAGTCCTCTCGTATTAGACACCGCACGTAATCCCCCATCATATTGCAGCTCCACCGTCCTTGATATCTTCTTTCCACATTGGAAATATCTTGGTGGAACCTTTTGCCATGTTGATCACTGACCCTTTCTATAATTGGACTAAAAACTTCAGGTTGAAAATGCAGGAAATGCAACTTTAGGGACATGCGACACCCAATTTTTTGTATTCCTCAGATTTTTCACTAAAGTTTTGCTGTTGTTGCTTCTTTTGTTACCAAGAAAATTTTGACTACTTCTCTAAATGCCTTCCATACTCCTGCTTTTTTTGCTGTCATCTTGTCTTCAAGTTCTTCGCATTGAAGCATAAGTCGAGCTTGTGGCCCAGTAAAGTAAAAATTCCAACCTTTTTCTGAGCATCGGACAAAAATGCTAAGAAGGCTGGATTTTTTACTGGCACAATTATGCTGAAAAGTATTTCAATCTTGATTCATAGTCTTGAAAAATGGTTTGACAAGACCAAGCTTTATTTGTAAAGGGGGTATCAACATTTTTTGATTTCACCAGAGGATCATGTTGTGCATTTTGATTGTCAGGAATAAAAAACCTCCTCTCTGGCCACTCTCTTCGGGAGTAGTGTTTAGTTACAGCCCGGCTGTCCGACAAACAAAGGAAACAGGAGTGTTTTGTAAATCCTCCTTGCAATGCTTTCAAAAACCCTATCATTTTGAAATCTCCACAGAGCTGGCAATTGTATCTACTATATCTGATGCTTTCCCGAAGAAACCTCACATTTTCGCAATCTTCTTTCATTTGGACAGAATGGCCAATGGGTATTGACGGATGCTGATTTCTATTGTGAAGGAAGACACACTTTAAACTTTTGGAAGAACTATCAATAAATAGTCGCCACTCCCTTGAGTCATGTTTAATTCCTGTTTCTTCAAAAAGACCAAAAGTACTATTGCAGAAGCACAGAGAGCCAGCCACAGAAAAACACCGTAAAAACCTTTCATGTCTCTTTCTCGATAAAGAAGATCGACATGTTAGATCTAACAAGTTACAGTCTTTCAACCTTGAAGTAAGAAGTTGTGCATTTGATTTCGTGAGTCCCATGTCTCTAACTAAATCATCCAGTTCTTTCTGGTTTGAAAAGTGTGGTTTGGAATTTATGTCTGAATGTGATATATTAAATTCATCATCAGAGTCCTCTCCTTGATCTTGGTACATCACGGATTGTTCTGGAGTTGTTTTGGGTATTGGCAACTCAGCGCTACGCGAAACAGGTGAAATGCAATAGAAGATGAAATGGAAAGATATGCGATGTCGTGGCAGTTTTTAAATCTTGAAATATCAACCATACATCAATAGCAGTCATCTATGTGGTTTCGGGACTCTCGAGACTTGAGGAACAACAAATGGCTTAGAATGTCGGTTTCCCCTAAGCCAGCCAACCAAGTTTGATCGGCATGTTCCGCAGATTAAATGAGGTGCCCAGTTCTTGTCCTGATCATTGACTTTCATACCAAAATAACATTTATAAGTGTGTAAAAACTTCGCTTCTGAGTTTATATATTTAACCTGTCTTAAATTGACACAAAGACCACAGACATAACAAAAACAATCAGCAGAAAGCTTACTCTTTTGTGATGATGCCATTCTTCAACTATCTGCAACTAGGCTAAACTAGCAACTTGTAACAGAACAAAATGAAAAGCAACAGTCATTTTTCACTTTCTTACTAATTACTGGCGATGTGACAAACAATAGTTTCTTGTTTCAGTAAAGCCATCGTTATGAAGTTTAAAACGACAGGTACAGTGCCATCATAGTTTGAAATTGTCATGAAAAGTTTTGAGTATAAGCGTGAAACACAAGGTTCAAAAAATCTAAAATAACTATTTTTAAACAACACTTGTGACAAACGATAGCCAGAAACGCGTTTTCCCTATTTATACGGTCCAGACAATGTGAAAACATCAACATTACTAAATTTTTGTTACATGGTGTAACAGATTAAAAATAGTTTATGAAGCAAGCAATTATAAATAACAATCAGCAGGCTTCTTTGGTTTAGAAGATCACGCTGTTGAACATATTATCTTGCTGTGTCCAGTGTATTGATCTCGAAATAAGACAGAGAGTCTGCGCAATATTGGTGGCTATACCAAGAAACGGCTTTTACATATAGCGCAGAAGGCATGTCATCGTAGTGTAGTAGCACAAAAGATAGATTCTGGTCTCGGGTTTGGCAAACAAAATTCAGGTCATACAAATAAGTAGATTTTGTAAGTCAAGCGAAACTTAACTCCAACTGCTTTTATTGTTGTTGCTGTTATCCGACCCCTTCCGAGGGATGGGGGCATGGCGGAAGACCATGGATCCCCAGAAGCCGGGCAACTCCCGAAGGCCTGGACCACAGATCGTAAAGAGACAGAGAGTCGCCAAAGGGTGAGCGGCGCAAAGAGTCTGTAGCTGGACAATGCAGAATGAGATGAGGAGTGTCTTGGTACGACTGTCCGCAGGTGCTGCAGAAAGGATTCTCGATTCTGCCATTCCTGAAGAGATAAGAGCTTAACAAAAGGCTGTCTCAGTTGAAGTGTAGATGAGAGGGAGAACACAGTGAGCATGACGAGGGAGCACAAGTTCCTCGGTGGAAATCGAGGGAACCTGTGTGCCGAAGAATTTAGATGAGATAGTACGCCTCCAGTCCGAGAAAAGAGAAGAGTGGATACTAGAGATAAGAGGAGAGAGACTACAAGGGATTGCATGGAGCGCAAGTAGCGCTTCCCGTCTGGCCAGCTCATCAGCCGCGTT